>OY829512.1:2842550-3475099 GCA_963691665.1 Clepsis dumicolana | reverse complement strand
ATGGATAACTTTGAAAAACAATATATAGTGGGGAACAGCAATTTAGTATATTATTATAGGTATGTTGATGATTTAATTTTATGTTGGAAGGGGAGTATGAGGCAGCTAGATTTGTTTATTAGTGCTCTCAATAACAAACATCCAAAAATAAAGTTCAAACGAGAATTAGAGGAAAATCGTTCATTAAATTTTCTGGATTTAACTATTACAAGAGTAAATAATAGGCACCAGTTTCAAATTTACCGTAAGCCTACGTACACAGATACTGTCATACCTGCAAATTCTACTCACCCATGGCAGCATAAACTGGCTGCTTTCCATTGTTATGTACATAGACTACTAACTGTACCTCTGTCGAAAGAGCATTATGATTCTGAGTTACATACTATATATCAGATAGCAACAACAAATGGTTATAGTACAGCAATGGTTAATAGTCTGGTTCAAAAGAAGCAGGGACGGATAGTGAATAGCATGCTTTACTCTGCGTTGCCATCTCAGCCTACTAACAAATTTAGATCTAGTATTACTTATGTTGGCCGGTTGTCTGACAAGATTTATAATATTTTAAAATCAAATAACATCAATGTTGCCTTTAAGACTACTAATTCTTTACGTTCTAGACTTTGTAATAACAAAGAAAAGGTGGATAAAGGGAACAGGTCGGGCGTATATAAACTCACTTGTGGCAACTGTAGTCAAGTATACATTGGACCAACCGGTCGAAGCTTTGATACTAGATTTAAAGAGCATGTCTCGTCATATAGGCATGATCATCCAGAGAAATCAAACTTTGCCAAGCATTTATTAGAAACGAATCATTCGTTGTTAGACTCAGATACGTACGAAATTTTACATTATTGTGATAAGGGTTTGCGGCTATCGGTTTTAGAACAATTGGAAATAATTAGGTACAACAACATGGGGTCTATTATTAATGAACAAGTTAATTTGGTTTCTTCGCCTTTGTTACGACTTGGTTCTAATTTTAATAATGTGTCATAGTAATAATGAGAACATGACTTCTCTTTTTACCGTACTCGGTTAAAAATAACGGGGTACCTGGCGTAGATTAAAAATAAAAATAAAAAGGGTAGTTTGGAATTCATTTCTTAAAAAAGGGTAGTTTAGGACTTACATAAAAGGGTAGTTTGGAATTTATAAAATATTAGTGGGTACGTTGGTTTTGTCATTAACTAAGTTGAGTACATGGTTTACATATGTCAGTAGTGGAAGTGGTGGCATGTTGAGCGGTTGTTGTTGTGCTTCGTAAATGGCCTCGTGGAGAGTGCCGAAACGCGTCAGCGTTTAGTATAGTGGTGGTGGTGATAGTTGGGTCTGTGTGGCATGTGTTGATTCGTGTAGCAGTGGAGGTGGAGGTGTTGCATGGAAACATACATTTGCCGCACAGATATAACTATTTGTCATTAGTGGTCGCAGGTGAGCAAAGTAATTGTTTTTTAGTTCATAGTACCATTAATGTTAAGTATAATATTGGCTTGCGTTATAATATTTCTTGTTATTTCTGTTCTTTTTACATTTTCACATTATGTGTATTGTTTAAATTGGAAATTCGAAATTTATTTATTTATTTATTTATTTTATCTACACACATATCATAAGTCCTCTATAATGCGTTCAGAAACCGTAGAAAATGACCAGCATTGCAGTACGATGACGCCTTCGCCGCCAGCCCCAGCACCACCCCCACCACCTCCAGTAAAGTAATAGTCATTACGATATCGAATTCGATGTCGTAATGACTTTTCGGTATCGAATTCGATGTATTCGATGTATCGAATTAACAACCAACGTAATTTACAATCATAGTGAAATAAAACGGATCACTCACGTATGTAAGTCGAGTTTAGTCTGACATGTATAATTAATAATGTGATATTTTTTATTTATTTTTTTACAAAAAAAAAAAAGTTCATGAAACGTCAGCTCAGTATGTTTGTCTATGATTTAAAAGAAAACAGTCAAATCCGTGACAGGTATGGGTATGATATATGCCTTCGGCTTCTGAACCCATCTTGGAGTACTTATAATATGTGTGTAGATAAAGTAATGTATGCAACTCCACATAATTAGGCCTTAAAACACTCGTGTGATCCTATTATGAAACTCAGCTTCGCCTCGTTTCATAAAAACACACTCGTGTTTTAAGGACCCTCATTATGTAGCAGTTGCATAAACTACTATTAGTGTATCTTGCATTTATTTTCACATAATTATCATCGTACTTTTATTTTTCGTAACGACCTTTTAGTGAATAGCATTTGACACGTAAATTTCTATCACAATAATGATTATTATAATTTAGCAGTAGCATTAAGTAAAATAGTTAAGTGTGTGTATGTGGTTGTATTTTTTAAATTATAGCTGGCTTCAATATGACTATTATAATTATTATATCGGCGTTCTACTTACTACAAGTCAATTTATTGGTGGACTGAGGCTCCAATACAATCACTTATTATTCCCTTCTTCATGACAGATATAAATTAGCCCCTAGGGCATCATGAAGTTTCTCAAATCACGTAACCCAATATTTTAATTACCGTTTTTCGTATTACGAAACCTACGAAGGCGCACCGTCGTTATAATATAGGGTCGATGCAAAAATTTGTAGATACTTTTGGATGTATTACTTATAATAGAGGTTTTGTCGGGACAAATTAATAATCGTGGTAGAGAGGCTTTACAAAAAGCGGGGTCGAGCCTGGATATGTACAGTCAACAGAGAAAAACAAAAATTCACTAAACATCTGATCAGGAAGAAACAGTTGCAGAAGCACTTGGTAAATATTAGTTAAATAAAGAGATCTCACTACCCCATTATACTCTGTCAAGAACACTATATACAATACAATACAATTACAATTTAATTGTTTTTGTGTGTATAAAAATCTAACTAAAGTACGATTACAACGCTAAGACAAATTAATACAGGAGGTTTTTTTTTAATCCAGATTTTAATCTCAAAATGTAGAGCGCTCAATAAACTATAAGTTACCACTCAGTTACAGTGCACAAAAATATGTGACTTGTCGTTTTTATCACTTAAAAAAAACATGTATACAAAAATTATATGGATAATTACATCGTTCCAAACTTTCAAATCGCGATAACTCAAAAAGTTGCTAAGATGACTAGACATGTTATTTCTGTATACCTACCCTTCACTACAATCATAATGATCTTAGTCTATTTGCCAGTCGGACATGTCAAGAATTAATACTAGAACAACAATTATAATTAATTACTGCGACGTTTTGTTTCAAACGCTTAAATTTATTTATACATTTGCAGTAGCAATAGAAAAACATCAAGTGGGAGTTATTTATAAAATTCACTTGTAACTACTCGGTCACAAAATTCCTGACTCAATATCGATTAACCCAGCCGGGCTTAAAATTCCCGACTGAACTGTACAGAGGGAAATACGACAATAGGGTGTCCCTTCAAAGGGCAGTCCTATAGATTCGTTCGGTATTGGAATTCTACTATATACAAAGGGTTAGTCATCCCTTACACAGCACTAATAAATATGAGTAACTAACGCACACATCGCCAGTCTTTTGTGGATTACGTAAAAGAAACCGGGCACAAGATAGCCGAATGTCAAGATAGGTCAGGTTAGGTTAGTATTTTGCAAAGTGATCCAATAAGGGTTCCGTTCTTCCCTTTTGAAGAACGAAACCCAAAAAAGAGTACGTGATTTTTTTTTTCGAGGTATATTATGGTTTCAGAATCTCTTGTGTCAATTTCGGTTACCTAGTTGTTTCTTTGCTAAAAAAAATAAAAGAGAAAGTTCCAGGAACTTATGCTGGGTCTAATAAGTATAATACATTATATATTTTTTATTTTTTTTCATTAGCCTATACTGTGTCCCACTGCTGGGCAAAGGCCTCCCCTTTCTCCTTCCACATGCCTCTGGTTTCGGCCAACTCTCGCCAGTCCGGCCAAAAACGCTCCAGATCGTCCCGCCATCTCCTTCTTGGTCTGCCTCTGTTCTGGTATCCATCGCATGGGACCCAGTCGGTAGTAATTCTGGTCCAGCGATCCGGATGCATTCGGCAGACATGTCCCGCCCAGTCCCACTTCAGTTTGGCAGTCTTTGCCCCTACATCGACAATTTGAGTTCTGGAGCGCAGTTCGGTGTTTCTGATTCTATCAGTCCTTCGAACACCTATAATACTGCGCTCCGTAGCTCGCTGGCAAACCTTGAGTTTGGACTTTTGAGCCTCAGTCAAAGACCAGGTCTGAGCGCCGTAGGTTAGGATGGGCAGAATACACATATCGACGAGCTTGCGCTTCAGGGATAAGGGAAGTTTTCCCTTCATTTGCGTCTTCATGGACCAGTAGCTCCTCCAGGCATTTTCAATGCGTTTGTCAATTTCTTTGCCTTGTCTGTTTTCGAAGGAGACTATCTTATAATATATCTTATAATTTTTTGTATAAATATTTTTTTTTTATCGAAGCAGTGAGACTTGGGCTTAGAATTATTAATCGAAAACTTGTACAGTCAAGAAGGAACTTAAGTCCCTACCCATTTCGTTGAAATGTTGTTAAACGTTAGCAATGCATTAAGGTCGAAAATGTCAACGTAAACGCGACATGTCAAAGCGACGTCGTGTTCTATCTAGCTCTTATGGTGACAGGTTGCTATACGAGATTAAACCTTAGGTGGGTTAGAAATTTAATTCCTTGACTGTACGAGAAAGTATTTAGATACCTGGTTGCTTGTATTGATTGAAATGGTGCTAGAAAATTCTGATGGTTGTAGAGTTATAGGTAACATATTAAAATACCTATTTGATAAAATAAATGTACCTACCTACTTAAAGACTAAAACAAAATAAAGCTTTTTGTATATTTATTGGCGTATAATTTATTTTAAAAGCCGAGGAGAGTCACAAATTTGTCACCTTTGCTTCGCTGTCACCCGGTGCCTTAAGCCAAGTTTAGACCCGCAAGAAAAATCATGCCAGTTGCAATACAATGCAAGGCCGTAAACCGAACGAGTCTGGGGCACTACTACGAAATCCCAAAATCGAAGATCGTACCGTATCGTCCCAGTCGCTCTCGTATTAAATAGTATTAGCGTGAGCGGGACGGCATGATACGAAGTTCGAATTTTACACTTCGTAGTATAAGGCCTGGAGTGGGCAATTGAAATCCGCTGATTTTTCTTGCAGGTCTAAACTCAGCTTTTCAACTTAACCCGACTTTCAAGTACGTATTGAGGTAGCGTATAGCTATCTAGCGAGTAGTGTGTAGCAAGACTGTCCTATTTCTAAATGAAAGCACATAACTCCACCATCAAAATAAATATGAACCAACAGAAATAAACAAAGCAAACGCGACGTTTGTAAAATATTTCGTTTGCTTTTCCATGAACCGTCATGTTTTTGCTTTTCGCGTCTTCGCTCGTTTCCGCTTACCGGAAACATGTCAAAGTACACAACCAAGTTATGAGCATTTTTCACGCGATTTTCTTTGTAAATAACTAGGCTCTAGCTGAAACAGGGTAAAGTATAAACAGTGAGATTTTGAGTTATGGACTTATTGAAATTGAAATACTATGTATGTTACACTTGCCATCTAAATAAAATTGAGATGTGTAACAAATGTAACAATACTCGTGCTAGGTATACTTATTTAAGAAGTTTTTTTTTAAACTTGACTTGTTACTTCAAAATGTATATAGACTAGACTAGACTTTATGACTACATATACTATCTTTTAAAAGACAATGAACAAAGAACAAAATTTACGGCTTTACTGAAATGTTATAATTTCAGATATTTGGTCTCATCGACAACGTATAATTGCCGTAATGCTCAATCATGCCTGGACAATTTTTTAACGAACTTACCCGAATCATCTGTAGATGATGTCAATATTGAGTTTAACGGACTGTCAGATGGACATGCAGGTTTGTTCTGCAACGTAACTTATAGTAACACAAACAAAAATAATTTTCAAAATAAGCACATAGTAGTTAAAAGTCGAGTTTTTAATAGAAAAAATAATGAAACTTTTAGGGATCAGATCATAGGTGTACAGTGGGAAACCTTAAATATAAACGGTTTTTTGAAAGCATTTCATGAAATATATAAAACAAGTTTTCGAAATCAAAATGTAAGACTAAAAGCAAACCGTAACAATAAATTGAAATGGATTACACGTGGCTTAAAAATATCGAGCCAAATGAAACGATTTTTAATGAGCAGTGATTCGACCATTAACCACGAAACTATTATCACTTATAAGAATAATTATATTAAAATTTACAGGAAAGCTATTAAATTTGCCAAAAAGCAATCGGTACAGGCTGCAATTGATAAATCCACAAATTCTGCTAAATTAATCTGGCAAGTCGTTAATAAACACCGAAATAAAAACACATCACATGGCCGCGAAAAAATACTACTTAAAGTAAATAACAAAATAGTAGAGAAAACACAGGAAATTGTTGACATTTTTTCAACTAAATTTAGTGCAGATGTAGGACAACTTTATAATGTTAATGTTAATAAAGTTAGGAATATTTTGCAAGAAAATAACACTACTGCGAATTCGAACATGTTGTGGGAGTATATTACACCCTTAGAGATAAAATCTATAGTAAAAAATATGGTGGCAAAGAAATCTACTGGTACTGATGAACTTCCAATTTGTGTGATCAAGGATAATATTGACATATTAGCTGTACCATTATCAATTTTTTACAATAATTGCTATGAGGAGGGCATTTTTCCTGAACAATTAAAATTAGCAAAAAAGGCAAAAGTATACAAAAAAGGCTCGAAAAGCGATCAACAAAATTACAGGCCCATATCACTCCTGTCAGTTCTAGCGAAGATTTTTGAAAAACTTATTAAGTCGCGGCTTCTCAAACATTTAAAAACTAATAAGGTAATTAATGAAAGACAATACGGGTATCAAACGAATAAAAGCACTAGTGATGCAATAGAAAAACTCATAGATGATGTAATTATTAATATGAATAATAAACGGAAAGTTGCTGGCTTGTTTCTAGATCTTACATCTGCATTCGATACTGTAGAACATGAAATTCTTCTGGATAAATTAGAGTATTATGGAATAAGGGGAAAGGTACTACAGCTTCTGAAGTCGTACTTATGTGAGAGAAAATTACTTGTTGAAATGAAATCAATTGAAAACGGCTGTCAACATGTTTGCAGATCAAAATTGGCTGATGTTGAGAGAGGAGTGCCACAAGGCTCAATTTTAGGTCCGATGTTCTTTACAATTTTTGTGAATGATTTAATCAATTATGTTAGTAGGCAATGCAGTGACGTTAGTTTGGTAGTTTTTGCAGATGATACCAATGCTATTATTTCTGCAAGCAATATTGAAGATCTAAATTCCCGAGTAAATGTAGTTCTGAGAGAGTTTCAAGTTTGGTTCACTGTAAATAAACTGCACTTAAATATGGACAAAACACGTCTTATGTTATTCAAAACAACTACTAAGAATAAAGATTTGCTTAATGTAAAGTTAGATGGTACTGATATTGCAACAGTAGATTGGGTCAAGTTTCTTGGCGTACGGGTTGACTGTAAACTAAACTGGAAAGAAGAACTCAAAGCCTTAGAAAATAGTATCAGCTCGGCTTGTTACGCGCTGAGGAGCTTAAGAGATGAGGTTACCTTAAAGCAGCTAACCATGGTATATTACGCTCTAGTAGAATCTCGCTTACGTTATAGTATTAAGTTTTGGGGTCAGAGTTTTAGTTATAATATAAAAAAAGCATTTGTTGTACAGAAGCGAGCCATTAGAACTATGATGCGTATACCATCATGGGAATCGTGTAGAGAACATTTTATTAAACTACATATCCTTACGGTACCTTGTCTTTACATATTGATTCTAGTAACTGAAGTTGTTAAACACCCGGAGAGATTTGAGACACTTGACGAAAGAACAAAAAGACAAAGTACACGCAGGAAAGACTTAGCAAAATCGATTGCCCCCGCCCTCAGAGTAGTTCAGCACAGCACGAAGAGTCAAACCGTAAATTTGTACAATAGCCTACCCAATGATCTGAAGTCTATAAATAATATTAAAATTTTCAAACGTCGACTTCGGGATTTTCTCTTGAAGATGTCTTATTATGATGTCAAGGAATTCATTTCCAAAACTTAATTTAATAAACACAGCCATGTTCCTATTACCTAGTCACCTCCAGCTATACCTATTGTAAAGTATTTTTAACTAATATTATTGTTAAACTTTGATTGCGTTTTGATTTTATTATTAAATTTTAGTGCTAGAATTAAGTGAAGTAGTTGTTTACAAAATTTTATGAATGTAAAGTTATTTGTAATATCTATTACTTATGTCCGACACGATTGTAAAATTGTTATGGAAATAAATAAACTAAACTAAACTAAACTAAACTATTGACTACTATATTGCAATATGTATGACCACACCATAAGTATATCTCTACTACATAAGTATGTTGCCTAGACCTTTGTCCCGGGTTCCCCGTCAATCTTGATAATTATTGCTCAATTTTATTACGTTAAAATTTTGTTGAAATCATTATAATTATTATATTTTTATTGCAACAAAATATTAATTAAATAAATGCTAGCGATGGAATGTCAAAAATTATATCGAGACATGGATGTCAAGACTAGCCTCCCTCAATGAGAGCCTCTCTTGTCTAGCCCAAGTCTTAACAAGGGGGTTTTAAGAGGGGCTTAGCAACAATGCAGCTCAATGATAAGTAGTTGTCGAGAGCAGTCTTTTGTATCGGTGTCATTATTTTAACATAAAACTACCGTGATACAATCATAATTATTACGTAATAATAAATAGAAAAAAAAAACAATAACATTAGGGTGTGAAACCCTCGGTGGGGGAGTCAGAGTGTTTTAAGATACCTCGTGTAAACATTTAGTTTTCTATGAGCATTTTTAAACGATTGTATCAAATGTGCTTGCTGTTACCATCAGGGCAGCCTCTTTAATACTTGTAAATAACCTAACCAACTTACAAAAGATGAAAAACCCCCGACATTGTCATTTCGAAGTTCAATATTTCAAAAACGGGTGAACCGATTTTGATGGAACTTAGCTAAGAACCATCTCGATTACACTAGCTTTCGATTAAAAAAAACCGCATCGAAATCGGTCAATCCGCTTGGAAGCTATGATGCCACAGACAGATACACAGACATACAGATACACAGATACACATGTCAAACTTATAACACCCCCCTTCCCCCCCCCCTTAAACCCCTCTTTTGCGTCGGGGGTTAAAAAATCATACGCGCTTCCCGCTAAAAGCTGTTCAAAGGACTTTTGTCACACAACATTTCCAGGTATACCCATCATTAGTGTAGCATCGCGCAGGGTAAAGGATCAGGGCTTTACATGAACGACGTTTCCAATTACGGGATATTTATTGGGGATCTAGCACTAAGCCCCCATTACAACGTTAAATGTAACATGAAAATAATTACCTATTTGTGAATTTATTGCTTTCCATTTTTCGACGGGTACACGGTTCAGATGGCTCGGTCCGGTCTTGAAAGGCTTGATTGGGGAGAAATTGAGATTGGAAATAGATTTAGGCTGGCTTTTGAATTGGTTTCTGGGATATCTTTTTAGTACATTTCATAATGCAATTCGGCGTATAAGTTTAAGTAATAAAATAAACACAGGGGTAGAGTCAAGAGTCACGTGTTTAGTCATAAATATAATGACATTAATGACTTACAAAATTAACTATTACTTTAGTCAATTGTAAAGCCATTTCAAAAAAAAATACACTGCGTTTTAATGAACCGCCAAGAATTCAACCAGGATCAACCCTTCTTATTTTTAAAAAGCGTTTTTCAATAACAATACATGTCAAGATTGTTTCCTTCTTTTAATGCTAAAATAAACGAAGCATAGGCATGGTACGACATGCTCTTGCCCGGCTTTTACGGTTAGAGGTTCCTAACCAATTTTTTTGATTAAGCAAATATTTTCTTAAATAATCGCTCCGAATGTCTAAACCGTATTCTTCTAAACCGTAGGTCCAAAAAATATGGAAAAAAAATGCAAAAATAACGCTTCAAAAACATGATTTACCATTTTTGAGTTATTGGCGAAAAACTGCCCTTCTCAACAAAAGGACGTAAGTGCCATGAAGATACGCCCTTTTCATCGGTACAGCATTTCTTTGTAGTAACACTGTTACGGAACCCTACACCAGTGCCCGACTTGTCGAATCCTGCGTCACGTAAACTCGAATAGTAAACTATAACGAGTTTGTATGACGTTTGGAACAGCGCCCGCCCGTGAGCGTATTTGGAACTAAAATTTAGTATGAGATTTCTCGATCTCGATACGATAGCCGTAACGTAACGCAGGATTCGACAAGTCGTGCTTAGGGCACTGGCATGGCCCGACAATCTCTGGCCCGGTTTTTAATCATCACTCGCATAACAATCACTTTGGCTTCGCTTCAGATAACACTGGCCACCAATAATCGAAAAATCAAACAGCGTCCCCCACGATTCAGGAATATTACGCCGCGGCAAATTTACACACTTCGATCAGTCTCATAACCGATCTGTATTCAATGCACGGGGCGACACCGATGATTACCTACCGTCTTTATGCTAATGCCGCATTTGGAAATTCACTTGGCGTTGATTTTTCTTAGCTTCACGGCTTTTGAAACAGGCGAGTTTTTCGCGGGAAAGTTGGAGGCGAATTCTGCTGCTGTTGCGGTATTGCGTTCAGGGGTATTATTAGGGGATGGCGTTGTGATGACGGCTGTGTCAGTGTCAAAGTGTTACATTTTTGATACTATATAAGACACTGCCGCAATTATAGTGCCACAACAATGACAGTTTTGGCTCTTTGTATTATAAGATTTAATTAATAATTTCTCATTTTTTCTTAATGTTTGAGAAAAAAATTACATCTGCCACGGCTGGAATAGCAATTGCTGGACTCGCACTCATTAAAAACGCTTACCTGCAGTTCGTGTTTTTAAACTAAGTTACTCGCTCCAGCAATTGCTCACTTCCTAATATGCCTGGGCATTAATCTACTATATTACTCAGTTACAAAGACTTTTACTGTAATTTCACAGCGAGATACCTAACATTCATTTACATTGCTCTAACATCCAAACACCACCAGGAAATAAAATTGCGCAGAATATTTGACCTGAATCCAAAATATCATGTCACAAGAAATCCAACAAAACTATTGAATCTTCAATTTCATATTCGATTTTCGAAACACGATAGGCTGGAATCCGTCAAAGCCCAACAAAATGCGTTTATAACCGACATTTTTATTTGATCACGTTTCATACTGGCTGTAAACAAACTCTAGGTGTTCGCGATGCGGGAAAAAAATATAATGCGTTCTTGGTTTAACTCTAGCGAATTGATTCGGAATTCGAATCCCTCATACCTGCCAGTCACACGGCACGTGCGATAACGCAGAAAGAGGCGGGAATACAAAACTTTTCGAATCCCCCGAGTGTTTAGTCGAATGGTTTTAGGGTACAGCCGAAGAAATAAGCAACTTTGGCTCGCGATAAGTTTACAAGTTATCGGAGACATGGCGCGGAATATTTTTATTTCGAATGTGTTCGAACTGCGAATTTAGATTTTCGTCTTCAAAAGCGAGATTTTGTCTCATTCAACTTTTTCAAACTTGGCTAACAAGATACTCTGTTCGAATTTCAAATGTTACCCACGACAGTACGTGTATGAGAAACTGCTTGGGTCAGACAATCAATGAAAAAAGCATCGATACGAAACATCAGCTCGGTATATTTGTCTATGATTTAAAAGAAACATCCAAATTCGTGACAGATTTATTATACTTGCGGATTCTGAAACTACTATAGTAGGAAGTAAGTACGCATTATTTCGCAAAATAAGAAGCACTAAATCTACAACGGTCAACCAATCAGAGGAAATGGCCGTTCCATAAAGCCCTCGGCGAGTTTAAAAATGAATTACCCCATCGTTTAAGTCGTCTGTGTCACAGCGGAACGGCGAGTAAATTCAAAACATCATTATTCATCGACTGAGAAATATTATGTTGCTAGATAGATGGGGCCATCAAATATTCGTTAGGGGCCCGTCTTACGCAGCCGGGGCGGATTCCACACTCGCGCGCCTGCAAGCAGTTGGGTTTATGAAATGTGCGCGGTTTAATGAAGTCTTTGAACTAAAAAACAATTACTTTGCTCACCCGCGACCACTAATGACAAATAGTTATATCTGTGCGGCAAATGTATGTTTCCATGCAACACCTCCGCCTCC
Source organism: Clepsis dumicolana (assembly GCA_963691665.1). NCBI lineage: Eukaryota > Metazoa > Arthropoda > Insecta > Lepidoptera > Tortricidae > Clepsis > Clepsis dumicolana. The sequence goes on along the minus strand of OY829512.1, from coordinate 3,462,771 downwards.
ACTGCTACACGAATCAACACATGCCACACAGACCCAACTATCACCTGGTGGTGATTGGTGAGTGGTGGTCCACTATACTAAACGCTGACGCGTTTCGGCACTCTCCACGAGGCCATTTACGAAGCACAACAACAACCGCTCAACATGCCACCACTTCCACTACAACAGTCCACTAGTCTTTGACTTTCAGGGGGGCTAGCACGCGTGCCATTTTGTCGCTTGTCGCTCAGTGCGTCCTTCACTGATTCCGTCACTATGAAAGGGACGCACTGCGCGACAAGCGACAAAATGGCGCGCCGTGCTACATGTGCAGTGTGTCTAAAGGTTTAGAAGGCGTTATTGTTACAAGCTGAGGATTAAAAAGAAGTTGGGTAAACAAAAAAAAACTTCGAAGTTTTCTTTATATACGACGAGGAAGGCAAACGAGCTAGTGGGTCACCTGATGGTAAGTGATCACCAACTGCCCATAGACACCCGCAATCCCGGAGGGTTTGCAGATGCGCTGCCAGCCTAGAGAGCTCAGATGAAATGCCTCCTGCGCCCGTAAGTACTTGTACTTCTTTAATAATCAGATGTAATTATATAATTATAACCTGAACAATTATTATAATTACCTGCCTACTCTTAGTAGTGGCACTACAGAGGCTCGTGACAATATGCATATTATAACGCCTTACGCATGAGAAATAGAATAATATTATACTGCACTCACGTCATTCATGACTTCTGAATACTATTTTGTCTTTTGTTTCCGGGTCGGTGCAGATGAGCTGCATTCCGACTGCATTGTAACTGCCAACTGCTGACTGCCCATACGTTACAAATGCAGCTAGTCAATGATATCCTAATCCTAATCCTAACTAATATTATAAATGCGAAAGTAACTCTGTCTCTCTGTCTTTTGTCTCTCTGTATGTCTGTTTGTTACCTCTTCACGGGAAAATCGCTGCACCAATCTAGATGAAATTTGGAAAATTGCATAGTTCCGGCGGGATAGCGATAACCGAAATCTACGCGGACGAAGTCGCGGGCAACAGCTAGTTACGTATTAACAGGAAGTAGTTAAATGTTACTACCGCGCTCATGTTGAAGATTCATGAAAAACCCAATTTATTGACTACTATTTCTGACAGGTTACTTTAATTATACTTTTAATAAACTCACTGAAACATGAATACACAGAAAGAAACCAGAAAAAATGACAACCCCGGGAATCGAACCTTGATCCTCGACATTCCGTGTCGCGGGCTGTACCTGTACACCAAGATTGGCATGTTCATTGGCATAACCGTAAAATTTAATAAAATTGGAAAAAATACAAATATAATACTCCAATTGAGATCATGAGCTTACTTTAAACAATTTTTCAAAAGTAACGTGCAGCCGTTCTTTTTTCAAATGCAATTTACTAGGAACGTAATAAATATCTTTACTTTGTAATATCATTGAAGCTAGTACTGTGCAGTTTTGCTGGCTTCAATGGAACTGCAGCGGAAAGTGTGCGGGCAGTCAGCAGTCGGCAGTTAGCAGTTGGCAGTTGCATTGCAGCCCTTCTGTAATTTCCCTATGGGTCAGACCGGAGAAAGAAAACATGAGAATGAAAAGTTATTTGACCTGTATTTATTATTGAGAAGCCATTCGGAAAAGGATCGAAAGATACTGTTTTCCGACGCGGCCATTAGTCATCGAAATAAGCAATCATCTTTACTTCCCATTTTAATTATGCAAAATCTGTCCCATTTATTCCCGCTCACCCCCTCCCCATTATTTTGAGGGTGGTATTTGTGAAATTATGAGAAATATAGACGACGGATGACGGCATTTATTTAAATTTTTGTAAGATTGGAATAAGAATGAGTTTGAGAATATAACTAAAGACCACACCGGGCGCACGTCACGTGCACAATCTTTCTTTATACTTATAAAACAGTACCGTGACTGACTGACTGATAGACAACGCACAGCCTAAACCACTGGACCTAGAGACTTGAAATTCGGCAATCATGTACCTTGAGTATCCTAGAGGTGCACTAAGAAATTCGAAATTCCCACGGGATAGAGAACTAGTCCATTTTGAAATATTTCACGGAGGCATAGCCGCGGGGCTTAAGCTAGTTATTAATATATCGATTTCTAAGTAGATGTTGGTCGTTATTTACATTTTCGTAACCTGCTTTTTGGAATATAATTATTGTAGATAACTACTGACTATTTTTATGGGGATTTAGCGTCTGTATTATTTAGCGTCTGTATTATTTAGCGTCTGTATTATTTAGACTACTTTTTACATTATGTTTCACCAAAATTATGAAAAAGGAACCCTTCTGCCCGTTTGTTTATGTGTTAGTTATCTTTATCCTAAGAATTAACTTATGAGTCAGTAATAATAACCAGTGTGTGTTAACTTTACGAAGCCGCTGGTGCAGCGAATTTATATCTCACCATTAATTGCCCTTTGATTTCCCTTAATGATATCATTGTTTATTCAACAAATTAGGGGTTATTATTTCACGCTAATACATAAAGTTACTTTGCAAATCTAACGAGAGGGTACGTCCCCCGTACAGTCGGCAGCACTTTTAACTGAACATATGCGAACATTATTGCAACGTAATAAGTACCTAATGATTAATGATAATCGCGGTACACGATTTTGTTCATGTGAAAGAAATATTAAAAAATCTATTATTACCACTAATTCGACACAAACATAGATAATTCAATGAATAGGTAAACAATTTCAACATATAAAACGTAATGCCAAACAACGCCAAAAAGGCCACTCGGCATAATGGCACTAGCACAATATCACCATGTACATAAATACCTAGTTAATCTATACCTATAAAACAGTACCGTGACTGACTGACTGACAGATAAAACAACGCACAGTCTAAACCACTGGACCTAGAGACTTGAAATTTGGCAAACATGTACCTTGAGTATCGTAGCGGTGACTAGAAGGGATTTTTCGAAATTCCCACGGGATAGGGAGCTAGCCCATTTTGAAATATTTCACGTGAGCAAAGCCGCGGGGCATAAGCTAGTTCGCGGTATAAGAACCAGATGAACGTTTCTGCCAAAAGTTCAAAAATCCTTTTTTTTTATTTACCTGTTCTGAATGTGGTCCTTTGCCAAAACGACGTCCTAGCTAGTCAATGTTTAACAGTTTTATTGTTGTCAGTTAAAAGTGTAGGTGACTGTACCTTGTTCCTTCTTTATTTTAATAGGTAAGACAGCTTGAGGGGAGAGTACCTACTTCTGTTTGGTTTTCGGATAAATCGATACTTATTTTTTGTATTAGATTTGGACAAATTTAGTTTGACGACAAGTAATAGTAGTCAATTTTATAAAAAGAGTTGTACTTGCTTACACTTTTTTATCTGGGATTTTGTTTTTTTATGTTATAGGTAGTTACTTAATAATCGACGAAAAAGTATTGAAAATTTTTCGTACATCCATTCCGTTAGTCTTATATTATCAGTGTGTAATGGGAAAGGTAACGGAATGAAATACAATATCTTGTGGCACTTTTTTCTCTTGTTAAAATCGATAGTACCTACTCGTACCTAAACCTAAGGGTGTTACCACACCAATCGATTAGTGTGGTAGATTTGGCTGATCGACGGATATATTCGATGCCATCAATTATCGATTAATTGGTGTGGTAACACCCTAAGGCTTAGGTTAATTTGGCGTATTTGTATCGTCTAATGTTACGTTAACTCCGGGTTAGAGTCTAACCCAGGTTGGTGCAAATCGGATAAGTAGATAAATAGCTTTAATTTTTTTTTTATACCACGTCGGTGGCAAACAAGCATGCGGATCGCCTGGTGTTAAGCAATTACCACCGCCTAGGAACGCTTGCAACACCAGAAATATCACTTGCGCGTTGCCGACCCTAACACACAAACATAAACATAACACTTCATAAAATGGCCCAACAGGATGAAACTGGAAAAATATTGAAATTAATTGGAATGAGGACATTTTAATCACTACGTTATTAGGTAACTAAGAATTATTATGAAGGACTATTACGCATTAAATTAAGGTTAGAGAGTGGGGGGAAGGGGGTGGGGTTTTGGTTGGGGTTTATTTGGTAGGTAAGGTAGAGTTCTTGTATTGTATTGTAACTATACGTTTTGCAGTAAGTTAACGCGTCCAGTAACCTAGCCAGAGGTCAGTGAACGAAGTTTTTTAACAATTACAGGATGTTCAATTGTAGTTGGTCTATTCTTAGGTCATACTTAGGTCACCACGTCAAGGTCTACTGAATAGATGTTTACCTGTCAACGACCTCATGAAATAGTTCACATCGTTAACCTTTACTATTTTGTGACAGACTTTCGCAGTTGACAGCTCACTAAAGCTCAAAATGCATATTTCATTGCGACGATGATTATGCTAATAAATTTAAGTAATGCAAAAAACTGGCCAAATGCGAGTCGGACTCGCGCACGAAGGGTTCCGTATCATTATCTGTAAATACGGCAAAAAAATCATGTCTGTTGAATGGGAGCCCAGCTTGAGTATATGACTCGAAAGCGCTAGTAAGCTCATGGACAAATTACATGCCTAAGAACTTTAGACCGCCTACTTTCGTATTAGCAAAATGAATTTTTGATTTTGTGTTTCTTTGACTATACAGCACTAATGAACAATTTTAAGAAAACTATACTCAACTTTACTGTGTTGTTTACTTTTTCGTAACGACAACACCGCCATAGACACCTTACGCATCTCTTTCTCTCTTTTGGCTCCAAATAAGAATTAGCGATTTTGTTTTTGGTCATTATACGAAAATTACACACCCAATATCAAATTTTTTCAAAATTTTCGAGAGAAAAACCTACAAGGAAATAGTGTGTTGTTTGGGAGAAACGTATCAAAGAAGTGTTGTAGAGCGCCATCCCGCTCTGCCTCGTAGTTTTTATCCCGTTCCGTTTTTTCACTTTTATTATATATTTATTATATGTATAGATTTCATAAATTCAAACTTGACTAAAAATTCTGAAAAGTAACAGGCACTTATCCCAAATCACTCTCCTCTCTATAAAAATAAACGAGCGTCATTTTTCAAAACGCCGAAAAATCCGATCGCGGCCATTAGGGGTCCGATTATCAATTCCACCCGGTCGCTAGTTGGTTGTCAATATTCATTTAGGCGGCGGCCGCGGTGCGCGTGATTTGTCGCTCACCCGTACCCGCTGCGCTAGTGAGGGGACACTATCGACTGGTTGGAGGGTGTCGATGATTTTAAGCTCTTCGAAATTCAATATTTTATGTAGCAAAAAGGAAGTTGAATGCTCTTTTACACGTAATTCTTTTGAGTCTACCAGCGCTTTCGGAAAGACCATGATTGCCAAGAAGAATGCGCCGCAAGAGACTTGGCACAAAGTCTTTTTTTTTTCTAAAAACAAGTTACATTTTAGCTCTTAAGCATAAGGGATAGGTAGTTGTGTAAATTAGTTCCGTGCCGCACTAACGTGTCCATATTGTAGGAAATTGGCATCACGCAGCGTTTGTCAGCCTTAGTAACAGTCGCGCATGCTGCAGTACTTCGGATATGTCTCTAGACGGGATAACGACTCCATAGAGCGGCTAATTGTAGAGGAAAGAGCGAAGGGAACCAGACTGCGCGACAGGTCACCCATGCCCTGGACTGACCAATTGTAATCCGCAGTGGGCAAACAGCGTGACTGACTGCACCAGGCAATTTGCCAAAAGGAGAGGTGGCGAGAGATCCTACGGGGAAAGCTGTGTCCGCCTCTACCGCTGACTTGAACGCCTCGACGTGGCCACAATTGTTCTGCCAAGAGCAAAACGACAGAGAAGAGAAGATGTGAAGAAGAAACGCCATTCCCTTTATCCTAATAAACTGCAGTCGTAGAACGGTGGCTAAGATTAGGTTTATAATCAGATGTCATCAGGTGGTCGGCCGGAAGCTGTGTGCAAACTGGGAAAGGAACGGGCAAATGGTGAGATAGAAGAGAATTATTTCTTACTCAGCAGTAGATCGTAGCGGGGTGGCTAGATTCATCGGGGCGAATGTACTTAAATTTCATTAAGTCGAAACACCTAACAAAGGGGACAAGTTAGCAAGTTTATCTGATGGGTAATTAAAAAAGATTAAAACTTTGTAGTATCGATACGCTACATAAAATTTAATAAACTTGTCCCATCACTAAAACGTAAAAGGGAGGTGCCGTGATCCGAATTCGGAATAGTGTCGTATTCGCCGAAGGGTGCCGCCGGTATCGAAAATCGTTTGTTATTAATTTGCCATTCGTCTGCGTTGGGGCTACACTAGTGTCGAAGTCGATGTATACCTACTTTCGCTAAGTGATCTTGAGAGAGTAAAAGTCGATGAAATATTTTTTTCATGTTTAGTGGGTAGAATAAAAATGGAAATGGGTTCGTAGAGAGTTCCGAAACGCATCAGCGTATAGTGGAGTGGTGGGGGTGATAGTTGTCTGTGTAACATAATGTGTCGATTCCTGTGGTAGTGTAGGGGGAGATATTGCATAGAAACAGACATTTACATTACATATAGGTACGTAACTGTTTTACACGTGTGGTAACGGGTGAGCGAATTAGGTAATTATTTTAAATTCATAAATTGCACATTGTTTTTATTAAGAAAAATAATGAAATCACAATAATTTGTACAGGTTTCGACTTTTTAATACAATAAATTTAATTTCTTAATGATAAATCTATTTTGCACGTTGTTGAACAAAATACGTATGGGTAGTTACTTAGGTATATTATTATGTAAAGTGTGTTGAGAAAAGAAGAAAAACTTTACCAAAGGACCATGCGTCAAAATGGACCCAGAACCAACAGACATGAGAGTACGGCTATTAAATAGGTCTTCAAATCAACTTCATTTAATTATATGGGCACAAAGTCGAATTCCATTGCAGAACGGAGATATTCATTTTTTAATTTAGAGTGAAAACGAACTATGAAGAATCTGTGGCTAGGGTATTTAACATTTTGGAGGGTAGGTAACAAACAATATATATAATAGTAATAATGAAGGTATTGCTACCGAACATGGCGTGAACTACATTCGTCTTCGTCGTGGGTTAACTAGTCATATTTTTTGAAATATCTTGATTAATTATCTACATAAACGCATTTAAAGACGTTTGAAGTAGTTTATCTACGCTATCTTATTTATTTATTTATTATAATACCTTTCTACTGGACTTACAGTACTTAACCAAACCGTCCAAATAGATAGAAAACAAAAAACATTGATATGGTCACAAAAGAAGAGATGAGGAAATTTACTTATCTGATATCATAAATAAAAACAATATATCTAACACTACATACAATTAATAAAATATCATGTCATGTCCTTATAAAGAAATAGAATGTCGAAAGTATCAAAATTGGCTATACATTATCCATTACTTTACTACTATCCATAAAATTACTATACACATTACAATTTCGATAAAAACAAAGTGGCCCTTCTCATGAATACACCCATATTATCGGCAAATATGTCAGCATCCGGGACATGAACCAGCATATCGTTCAGGAGCGAGAGAGCCCTAACGGTAGGCGCGTTCCTGGCCTGCACTGTGCGCGTCCCAGGCACAGCAAAGAGGCGGCGGGGCCGCCGCACCGGCCGCGCGCCGCCCGCGCCCGAGCCGGCGCTCGCGGGGCCGGCTCGCGTCGCAGGGACAGACGCGTCGGGGCACGCGCTCTAACACAGCGGGATTATCGACGATTCCGTGCAGCAACCCACAATAATGCGCTATTAACAACCGGTTTCGTCTAGTGTCAAGGGTTTCCATACCAACCATTCCCGAAACGAAAAGAGAGGGAAAGAGATATGGGTAATACCCGTAAGTTTTTTTATAGATGAACCTTTCAAATTTGCGTTGTACTCTTTCAATCATCAATCTATACTTAGCCTCATGCGGATGCCACGCGATTACCCCATACTCCAACTTAGCGGGGACATAAGCGTTGTAAAGCATCTTGGCCACACCCGAACCAGAAAACTGGGTAGCGATTCTCATTATGAAACCTAGTGTCTTACAAGCACTTTTACATGCTGTCGTTATGTGTTGTCGGAAGTCAAGCTGCGCGTCCATAGTCAGTCCTAAGTCCCGTATCTCATTAACTCGTTCCAGCGCAACTCCACCAATGCTATAGGCGAACCTGACAGGCCGCCGTGCTCTAGTATAGGTAATTATGCGTACCTATAATATTATCAAGTGTTATACTCGTAGTGTATCATTGGTACTTAAATACCTATGTCACACTATTTCCATTATATATTCCAGTATAATGAGAATAATAAGATAACATTAACTTGCTGTAAATACTGATTATATTAAGAAATAAAATAATCAAACATCAAACGCTCGGTTCTGTCATGTCATTTTAACTTTTTTCCGCTACCTAAAGGTTGTCTGGAAGAGATCGCTTTTTAGCGATTAGACCGCCTGTTATCTTCCTCTTGTTTTAGTACCTACTTATTATTTTCTGTGTATCGCTTTTATATTCTTATCCTAACGATTAATGATTGGTATGGTAGCCTATCATTAAGAGAAACCCGTTTATAGACCTTATACATACTCACTGACTGAAATATGAATATCTCGGTTCTGCAATGGAATACAACTTGGTGCCTATAGAACAAAATGAAGTATATTTATAGATCTTTTTAATGACCTAACTCTCAGCTGTGTTGGTTCTGGGTCCAAGCTCCATACTAAGTTGCCCATGGTCCTTTAAATCTTTGTTTAAAACGTACATCTAGCATTCGTCATTAGGGGGTGTTTTAAATGGCAAAAAAAACTTGGACGATGTTTTTCGGCATTGGCTACGAAAACGACTCTAGAGGCTAAATTATTACTTAAGTTCTTTTTATGAACCTTTTAAGTTTGGGAGTCACAATGGTCACCTCAGATTGTCTGGAGGTCGAACGTGGAGTTTTGCAGACAAGCTTTAATGTAAAAAAAGAGCATTCACTTACTATTATGCGTCTTCATTATTAATTATAATCAAGGTAGGTTTTAATTGACGACCGGATAGCCTAGTAGTTAGAGACCCTGACTATGAATCTTGAGGTCCCGGGTGCGAATCCCGGTCGGGGCAGATGTTTGTATGATGAATATGAATATTTGTTCTCCGGTCTTGGATGTTTAATATGTATATAAGTAAGTATATATTTATCTATATAAGTATGTTTATCCGTTGTCTAGTACCCATAGTACAGGCTTTGCCTAGCTTGAGACTAGGCCAATTGGTGTCAATTGTCCCATGAATGTTATTATTTGTTTATTAATAAAGGGACCATAATTCAGCCAGGGGTTCTAAGCGAGCATCCATGTAAAGTTAAAAAAAAAAAAAAGTCTCCCATGGATACTTTCACTGCCTCTGCTGGTTGACAATAATAATATGCATTTGAGAAACTTTTTTTTTTTTAAATACTTTAAGTGCATGCTCACTTAGACGTACTCAAACTTGAAGTATTTTTATCGTCTGACGTTACGTTAACCCCAGGTTAGTGCCTAACCCAGAGGCCCGAGTACAAATATTCGAAACCTGCGTGGCGTAATCGAGTAATATTAGGTATCGAAAAATTTGTACGACGCTTGCAACAGCGCCCGCCCGTGAGCGTATTTGGAACTAAAATTTAGTATGAAGTTTTCGATTTCGATACCTACGATAACGTAACGTTACGCAGGATTCAAAAACTTCGTGCTCGGCCTACAGGTCGATGCATAACAACGTCTTGATAAGCAGTATTATTTTTAACATACTAACACTACCGTGACACCCAATCATATCATAGTGAAATAAGTTTAACCTGACATGTTCCAAACTAATTCGTAGTCCTGGAACATGTCAGGCGCACGACTCGGCGGCAACGAAACGTACACACACACGACTTACATACGAGAGTTATCCGTTTACTTCACTATAAAACTACTTTATCATGAAGCCATTCATTTTTAGGGTTCCGTACCTCAAAAGGAAAAAACGGAACCCTTATAGGATCACTTTGTTGTCCATCTGTCTGTCAAGACCCTTTTTCTCTGAAACGCGTGGAGGTAGCCTGCTGAAATTAATACCAAATACTCAAGCCTGCGGTCCCTTGAAGCCGTGAAAAAATCAACCTTCTAAGTCAACGCAATCAAAAGATACAGTCATTCAAAAATCTATTTCCATACAAATTGCCGAAATCCGAAAACCTATAGGGTACTTCCAGCTGTCCTAGAAACTTGAAATTTGGTATGAAGGTAGCTCTTATAGCACAACCAAAGTCTCAAAATCTAAAAATTTTATGTCTGTCTGTAGATTTCACAGACCGATATAAGTTGACCCCACACTGCCTAAATTTTGCTTAGGAGCAGGGCTCTGCTAACACTGGACTTCTTAAAACACTGGGGAAAAGCGTTAAAATCTTTCTACGGCACCCTCGTGCGCGAGTCCGACTCGCACTTGGCCGGTTTTTCAGTATTTGTGTGCAATTTTCGTTGACATTGAGCGCGGCTTTTTCTTAAAGCGACATGGCCGCTCTTTACTACGTCCCGACCATTGTCTGTTAAACGTAATTTAGGTTGTAGGCCCGTCTTAAATTACAGCTGACACTCGGACGCTGACAAATTTAGTGCGTGACTCCGGAGCAGTGCCCTAAGCACGACTTGTCGAATCCTGCGTCACGTAAAATCGAATAGTAAACTATAACGAGTTTGTATGACGTTTGGAACAGCGCCCGCCCGTGAGCGTATTTGGAACTAAAATTTAGCATGAGATTTCTCGATCTCGATACGATAACCGTAACGTAACGCAGGATTCGACAAGTCGTGCTTAGGGCACTGAGAATTATTTATCGGACGTCAAAAGCTCGCGGAGTCGCGGAGAAAGCGGTCCTTGAAAGTTTCCTGCGATTATGACGGCTCATTAAAAGAAATGGCAAGGATTTGGAGGTGTGGTGGCAATGTGGTGATTTTAGCCCCATGTAGTAACCAATTCAGGGTCAAAGAAAATAGTTAATATGATAATAATACGTAGTCTTGTTATTTTTGAACAATCTATGTAAACAAGGACGGGGTGTGAGCTAGGAATTTTTGAATAAAAAAAACAAGTCGCCCAGTTTTGCTAACCGAAAGAAGTGATGAAGGTATTGAAGAATATTTTTCACTTGTCGAAACATCCATGGTTAAATTATCTTACATTACCTATCTTGTATTTCGTTTTTTTTTTTCATAAGAGCTCTTAGTCTCGACAAATGAAGTAATTTTGCTTTTAGCAGTTAATAACAGTAATGAAAACGTAAATATTAAAGTGAGCTAGTATTTCGCTTTAACGTCCAGTGGTGATCAACCAAAGAAGGGCAATAACGAAATATTTTTTAATGTAAGTATTGTTTTGTTTCAGATTTTTCGCAGTTCATGGGTGAAATGGAGATTCAGGACTTTAAAGTGATGACCGGAGTAAATGACAGGTCAGTGGAAGTAGCTATAGCAAATAATTAATATAATATAACTATCGACAGTAAAAAAAATATGGACTCGGGCGTATTCAATTATTCAAAGTATTGAAGAATGTTTTTCACTTGTCGAAACGTCTATGGTTTATTATCTTACATTCTCTCAACAAATTAAAGTTGATGCAATTTGTGACCAAAGGGCTGGCAGTTTTCTCTTTCAAAGAATCAGCATCGCTATTCAGCGTGGCAACGCTGCCAGCCTTTTGGGCACCATGCCACGGGGGCCTTATTTAGATTTAATTCAGTGTTAAGTTTTAGTTTATTTAGTTTTAGCTTAGAATTATTGTCATTCTGAATTGCTTTTATTATGTAAATAAAGTTCTATGTATTATTCAATGTATTTATTTTCAATTTAATATTGACGGTTAGCAAATTGTTATCAACGCAGGCACATTCGTTACGAGTTACCTATGCAATGGCTGCGGCAAACCGCGGTGCTAATTCGCTAATTTTGAGCTTCTCCTTTACAGTTAAATCTAAATGAATATATAATTGGAAAACGAATCTTATCACGCTTTCTATACATATAAGGATCAGCAGCGTGATTGCGTAACTATTTTGACATTCGTCATAGGAATGAAATGTCAGTTTTTGTACGACAGTGACGGCTAGCTGTTTCCGATACCAATTGTCAGCCCGTACAAAATGAACACAATGCTGATTGCGAGCGAGTTAGACGATAAGCCTGCTGTCTCATAAAACAACACGCACTTCTGATTTCACCCTATCATGCTTCGACGGATATGAACTGTCAAAATTTGCAGTTTTATATACAATTTTTTTAAAAATAACTAACGAAATCACAGATAATTCAAATAATTGGATAATTTACGTAATTCAAACTATAATACATAAATTATGTATTTTTTAAACTCAAAAGTATGCTTGAAAAAATGGCTGTACTTGTACTGTATATGAATAGGCAAAGGAAACAAAGTCCACGCAGCCATTCTTTTGCAGGCATATTTACTGCTTACAGCTTTATCAAGTTATCACACTGGCGATTTGCTAGCGAGTTTTGTATTGAGGCGATCACGCAACGTGTTCGCCGCGGGCGATATTAGTATGAAGCACTCGCTCACAAATCGCTAGTGTGATATCATTTAACAACCCGTCTAGATTGATCGCAAACGACGTCTCTGATATTCTCAAATAACCCAATGGCTGCTCGGGGATGCCTTATTCCCGAAAGTGCGGTCAGGTTTTCCTTGTAAGAGGACTTTTTATTTCCCACCGTAAGTATAATGCGGTGACTCGGTGAAAATTTTCAAGGTTGGTACCTTTCTAGTATTTTCCACAAAAATTCATTTGGGCTAAAATTGTAGTAGATCTAATAATAATGTAGGTAGTATTCCTCAGTTTTCTTTGCCAATTTTTTTAACAAAAATTACGTCAATGTTGCGATAAATAGAAGAAACAGCGATTTAACCAAAAGGTTACTTGTAATAATTTTTACGCGTGACATTTAATGTAAGTAAACTAGTTATGTATGTTGGTAATTTATACAAATTGAAACAACGTTTGAACCTAAAACCTAATACTAATAAACTTATGCGATATTAATCGGCGTCACTCCTAACACGGACGGAAGGGAAAATAAAAAAAAAACCTCTGTACAATATTTCCCACGTTTCCTTAGTAAAAACACTTTAATCAACATAAAACTTGGTGACTCACGTACGACATCAAAAGAAGCATAATAACTTAGCGAATTTAACCAAACGGAGTCGTCACGCGCACTCATTTATAAACGGAAAAAAACTAACACTTTCGACAGGCAACAAGGTAGTGAATGCATTGTACAAAAATGTATTTCTCAAAGACTTCGCTATCGCACGCAAGGAACGAAATTGACAAGCGTAACTCACCCTCAAAACACACAGGATGACAGCTCGTCGGGCTGGGTTGATCTTTCCACCTATTACTCTATGACCAACAACACACAAAAAGCAAGTAAGTGTAAATTAGGGTAAATTGCTACTAACTGGCCACTTAAGAAAAGTTATCGAGTAACTGGGCATTAATTTTGTATGGCGATACTGGGTATGAATATTTTTAGAATGCTCATAGTAACAGTTCTGGATCTAATTTGACTACCGACATAATTATCAGCACTTCATTTTTAGCAGTCACGTGTTGAGCGGAAATATGTGAACAAACACGCCGCCAACCCGGAGTAAACACGCTATACTGTGTCCTGTATGATTTGGGCTTAACCTTTACGCACACAATCACACTCGCACGTATAACGAGTATGACCGCTGGTCACACCTACACTTGCGGACGTCATTGACTTCTCTGTTTGGTTTAATGCTCTAAACTCACGTGCAACAAAAAAAAAAAACATAATACGGATTTGACTAGAATGCTTATCGACTAGTAACTTTACAAACCTCTTGCTTAGATTTCCGTTCGTTTGTGATTTCAACTCTAACTGTGTCACAGAAGGTTCTGTATGCAAATCAACGGATAAATGAGATGGCAGTTTCTGTAGGAAAGCTGTTATGTATGAAAAGCCGGTCCTTGTAGGCTCTCGGCGTTGAAGCGTCCTGCATCATCCATCTTGTTTCTTTTTTCTCCCCAATTTCTGCGTTCGTCAAAGTGCAATATCATCAAATCACTGTAAAAGAAGTTTCGTGATTCCGGGGGGGATAAAATATTACAACGGAGGTTCGTTTCTGCCAGACGGGTTGTTGCTATGCCGGTGTACAGTGACAGCTAGTTTCATAAGTACCTACTGCTTGATTGTTAATTAGCACTGTTTGCTTCACATAAAACTATCGACGTTACCTATTATGTATTTATTTAATTATTTAATAATATGTATATCTCTCCTAAAAAAAAAGTTTTTTTACTCCCTGATAAGTTAAAAAACTCTCTGCATTTGTTTATATAATTATAAGAATTGTAAAATTACACATACACACTTTTTGTACTCGAGAAATTTGTATGACGTTTGGAACAGCGCCCGCCCTTGGCCGTATATTTGAACTAAAATTTAGCTTGCGGTTTCTCGATTTCGACACAACGTAACGTTCCTCCTGCGTTTCGAAAACTTCGTGCTCGGGCTACTACAGATGCTATAAAATCGTTAATTTTAATGTCTAATACTATACCTACTGTGCTCTTAATATAGCTTTCTAATATCCACCCCTGTGCGACCCACTCGCGCCTTAACATCTTTGTCGAGTCACTCAAGGCGTATTTCATGCTACGTCGGCTTGCGAAATGATATTGTCGGAAATATGATTCGAGAGCGAACATATGTATTTGGTACATAAATGCATCAACTGAATACATCGTTTGAGCTGATTATGCCCTGGCAGGAGTTTTTTAAGCTGATTAGAAGGGGAATCGATGGGGGTCATGAAAGTTGGTAATTTAAGAGATGAAAGTGTGGAAAATAATACGAAATAATTATGGTGACCCAACGTAAAGAGGCGTATTTTGAGCATATGCATTGTAAAAATGATTTTAATTGTGCTGTTCATAATAAACTATATTCCTTAGACATAATGAAAACGGGATATTGACCGCGATACCTTATAGGTTTGATAAACCGGGAATCATTTAAAACTGTTAACTACATTCCTATATTTTGCCCGGTACTAACCAAATGAACATTTTGTAGCAGCACAGAAAGGCTTCCATAATGTTGTATTTAATTAGATTATAACTGATCACGCGTAATCTAGATCATGGACACAGCCTAGGGCAGATGCTGTTCATTAAAATAGCCCATAACCCCCCGGACCCTGAGAGCTCATTAGCTTCTCTTACGCTTGCGTGGATGCTCGCACGCGCAGAAATCACGCCTCGCCGTACCAGTGTGGCCATTACAGTCTCCCGTCTTTGATCTAAGCCATGGACGTAGATGATGGATCTATAGGCATAGCAAGTAGGTATACAGTTGAGAGATTGGTTTGGCGGCCATCTGAAGTGCAATGCCGTTTCCATGTTACGAAATGTCACTATTTTATAATTTACAAGTCATTGAGGCAATTATATTAGAATTTTTGAGTCACATTGAAATTGGGTACTTATATTTACATTTTAAGAGTCAAAAATATGTGAAAAATACAAACCTTGTCCGAGTGAATAAAAATAAAAGTTACATTCCAATAAAAGCAAAATACAATAGAATAAAATAAAATGTCACAGCAAGTTAAATAAATTGTAAATGCAGGTACATTTTATAAGTAGTGTCAAAGCTTAGGTACTGTTGAGCTTTTAAGAATCGATTAAACAGCGTGTTTTTTTGAGTTCTGTACCAAAGCAAAACATTTCTGAGTTATGATTGTGATAAGAATACGCTAGTTTTCTAGCTGGTAAGATCACTAAGTCTTTTACCTTTAATGTCAAAACAATCGCTGGACTCTGAAGTTTCTATTGAATTACCACTCTATTATCATAATTCCTAGACAGGGATCAGCGATGAATCTAATTTAAGTTTTTGTTAAATAAAGATCGGTTCTTTACGAGTATTTTTGATAGCTTGATTAAGAAATAGTATAAAATGTGTTATTTTTACATCATCTAACTCCATACCATACCATATTTTCAGCTGGTTCGATCTATAATTAAGAAGTTGTTCTCAGTAACCGCAGTAACAGGAAAATGTACCATTCTGCTACACCGAGTGTTCCATTAATAACTGTCAATAGCTAATGAAAGACATAGCCGGCTGTCATAGCCAGTTCGCTGCGAGAAATGACATTTTCATGCCCGGTCGTGGTCTGTAAGCTGTTAAATATAATATTATGTTGAGTTAATTGTAATCTGTGTAACACGTTCGTTTCCACTGACCCAGACATAATAGAGTCTCTATTAATCATATTTTTTATAAGCTCACTCAAACATGAATACACAGAAAAAAACCAGAAAAATGCCAAATGGTTTTTTTCTGTGTATTCATGTTTCAGTGAGTTTATAAAAAATATAATTGATATTCACGGGAAAACCGTAAAAATAAAAAATTGGGAGAAAAAATACAAAAAGATACTCCTACTGAGATCAGAGCCTCTATTATTTTATAGACATTTTAAAGACGTCCACTGGGTTTTTATTCTTCGTATTAGTGGTTTAACCCATGGCCTCTAATTTGTTTAGGACTAAAAATATGAATAAATGTGTATGGCATACACCCACTCAATCTCCGCAGTTTAAGTTTTGGTTTATTGCTTTAGCTGATTTAGTTTAAGAGAAAAACGAGTTTAATTTTTTACATTGAACTTAGAATCTAGTAGTAACGTTATCGTATCGCCGTAGAGAAAATACTGAAATTTTGTAGTTCTTGTTATGAAATTTTTGTACAAAATATGCTCACGGGGACGCTGTCTCAAACGTCATACAAATTTTCTCGATGGCGATACTTTAACGTTATTACTCGTTTCATTCTCGAGCCATTCAAGATAGGGGCCGAAAATTACAGTGATTACTAATTAATTATGAGCCTGCAATTCAACTGACATTATACCAATTCAAATATTCAACACAAGGCCACGTCTCCTTAATTATTTTGCTATACCCTACCCTTTACCTAAATAAGGAGAAAAGTGATTAAGCATTATTAGGAGTTAACGGTACCCTATAAGTATTATTATAGCATTATGGTGCTAATGTTTTTCAGCTTCTCTAAACCAACACTTTAACTTCGTGCGACCACTGCATGCTGACTTTTTTTTTAATAAATGTTAGTGAAATCCTGCTTTTTAGCACAAGGGAATCTATTTTCATGAAAAATCCTCGTGGAATCGATCTAAGACACTTTTTGTCGTGATCAAAACCTTCCACACAAAGAGTCCACGTACTCTGCATTCATATCTGAAAAATAAAATGCAGTCTCTAGTCCTAGACAAAATAAAAAGGAAGGTACCCTAGTCTTATAGTACTTAGACGGGTCCTTATATCCGCTGAGTCTCATAAATAAAGTTGTCAAGGGTCACCCTTCTGACTCTACAGACGCGACAAGACGGGCCATTCAAAATGATGCCAAGACTCAAGAGGAAACTGCTTGTGTCCCTTTCAATCGGCTGGAGTGTGGGCGGGACGGTGATAGTCAAGTCGGGGGTTTAGATAACGTGAATGGTAAAGTTGAACTGGCAAAGTTCGTCGGTGATTTGTTTCATTGTTGCTTTGGCTTAGTTTGACGGGCACGAAACTCGGGAGTACGTTTTGAAGTCGTTTTGAATAAAACATTCGGTTTGTTGGTGTTCCAGTCGATGCTGGGTATTCCCTAATTTGATTTAATTTGAATATTGATTCCCCGAAACAAGAAGACAAAAGAAGTCTGTTATGCGTTACTTCCTGTTTCATTGCTAAATTAGCGAATTGAAATTGATACCTGGAACAAGAGCATTATACCTATACGAGATGGTGATTATACAACTGCAAATGACTATTCAACCGCTGTAACTTTTGTATTCACAATTAAATAAATAAATATCATGGGACAAATTGACACCAATCGACCTAGTCCCAAACTAGGAAAAGCCTGTACTATGGGTACACTGGACAATGGATAAACATATTTTATAGATAAATACATACTTACAATTATGAAACATCCAAAACCAGAGAACAAACATCTGACCCGACCGGGGATCGTACCCGAATCCTTAAACTTCATAGTCAGGGTCTCTAATCACTAGGCTACCCGGTCGTCAAATTTACCAATGCACCTTCTGTATAAATAACCAACCTAACATCAAAACCATGATTACTTAACCAAAATGTTCCAGCCTCGCTCATTTCTCTACCGCCGCTTCCATTAAATTTCAATTTTACATACAGCGTTATTTCATCTAAATTAAAATTGACGTTGACAGTGCCTCGTTAGATTGGGCCACGTCAGTGACTGCGTTAACGAAGCCTGTATTGAAATAGTTTTAGGCGAACAGCGTAGGTAGGCACAGAGGGTCGAGCACGACTTTACAAAAACTGCGTCACGTAAAATCGAATAGTAAAAGTTGTCGAGTTTGTATGACGTTTGAAACAGCGCCCGCCAGTGAGCGTATTTGGAACTAAAATTTAGCATGAGGTTTCTCGATCTCAATACGATAACCGTAACGTTACGCAGCAATCGTAAAGTCGTGCTCGACCCTCTGTTAAAAGTGATTGGAGCGCTGCTGCGAAGACAAACTTTTCATAACAACTGTTTAATTTCATCGAAAGCTATTTTCGGCTAAAAACAGGATAATTTTAGTGGTTGTTGTATAGGTTAGGTTGGTTTTTAAATTCATAGATTAAGAAAATAAGTCGGGGAATGACGTTCGATGAAATGAAACAGCTATGAATCGTGTGTCGGCAATTTGATGATATTGAATACACCCAGACACTGGGACAGGTGAAACCATAATAAAATATTGTGAAACATGCTTAATTATTTATATTCAACTGAGGATATTTTTCTGATGAACGAAATAGCTCAGACTATTTATTTATTCCAATGCCAAGTCACTTTAAGAAACGATACCACACAATTATTGTAAACGGTGAGTAGATAATGTTGTTACCGCACCCGAGTCACCCCGAGTTGAAGATTCACGAAAGACCCAAACCCAATTGACCACTCTTTCGGACAGAGCGCCTAGTGTAATCGCCGGCCAGGTCAAGAAATACGTCTCGATCGCGTTCGCGTTTAACAATTCTCATACTATTTGACACTTTAACGCAAACGCGATCGAGACATATTTTGTGCTTTTTGATTACACTAAGGGCACAGTTCACTTCAAACACGTCTAAGAAAGTGATGTGATGTCACTAAGTATGTAAACGGTTCTTGTTGCAAACGCAATTTACTAAGAACGTACCTAACAAATCTTTATTCTGTAACTAGCTTATTAGAAATATTTAAAAATGGGCTAGTTTGTTTGCCAAATTTCAAGTCACTAGGTCCAGTGGTTTAGGCTGTGTGTTGTCTGTCAGTCAGTCAGTCAGTCACTGTACTGTTTTATAGGTATACTAGCTTATGCCCCGCGGCTTTGTGTCCGTGAAAAATGGGCTAGTTCCCTATCCCGTGGGAATTTCGAAAAATCCCTTCTTAGTGCACGTAACGTAACGTATATTATACGTTTGCCAAATTTCAAGTCTCTAGGTCCAGTGGTTTAGGCTGTGCGTTGTCTGTCAGTCAGTCAGTCAGTCACGGTACTGTTTTATTGGTATAGATAAGAAAGATATCAATATCATTGCTTTTAAGTTTTCACTGACGCTTACAGTTTGATTCCCCTTCTTTACAACATCAATAGTAGAAGTCAGATATTTAGCAACGTTGGCAAGAGTGCACCCGGTCGATAACCAATCAGCCGTTGCCGGCTCCGGTAGAATTACCTGTTCTGATTAGGTGCTGGCTAAGCACCCGGCAATGCCTAGACGTTCAATAAACTTCGCACCGGTTCTTATTATTTGCTATTATACGGCTTTGTCAATACGACTATTGCAATGTTTCTGTCAAGGATTGACAACATTGTCTAAAGAGAGAAAACCTTTGTTGAATTTGTGTTCGTGTACCGTATGGGTATATTCGTAACGTAAATGTGCATACATCTTGTACAATGTGTATCCGAACTCTGGACAAATCAATACTTGTGGTGCACCACTCGGGACTCATTTTAAAACTTTACTGCCGATGCTCTTTTGTTGAACCTCGTGTTTTGCGGTTCCTTGGTATTTTTTTAACAATCTGTCATTAGGTACATGAACTATGTACTTTAAAACAATTACTTTGCTCACACATGCGAAAAATTGCTACGTCTATTCGATAAAAATGTATGTCACGCATACCCAACTATCACCACCAACATTACACTTAATAAATAAATATCATGAGACAAAAAAAATTACACCAATTGACTTAGTCCCAAATTAGGCAAAGCCTGTAGGTACTATGGGTAGGTACTTGACAACGGATAAACATACTTATATACATAAATACAAACTTATATACATATTAAACATCCAAGACCCGATACCAAACATTCGTATTCATCACACAAACATCTGCCCCGACCGGGGATCCAACCTGGGACCTCGAACTTCACAGTCAGGGTCTCCAACCACTAGGCTATAAGGTCGTCAGATGCGCTGAAGCGTTTCGGAACTCTACGAGCCCATTCATAAATTACCAAAACCGCCGTTCAACATGCTACCAGTTACTCTAATGGTAGTAGTTAGTCGTTGCTGCAACCGCCAAAAATGTACAGTACCTAATTTATTGAATCAGGCGTTACTTTGCGGAGGTCCATATTTATGAACTAAAAACAATTACTTTGCTCACCCGCGACCACTAATGACAAATAGTTATATCTGTGCGGCAAATGTATGTTTCCATGCAGCACCTCGGCCTCCACTGCTACACGAATCAACACATGCCACACAGACCCAACTATCACCACCACCACTAAACTAATCGCTGACGCGTTTCGGCACTCTCCACGAGGCCATTTACGTAGCACAACAACAACCGCTCAACATGCCACCACTTCCACTACAAAACTACTACTTCTACTTGTAGTTTAGTGGTGGTGGTGATAGTTGGGTCTGTGTGGCATGTGTTTATTCGTGTAGCAGTGGAAGCGGAGGTGTTGCATGGAAACATACATTTGCCGCACAGATATAACTATTTGTCATTAGTGGTCGCGGGTGAGCAAAGTAATTGTTTTTAGTTCATGTACTGTACCTATTATGAAAAGTCCAATTCACATTATTTTTTTGGACACCTAGCATTGGATTCCGACGACAACAGTGATATTTCACCCAGCTTGCTACACGCATACAGTGAAACGTGAAACTACACTCAAAGTTTATTAAAAGCCACACAATTATGAATGTGATCCGGCATGGATTTTAATAAGTATAATGAAAAGTGCAAATATGGAGCGAGCGGGGGTGCATCGCGGAGTGTAGGGAGGGACACCAATGGTTTGGATTACGTGCTTAGTAGGTAGACTAGCGACTTTTTATTTATTTAATACCTACATACAAGTATTAAGTAGGTAGGTACTTGATCTTTGTCAGCCTTCGTTTTCTACTATTAATAAGGGAAAAGACAATCGATTTAAAATTCTATTTCTAACTCTAGTAATTCTATGTCATCATCATTTGGTATAGGCCTCCTTCAACTTTCTATAAATTACTCTGTTCTGGGCTGTCAGCATTTGTCAGCGTTCTCCGTCTATAAAGAGATAGTCATTAAAAAGGTGTTTCCATACATTTTTATTTCACTGTGTTTCCATACAAATTGCAGCAAAATCAAAACTTCCCAGTTGCCTTAGAAACTTAATTTTTTTCACTTTTTAATTATTCGAAAAATTCGTAGTGGCTGAACGTTCGAGTACCTTTGCCCGATAACTTTATTTTAATTAAAAATAAAAATTACGCATGCGCGGTTATACTTAGGGACGCGCAATTTTTTGTTAGTTAACTCGTGTTTGTTTTTTAATTCGTATTATAATAATTAGCTGTTTTCTTACAAATGTATTCAAAAATGTTGTAATGATACCCGGTTGGCAAGGTTTTACAAACTCGTGACGCTGAAAACCCTCGCTACGGCTCGGGTTTATCACTCGTCAGCTCATTTGTAAAACCTTCCTTACCAACTTCGTATCACAGATAACCAGTTCCATCCGCTCCCCTCGCCAGCATGCCCTCAACAGTTGCTTGCAGGACGGCCAGCGCAGGGATGAGCATTAGTAAAATTGCTCACGTACTATACTCTTCAAACTTGGGATTTGTCACGAGATTTTACACGAAGCTCTAAACTAATTTGTCTAATTATCGCCCTACCCGCTGTTCGGAATAGTTTGGGCGTTTATAATTTTATTAGTAAAGTCTTGGAGATTTCGGTGGACATTTACTTGGTGGTGTTTTCGTGCGACTGCTTTTAGAAATGGCGGCTGTTTGCCTGAGGGTCGAGCACGACTTTACGAATGCTGCGTAACGTTAAGGTTATCGTATCGAGATCGACAAACTTCATGCTATATTTTAGTTCCAAATACGCTCACGGGCGGGCGCTGTTCCAAACGTCATACAAAATCGACAACGTTTACTATTCGATTTTACGTGATGCAGCATACGTAAAGTCGTGCTCTACCCTCAGGTCTGGGAATATCGTAGATTCAGATTTAGATTATTTATTAATTCAATATGAATTAAATGACGCTACTATACCATTGTAATTTAAAAGCATGACAATTCCTTTTTTTTTATTAATTAATTATTTATTATTATCTTGTGAATGTACTAGAACGTTATTATATTGTTATGGATATGTTGAATGACGCTACCATACCAGTGAAATTTAATTGCATGACAATTTTTTGTATTTTATTGATCGATTATTTATTATTATCTTTTGAATGTACTTAAATATTATAACTAAATTTAACTAATAGCTTGACTTCTATGCCTAACTATTCGTACGTCAATAAGGCAGATCATAGAGATGCTTTAATTCTCCAACTCCACCTTTTCAAATACCTGTGATGACGAATAAATTATTTCATTTCATTTCAATAGATAATTACTTACATCATAACTTTATTATAGATGTGCACTTAGCAGCTGAATGTCATTGTCATTGTCATGTACAAATGAGTTATTTGCATCGACTTGTTCTCAGAACTGTCATTATAACGGAAATGGCTGCCAGCTGAAAATAATCGTCTTTCAGCATAATTATTTCATTTTATTATTGTTTTGTTAAGTAGAGTCGCGGAATCTGAATGTTTAACATGTTGACACATTACGTAAATTTGCTACTTTATATGTCTATAATTCTCGACCCTGCGCGACCACGAAACGAAAAAATATTATGAATGAAATTTCGTATAAAATAATGGTGCAAATTTACGGACGTACCTTACCTAGATACCAAATGGTTTAACTTGCTAAACAAAACGAAAAATATTAAGAACGAAGTTTCGTATAACGGTGCAAATTTAAGTAGATATGTAATGTTTCAACTTGCTAAACAATCAGATTGGGAAATGAATGCTCACAAGGGAAATGTGGAGGGAATGGTCAAAAGCAGAAAGTTCGACTTCGGGACTTTGTTTAGACTAGTTTGAGGGTTAACATACTAAAAGTCCCCACTCCTCGGAGGTGAGCTCTAGGGTGGGGAGCCCAAAGAAGATCCCCTTTTTTGGTTTTTTGTTCATTTCTCGAAAACGATGTGTCATACCAAATTTCGTTATACTACACAATGAAAGCTGATAGAATTTACTACAACTTGGTTATATATACCTTTTACCTATTCTTAGATATGAGCTCCGAAATACAGTTGTTTTTCAAAAATGCGTTTTTTAACATTTTTTTAAGTAAATTATCAACTACCGTTGAAAATTTATACAAATTTCAGTTAATTAGGGCACAACCCATTATTTTAAGTATTCTCAGCTGCAAATATATCAGATATTATGTATCTATATATTTGCATTGCATATAAATATATCAGACTGCTTTTAGTCGATACCTATGCTCTTATTCATCAGACTTGGAACTCTTGGCAGAGTTGGTGTATCCATCGAATATAACATTAAACGTTTTCCTTGGGTAGTTACGCTTTATGAATTTTAGATAGTGTTACATACAGTGGCCACTATGCCTCCTCTTGGCCAAATCACTTTATGAATGAGGAATCCTCCACCAAGTAAAATTACAAGGTTCTGTGGGTGACATGGCTTGCTAGTTGCATCAAATATGGAGTAGAGGGCTGATTTTTAGATTTTCTTCATTCCATTTACATTAAGACGGCTTAAAGTTAAGGAGTAAGGTAAAAACCACATTTTTGAAAAACGACTGTTTTTCAAAGCTCATATCTAGACAAAGATTGAGAATAGGTAAAAAGTATGTACAACCAAGTTGCAGAAAATTTTATTAGCTTTCTTTATGCAGTACGACAAAGTTTCCTATGACTCATCGTTTCCGAGATGTAAGCAAAAAACCGAAAAACGGGTCCTTCTTTGTCCCCCCCCCCCCCCCCTCCTAGGGCTCACCTCGAAGGGTTGGGAACTTTTGGTATGTTTGTCTCTTAACTAGTCCAAACAAAGTCCCAAAGTCAAACTTTCTGCTTTCGACGATTCCATCCACAATCACTCATTGACCACACTATAATTATTTTGTAATTTAACTGTTGAAATATTAATCTCAATAAAATTGTTATATCAAACGTAAGGTTTACGTAAAACAGACAACATTTGCAACATAGTACGTGTCTGCCGGGCTTCGTTTACTATATGAACCGCACAATATTATGGTGGTATTTTTTTAATGTTGCCTTATACATTTTGCCTCTTATTATTAATTAAATTTTCCATAAAGGTGGGATTAAAGACCGTTAGTGGAATATTGAATAAATAATAAGAACTCTGACCCGGACGCGTGTGAGAGCTGCTTCCGTATAAGTAATCTTGCACATTATTTATACTTGGGCAATTTCAAAAAACTGTGTACCCTTTTCTTCCAAAAATGTCCAAAATTTTTCCATAGAAAATTTATTTGTCAGTTTTGTGACGGTCCATATAAAATGTATGTAAAAACGCGTCACAAAACTGACAAAAAAATTAGGGCCACTTTTTTATTATTATTTAAATAGATATTCCTCGTGATTCTGAGCAGAAATAATCCAAAATTTGATAGGTTATTCAAAAAAAGTTAAGGGTACTTACACAGTTTTCTGAAAATGCCCACTTACATTACATTAAATACATAAATGCAGAGAAAATAAATATTTATAATCTGATAGAATCATCAGGCAATGTGGCAGGTATTTTTAGGGTTCCGTACTTCAAAAGGAAAAAACTGAACCGAACTGAAAAAAGTCAAGGAAATATAAACAGTTTATAAATCTATGTTTATTTACAAACCAAACGTCTCAGGCGTTGAGAGTAATCCTGAAGGGTGATCTTGAGCGAACAAGCAATGTGACCGGCCCCCGAAATTATTCTGTCATCTTAATTCTTGTGACAGTGGCGCGCCCTAGCTGTCTCGGACCCCGTGACGAGGGGAATTACATCCCAATCCTAATTATTTTATTAAATTTATCTGACCAATAAATCGTTTAAGAGCCTGCGTTGTTTAAGTATCTGGGGCTGGCGAGTGTCAACTTTGATAATAACTTTGTACGTTTGTAGCGCGGGGCTTAATTCAGAACTGTTTGTTCGTTGTGTAAGTTATCAACAGTAATTTTAATGACCAGTATTTTTTGCGAATATGGCTAACTAGCACGCGACTCTGGCATAGTGCCTAGAAGCAAAAAAAAAGATAACATACCTACTGTTAGTTGTTCGACAAACGTTTCGATCGCGTTTTCTTTAACGTGTCAAATACTATGAAAATACCCAACACAACACAATGTAATCCGTATGAATACCTACTTATTGAAGAAGACACGAAGTGAAAAATGTTCGGTACTCATCATCATCATCATCATCATGTCAGCCGAGAGACGTCTACTGCTAGACAATCTGGACATAGGCCTCCCCCAAGGCTCTCCCCTCAGACCGGTCTTGTGCTTTCCGCATCCACCGCGGTCCCGCAATCTTTACCAGGTCGTCGCTCGCCTTGTTGGAGGCCTACGTACTTACAGCTCATTTCCCGGACCGCGGACGCCATTCGAGAACCTTCTGGCCTTCGGCCTGGCTTCGCTACTATTATGACAGTTAATTTGACACTATTTTCCATGGATAACTTTAGGACCAAAATAAAGACCATCGGTACTTAATCAAAACCATCCGATATTTTTGTTCCCCGCTCAAAAGTGTTGTAAAATAAATTGAGAGCTTTTTAGAAACATCCCTTTGTATCCGGTTTCCATAATTAAATTCTAATTTAGGATGAAGGCGCCGGCTGTGTTTCAAATAATAATGATGTAAAAACAAATGGAAGTTCACGTCAAAATTACCAGTAAAATTAAACTAACGTTAAAGTGCTTTTGTAATTATTAGTTCAAGTTTTTAATTCGAGTTACAAGGAGTTTTATAATAAGTCTCAGTTTATAAATAGATAAAAGTAGGAAACTAAAAAATATGTACAATAAATATCCATTGTACAATTTATGGGAAAATTTTTGTGATTGGATTATTTATATTAGAAACGATACATTTTGATGTAGGCTACAGTTAGCTTCAAGGTAATAAAAACGTGAAACGAATCAGGATCAACGTTTTTTATTATTCAAAAATTGGAATCACAAAATAAAGCACATCGCACAAAGTAAAGAGTACTACCTAATTAGAAATGTTTTTTAAAAGATCTCGTTACTCCAAAATAAATATTCTAGCCAGTTATTTAAGTGAGACGCTTTAAAACAAAAGTCATTCAGCCATTTCGATTTATTCACCCAAGTGCGAAATAAGTTGCCACCTAGAAAAACATTCACCTCAGTAACGGCAGCCACTCCAGGGTCCGTTGCGTACCAGCGGCGTGAGGTAATGGAATAAAAACATAAAGAGAATTAGGGTACTGTGTGAAGGACGCGACATAAAAGTCCAAATCGTGCTGTCGCCAAATGGGCTCTTTGTTTGAGGTTGGATACGTGAAGAAAATTTGACGGGGCGGGGTAGACATGTGTGTGTATCTGTGCACATTTTCTAGATTGCGTTTATTTTTTAGAGGTGTTGGACCCTCTGTCTTAACCTTAACATAGGTAAGCATTTTGATTTATGTTTGAACCTTTTATTAACCCTCGATGCAAATCAGGGGTGTTATAAGTTTGACCTGTGTCCAGACAGAATCGTAGCTCCTAAACGGATGAACTGATTTGGATGCGGCTTTTTTCAGTCAGAAGCTGGCTTAATCGAAATGATTGTTAGCTAAGATTTATAAAAATCGGCTTAGCCGTTTTTGAGATATTGAACTTTGAAATGAAATAAACGTCGGGGAATATCAACTTTTTAAAGTTTGTTGGGTTATCCTTCGCTCACGTCCACTACACATCCCACAATTTTTAGAAAAAAAAAAGCGTAACTGTCAAAAGTACGAGTCCGGTGCTGGTATTATATGACAATCCGTCATTTGTCAAAGAAAACTATCGCATTAGGATATCACAGAATATTAATTTATGCAAAGCGCATCATTATTAAGAAAACTATCGCATTAGGATATCACAGAATATTAATTTACAAAGCGCATCATTATTAAGAAAACTATCACATTAGGATATCACAGAATATTAATTTATGCAAAGCGCATCATTATTAAGAAAACTATAGCATTAGGATATCACAGAATATTAATTTATGCAAAGCGCATCATTATTAAGAAAACTATCGCATTAGGATATCACAGAATATTAATTTATGCAAAGCGCATCATTTTTAAGAAAACTATCGCATTAGGATATCACAGAATATTAATTTATGCAAAGCGCATCATTATTAAGAAAACTATCGCATTAGGATATCACAGAATATTAATTTATGCAAAGCGCATCATTATTAAGAAAACTGTCGCATTAGGATATCACAGAATATTAATTTATGCAAAGCGCATCATTATTAAGTACTTCGTTGAGTGTTTTGCTATTTTAATCAAGATAATTATCTCGAGGAAATGTTATTTTAGTCCGTATAAAAAGCTATTTTTAGTCCGGAGGGAAATTTTGTTTCTGGATACTTTTCTTTGAATGTGATAAGAATGCCTGCGGATATTTTGTAGGCAGTGACTTAATAAAATTCTTAACTTTTTTTATATGAAATGATTTCATATGAATTATTTCCATTCATTGAAATCAAAGTACCCAAATATCTAATACATTAGTAAGATATGTTTTTGTTTACATAGTTAGAACTGGGCAGCGATGACTACTATCTCACCTGATGGAAAGTGCTTCTAAAAAACCTTATAGGTAAAGTGGCTTCTTAATAAAAGTGCTAAAACATGCTTGCTACTACAACTAACCTTCTATTTGCGGGTGGACCTTGTGCGAGGTCCATCCGGATCGCTACCACCATCTTACTCAGTTATCCTGCCGCTAAGCAGGTGTTATTCAGTTGTGTTCCGGTGTGGAGAGTAAGACAGCCGGTGTAATTACGGGAACAAGAGGCATTTCATCTTAGTTCTCTAGGTTGGCAACGCATCTGTGAACCCTCCGGGGTTGCAAGTGTCTATGGACAGTGGTGATCACATACCGTCAGGTGATCTACTTGCTCGTTTGCCTTCCTCGTCGTATAAAAAAACTATAGAATTTAAATAAGATTGCCAACTTAATTATTAGGGCATGAGGTATTTCATCTTAACCCTCTATGTTAGCAAAGCAGGTGATCACTTCCCGACCGGTGACATGCTTGCTTAGTGTAAATTTCACGTCACATCGAACGTTTTGAACGCGTTCGCATTAACGCGTCAAATACTATGACAATAGTTTGTCATCAATACGTGCCGCTAGAATCGCTGCAATTTTGTTCATAAAGTAGTTAAAGTGAGAAAAGCTTCCCGCCATCAAAATGTTTATGACATTGTCATAAGATTGATTTTTGCCTGGCCCGTGGGAAAGGTTTTTCTACTATGTCTATAATCCAGATGTTAAACGAACGTGATGGAGTTGTTTTCTTGTGTCTGAAATTACACTAGAAGCCAGCAGCGAGTTACTTCACTTTACGTTCTTTCACGATTTTCTAATTAGGTACATTTCTAGTTACGAGTATCACATGAAGGGTACATGGAAAGAACACGACATGTCTAGTCACAACTTCAGTCAACTTTTTGAGTTATCGCGATTTTAAAGTTTGAAACTAATTGCATAAATATTTTTATCTACACACGTATCATAAGTCCTCTATAGTACATTCAGAAACCGTAGAAAATGACCAGCATTTCAGCATGTCGCCGGCTACTCGCCGCCAGCCCTCGCCAACCACCACCAGGGACGTGTTTTATAAACCTACAAGTTACAATTTTACAGGCGTTTATTGGCAACACTTGTCCTGTTTTTTACAATTTGCGTTTTATAAAAGTACGGTGCTACAATTTTACAAGCTACAAGTACAGGCGCTTTTAGCCGTATCATAGACAAAAAGTGCACATTTTATAGTTTTAAATTCATAATCGAACAAGCGTTTTAAAAAAAAATTGTAAAATACAACTGTAGATTTGTAAAATTGTAACGAAAACTTACGTACGTCTTGAGACCTGTAACAATGGCTACAGGTGCACAAATTTTTGAATTAGGTGTC
Source organism: Clepsis dumicolana (assembly GCA_963691665.1). Lineage (NCBI taxonomy): Eukaryota > Metazoa > Arthropoda > Insecta > Lepidoptera > Tortricidae > Clepsis > Clepsis dumicolana. Next base: position 3,433,071 of record OY829512.1, on the reverse strand, counting down.
TTGATCAGTACCAAATCAATCGTTCTATCTACCTATCTATCTCTTCTTCAAGTTATTAAACTCAAGGTCATCAAGGAATGATTCGTTTATTGAGGAACTCGTCTGAGTCGGACTCGGAAGAAGAGAGTCCACGACAGCAAAGAACTAGGGAGTTTTGGCCACGAATAAATACAGATTTTGACAGACCTTTTCAATATTATAATGAAAGGTCCAGAATGAACTGTACGCAAATAGACTAGACTAGATTCTGCAAGAAATTGGGAGCTCATTAGAATTGTCGAGTAATCAAAATGATAAATTGAGCACGAAGCTTCAATTCTCTGTCTGTGTCTGTCTGTATGCGCTGGAGTATCATACAATCGTTGACATGCATTTTTTGGCCGTTTTTTGCCATTGTTTAGAATAGATATGTTTTACTAGCCGACCCGCGAACTTCGTACCGCCATAGGTCATTCCATAGAAAATGTACAGACCTATGACAAAATGAGCTTCTTATTTTTTTTCTCGTGAAATTTTCCCCTCTATTATTACCTATCCCGCTATTCGAAGCAAAGATATAAATCCAACAAATGAAAGACCATAAAAATCGGTCCAGCCGTTCTTGACTTATAAATAGTCCAATTAACACGATTTTGTTTTATGTATTTAGATAGATTTTTATTTATCAACTTTGCATGGGTATTTTTAATACGTAATGGATAAAAAACCTCTACGTATTTGTAATTTTTGGCAGCCACTTTTTTTTAAATTAGTGATGTCCATTACACTTGTAGAATTTACTTGTAGTCGAGATTTACAATACCGTATTACAAGTGTAGCTTTCCGAGTGTCTTTATAAAACACCTGTAATTGTACACAGTGCATTACAGGTGACTGTTTCCTGTAGACTTTTAACATGTAGCCTGTAGGTTTATAAAACACGGCCCAGCATTAAAGCACCGAAGTAGTGTATCGAATTCGATGTTTCAAATTTGAAAACCAACGTAATTTACAATCATACTGAAATAAAATGTATCACTCACGTATGTAAGTCGAGTCCAGTCCAGTCGGTACGAAACGTCAGCTCGGTATGTTTGTCTATGATTAAAAGAAAACAGTCAAATTCGTGACACGTATGGGTATGATATGCCTTCGGCTTCTGAACCCATCTTAGAGTACTTATAATATGTGTGTAGATAAAGTAATGTATGCAACTCCACATGATTAGGCCTTAAAACACTTGTGTGATCCTATTATGAAACTCGGCTTCAGCTCAGTTTCATAAAAACACACTCTCGTTTTAAGGACCCTCATTATATAGCAGTTGCATAAACTACTAGTATCTGTAACTGAGATTACCACTCAGTCTAATATTAATAGTAGTATATTGAGTGCTTTACATTTTAAGATTAAAATCTAGTTTACCTCGTGTTATTTCCGTGTACACTTCACATATCCTGACTAAGGCATAGATGAGTTTCCGGTACCTACTCGTCTAGTTGTTTGACTGAGCCTATCTCATTTGATGCATTAATCAGAAAAGTCGGATGGCTATTGAAAAAGTTCGATTTTATCCGAAGAGTTTCTAATCAGGCAAAGTTGGATGCCGTCCAGTTGTCTGACGGTATGCTGTAAGAGTTTTAATCACTACACTATACATTTTAATATGTACATTGTGCCCTCTGCGGTACAATGTTTAACGAGCAACTAAAACTGTTTTTTTTTTAATACTTACTACAGCTTAATCCTTGCCCAACAAGATGGAGCGTAGACCTGGTAAGGATCGCGGGATCGCGGTGGATGCGGAAAGCACAAGACCGGTCTGAATGGAGAGCCTTGGGGACGCAACGCATCTGAACACCCTGGAATTGCGGGTGTCTCTTCTGGGTGGTGGTGATCACTTACCATCAGGTGACCCACTTGCTCGTTTACCTTCCTCGACGTAAAAAAAAAAAAAAAGCAGCTTGTGTTTAGCTGAGCCTGCCCCTTTTGCCGTAGGATAAGAAAGCTACGTGATGGGGTCAGAAAGTTCTCGAATGGCGTCCGTGGACCGAGAGACCAGCTGTAAAGATCGCGGGACCGCGGTGGATGCGGAAAGCACAAGACCGGTCTGAATAGAGAGCCTTGGGGGAGGCTTTTGTGCAACAGTGGACGTCTTTCGGCTGACATGATGATGATGATGACGAATGCTTGTCATTTACACACTCGCCTCTAGCGACACCTATTGATAGCAAACTATTCTCATGGTATTTGACATTTTAACGCAAACGCGTTTGTGACTTTTTTTTTGGTCGTCGATTACACTAGGCGCTCTGATGCGACAAAGGTCCACAAATCGATATTCTCAAAGTGGCGCCGTTAATTATTTTGTTATACTATCAATTTCTACCTGTCAAGGTGGGGAATTATAGGGCGATAAATTGGAATACTCGTACGAGTAGATACGGGCACATTAAACGACATGTCTGCCCTAGAGTGCACCTGCGCCGTTATTGAGCGGTAAAGGACAGTACACGAGCAAAGAGTATGGGGTGTTATAGAATTGTTGGTCGATTGTGCAGTGTCATAACACTGCACAATCGACCATAATAGTTCCATAGTAGTTCCATGTCGCGGCTACCATAAAACCAGCTTAATAACGCGTGAAAATATCCTAACCAACTTAAAATTAAAAACAGAAAAGCCGACTGCGTTTCCGGGAAACAATGTCAATCCTATGTCGCTCCCAGAACTGAGACGAATCTAATGACACCTCATACGTTGAAATCCGTCAAATGGTTTAGGCTGTAGAGCGTGTCTATATATATTTTCGCCCACAGTTGGAAGTCATAATGTAATGCTTGTTATAATTCATCACTGAATGAAACTGATAATAAAATTGTTCAGGATTATTATAAAACAAACCTAACCTAACCTATAGAGTTCTACAATCAATAAAAAAAACCTGGATTTTTTACGGTTTCAGAGAAAAAGAGAGCTATGACTAGTGATTTACATTATGACTAAAAATTTTCGTCGAAACAAAAGGACCCCATTAGACATTACATACCTACATACATACGCTCGACAAACATAACTCTCCTTGGACAGTCGGCTAATAAGTACAACTTAGGCCGTATTGCACTGACCTGTGTTAGGTACTAACTCGCGGGCTCGGCTGCGCTTAATAACCTAAGGTTTAAGTTGCCACTTTTGAACTGCAAGTAATTTTTCATCAATCGATCACTAAGCGTTATGGCAAGGTGGCGATTGACTTGTAACATTTTGGTGTTGATAATGTAACACGATACAACTCGAGCATTACAGTGCAGGAAGCCGAGCCGAGTATATCGCTGCGCTGAGGGTCGAGCACGACTTTACGAATGCTGCGTAACGTTACGGTTATCGTATCGAGATCGAGAAACCTCATGCTAAGTTTTAGTTCCAAATACGCTCACGGGCGGGCGCTGTTCCAAACGTCATACAAACTCGATAACGTTTACTATTCGATTTTACGTGACGCAGGATTCGAGAAGTCGTGCTCGACCCTCAGGTAATGTAGCACGATACAATTACCGCTGCACTGACTGCTGAATGTTACAAGATAATAACCACCACCTTTACGGTGCATTACGAATTGAATAACATTCGCGCTGTTTTGATCAAGAGCCAGTCTCAGTTGCGAGATCAATCATAAACTTGTGAACAGGCTACCATCTCGTCCACAATATTCCGGTGATCTATTTATGCATACTGAAATATGACCAAGCACAGCTGTACGTCTGTAGTAATTCGAGCGTTTAATCGTCTGACGACTGCGGACGGGGAATACTGCATCCCCATTGGCTATCCCAAGGGATAATAATGCGGTTGTAATATTTGATTGGTCGGTGTGAAGTTTGCACTGTTGATGTATACGTTTTGATTTGATTGATGCTACGTAGATGACACTGGTGTGATGTGAAACGAGGGCCGCGTTTGTTGCGGGAATTTAATGGGTTTTTGTAACTTTGAGTGATTGTCTTGTCTTGTTGACTTAGTTTATTTAATTTACCATTTTTATTTATAACAAGCCCGCCGCGGCTTCTGTTCCGTAGACGATCAGTATAACGGTCCCGGTATTCGGTACCCGAGGCAGTGCTAAGCGCGAGCAAAGAGTCTCTGTTTCATCTTTCGTAATATTGTAAGGCTGTCCGGCTGTTCTCCTTACAGGTCGCATATCTCATACGATCGGCGTAAAATTATGTGAGCAGAGGCCCGAGTACGAATATTCGAAACCTGCGTAACGTAATCGAGTAGTAAACGTTATCGCGAAATTTGTATGACGTTTGGACCAGCGCCCGCCCGTAGGCGTATTTGGAACAAAAATTTAGTATGAGGTTTCTCGATTTCGATACGATAGCGTAACGTTACGCAGGATTCGTAAACTTCGTGCTCGGCCTTACAGGTTCGATAGTTAAAATGTTTACCTACCACATATCATAAGTCCTCTAAAATGCGTTCAGAAACCGTAGAAAATGACCTGCATTGCAGTACATCGTCGCCTCCCCCGCCAACCACCTCCACCAGCAGGTCCTGCAGTAAAGTAATAGTCATTACGACATCGAATTCGATGTCATAATGACTTTTCGATATCGAATTAAATTTTTCAAATTTGACGACCAACGTAATTTACAATCATAGTGAAATAAAACGGATCACTCACGTATGTAAGTCGAGTTCAGTCCGACATGTATAATTAATAATGTGATATTGATTTTTTTTTTACAAAAAAAAGCAGTTTACGAAACGTCAGCTCGGTATGTTTGTCTATGATTAAAAAAAACAGTCAAAATCGTGACAGGTGTGGGTATGATATATGCCTTCGGCTTCTGAACCCATCTTAGAGTACTTATAATATGTGTGTATATAAAGTAATGTATGCAACTCCACATAATTAGGCCTTAAAACACTCATGTGATCCTATTATGAAACACACTCGTGTTTTAAGGACCCTCATTATGTAGCAGTTGCATAAACTACTATTTCTTTGTCGATTCAGTTTTTGGAAATGAAATCGAAAAATTACAAAAATGAGCTCGCGAAGTCAACAGCTCACAGAGCCACTATAGTATTAGATTTCCAACCTTGACTTTTAAAGCTGGTAGCGTTGTACATATTCATGAAAGTTCAAAGTGTGTAACCGCCGTTTCCAATGTAACATTGCACAGTGATAGAAATATTTGATTGTAATGTCCATCTAGAAAATTATTTCCTACATTTTCATTACGTGCATCGGAATCGCATCCCGTATTCGCAAGCCCCGCCGCGGCAACTGACTCGATTTGATCAAGATAACTGCGTTCCAACTGTCGCCCGGTAACCGCGGCCCGCTCGCCATCCAAGTCACGGAGGAAAATGGCGCCAGTGCGAGCGGCTATCTGGCAGAGGACGATTTTAAGCGATAAGATCGCCTGTTCTCTACCCCGATTGTCTTTTTTTATCATCATTATCTCTACATATCATCAGCTGGAAGACCTCTACTGCTGGACATAATAATCATCCCCAAGGATCTCATCATCATCATGTCAGCCGAAAGACGTGCACTGCTGGACATAGGCCTCCTCCAAGGCTCTCCACTCAGACCGGTCTTGTGCTTTCCACATCCACCGCGATCCCGCGATCTTTCCAGGAGCTCCATCTGGTTGGAGGCCTACCGACAGCTCGTCTCCCGGTCTGAAGTCTTAAGTGAATATCAGCATCTCAATACAAGTGGCGGTAACTTGACACGTTGCTTAAAATTATCTAACCAACTTAGAAAAGTTGAAAAACCCCCTACACTGTCATTTCAAAATTGAATACCTATCTCAAAAACGGCCTAACCGATTTTTATGAAACTTAGCTAGGAGCCACCGCTAGACAACCTGCTATCAAATAGGTGTACCCGTTTAAGATCTACGGTGACACAGACAGGCTCACACACATAGGTACACTCACATAGCGCTATAACTTAATTATAACACCCCTCTTTTTGTGTCAGGGGTTAAATAAGCACAGATGTAACGGTATACGCCAGCACACGACCGCATCTTTCGGCAAGACCGCGGACGGAGTTCACTAAGAGGTGTTTGTATTGAAATTTATTTATGGAAATTTCAGTAAGGACGCGTCGTCTGCCGAGACTCGGGTGCTTTGGTTAAAACGAACGATATTTTGTAAAGCCCTGAATAATATCTGTCTGACCCGTAATCCACCACCTGCGGCCAGTAAGTCTTTTATTAAAACTTTTGGTGAGATAAGGGTGAGCTTAGTATTGGAAGCGACTAATTTATTAGACGTTTATAAAATTAGTCTGGCATTAAATTTGACAGGGCTAAAATGAATTGTTGAAAAAAGTTGAGAAACTTTGGATGACGCGTATGACTGTAGGTAGGTACTTATTCTGTCTACTATGCAAGCTGTAGGTACGTCTTAGGTATACATCTAAGATCTATATAAAGCTCAGTCGTGTTAGTTACACCACTTATAAATTAAGAACGGCTTTGTCGATTTTTATGATATTTATTGGGTTGGATTTATCTCGATCCGCTCCGAATGGCAGAACGAAGTTCGCTGGGTCGGCTAGTTTAACATAGAATGGCAAAGCAAAACAAAGTTAGTTAAACAGGTGAATTTATGCCAGCCTTCTCGGTAATCCGTACCAAGCCTCACCAAATAAGCCATACTTAATCAGCTGGAATTAACTAAAATGCTTCTTTGAGTTGTCATTGTTTATTTGTATGTTAAATTTCATACTGTTAAATGTTTCATAGAAATAAAACAAAGATAATCAACAACGACAATTATGTTCTATCGAAATTAGTCTAAAAAATACAGTGAACGCATATAAAACGTGGAAGCAGTCTTTCCTACATTTAGATGAAGTACACACACATCAGCAATGTAATCATACGCCAAACTATCCATGCATTAAAAAAATTGGTTAATGCGCACCAATCTAGGTTGCTATTAGGATGTGCTTTGCTAGTTACGCCACTTTATAAATACTCAAAGATTTGACCAGAAGGCCAGTAGCGTTTGTCAGCGTCCGGCAATGCGCACTGGCCCAATGTGATTGGTTCTCGGCATGACAGATTACGGCCATTATTGGTTCGCGCGTCTGCTGCGATGTCAATGTCTGTCAGATGTGGTCAGATGCGTGGACAACGTTATGCACGAGGGGACCAGTCATAAAAAAAAATCGTATTCTTGCACTATCACAATAATTATAATATAATATAATAGCAAATTTAGAGTATACGTAACCAAACCAATTTTGAATATGGTTGAATATGATAACATAGTCAACCCTCGCCTCAGGCGCACAAGGCTAGCAATAGATTTTCTAGCTGGGCCAATTTTTTTTAAGTATGAGGCGGCGTCGGGCCACTACTTTTAGAGGTGGTATCAGTGTGGCCAACCATCGCCGCGTCGCGCTATTGGCTGGCTGGCCAATTAACGCGTTGGCGGGCAAATTCAAATGCATTGGCGGACCAACTACGTAGTTTCCCGCGAGCCTGGGTTTAGCCAGCCTTGCTATAAAATAAGTAGGTGCTTACAGTAATCCACAGACAAAGTTCCGAATTTCCACTCGCTTTCGCCTATGTAGTACCTATAATGTGCACGTGTTGACAAAAATTATGTCGAGTTATTTATTTATTTAAATGTATGTAATAAATAAAAAGTTAAATTCAATATTTCATCATGGGAAAGAACAGGTACTCTACTGAATAAAAGAGAACAATGTATTTAATCACTTATAATATGTTATAACTTACACAATCGTAGATATCTACCTATTAAATTTTAAACGAATGGTCACCAGAATATAAAGGATAAGATAAGATAAGATTTATTTGCCAACAATAACAATAAAAGATACAACTAAATACAGACAACATTTAAAAATAAAAACATAGCGAGTATTTTATAGCTAAAAACATAGCGTTTCCATACTGCGGCAAAAGGGACAGGCTCAGCTAATGCTGCGCTTGCGTGGAAGCTGCCAGCGCTGGTTTTCAGACCGCCCCTGTTGACTCGTGCTAGAAAAGCGTATGCAGCGGGTTGGTTGACGGACAACAGAGAAAGAACACAAAACCTAAATAAAATGAACAATGTATACAATAATGATAAAAAAGCACACATAACTTGTTAACAAAATCATAAGATTTGGTTAAAAAATAAAAATAAGTATCGTAGAGAACCTTTATTAAGCGACTTCAAAAAAAGGAGGAAGTTCTCAATTCGTCGGAATGTTTGTATCTTAATAAATATTTAATCCAATAAGTAATAAATACCTAATTAGTGAAATGAGCTTACATTATGCATAATGACATTCCTGCAGTAAGCAAGGAGATTTTTGAATTTGCAAGTAAATGGTGTACTTACATGTGAAAAGTGACTCCACTACCCTTGGGACAGTGATCCGTGTGGTTTTTGCACCACTTCACCAAACATGAAGGCATTTTGAAACGTAAATCTTAATTTTAGTAATTAAAATTAACTGTCAAAACTGCGTCCGCCATTGCGGACTCGCGCAACCTAACTGATCGGTGCGCCGGTATAGTTTGCAAGCCCCACCCACCGCGGTATAGTTTTCGTAGTGCCATTTTAAAGTGACAAGAATGCTTCCATGTTTTATATGCGTTCACTGAAAAAATAATAATCCTTTAATTTCGAGCAATTACATGACTCATACAATATTTATTTGTGTTAGTAAGTTGGTTATTTTCTAAGTGTTAGTCTTGAATAGTTTATTTACGCATGGTTTATAGGCGCAGTTAAAAAAAATAGTAATAATAATATCGTGGGACAATTGACACCAATTGACCTATTCCCAAACTAGGCAAAGCCTGTGCTATGGGTACTACACAACGGATAAACATACTTATAGAGATAGATACATACCTACTCATATGCATCATTAAACATCCAAGACCCGAAAACGAACATTCGTATTCAACATACAAATATCTGCCCCGACCGGGGATCGAACCCGGAACTTCAAGCTTCATGATCAGGGTCTCTATTCACTAGGCTATCCGATCGTTAAGCCTGTTTGCAATCATCGCCAGGATAAGGACCCACTTCTAGCATTTTATATCAGTACATGTACAGAGTTTATCAAAAACAAAAACGTCCCAAACCAATGACCACCGAACAAACCCACGCCCCAACTCCAAAATTACATTCATACGGATGTAAAACGTAAATCCGAGAGTCGGACACGGCGATCGTCGCCGAACAAATAAATTCGACAAAAGTTTAGATAATTACGGCCGGGCATGAAGTTTCGCGGACAAAGGGCCCATTGTTTTATATTTATATCGGCCTAAGAATAAAGGACGGCGTAATTTAGGCCTCCCTGAGGGACGGCCACATGCGGGAGCGGCGTGCGGCAGAATTTACCTGCGCACTTTTATGCGGAGGTACAGTTGGTCAGAGTTAATGTGACGAAAGTTTCAAGTGGATACTACTCTCTCGCTTTTCCTGTCGCCAATTCCAAATCCTATTCCAGACCCCTGTTTCACCAACGTTACAAATGTCAGTTTTCAATGACAATTCGTTGTCAATTGCCGAGTTGATGAGCTTTTGTTTTAGCGAGCTTCATATTGGCAAAGAAATTTAGTTCGAATAGTAAACTGGTAATTGTAAAGTTGATGAAATAGGATCCAGGGCGCCTAAGTGTAATCAACGACCAAAGAAACATCTCGATCGCGTTTGGGTTAATGTGTCAAATACTACGAGAGTACTACTCTCAGAGTACTACTCTCAGAGTACTACTCTCAGAGTAGTACGTTGTCCTGCCGCTAGACGCGCTGCCGATTTGCCCATAGTAATTAACCCTATTATTCATAAGCCTAATTTAACTAAAATGTCGTTAAAGTTCGTTTGTTCTTTTTCGTCACATTGACATTTCCGTTTGTAAGAAGAAGACCTATTTGGAAGAAGAAAACCTATTTTAACTAATGGAGGCTTGAGTGACGTTTATGAAATGGCATTATCACTCCAACGCGAACGAGACGTTTTCTTGTGTCAAAATGTACACTAGAGGCTCTCTCATTAGTGGAAAATGACAGATAGACCTCACTCGACAGTGGCGGTCCTAGCGGCCCTACTTATTACATCAGTATTTTTTTTGTGTGCGTGATTGCGTGTGTGTAGAGGGGACATTCGTGCTAGAAGGAAATTCGAACGATAGTAATTATCCTTTTTGGAACCTCAAAAGGAAAAAACTGAACCCTTATAGGATCACTTTGTTGTCCGTCTGTCTGTCTGTCTGTCTGCCTGTCTGTCAAGACAATTTTTCTCTGGAACGCGTGGAGGTAGCATGCTGAAATTAATATCGAATACTGCGGTCCCTTGAAGCTGTGAAAAAATCAACCTTCCAAGTGAACGCAATCAAAAGATACAGTCATTAAAAAGGTGGTTTCCATACAAATCGCGGTACTGAGAAAACCTAAAGGGTACTTCCAGTTGTCCTAGAAACTTGAAATTTGGTATAAGAGTAGCTCTTATAGTACGACCACTCAGAAAAGTCTCAAAATCTTAAATTTTCATGTCTATCTCTAGATTTCGCAGACCAATATAAGTTGACCCCACACTGCGTACATTTTGCTTAGGAGCAGGGCTCTGCTAACACTGGACTTCTTAAAACACTGGGGAAAAGCATTGAAATCTTTCTACGGAACCCTCGTGCGCGAGTCCGACTCGCACTTGGCCGGTTTTTATTTTATTAGTTCTGTGGTTTATCGTATTTATGATATTGACATGATATTACAATATTTTTAATGAGTATTTTAAATGCTTCATTAATTCAGTTTAATTTCAGCTTCCAGTCCTTTTTTTAAACCATTTTACGGTGTCACTTGCGGTAGCAATCTAAAGACAGTGACAGGAGATGCCGACAGCGCACGGGTCAAAGCAAAGAGGTTCCTTTGAGCGCGTTCATTACAGAAGCCATTTAAAAAAAAGAGCGCGTTAGTTTTACACTCGGTGCAATCGCAAACCACCTTGAATAGCTGATTACACAAAACTACGTTTGACAGGCGATATAATTTAACAAATTCTAACCAGCTAGCAATATCTGGGAGTGGACCGGAATCACAAGTGTCGCGGAACTTTTCAACCTCGCCAAAGACCGGGTGAAATATGCGGAACTGACTGCCAATCTTCACTAGTTGGAGAGGCACTAGAAGAAGAAGAACCAGCTAGCAATGTTTTTGCTTTAATTATTGTTCGTTTCTAAGCACAATTAACAATTACAGTATTCAAACATTTTACATCGCACCATAGATTATAGTAATTTTTGATGCGGACTGTACAAAAACAGAAGCCATTTCGTGGGCGCAGGATCTCCGCGATTTACATATACAAGTAAACAAATACATGCACCTACACCATGTTAACGCACACACATGCAGCACTCCTTCGGGATCTCTCGGCAAGGTCCGCGTCCGACCTTGTAACCGCCACCATATATTATGGCAACGCTTTTGTGACGTTACGCATTCAGATTGGTTAATTTGACATGCTTTTACTTTAAACTTTAAAAAAAAAACCGGCCAAGTGCGAGTCGAACTCGCGCACAGAGAGTTCCGTACAAGTTTGTAGATGTAAATTATTTGTCTAATAGGTACGGGAATCGGAGTCTCGAATATTCTTTCCGTTTTTCCAAGAGTGTTTTCAATTGTCCAGTGTTAGCAGAGCCCTACTTCTAAGCAAACTCTATGCCGTGTGGGGTCATTTTATATTGGTTACTGATGTAGACAAACATAAATATATGGGTCAACTATTGATCGTAAACCTGTGTAAAGCTTACTTATCTGTGATAGTTTAGTTGGATAAATTAAAAAAAAAGTTGAAGGAGTGCCAAGGCCACTTCTCGTGGGCGAGAGTTAGTTTTATCTTAGGTATAGTATTTAATTATGTGAATGAGTCAATCAATTTTTTATTGCCACTCGTTACCATGGAGATGTCCCCTGGGTAGCTCGTCTAAAATAAGATTTTCTAAGGCACCACTCCCCCGAGTGTGGAGAGTAAGACAGCCGGTGTAATTACGGGCAAAAGAGGCATTTCATCTTAGCTCTAGGTTGGCTACGCACCTGCAAGCCCCCCGGGGTAGTGGATGTCTATGGGCATTAGTGATCACTTACCATCAGGTAAGCCGTTTGTCTTTCTCGTCGTATAAAAAAATACTACATTTTTGCCCAAGCTGAAATGGAAAACCTTCACTCGCGCTTTGCGCTAGCTCGCTCAATAACGACACCCCTGGCCATTCATAACGTTCGATAACAGGGGCTACTTCGAAATTTGAAATTCGAAGTTCGTATCCGACCGTCCCGCTCAAGCCAACATAGGTAACCACGAAAGCGAGAGAGACGGTGTTATACGAACTTCGAATTTGGGACTTCGGAGTAAATAGGGCTCTGCCCTCGCGTCGCCCTCGCTCCATATTTCCCGCGGCCGTGTTCCGTCGCGCCGTGTGTCACTTCGCACGCCGGACCCGGACATTTATTCACGTACTTGGGCATAACTGTCCGGCCCGCTTCGAGGGCTTAATGAGGAATAGGGTTGTCGCTACTTACGGGAACGTAATGCCACCAATGTCTGTACCTATAAAGCAGTGCCCTAAGCACGACTTGTCGAATCCTGCGTCACGTAAAATCGAATAGTAAACTATAACGAGTTTGTAGGACGTTTGGAACAGCGCCCGCCCGTGAGCGTATTTGGAACTAAAATTTAGTATGAGATTTCTCGATCTCGATACGATAACCGTAACGTAACGCAGGATTCGACAAGTCGTGCTTAGGGCACAGTACCGTGACTGACTGATTGACTGACAGATAACGCACAGCCTAAACCACTGGACCTAGAGACTTGAAATTTGTCAAACATAATATACCTTGAGTATCCTAGAAGTGCACTAAAAAGGGATTTTTTGAAATTCCCACGGGATATCTAGCCCATCTTGAAATATTTCACGCGGGCAAAGCCGCGGGGCATAAGCAATAGTGAAATAAAACGGATCGCTCACGTACTTAAGTCTAGCTCGACAGGTTTCGGACTAATTCTTAGTCCTTCCTCTGGGAGCACACGACCAAGCGACAGCTACAAATAAGAATTAGTCCGAAACATGTCTGGTGATGATGATGATGATGATGATGTCGGGCTAATCTCAACTTATATACGTGAGTGAAATAATCAACCTTCCAAGTGAACGCAATCAAAAGATACAGTCATTAAAAAGGTGGTTTCCATACAAATCGCCATACTGAGCAAACTTAAAGGGTACTTCCAGTTGTCCTAGAAACTTGAAATTTGGTATAAAGGTAGCTCTTATAGCACAACCACTTCAAAAAGTCTCAAAATCTTTTTTTTTTATGTCCGTCTGTAGATTTCGCAGACCAATATAAGTTGACCCCACACTGCGTACATTTTGCTTAGGAGCAGGGCTGTGTTAACACTGGACTTACTAAAACACTGGGGAAAAGCGTCATAATATTTCTATGAAACCCTCGTGCGCGAGTCCGACTCGCACTTGGCCGGTTTTTTTTTTTAATTTTTGTGACACTCGTGAAATTTTGTGATCTATTTCGATAATTATAATAGTTTTGTTTTGTCGAATCCTTTTTTGGAAAAAAAAACAAAAAATATTGAAAAGTGAGCTCTCGAGGTCTACAGCTAACACAGTATTACCGTGGCTACATTGCACCTGGCTATTCTGAACGAAAGTGCAAATAAATCACGATGGATGGCGCCAAACGTCCCGGCGTATGCAAGCGGTTGAGATTTATTGCGGCGCTACGCAGGGTTCAGTGTAGCAGTTAAATGTGTGGTTATGGGGTGAACCCAGTGTCAGCATTTATGATCATAACTTATAATCATGATTATAACAAAACCGTACTGATTAAAAACCTGCTTTCAAAAAAAAAAAAAAACGCATTCAAATCGGTTCAACCGTTCAAGAGCTACGGTGCCACAGACAGACACACAGCGGTCAAACTTATAACACCCCTCTTTTCTGCGTCGGGGGTTAAAAACAATTAAATTACTTAGATGCTTACGTATACGGCTTGTGATGTTGCATGACCTGTTTTTTCTGCATTTCATTAAGTAGCCTAGAAGAGATCGCTCTGTAGCCACAAGGTCGCTTAATGTTTATCCTGTAGTTATCTTTGTATACAGTCAGCAGCAGAAGAAGCACACAATAGGTCACAATGATCTCCACAAGCTCTTATATGTCTATATCAAAAGAGTTGTGACCACTTCGGTTGCTTAGCTACTTCTTCTGCTAACAGTTTTAAGTGATTCGCTGTTAATTGCATTGGACAGAGCCCGGTCTGCGCAACATTAATATCTACCCTCGTTTCGTTAGTTTGCCCGTGTTAATGATGCATGTAACTGCGTCGCAATATCGGGAGCTCATCAAACCTATAAGGTAATCGCGGTCAATGTCCCGTTTTCATTATGTCTAATAGTTCTTCTGCTGACTGTACCATCTACCTTTTTGCTATTTTGTTTAAGGTGGTTCTCAATAAACCGTCTTCGTCTGTATTGTGTTTGTAATGTGCAATAAGAAGCAGTGAATCTCAATAAGCAAAATAGTTTAAAAAAATCGTCCTCCTCTCTCAACATCCCTTGAAGAACAATTTTTAAATTCGCAAATCATAGAACCGAAATTCTAAATTTGAATCAAACCATTAAATAGTTTGACAACCCTAGAGGCTAGCACAGATCACAATCCCTGCCTAACATGAAAGGCTTCGGGTCAATGTGTCCTATCCATTCCTATTGTCTGACGATTTCTCTTGCTCCTAGTTTTCATTAGTACGGAATATGAATTAGGATTCCTATTTCAATCTGTTCTATACTGCTTTGTTCAAAAACCTAACATAAATCTTAACTCAAAATTGTATCCAGTAAATATAGGAATTTTTAGAGTTAAATAGCGTTTTCGGAAAGACAGTGATTGCCAAGGAGAATGCGCCGCAGGAAACTTATCACAAAATCGTTTTTAGGGTTCCGCACCTCGAAAGGAAAAACAGAACTCTTATAGGATCACTTTGTTGTCCGTCTGTCTGTCTGTCGAGACTCTTTTTCTCTGGAACGCTTGGAGGTGACATGCTGAAATTGCCGAATTGCCGTACTGTGAAAACCTATAGGTACCTACCCTATAGGGTACTTCCAATTGTCCTAGAAACTTGGAATTTGGTATGAAGGTAGCACTTACAGCACAATTATTTACAAAAATCTTAAAATCTACATTTTTTATGTCTGTCTATGTTCCAGACCAATATAAAATGACCTCACACTGCGTACATTTTCTTAGGAGCAAGGCTCTGCTAACACTGGACAACATAAAACACTGGAGAAAAGCGGGAAAATCTTTGTACGGAACCCTTAGTGCACGAGTCCGACTCACACTGTGCCGGTTTTTTTAGTAACATTAATTAGCTCTACATAATAGCAATGAATTATAGGAAACTATACATACAAGTCAGTGATCTCAACCGTCATGATGGTTTCACTCTGTCTAAAATTACTTCATTTTTCACCTCCCAGATTTCAGTATGATTGAATCTCACAATAGCTTCATGTTAAGAGCAGTAGGCCGAGCACGAAGTTTTCGAATCCTGCTTAACGTTACGTTACCGTACCGAAATCGAGAAGCCTCATACTAAATTTTAGTTCCAAATACGCTCACGGGCGGGCGCTGTTCCAAACCGTCATACACATTTCTCGATAACGTTTACTACCTACTCGATTACGTTACGCAGGTTTCGAATATTCGTACTCGGGCCTCTGATGCTGCCTCATATAATTTTGTTTATGGTATTGGACAGTCCGTATGAAAGCAGTCTTCATTTAGTTTTCAAGCACTTAAATAAAAAAACATTTTATCGAAGCACTTTCCACGCCTCATTTGTACGGCGCGCCGCGAAGTCTTGGACATTTTTCTCCCGACTCAGCTCCCAGACAGTGCCTCGAGCAGGAATATTCGAATACAACGTAACATAGCGTTATCGAGAATTTCTTTAAGACGTTTGGAACACCACTCCTCGTGTGCGTATTTGGTACTAAGATTTAATAATGTATTTTCGCCATGGCGATACGACTACGATGACGTTACGTAGGATGCTCGTGAATGTTCGTGCTCGGGCTCTGAGCTTCGGTTTTCCCCCGAGACAGCCAATAATTACTTGCAGCATGCTGGCTTCGTCATTTGCGATATAGTACTTTTCTGTTTTGTTTGCCATCGGGAAAGTGTTGGAAAGCTGTTAAATAAACAGTGAGGGTTTTTGAAAGAGCTGGCATTTTTTGTGATGAAATAGGTGTGGTGCATTTAAAGTGACAGGTTTGGAGGTGACTTTGCAATTGTTAGATTGGTAATTTGAACTGGATTGATAGGTAGACTTTTTAGAAGATTCTTTACCTCGATGAGGAAGAGGGAATGGTTGGGGAATCGCTGCGTCTGTCCGTCTTTTGGTTTGTCGATCAGAAGTTAGTCAAACCTATAGATTGTTTTTATAGGTCTAGAATCATGTGGCACGAAGCAGTCTCACAATAAAAGTCTAGAAAAGAAAAACGATAAACGTTACTTACGGACTCAGTCAATTCATGTGGGAGGTATGATGTCACAGGTAGATACAGAGACACACAGATACACAGGTCAAACTTGTAATACCTCTCTTTTTGGGTCGGGTTTAAAAAGTTACACCAGCGGCGCAGAAGCCTGTTTCGATTTATTTTAATTAGCCAACGGGCGGCCCAAAATCCAGCACTAACCGGTTTTTACCAGCTCAATCCAGCTCGGTACGTAATGCTAATATTTAGGCAGCCGGCGGCGGATTGCGGGCTGATTGATTAGATCCGCAACAGGTGCCGCCACTGAGTGGATGTTTCTATTTAAAGCCTTCATTTTTCAATCGAGAAACGGCATAATTAAATAATACCTGGCTTCAACTTTGGAACGGGAAATTGTGAAGCCAATAGTTAATTGGTTCGCGATAAAAAATGCTGCGCTTGCTGTGGTATCTTAAGATTTATTTATAAATGCAAAAGTAGCTTTGTGTGTCTGTCTGTTTGTTAAATCTTCACGGAAAAACCGCTGAACCAATCTAGATAAAATTTGGCAAGAATATAGTGTGAAGATTGAGGAATAATATTAAAAATTAAAAAGTTTGTTCAGAAAATATGCAGCTCTTTTACACGTAATTTTTTTGAATCTACCAGCGCCAAGAAGAATGCGCCACAAGAAACTTGGCAAGTATTTTTTTTCTAAAAACAAGTTACATTGGCTCTTACAATAATACGTAACCACAGATGAATTATACAAAGAAACCTCGCTGTATTATTAGAAAATCTAGCAAGTCAAATATCTAATACATAGTCTAGATACTAAACTCCGGTCAATAACATGACACGCAAATTGCACTTTAAAAAACCGGAAAAGTGCGAGTCGGACTCGCGCATGAGGGTTCCGTAGAACGATTTTAACGCTTTTCCCTAGTGTTTTAAAAAGTCCAGTGTTAGCAGAGCCCTGCTCCTAAGCAAAATGTAAGCAGTGTGGGGTTAACTTATATTGGTCTACGAAATCTACAGAGAGACATGAAAATTTAAGATTTTGAGACTTTTTTGAGTGATTGTGCTATAAGAGCTACCTTCACACCAAATTTCAAGTTCCTAGGACAACTGGAAGTACCCTTTAAGTTTTCGGATTTCGGCAATTTGTATGGAAATAGCCTTTTTAATGACTGTATCTTTTGATTGCGTTGACTTAGAAGGATGATTTTTTCACAGCTTCAAGGAACGTCAGGCTTTGATATTAATTTCAGCATTCTACCTCCACGCGTTTCAGAAAAAATGGTCTTGACAGACAGACAGGCAGACAGACAGACAGACAGACGGACAACAAAGTGATCCTATAAGGGTTCCGTTTTTTCCTTTTGAGGTGCGAAACCCTAAAAAATATCCAAATACGCGTAGACACCTACGAAATGAGGGTTATTCCCAGTCCCACCACGCACTCAATTTGGTAACTTCATTTTTCGCCGGTATTTCTACTTATGGAATTTATTACCTGCAAGGGTTTGGTCGGAAAATTATGCCTCGGTTCACTGAACCTTGCGTTAACGTGTCGAATATTTTTTAGATGTTTCGAAGAGTTGAATTTTTGAAATAAAATTTTTGAATAATTTATTGTGTCAGGCGTTACTTTGCGGAGGTCCATATTTATGCACTAAACATGTTGGTCGCGGGTGAGCAAAGTAATTGTTTTTAGTTCATAAAATTTTTGAAATCACGAATTTGTTGGGTTTGTCAAAATAATCATCCACCATCATCACGGCTCGTCCGGTTTGTCATCTTCTTACTAACGGAAATGTCAATGTGACAAAAAAGGACAAACGAACTGTAACGACATTAATTTTAGTTAAAATTGGTTTATGAATGGGTATATTTTTAATTCTAAGTGTTGTGTCTGTATTTGGTTGTATCTTTTACTGCCAGTTAAGTTTCACCCTACACCCATGTAACGGTAGCGCTAGAGTTAGGGCTCGTAGAGTAAGGGCTTGTAGAGTTAGGGCTCGTAGAGTTAGGGCTTATAGAGTTAGAGCTTGTAGAATTAGGGCTTGTAGAGTTAGAAGCTTGGCTCTACATTAAATCTGACGACTTTTTGACAGTGCGAGTCACAATAGTTCTCGTCTTGGCAATATTGTACAGGAAAATGTTTTTGGTGGGATCTTTTATTTTTATAGTATTTTTGTAGTTGTTGGCGAATATATCTTATCTTACCTTATAATTATTCTCTTATAAGGCTCGCACCCTTCTGATTGTGTCGTCCAATTTTTATTGTCGCGTTATACGGTTGTACAGACAGACAGTCCAATACATCGACGCAATTAACCCCGCAAAGAATCACAGTCGCAATGCTCTGATTAAAAACGTGCCATGCAGGGGTAGGGTTACCAGGGTCTTGAGGAAATTCAGGGACACGGGATAAAGAAAACGCGGGTGGTGGGACCTTGTGCGAGATCCGTCCGGATCGCTACCACCGTCTTAAGCCACAAACAGTAGGCCGAGCACGAAGTTTTCGAATCCTGCCTAACGTTACGTTATCGTATCGAAATCGAGAAACCTCATACTAAATTTTTGTTTCAAATACACACACGGGTGGGCGCTGTGCCAAACGTAACTACTTACTCGATTACGTCAAGCAAGATTCGAAAACTTCGTGCTCTACCCTCAGCAGTGCTTGCACTGTTATGTTCCGGTGTGGAGAGTAAGACAGCTGATGTAATTACGGGCACAAGAGGTATATCATCTTAGCTCTCTAGGTTGGCAACGGATTCGAAAACCCCCGGGGTTGCGGGTGTCTATGGGCAGTGGTGATTACTTGCCATCAGTTGACCCACTTGCTTGTTTTCCTTCCTTTTCGTATAAAAAAAAAAGAATCATGAGCTAATCGGACTTCGCGTATTTAGTTATCCGAGCCATTATCGAATAGTATTAAATTTGTGCCAAGTACTTTACGTTCAGTCAATGTAGGATAGTAGGAAAGGCGAACAGCGCCATCTCTTGTCCTATAGTGAAAGCAATGTAGTTTTTGATGATTATTGAAAAACAGTGCTGTTTGGAGATGTCGTTTTATTTTTTCTGTTATCTTTCTTTATATAAACGTATTATTATGTAGTAATTTCAGAATTTTCTGCATATTTAGTTTTGATTCGGAACCCTAAAAACAAAAGAATAATTAAGCTCGCACGCACAATTTGTAGCATTGTGTGGTGTTATAAATAGTTGGTTTCGCTATTTGCAGACAGGTGGCACTTTACGTCTTCTGCAACATGCTTGCAATGTGTCGCAGTAAAAATTATTCACCGTATTTTATTTTTGAGAATTGTCCAAAGAGTTAACTATTCAGACACTCGTAGGTACACTCGTCCCGTTTTTCTGTCTATTTTTTAGTAGCTGCGTACGCGAATACTTTTTGTTGCACTTCGTCAAAAATTCAGGCTTATGAAAACGTCGAGCAAACCCCGCACGGAAATGGTATTCAGGCATAAAAAAAAATCTTTACTAATTCATGGGACGTGTCCCGACTTATCCAAACCCATGTTTACTCCGTGCAAGGGTCCGATTTTTCCTCTGACACCCGAACAGGGGTAATCGCCCGTCGGCCGTTATAATTTGTTCAAATTACTTGCGCCCGCAGCCCGTAAATTATTCAAGACCCGGGGTCTTACGTACCATCGGAACGAGGTTTTTATGACGGGATTTGGCTGACCGACGCGGTATCGAAAAGATTTGGCTAGAGTTTTTTATTGGGATTTTTTCACGGGAATTTCAGAAGTTGCTACGGGAAATAATGGCCCGGTTTTGCACACCCATTGGCATGCAATTTGCAATTGGGTGCGGGTAGCACATAACTGATCGTTGTGGAGATTCTTGGGGCAGCCTTTGTTCAGCAGTGGACGTCATCCGGCTGATATTATGATGATGTAGATGATGATTTCGATGCTGGCATTTAAACATTTTGATGGTTGCATCTAGGAAGTAAAAAAAAAAATGTATCATGGGACAAATTGACACCAGTTGACCTAGTCCCAAACTAGGCAAAGCCTGTACTATGGGTACTAGACAACGGATAAACATACTTATATAGATGAATACATACTTATATACATATTAAACATCCAAGACCCGAGAACGTACATTCGTATTCATCATACAAACATCTGCCCCGACCGGGATTCGAACCCTCAAGCTTCATAGACGGGGTCTCTAACCACTAGGCTCTTCGGTCGTCAAAGTTCGTAGAATTACCAGAAATTAAAGGATACATGTCATTACATTAGAAGGTTCTCGAATGGCGTCTACGGCCCGGGAGACGAGCTGTCGGTAGGCCTCCAACAAGATGGAGCGACGACCTAGTAAGGATTGCGGGACCGCGGTGGATGCGGAAAGCACAAGACCGGTCTGAGTGGAGAGCCTTGGGGAGGCCTATGTCCAGCAGTGGACGTCTTTCGGCTGACAAGATGTCATTTGTCATTGAAAAAATCTCGTAAAGCTCGTTTTGGTATGACAATAGTGAATAATGATGAACTTTCAGAGGGTCGAGCACGACTTCACGAAAGCTGCGTAACGTTACGGTTATCGTATCGAGATCGAGAAACCTCATACTAAACTTTAGTTCCAAATACGCTCACGGGCGGGCGCTGTTCCAAACGTCATACAAACTCGACAACGTTTACTATTCGACTTTACGTTACGTAGCATTCGTAAAGTCGTCATCGACCCTCCGATCGCGAATAAGGGACGTTTGTCGAATAGACCAAGTTTGTTTCGTACTCAGAACTCGGAGGGTCCAACAAATTTGGATTAAATTTGTTGTGCCTTTATTTTATTGCACGCCTTTTCAACGAAGCCTAATACTTATTTGCCTTCTAAATTTCATTCCAAATCCCATCAGCAATCGCTAATGATAACAACAAACAAATGACTGTCAATGTATATGACTCACCAAAATTGCATTACCTACGCCCCGCTCTCAACGAAAACCCGAAAATCTGGTGTACCCGTTACAAGCGGACCTATAATGTCAATTGGAAGAATGAACCAACCAGAGGCGCAATTTGCACTTTAAAAAAGTTGAGACTAGCGCACACGTACAAAATGATGTTTCTCGTCACTAAGGCCACGACACACGATCAAAATACCACAGACTAACTTAAACGACGTTGTGTGACCGCTGGTCAATTTAAGCATAACAGGGGTATATGTGGAGGAGAATGAAAGGCATATAATGACGGTCCCCGCGAATAACCGTGTAAGAGCTCTTACATATTTTTTTGTTTATTGCATAATATCGTTATTTTATCTATAACGCACGTCCTGATTTTTTGCCTTGGAAAAATAATGATAAATAACTTATTTTAAGTTAACTTCAATGTTTGTTCTACGGAAAACACAAATGCGGAATACGCAGGAAAAAAAATACTAAACCACCGGTACACACATTACCTCGTCTATTTTGAACAATAAGAAAGCGTGTCATCATACGGAGCATCCTGCAGCTTGTGCAAACTACTTTGCACACTTATTCGTGTAATTTTTTCTAACGTAAGTTTTCGTATTGTCTCATACAATATGCAAGCAAATCGAATTGCTTGTGTAATAGCCTATTATTGTTCCCTTTATGAAGTCTTACATTAGTGTATTGATCTAATACCTAGTCGAGCGCTTATCGTTATAACACGAATAACAGTGTAAAGTTCTTTGATATAAAGTTTACAAATAAAATTTTACAAGAATAAAAAAAATATATATTTTCTCACATTTTCTCGGAAACCCACATTACGTATTTTTTATTTAGGGCATAAATACAATTGATTATTAATTTCCGTTGTTTTCTGTATACATTGTTTTAAATTTAATCTATCAGGTGAAGAACGATTCTACTTACTTCGTATTTTATTTTTCCTGTAAAGTTGGTGTTTTGATAATACACGTTTATTCGCGGGGACCGTCGTAAGTTAGATGAAACCGAATACCAATGAGGGCGTAATTGACAATGGTCAACCAGAAAAGTACGATCCTGAATACTATACAGAATAGAAAATGATTGGAAAATTATTAGACATTTGACATGACAAGACCAGGCCCATTTTAGAAAGAAAATTTGAACGAAAGAGAGGAAGAGGTCGACCTAGGCGAAGCTACATGAACCATAATAAAGGAGAAGACCAGTTTCGTGTCGTATCGGGAGGTCAAGGAGTTGACTTAAAGGAGAGATGATTGGAAGACACTCCACTGACAAAAGTATAACTAATAAGTTTGATGATAATGATGAAGACCTACTGTTGGCCTCTCCGGTTAGTTGAATGGTTTAAGAACATACCTATATTTCCCTTCGGTGTGGTATTTGAATAATTTTGGTCCGGCTCTTTCTCGAACTACAAAGCTGCGGAAATGAACCTCGGTACCCTAATTAGGTACATTCAGAGAGAGTGGTACGTGATTATAGCGATATCGTGTTCGGTGAATGGAAGTCAGGTTTTGCGCTTTGCATTTGTTTTTGCTGTTTGATGCAAGGTACCTGAAGGATTCATACAGAAACTGATTAATGTGACATTAAATTTGTAGCCCCATGATAAAAGTTCGTCTGTTGCAAAATTATTTCACAATAAAATTAATTATGTATTTGTTTTTGTCTACGCGGAATACTAAATAGAAGTTAGTTCTCAATTTAATTACTTAGGTAGTATTTTTAAATGGTTATTATGACTGTTTAGTTATGATTATGACGAGTGGAGGAAGAAGAGTTTTGCCGAGCAATCCCAGCATTGGCCTTTTGTGTCATAATTTGTAACTTTCCCTGAAGTTATTTTTTTAGTCCTTAAATAAACGAACCACCAAATTAAATGACAAATCAAACTCAACTCCATTTATTTAATTGACTTTAATTAATTCCGTGCTACGAATTTAATCGTTGATTGATCGCGGTACACCGATAATCTTCAGACAGACAATTGAAAAATCAATCAACGTCTCTCTACTGATTATCCGGTACGAAAGACATTCGGAGTTGGTCTAAATTTATGTGTCTGTGAGCTAAAATTATTTAAGCTGTATACCTGTCTGGTTGGACGAGAAGATGACAAAGGTCTTCGAGCACAACCGCGAGGCAGCATGGGGTCGGTGACAAGGGATCTCCACTTTATCGTGAAGCTACCGTGAGACTCAATCTTATTAGTGAATATGATCACTCGATTATGTAAGTCCAGTTTAGTGAGTGATCCATTTATTCTACTATGGGATACCAGGTGTTAATCCACCCGCTTCACTTTAACAGGGCTAATAATTTCAGCTCCTTTAAACCCCAAGTGCCCGCCAAGCACCAGCAGATGTTCCTGTGCTCCGAGTTCTGGCCGGAGGGTTTGGTGCCCCGTCGCTTTAGGGAAGCGAAGAAGGCATTTTAAACTCCGTAAGCAGTTTAGACTAGTTCGCAGAGTAATTTTATGTTGCAAAAGGCGGTGATTTTGCGCTTTTCTGAGTCTCGTGTAGTAGGCACAGAAAGATATTGAAAATAGTATTGTAAAATCATGGATATGCAAAAATAGACAGATACGCCACCGCTTCACTGCGCGCAGACAAACAATTAAGTATAGGTGATTCAATTAAAGCGATGTCTTAAATTTTATTGCCCAATTTTTCTTGTTTTATTTGCACTGTGAATGTTATGTCTAAAGCACAGGTTACACAATGTTACCTAGTTTAGACGTACTGTTTATTTACTTACTAGATCTAAGTTTGTTTAATGTTATTTTAAATAACTTATTGTCAAACTATTGGAAATAAATGATTATGATTATAAAAAATAAAAAATGACTTAGTATCCCTTGATGTTTGACATTATGTCAGTCTAATGACATCTAATGAATGGGGGCCGCTTTTCGTCAGCGCAGAACAGGTGCGTGGCCTATCCTTAATTTTTATACATCATTGATTAAAACACAATCTTAGTATCGTGTAGGTCACTTTTAGACGACGTCATAAAATTTGGATCCGGGTATGCGAATAACATTGTTGCGTGAAGCATACGTTGGCTTCACACACGCACACATATTCGGTGACAATGACAGCGTCGCGTCCACAGCACTCGTTCGTAATCGATCGGCAGTCATCAATCACCCGTGTCGTCGCATACTGTTGCCGGTGCCACAGTACACAGATAGCAACATGAGGAATAGTATGTAAATAATTTGTATGTATACTGTATGTATGACTATGAAATGGAACTAGGCAGGGCATGTGGCACGCCGAGTGGACAATCGTTGGGCCCATAGAGTGCTGGTGTTGAGACCACGGACCACAAGAAGAAGCGTGGGCAGACCCCAGTTGAGATGGTCGTATGACATAAAGAGTTACGCCGGACCGGGCTCAGGAAAATGGAGAATAGGTCGGAGTGGAGGAGATTAGGATAAGGATACATACATACATACATACATACATACATACTTTATTGCACATAATATTACGAAACAACTACAATAAATATACCAAAACAGGAAATGAGTTACAAAGGCGAACTTATCCCTGAAAAGGGATCTCTTCCAGCTAACCTGGTAACTAAGGAAAACTTGGCAAACAATTAGGCAAACAGAATAGATTACTATCCTCTAGACAGGGTGGAGTGTAGCATTACCACTCAAAAGAAAATAGGGGCCACTAAGTATTTTGATCGTTAGAGCAAAATTATATTAAACAGCATTTTATTAAATGACAGTAATACAAGGCTTTTGTTTTTAACCCCCGACGAAAAAGAGGGGTGTTATAAGTTTGACCTGTGTATCTATTCTGTCTGTGACATCATAGCTCCCAAATGGATGGACCGATTTCGATGCGGTTGTTCTTAATCGAAAGCTAGTTTAATCAAAATGGTTCTTAGCTAAGTTTTATTAAAATCGGTTCACCCGTTTTCGAAATGTTGAACTTTGAAATGACAATGTCGGGAGTTTTTCAACTTTTCTAAATTGGTTAGGTTATTATTTAGGCTAATAAAATAATCATTTAAATTATGTAAGTATAGGTAGTCAATTGTTTCACTTATTTGAATATAGGTTCTGCTTAATATAATTGACAATGCTTACCATTAAACCATTTACCATTGGCAGGACAAAGAAGGCCTTTAGTGTTTTCATATACTCATTTTTGTTGTAAAAATTGGTGACCGCTTTGTTTCTCTGCGTGAGAGAATATACAAAAATTAATTATTATGTCATTTGTTTAACTATCGACACATTGGTCATGTAAATTCGTAATTGTCAAACTGTTTTTAGCATGTTTACTGTACCACTTTAGGCGACGGCTTTTGTGCGTTTTATTAGCGACTGTCCGGCGTGATGAACGTATTATCCGTCGGTGTGAGAGGTCATTAAAGCTCAAAACGGCACGTCTAGCGATGGAATTAATGAACTTTTGATGAGGGAATAATACAATTAGCGGGTGACGCGGCTGAGGTGGGTTTTTGATTCGGCTTCATTGGCCAGTTGGGTGTTTTATTGTTCCAATTTTTTTTATATTCTTCCTGTGATCGTGAGGTGTGATTTTTCAAAGCCATTTGCGATTCAAATTTTGTGTGTAGTTTTTTGGTGGCAACGTTAGGGAAAATTAGATCATTAGGAGTCTTCTAACCTAGATTAGTTAATTTACTTATTTAATTAGATTTAGTAAAATTATTGTAAATGCGTGATTTGAAGGCCCCTTCTGAGAATGTATGTTTTTTGTTTTTTTTTTCCTTGACACGTGCTGTGAGACTTACACCAATGGGAAGAACCTAATTGGTTTTGATATACTAACTACGAATTAACAATTGGACAGACGGACTTACAGACATTATAATGCGGTAAGGTTTATTTGCTGAAAACCATTCAATCTTAGCATAATTATCTTTAAGGTGATGCCTGCAAACAAACAACGATACCCCTTTGACAACACCCCGTTTAAAAAAAAAGCTTAGGTGCCTACTCGATGAAAAAAATTTAATAGGCCTTCCAAAAAAAACCACCTACCATATAAATTGATAAACATATTTTGTTGAGAAACGCCGCCGGAATGAGGGTCGCCGGTGAAAACATTTTCCACGATGACATTGTCAATTTATTTTTTCACTCAACACGTTGAATAAATTGCTCTTTTTGACTAGTCACGGCGTATGAT
Organism: Clepsis dumicolana; assembly: GCA_963691665.1. Lineage (NCBI taxonomy): Eukaryota > Metazoa > Arthropoda > Insecta > Lepidoptera > Tortricidae > Clepsis > Clepsis dumicolana. The sequence goes on along the minus strand of OY829512.1, from coordinate 3,406,374 downwards.
GACATGTTCACGGCCCGATTTAACCTGTCAGGTCTTGGTTTTATTAAAACCATCTGTTATTAGAAAATCATCATTAAAAAACTATTCTACTACCTTGAGTGTGCTTAAGAACTGTATTAACCGCTTAATTATTATTGGGGGATTATCGTTTAACTTGTGCTGTCAAGCGTTACTTAAGGTATGTTTAAATCACGTCTTAATGGTCAGTTTTGTGACGATAATTATGCATGTGTCTGACATTGACCGTCAGTTCTGTGACGACTGCTGACCATAGTTAACTATTAAATGATTCACGGAAAACGCCCTGACACGTTCGTTTTGAAACATTCTTGAGGGACAAAATTCTATTGACTTTATTCCATCCGAGAAAATAAAAGGAAAGGAGACCATGCAGCCAAGTCTAATCCGTGTGCACTTTAAGCAATAGCTTCTTTTTAAATCTGAATTCTAAATTAAAGCCTGATTTTTATCTTTTCTTCGTGGTCAGTCTTAATTTTAGTAGCCCAGTGGTCTATTTAGACAAAAAGTAGGTAGTAGGTACTTTGCATATTTTGCACTATAATTTTTTCTTGTAATTGCTTACAATTTTGTGCAATTACAGGCTTCTTGTGCAAAAAAAACTTATTCATTGGTTTAATATTTATAGTAGGTAGGTAAGAATTAATTTTTACTCGCATCAATCTACACTTAAATACAAAATTTTAATTACCGTGCAGCTTAATTAAAAAACGGTTAGTAGGTAAATCATCTTACAGCCAATTACAATTCATAATGTTAAATACATAATTTAAACGATTTACAGTAATTATTCAGGAATTTCATTAAATTTCCTTAAACTTGATGCTAATAAAGCAAAAACATGAACGCAAACAAGAATAATGATGTGTGCGAACAAAAAATTGCACCATAATTATTTTCCCTTCGATATACTTTCGCGTGTCGTGATAAGACTGGCCTGTGTAAGTATAGGATAGTAAGTAATTTTATAGTCAGGCGATAAGATTTTTTTGAAGATAATGGTTATGACAATATAGTAAAGTGTCTGCGAGAAATTTATTTTTGTCCAAATCTTGAAATTGAAGTATGTTAAAAGACACTATGTGACCACAAAATCCAAAAGTGCAGAGCAATAATTAGTACTTACTAAAAAAGCAATAAAAACTTACAAGAAAGCATTAATATTGTTGCAAGCCCACTTATTTTAGTGCCACAAAATTGGCAAGTACCGAAGGGCCTATTCATACGCTATAATTATTATAATTTCTATGCAATAAAGCTTATTTTAATAACAGTAAAATTAACGGAGCACTCGCGTACGTAAGTCGAATTTAGCTCGACAAGTTTCAGACTAATTCGTAGTCCTTCCTCTGGCCCCGCACGACCCAGCGGCAGCGAGATGCATACTCTACATGCGCAATAGCGCGCATGAGTGATCCGTTTATTTCACTGAAATTGAGTCTCACGGTAGTTTCATGTGAAAAGTTTGTTTTAATAATCAATATTAATCATTTTTGTAACTAGCTAACGTATCTGAAGGGTAAGTCTTGTGTAGCCATGATGGTTGGGTAATAGGGGACGCACTTCAAAGCGTCTCGTTGCTAAGCAACCGCGCCGCCATTGCTTGTCAACCTTGTAGCACGGGAGCTGGCTCACAATTTACTGTAAACCGTATGTTTACTTATTCAGACACATCATAAATAAATAAAAACTGGCCAGTTGCGAGTCGGACTCGCGCACCGAAGGTTCCGTACCAAGATTTTCTCGCTTTTCCCCAGTGCGTTAAGGTGTCCAGTGTTAGCAGCACCCTTGCTCCTAAGCAAAATGTACGCAGTGTGGGGTCATTTGATATTGGTCGGTGACATTATACAGACAGACGTAATTTTTTTAAATTACGCTGATACTAGAACGGTGCCATATTTTGTCTTCGTTTTTGTTTGTGACCAGTGCCCTAAGCACGACTTGTCGAATCCTGCGTTACGTTACGGTTATCGTATCGAGATCGAGAAATCTCATACTAAATTTTAGTTCCAAATACGCTCACGGGCGGGCGCTGTTCCAAACGTCATACAAACTCGTTATAGTTTACTATTCGATTTTACGTGACGCAGGATTCGACAAGTCGTGCTTAGGGCACTAGCCCCTATTTCAATTGTCAGTTTTCAATGACAATTCGGTGTCAACTGCTGACTTGAAGATCTTTTATTTTAGCGCGCTTCATAATTGTCAAAGAAATGTAGTACGAATTGTCATATAAAACTGACACTTGTGAAATGGTGAAATAGGGGCTAGATATCTAGGTAATTATTAATCGAAGGTACAGTCGCATCGACGACGGTGAGACTTATGGCCTTATTCATAAACGTCACTCAAGCCTCCATTGAAATAGGTTTTGTCTTCTTCTCACTAACGGAAATGTCAGTGTGACAAAAAAGGATAAACGAACTTTAACGGCGTTTTAGTTATAATAGGTTTATCAATAACAGGGTAAGGAGGTACGGGGGTCTCTATAAAATGGTCGAGCCAAAGCTGATAAAGGTTAGAAAAATTTGAATTTGAAACGGGCATCGGCAAGAATTTTGATGAAAAATGCCGCGGCCATGGTGTGGAATGGGATATCGACCTTTTGGGTATTCTGATGTCTCGGTTATGTTACGTTTTCCGATACTATCCAATTTTTTTTTTTTTTGTTTTAATACGCTTTTTATCAGCTTTACTTGGATGTAAGTCCAACGTTAACTTCATACATACATTCTGCACTCCTTCTCCATAATATTAAACTTTAAATGGGTACAATTTTTTTACATTCTTTCGTTCGCGCAAAGTCTCCAAAGTTCTAAAGTTTTCTCCTAACGTTTTATTGATTTATAACAGTTTTAAATGATTCGCGATTAATTAAGTATATGTAAGTTTGTCAGTCTCATAAGTGACCATGATGCATGTAACTGCATGATGCATGTAACTGCATGCATCGCACTATGTAACTAGTCTTATTGATTTATATTTCGCATATTGGAGACTATCAAATTGAAATTCAAATTTTTATTGCGTTTCACGTTAAAGTAGGTAAGTATTGCGTCAACGTGAACCTGGTAAGGGCACAGCAATGGTAGAACATGCGCAATTTTATTATTTATCTAGTATATAAGTAAAGTTTTTTAACTATAATGTTAGGTACCAAAATTACATCACAGATATAAATTTGAAGATAGGTTTGAGATTAGGACAGAAACATGCACATTTCATTCAGTAATTCTAAGCAATGTAGAATAATAACAAATATGAACATAACAAATTAAAAAGATGTCAAGACGAAATTTAACATGTAAATACATAGCAGCAACAAAATTAATTGGTAATATTCACTTAACTAAAGACTAAAAATAAAAATGTTAACAAAAAGGATGTCAATTTTCATTAAGGAATTCCCGAACACTGTAATAAGGTTTTTCAATTAAAAATGTCTTTAGGCCGCGTTTAAATACATTTATGTTGGTTTCCTCTTGTATTTCCTAGGGTATCTTGTTAAATATTTTAACTGACATGGCAAATGGGCCAGTATGAATCATTTTCATCCTAGAAGCAGGGACTATCGCCACAACATTCATCAATCATCAATCAATTGTTACCTACCTACTTCTTAAAGGGCTGGCAACACATCTGTGATTCCCCTCGTGTTGCGGATATCCATGGGCGGCGGTGATTGTTTTACATCAGGTGATCCCCTGCTCGTTTGCCTCCTCTTATATTAAAAAAATCCTTTACGTTGGTCAGTACTACACAATGTTGTAGTGATAAATAAATCGATTAAAGTCAAACTTAATGCTATATGGGGATCACCTGCGCTCAGCAATAGGACGCATTTTCTGATACCGCAACACAAAAACTAAAAACAACACATTAAGCTCTAATTCCGCTGTGTCGCTACGATTCGCTGTAATCGCACAGCTTGCTCGCTTGCATTATTCATTCGAATCTCTATACCTAACCCTAGTACAATTCGTCCGAACTCACTTCATCGGTTTCACCTCCCTTTCCTACAAGCCCCCGAAACAAGGGACACGTGGAGTGGAAACCTACGTCGTATTATCCGGTGTGACCAGCCTAACGCAGTCCCGTTGTCATGGACAACTTAAAACGCGGGATTTGCGATACCTACTACCCTTACAAATAGTATTTGAATGTTGATCTGGCTCAATACACGTCGTGCTACGCGATTGTCGGAATTTTCGGCTTTGGTTTCAAGGGAGTTTCGATTGAAAATTTTTATTTTTCCAATCCCAAAACATTATTGTTTTTTTTTTCAGCCCCATAGTTTTTGAACAAAAATTAAAAATGTTTAAAAACAAATAATATTAGATGATGACTCTCAATCCTCAGTGCGCAAGTTTGACTCGCCCTCCACAGGTTTTTAAGTTTTCTCTCACTGGTTTCCGGTGAAACTGACCGCATTGAAAGAAAACACAATAGCAGCTGCATTGCACTGCAATAAATAACAGCAAGTGCATTTGTGACGCGGAGAAGCGGCGACTGTTCAGAGCGCTACCTGTTCGGCGTCCTAGTACGGTCGGTTTAGATCCGACGCACGCGAACGATTATTAAAATCTGCGACACGAAATACCTTTATCTGTGACACAAAATAGAAGGAAATTTCAGTATTAAAATTATTCAATTAGCTTGCAAAGAAAACTGTAATTGCTGTACTATTTTGTGATATTCAATATTATCGTCGTAAAATCGTGGGTAAAATGCCAACGTCCCTTTTTTAGTACAAACGTCTATCTAATTTACAACACAAGACAGACTCTTTTGACACTACATGAGTAATAAAATTACATTTTGTTCCTTAAATTATGCTCTTCAACTTTACTGTAACTGGTTTTACTAATATTTAATTTTACACTAACAAGTTTGCACAACAAAACGAAATTAATTACTTAAAAAAACACTATTATTTACTCCCCCAAAGAATTTAATTATGACTTCGTTCAATCGAATACTGACCGCCCCTTTGCATTTTGCAAAGTCAAACCGGGAGATTTGATTACTAAACTTTATAGGGAATACCTATGAATGCAGCGAACCCTATTTGCAAACCCTTTTATAATGGGGATGCTTCATGTCGATGGTTGATGATGGGAAGATTTGGCTTTGCTTTGAGGGGGAGATTTAAACAGAGAGACGGGAAGAATGTTCAAAAAAAACCTTAAAAGTTAGAAAAAATATCAGTGGCTTGATTAAAGAATTAAATTTTTTGAATAAATATAATGTGTGTTTATGTTAGCCGAGTATTGCCGGACATGTTTCGTACTAATCTGTAATCCTTCTTTTGGGAGCACATTTTTCGTTGTACGTTGTATGTTTTGTAGCCAGAACAATAATAATTGTATTTTAATTAATGAGGGGTACGGAACGAGAGACAGATTTTCTCGTTAGTGTGAGTAATGTGAGTGGGTTAAAAAATGTTCGAAAGTTATAAAAGATGGAGGATTTACACGTTTAGGATAATACGGTCCGTAAAAGAGAATGGTTGCTCTATAATTAAAAGATTAGCACAAAGAAAATAAAACCCAATTCAATCGCAAGTCGCTAGTGTACCATCCCGTACCAGGCACTCGTTACAAAATAATGGCATCGACGCACCGCGCACCGATCTGCGGCATACATTATTCATTGAGCCGACGGCATGCCGCGACCGCTGAGACCCCGAACACCTGTCGGCCGAGCCAGCGATGTACAGTGAACTCAACAGATTCTCATTTAGCTGAGTGCATGCTAATTGGAGTGTTTTTTTAACTGACTTAAAGTACATTGTTGTACTTTTTTTTTGTATAATTTTTGTTTGACAGATGCTATTCTTTAGTCTCAATGCAACTAAAACATTTTCAACCGGGTCTGTAATTGGGAACGCAATTGTTTTCATTCGTGCATTGTTCGTTTTGCATTATTCTATTGTGATACATTACAAGTGTGCATTCGCTAGTGACGATGGACCTTTCCCATTACGGCCGTTCCCGAAATACAATCTAACTTTTGTTGTACTTACTTAGGGAAGTTTTTGACTGAATTTGCAGATAGCCCACCAGCCTCCGAGGGCACTGCATGGTTCAGATTTTAAGAGAGAATTGACGATATGGCTGCATGAACAATGTTTTTATAGTGTTAAGGAGTATTTGGATTACTCAAAATGTAATGGTGGAATGTCTGTTTAATTATGAATTATTTATAAATCAATTGTATTAATATTGTGTGACATTCCTGAAATTTATTATTGTCATAATTATTATTTTTGGTTAATTTTTGTACTTTGACTTACCTATTGAGGGAATTAATCCCAACTTAAATTATATAGTTCCTTATTCTGTAATAAAAGCAATTTACAATGACATTAAATCTAAGCTTAAACTAAATAAACTACAACTTAAAACTAAATTAAATCTAAATAAGGCCCCCGTGGCATAGTGCCCAAAAGGCTGGCAGCGTTGCCTCGCTGAATAGCGATGCTGATTCTTTGAGAGAGAAAACTGCCAGCCCTTTGGTCACAAGTTGCATCAACTAAGCGCTTTTGTAACTCAGAAATAAGCTTGTAAGCGCTGGGACCCCATGGACCCAAAGTTTCAAACCCGACAGGAACAAAATTATAATTCGGACCGAGAGATTGATACTTAGAATTTTTTCTATTTTCAGCCGTTTCTGCCGCCGCACCAGCTTTTTGTGTGGTTCCCTGGAGATGTGAGGGTGCTACTGTATCGACACAGGTCGCATCCCAAACCAGAACCCTACCCATTCTCCAGGGAATCAGAGACATACCGTCCGGCCTTTTGCCATCGTCGCGGGCAATGCCGCTTGGCTCCAAAATGGCCGGCACGTTCGCAGAGGCAAGAGCCCGGCGGATTATGTCATTGAGCGCGGCATGACGGGAGAAACGGCCGGCGCTCTTTTGACAGGAAAGACCATGGTGTCCCGTTTCGTCCACATTGGTGCCACAGAGGCAACGGTGTGGTGAACACAGCGCAACACCCAGTCTTAGCCCGACTGCAATTCTCAGTGTTTCAGGCTCAAGAAAGGTTCCGGTGTTAACGGAAGGATAAGCATGAAGCCAGTCACCGGATTCCTTTCTTGCCACAGCCAAAAGCCTTGCGCGGTCTGGGCCTGAACTGGAACTGAGAATATTAGAATAAGTTAATTTGGATAGTGTGTCATCCCAGCTCCGTTGGAAATTTGGATAAGCGGGAGGATTTTCACCCGGACAAGCCATTAGCCAAGCATTCCTAGCATCGACCAAACCCGTCGTCTCGTAGTTTGAAGGACAATCCTTTAGGATTTTACCTACGAGGGTGAACGTGCTGTGGACAGATGATAGGAACGCTGGTAAAGCAACACTAGAAATTTTGCGGATACCTAGCCCACCATATCTGATAGGAAGGGAAGCCTGGGTCCAAGATTGCCCATTGAATTGTAAGTTAAGTATAGATTCCAAAGAAGTTTTCATAAGGGAATCAATTAAGGTCAGAGAATTTTGATGTTTCCAAAAGGGACAACAACGAAGCAAATAAGTAAATTTTGGCACAAAAAGGCAAAATTTTAGAATAGTGATAGCAGTGTGAGCACTGATTTCCAGCAGCCGGTCTGCAGAATTTTGAAATTTTGAAACAGTTTTTGCGATTAAATCTGGAATGGCATCGTCGAAGATTGGTGACCCTAGGAGGCTTAAGTTTTGCTTATCGACAATTTTGATATTTGGACAAAGTAAATTAAAATGTTGGAAGAGATCGGATCGGATCTCGTTGTTTATGAACAGTTCGCATTTATTAAAGTTTAGATCTAAACCAATGGCCTTAAATTTATTTATAATTTCTGAGAGATCTGAAAGTACCGTAACTGCATCACCTCCTAGGGAACCATCATCAAGATACCATACGTTAAATTTGGACTTTAAATTTTGAATGATGGGGTTAATGGCTAAACTGAAAATGGCTGGTCCGAGGGGATCACCCTGCTGACAGCCGACTTCAGAAGATAATTCGTTGCTTTTGTACATTAATTTAGAAGGTTCATGATAACAGTTATTGCATGCTGATTGCATCGGTTGAATACTGATACAAATGCCAAATTAACATCTTTATAAGTACGTGTTCTTCGCAAATAAATGATTTTTTCTTTCTTTCTTTCTTTCCGATCGACAGATATCTAGCAGAGATTAGATTGACTACCAACAGCAGATTTATTGAGCCGGCAAAATCGTAGATTCATAAATGTCTTTATCGTCAGTACACGAGATCAAGAGATATGTATTTAATATTGGGAACGATATTAATCATCATCATCATCAACCTATTTACGTCCCACTGCTGGGCACAGGCCTCCTCTCAGAATGAGAGGGCTTGGGTTATAGTTCCCACGCGAGCCCAGTGCGGATTGGGAACTTCACACACACCATTGAATTGCTTCGCAGGATATTAATCGTCTCGTGTCAATCCACCACTAACCTTGTCACAATAATTATTAATCTTTTATTATTTTGTTATTTTATTCGGTCTATAGAACCTAACGTTAGTTTCACAAATGGCTTACATACTACGAACGATTTCAGTAATTGCTCAACGAAACTTTTGGGACTCGTTACTTACTTACATAATAAAGTAAAGCTGTATACGTTCATTTTAATGTGCAAATACCTACAGCAATGTCTCAGTTTTATTGTGAACATTAAGAATTGTCGTCATACTAGCTCATAAACCTAATGGTCCTATTCTAGATCGACGATACGGACTGACATTGTAATATCGACCATTCAGCCAGCGACCAACCACCATTCGATATTTATTTTTTGACAATTGTTAATGGTTCTTGTATCGTAAACTAAAATGTTTTATCGGTAGAATGTCGTCTATAAAGCTTTTAGTGAGCTAATGGGTATGGAAACATTAAGCATAACTTTTTGTTTCAACATTCGTTTGTTTGTGATTTTTTTGTGATTGCTCGATTTGCGTCGCATGCAGCTTACTGACGTTGCATTACATGAATCGTTGATGAAAAATAATGACCCGATTTTCAAATATTATTCTATTAGAAAACAGTAACTCACATGGAACTTGCTTGTGGTGATAAGGCATTGTCAAAATACAATGGTTTAATGCTCATTTATTTTTGACTGTCTCATAGATAAATCCCAATAACACTTGTCTAAGTACATTAATGAAGCCGACCGTAATCAGTTTATCATAGTATCGTAATAAAGTTGCCAGCGAGGCTTCGCTCCCGAAAATGGGAAAATAACGTTATCGTTACTCAATTAATGTAACGGATAACGGGAATTTGATAAATATAGCGCACGGCAGCGAAAACGCAACCAGTTAATTAACTAGTGTTAATAAATTTAATAAAGGGTGAAGCTGACTGGATGCTGTGTGTGTTTGTAGTGAGCGACGCCATTTTTAACCCCCGACGAAAAAGAGGGGGTATTTGTTTGGCTGTGTATTTGTCTGTGGCATCATAGCTCCCAAACGGGCTTACCGAATTTGATGCAGTTTGTTTTTAATCGAAAGCAAGTGTAATCTAGATGGTTCTTAGCTAAGTTTCATTAAAATCGGTTTACCCGTTTTTGAAATATTGAACTTTCAAATGACAATATCGGGGGTTTTTCAACTTTTCTAAGTTGGTTAAGTTATGTCGTTTAAGGTTAGTTTAGACACATGCTTAGAAGTTTTTCAGTTTCTTAGTGTAATATCTGTTCCGGTTCCCCCCCCCCCCCCCCCCCCCAAAATGTGATATAAATGAGATAACGAGAGGCAAGCGAGAATCATAAATTATTTTTAACATTAGCTTTTTTTTTTGAATCCCCCGATATTAAAACTTAGCCACGCCCGTGACCTTGCCGTTTATGTCACGAATAAATGTTTTCTTTTTTCTTTCTTTCTTGTTCTAAGATAAAGTATGTAAGGTGCTTCCTTTTGTGTAACTTTACTGAACATTTTCCTTTTTTTCAACAAAAGAATTTCAAAAAGTAATCTGCAAAAAAAATCAACATACCTAATTAGAGAACCTGCACATGTAGCACGGCGCGCCATTTTGTCGCTTGTCGCGCAGTGCGTCCCTTTTATAGTAATGGAATCAGTGAGGGACGCACTGACCGACAGGCGACAAAATGGCACGCGTGCTAGCCCCCCTGCTCACAAAATTTTACGAGAATCAGTTGACAAGTGCGACATGTCAAGGAAAACAGCCGGACAGACAGACAAGACTTACGAAAGCATTTTTTGTCCGAGCTAAAACGGAGACGCTTCGCTTGCTTCGCTCTCTCGGACAAATAGAGATATGGATACGTAATTCTAATTACACAGCCAATGCTTTAGTACAGTGTTTTTCAAACTTTTTTGTGTCACGGCCCTTTGATGGCCATCAAAATTCCTTTGCGCCCCCCCCAAAAACCCCGTTTGTGCGATTAACCGTAGAACCTAAACTATTATTTATTCTATCATTCAATCAATCATGCGTTTTAGAACGCAACCTATATTTTATCAGAATGTAGCTGTTGCGCGACTTACCCCATTTTATGTAAAAATTGAAAGGAAATACATTTCGCTGTTTTATTAACATGTCCTTGAAAAAAATTTAACTAATTCCATGTAGTGACGAGCACGAGACTTTCGAAGCTGATTCTCGCGACCCCCTTGTATAAGTGCCGCGACCCCCTTAGGGGTCGCGACCCACACTTTGAGTAACACTGCTTTAGTAGACCGCATGCCAGCTTAGCCGAGGTACCGATATACTAGGATACCGATATTCTAGGGGTACCGATATTACTAGAATACCGTTGCTTGAGGTTCAGCAACTAGAGCTGCAGCGAACGGGGCAGCCGAATATCGTATTGAGCGAAATGTAACTTGAACCATAAATTCGATATTGCATAGCCCCAAACTTAACTATGATTATGACCGATCGATATTGTGGCATTACACAGGGTTCGTTTTAATGAGCTGTTTAAGACTTAGACTTACCTAACCCCGGGCAGAAATCGTGACTGTTCATTAAAAGGAACCCTGTATAGATATTAAAGATAAAAGTTTTACTAGAGACAGTTAAACCATTTGATACCTGACTCACTGTAGAACGTTCTCTCAGCTTAGTAAGTGTCACAATGATTTTCCTTGTCAGGCAATGCGATGTCACCATGACATTTTCTACAAAAAGGTTCCACAGTGGGTCACGATTCAGATAGTTTGGTAGTGCAAATATCAGAATAAATATGAAAAATAACCGGCCATAAAATTATGTGCGTTACAAACTTATAATACGACCACAAGATGCATTTCGTCTTAGAAAGAAAGACAGAAACATATATTTATTAGAAACTAAGTAATTCGACACATACACATACAATTAAAAAGAAATCAATAATCAACAATAACCAGACAATGCAAACACTATTAACTAACAAAGACAACTTAGAAACTAATCTTAGCTCTCTAGGTTGGCAACGCATCTGCAAACTTCCCGAGGTTGCGGTTGTCTTTGGGCAGTGGTGATCACTTACCATCAGGTGACACACTTGTTCGTTTGCCTTCCTTGTCGTATAAAAAAAATCATAAGAGTACTGTGAAAACTTATCGTGAAACGAAAATTCTGAATGGATTATGCTCCTCATCTCTATTAAATTAACACATTAAGGCCAACTTGCATCTACCCAGGTTAGGCTCTAACCCCAAATTAACTTGACGTTTTTGTATCGTCTGACGTTACGTTAACCCCGGGTTAGTACCTAACCCAGATCGTAACAAGACGGCCTTAAGTTACTTACATACTTGCTCTTGGCTCAGCGAACCAAGGTGAGGCTCGATTTTCATTCTGACATTTTACTGAGAACATGTCCCTCTTAACTGTAATTGCAATTGCAATTGCAATTCATTCCACTTACTTCCCTTTATATAGATAAGAGTGAAATGAATTGCAATTGCTATAAAACGGTACCGTGACTGACTGACTAACTGCTGACAGACAAAGCACAGCCTAAACCACTGGACCTAGAGGCTTGGAATTTGGCAAACATATACCTTGAGTATCCTAGAGGTGCACTAAGAAGGGATTTTTCTGAATTCCCACGGGATATGGAACTAGCCCATTTTGAAATATTTCACGGGGGCAAAGCCGCGGGGCATAAGCTAGTTAAGAGTATAATGAGACATATCAGATACGAGATTAACTCCCACACGAACTCATGTTTTCCTTATTCGTCTTTGATCTTGGTGAATTTAGTCGTCAGAATTATTGGAGCGTGTAAGGTGCTCAAAATTATAAAAACACCATAACGTTTGTAATAACTGAGATATTAGAAAGTAAAAGTATTTCTCGTTGTGAATAGAAAACCCGGGAAAAGGTTTTTAAACAATTTATTATACCTTGATAGAATGTTGGCCATAATGAGTCTTTTGCGCCTTGATTAGATTACTATTGCACTTACCTTTATAAAACTTTTATTTCGCTTAGTTATATTATGTACTCTTACTTTTTTTTTATTACTTTGTTGCTCAGGGCGCATTCTTCTTTGCAACGATAGTCTTTCCGAAAAACTTGTAAAGGAGCCCTATGATGGCCTATTTGCAAAAATAAAATTTTGGATTTATAGTTCCAACTAAAGATACCTAAATGTGTAAACATTAACGCCACGATACCCTACATTGTCTTGATTTTGATTAAACACCATCTCAACCCTTTTATGTGACAACAACATTCTCAATTTCAAGGCAAACATAGCTTAACAACGTTAACAGGATCACCTAAACAGAATCCCAGTCATAACAACCAAAAACGCACCTTTACAACCGTATTAGAACGGCATACCTCAATTGATAACCTTAAGGTTGGTGGGGATGCGAAACAAAGAAAGGGAAGCTAGGGCGGGCGGGGAGCTGGCTCTAGGCGGGTGGCAGTTACCGTCCGGCTGTCGGGGAGAGCGCACCGCCCGCCCGCCCTAGACAATCACCAATCGCGACTGTGTAAAATTATTAAGAGTCAAATACTGTGTCTAAAAAAAATTTAAAAACATAGAGTAAGTTGGTTTGTGTGAGCGTTGCGATATTTCTGGTGTACTTATTTGTTGAAATGGTCGCCGCTACGGTTTTGAATGGTGAGTTTTTGATAAGATTACGTTTGCGTTTACGTTGCGGTTTCGTCTAGTATCTGCTGTGTAGTCTGCGTTAAACCGAAATTCAGTCAGTAGTAAATTTAGAAAATGCATTTTGTAGGTCCAGAATTAACGACGACTGAGGTTTATTGTGTGTGTACCGGGGTACGAGTGGAATTGATCGTGCGGTACATTCATTTTGGAATCCAGTTGTAGGTCCAGTTGTATTGCAGTATCATTTAATTTCATTTGTTTAATTGCTATAACTTTTATGTTCAGTAATGCAGCACAAGCTGCTTATTACAAGACTTCATAATTATTTGCATATAATACTCGTAACGTTTTCATACTAGAGTCATGTCTCTATGTTTTTACTAAACAGCTGCATTTTGATGACCTGCTATACCTACTGTTTCAAGCTTAGATCTCTCGTTAAAAGTATTTACAATAACGAGAAATTGTCTTGTACGACTTGTACAAAGAAACTTGTACAAGTCTTCCGCCATGTTATTATTTAAGATGTTCTTAAATTCATTTTTCAATGTTTTCCTTATTCGTTGAACCTTTATTGTAATTTGCAAACACAGCCTCCGAGTTCGTTGACCCCTTGTTGCGTAGGCCACCTGTCACGCTCGCTTTGGACGTGATCAACAAAACAAGCTTTCCCTCTGCCAGCCTTGCCGGTTTTAAGCAGCATTGGTTAAAAAAAAAGTCGCGAGAGGTTTTTTCTTGTGCATAATTGTGGCTATGAGAAAAATGTGAAATATAATTCGTTTTGAAATAAGACCACTGTGTTCGCTTTAATCTTGTTAACGGAAAAACGGTTTTTTATTCATAATCAAATCAGAAAACGTCTAAATGGCCAGTAGCATTTTTGGTCCGAACTGATTTTTTTTCTGACAAAATGCGGTTTTTTAACTAAAAAAAAAATTTGTGACTTAATGTAGGGTTGGACTCGTCCATCGAGGGCTCCATATGTAAAAGTTTTCTGGTTTTCCTTGACTCGTGTTGTGAGATCTTTTTACCCGACTGCCCAGGGAGGTTTATGTTTCCTCTAATTGACACTATAATAATATAATTATCGTATCCATTTTTACAAAACAAAGACTTGTTCAGACCAACAAGCGGAAAGGTCGCACTAGAAATGTTAAAATCGCGCAATCATAAGTTTCTATTCTGTAACACGTGCTAAATAAAATAGCTAATTACGTAACTAATTAAATAGGTATATTAATGAGAATGTTGTGCTGATTAGTGATTTATAATTAGTACCAAATACAGCACTGTATCCAGATACAGTTAAAAATTCTAAGTAACGTTAATTTACTGACCTAATACATTAATCACTCATCTAAAACATTGTTTATTAGTTTGCTCAAAACTGGATTTATAAAAGGCTTTGTAATGAAAATAATTACGTCTGGCGTGACTTTGTAATTTTCACTAATTCGATTCTGATAATAATCTTTTGAATAACTGAAACGATAGATGCGGGTACGTAGGTATTGGATGTAGTTTTGTTTATTATGTGGTGTTCAATAAAGAGTTCTTGTATTGTATTGCATTGTATTGTATTGTATTGTAGTTATACAAAAACGTTTGAACCCACAAGTCACACGAAATTGAGATACCTTATTATATCGTACCTTTGTTGACACTACACATCAATTTAACTTAACATTGGAACATTTGTGCATAACTACGTCCTATTATTGTCCTGGTAGTAGAACTATCATATTTTTTAGTTACCTAATTTAGGAAAACCTGTGCTATTAAGAGACGTTTCATATTTCCTGTACTTTTTTTTCTAATAACTAGTCGTCTTTTATACAAATTTTGTTTTTTATAACATGAGCATCACAGGTGAGACTGAAAGTAGGTAATGAAAAAATTGTATAGTCGATACCTTATTTTGCAATTTTTACATTACCAATAAAAAAAAATTACGTATTACAAGTAAATTTTTTTTCTCTGCTAACTTTGGAGATAAGGGAGAGGTGCGCGATTCACTTGAAATCATTTTCATAGAAATGTTATTGTTGAAATTCATGACCAGCCTTTTTACGTCCCACTGCTGTTCACAGGACGCCTTTCAGGATGACAGGGCTTGAGCTATAGTTCCCACGAGAGCCCAGTGCGGATTGGGAACTTCGCACACATCATTGAATTGCTTCGCAGGAGTATGCAGGTTTCCTCACGATGTTTTCCTTCACCCAAAAGCTCCTGATAAATTACAACTGTAATTCCGTGCATAAATTCCGAAAAACTCAGAGATGCCAGCCGAGGTTTGAGCCCGCGACCCTTTGCTTGAGAGCCCATAGGTCAAACCACTAGGCTATTAGCGATTTGGTATTGTTAAAATTGCAACCCTATCTTTATGCTAAACTCATTCGAGCACAACTACCGATGAGCCAATCTAAATAGCGTACGGCAAATCAAGATTGCCGTGCCGTTTCTATTCCCGGATGACTATCCGTTTCAACGTTAGTTCTGCCGTCCCGCCGTTCCCATTGTTCCCATCTCGGTCCGTGCCTTATAACAATCTCTTGTTACCGGATGATACTGATACGTATTGTGCTCTTTCTAAACATACCGCGGGAAATACATTGAGAATACCTTTTTGTTAAGTTTTTTTTACATTAAATGTTTTGTTCAATAAAAACAATCAATCACAAAATAATAATTACAAATGAACAAACTAAAGATCAGCGCTAGGCTTCGTCAATAGGATTGATGACAAAAATAAATAATAGAATTAACATAAAAAGTGGTATCTGCAACATGATTAGTTTTTTTAGGGTTCCGTACCTCAAAAGGAAAAAACTGAACCCTTATAGGATCACTTTGTTGTCCGTCTGTCTGTCTGTCTGTCAAGATTCTTTTTCTCTGGAACGCGTGGAGGTAGCATGCTGAAATTAATATCAAATACTCATGCCTGCGGTCCCTTGAAGCTGTGAAAAAATCAACCTTCAAAGTGAACGCAATCAAAAGATACAGTCATTAAAAAGGTGGTTTCCATACAAATCGCCGTACTGAGAAAACCTAAAGTGTACTTCCAGTTGTCCTAGAAACTTGAAATTTGGTATAAAGGTAGCTCTTATAGCACAACCACTCCAAAAAGTCCCACAATAATTTTTTTTATGTCTGTCTGTAGATTTCGTAGACCAATATAAGTTGACCCCACACTGCGTACATTTTGCTTAGGAGCAGGGCTCTGCTAACACTAGACTTCTTAAAACACTAGGGAAAAGCGTTAAAATCTTTCTACGGAACCCTCGTGCGCGAGTCTGACTCGCACTTGGCCGGTTTTTTTTGGTACTGTTTGTTGACAAATTCAATCATAGTCAAGCGGATAACTCACGTAATGACATGTTTCGGACTAATTCATAGTATTCAACTGGCATGTGTGAGTGATTCGTACAAACATAAATTTGACCACTGTAAATTTTATACATAGGTGAAAATGAATTTCATCATCATCATCATCATGTCAGCCGAAAGACGTCCACTGCTGAACCCAAGGCTCTCCACTCAGACCGGTCTTGTGCTTTCCGCATCCACCGCGGTCCCGCGATCTTTACTAGGTCGTCGCTCCATCTTGTTGGAGGCCTACCGACAGCTCGTCGGCCGTGACCCCAACGGCCGTCAGTTCTGCGAGTAATGTGCCCCGCCCACTGCCACTTAAGTTTCGCGATTCTTTGGGCTATGTCGGTAACTTTAGTTCTACTGCGGATATCATCATTTCTGATGGACTTACACGAGTAGTATATTATTGGGCATTCTGGACCACCATTCATTCGATCGGGCGAAAAATTTCGCCCTCACTCATTCGTGGTGATCCAGAAGCCCAATAATACAATGAATTGCACACAACCTACAATCAACCCAAACCCAACGGTAACCAACCTAACAATAACCTATCAGCATTTGCGTTCAACATAACGCTCAACCTACACCTGAAATCGCATTGGGCATTCTGTTTCACCTCGCGTTCAACGCAACAGCAACCCAAACCCAACGGTAACCAACCTAACAGTAACCTATCAGCATTTGCGTTCAACATAACGCTCAACCTACACCTGAAATCGCATTGGGCATTCTGTTTCACCTCTCGTTCAACGCAACAGCAACTCAAACCCAACGGAACCCAACCTAACAGTGACCTATCAGCATTTGCGTTCAACATAACGCTCAACCTACACCTGAAATCGCATTGGGCATTCTGTTTCACCTCTCGATCAACGCAACGAATACATCAGCCCAACAGCAACTCAAACCCAACGGAACCCAACCTAACAGAATTTGCTCACACTCGAGGTTTAACGTTAACCATCTGCTCTTCTGCTCATTTTGAATAAGCATTCCATGCTTGCAACACGCGCGCATTGGTTGAATTGATCTTGAAC
Organism: Clepsis dumicolana; assembly: GCA_963691665.1. Taxonomy (NCBI): domain Eukaryota; kingdom Metazoa; phylum Arthropoda; class Insecta; order Lepidoptera; family Tortricidae; genus Clepsis; species Clepsis dumicolana. The sequence goes on along the minus strand of OY829512.1, from coordinate 3,388,848 downwards.
AGATATGAAGTTTGTAAAACAAGCTCAGAGCTTGCAGTTGGAGGTTGTTTGTTCAGATCGCAACAATCGTAGTTTTCGTCACGGTGAACTTTTACCCGACACAATTCGCTGTATAATTTGCGGTCCTTCTAATTGCGGTAAAACTAATTTAATTGTCTCTCTTCTACTACATGAACAAGGACTACGCTTTCAAAATATTTACGTATATTCAAAAACACTTTTCCAACCGATGTACCAGTTTTTAGAAAAAATATTGATGTTGGTTCCATCAGTTAAATTTCAAAAATATCGCGAAAATGATGAAATACTAAGCCCGCATGAAGCTGAGAACAATTCAATTATCATATTTGATGATGTTGCATGCGAAAATCAAAATAATATAAGGGATTACTTTGCAATGGGAAGGCATAAAAATATTGACAGCTTCTACTTAAATCAAACTTACAGTAAAATACCTAAACAATTAATAAGGGACAATGCTAACTTAATCATCCTTTTTAAACAAGATGAAGTTAATTTACGTCATGTTTATGACGAGCACGTTGGAACTGATATGTCTTGGTCACAGTTTCGGGAAATGTGTGCAAAAATATGGAGCGTACCTTTTAGCTACTTGGTTGTAAACAAGGATTGTGCTAGAAATTCAGGATGTTATAGAATGGGATTTGATACATTTATCGTTTTGGATTAACCGTGTTACTTAACCAGTTTCATTTTCAAGAAACTTTTATTGCATCATGGGAATCCATCGAGATCAGACATGAATCATAAAATAAACACAGAGAAAACTTTAAAAGAAAAAGTACTTCAGTCTGCCGATGCTGTCAAAAAGAAGGTTAAACTACTTCGTGATATGAAAAATAACAACAATATGATTTTGGAATCAGTCTTTAAACCAATAACAGACCCGCTTAATGAAATGGTTAAAAGTAACGACAATAAATACTATAACACTAATGAAACCGATTTTGATGAAGACATATTTAAGTGGCAAAAGGCGCCAAAAACATTAAAATTTAGTCCTAATGAAGGGAAGAGAAGTAGTATTAATAATCAAACAATCGTACGAAATTTTTCCGAAACGACTTCAAATAATGATGATGAGGTATCAAATAGAGACGAAAACAGACAAGATGGTGATGATGACATGTTATGTGAAAGTGACAACAATGATGTCTTGGAATCAACAAATGATACTTCATTTAAGACTACCGGTTCATATGCGTCTCCTCGCGAAGACCCTGCATGGCAAAAACAATACAACACCGACTTGGACATTCCTTTTGGCATACGAACAGAACGCGATAAGCTTATGTTAGGATCTTGTTTAGTTTCCGTTAGTGGCGAAAAACTCAAAGTAAATGGACGTACTTACAATTTAACACCAGGTTTATATGATTTGTTATTTAAGAAGTTGCCTGATTTAGGTATCATAACTGAAGACGATAAACGTTATTATAAAATGTTGCTACTAGAAACGAATGTCCATAGACGAGATTTTGATCCCAATAAACCAATAAAAAGTAACAAAGGTCAGAAATATTTATACATTATAAAACCGCTTTTCAAATTATCGAAACAACGTTCAATAAGTGAAGATTTATGTACTTACGGCAAAGGACTACCAACAATGAAAAAAGTTAAAAGAGATGTTTCATATGTCTATTGGGATAATCCAAACGAATTAGTTGAAAGATTGAAATTACTCATTGCTTCCCGTGATGCCGGTAACACAGGATTAGACAATGAAATAATATCAATTGTAGAAGAACTTCGTGAAGCGGGCTTGGTTAATCAATGATATATAAAACTGGTATTTTACTTTTACCATCAGTCGAAGCCGGAAATTTGATGATACATAAGTGCATAAAAATAAGAAGTAAAAATGAACATAGACAAATTCGGTCATCATGTTCATAAACGTTTGCGTGTATGTGAAGTTTTTGAACTTAACAATAAAACTTTGCTGCGTTCTGATGATGGCGATTTCGATCTACAATCATCGCGATTAAAGGGGGTAGCGGATCCTTTGACACCCAATGATGCAGCTAATAAGCAATATGTCGATCAGCTCGTCCAGGACACTTACGAGAAGAAGCATCTAGATTCTTTATTTAAAACTATAAATTCTCAAATTCATCAGCTTGCAAATCAGTTGAAAATAAACTTTTATACAAAAAGGGACATAGACAATATTTTAAGTAATTTCAAAGATGACAAAAGAACAAGTCGTGAATGAAATCCATAGATCGGCCCGAAAAAATTACAAGCGTCGCGCAGTTATATTAAAAGGAATTGATGATTTGTGGCAAGCAGATTTAATTGACTTACAGAATTTACATACTGTAAATAAGGGATATAAATACATTTTAGTTGTTATTGACACATTTTCAAAGTACACGTGGTGTATTCCTACGAAATCTAAAACTAAAACAGAAGTAAAAAATGCATTTGAACTAATTATCAAGTCGACCAAACGAATACCTAGAAACTTACAGACAGACTTTGGAAAAGAATTTTACAATGATCAATTCGATTGTTATGTGAAATCCTTAAAAATAAATCATTATTCCACGTATTCAGTTAAAAAGGCGTCTATTGTTGAAAGGGTAATAAAAACGCTCAAGAACAAACTTTACAAATATTTCAGTTTCATCGGGAACTACAAATGGCTTGGAAAACCTTTAGATGAGATAGTTCAATCTTATAATCAAACTGTGCATAGCACAACAAAATTTAGTCCAAATGAGGTGAATTTTAATAATGAAGCCGAAGTAAAGAAAAACATTGATAAATCACAATCCAATCGGCGTTTTAAATTAAATATTTTTAATGTAGGAGATCATGTGCGTATAAGCAAGTACAAAAGCGTCTTTCATAAAGGTTATACGCCTAATTGGTCAACTGAGCTATTTACTATTAAAAAGGTGAATCACACTCGTCCTGTTACTTACCATATTGAAGACCAACGAAAAAACTCAATACTCGGTACATTTTATGAACAAGAACTGCAAAAAACTAAGTATCCAGACGTTTACCTCATCGAAAAGGTAATCAAAAAAAGAGGGAAAAAATTGTATGTTAAGTGGTTAGGACTTAACGATAGCGAAAACAGCTGGATCGACAGAAATGCCATTGTATAAATATATTTAAAAACTTTCTCGCGCTAAGTCATTAACTTTTGGGATATGAAAGGAAGAGGACTTCTAAACAGTATTATTAATCACTTACCGTTTGAACTGCACTTACCTGGCTACAATTATTGCGGACCAGGCACAAAATTGCATAAGCGATTGCAAAGAGGTGATAAAGGAGTTAATGAATTGGACAACGCGTGTATGCAACACGATATAGCATACGATAAATATTCTGACCTAACAGACCGACATCGTGCAGATTTTGAACTCTATAAAATGGCTAAACAAAGATTGAAGTCAAAAGGTGTTGGAAAAGGAGAAAAACTTGCGTCTTGGATAGTTAGCAAAGTGATGAAATCTAAAATGAAAGCTGGTGCAGGGATAAAATCATTTAAGCATTTTGTTTCTAAGATACGTACCGAATTGAAAAAAAAACAAATCTAAAAAAGAAGGCACTGCAGTCAGTCGAGCTTTTGCTGCAGCGAGTAAAGTATTTCTTAATAACAATACGAGTAAAATGAGAGTTCCTCGATTAATACCGATTCCTAAAACTGGAGGTATATTGCCACTAATACCTATTTTCGCGGGACTTTCTGCGTTAGGGTCATTGGCAGGAGGAGCTGCTGGGATCGCTAAAGCTGTTGGTGACTACAAAGCTGCAAAAAAGAGCTTATCCGAATCAGAACGTCATAATAAAATGATGGAATCTATTGCATTAGGTAAAGGGTTGTACATTAAACAGTATAGAAATGGAAAGGGTTTGTGTTTAAAACGATTAAAAAACTAAATAAAAGTTGATATTTTAAAACATTCAACAGATATTCCTTATTTCCGTGGTGTTTACATGAGAGACAAATTGCCAAACCGTCCAAAAAGAGTAGAATGTGCAATCGTAAATTTAGATAGTTCTAAAAACCAAGGGACTCACTGGGTAGCCTATGTCAAAGATAATAATCATTGTGAATATTTTAATAGTTATGGTGATCTTCAACCGCCGCTAGAATTAATAAAATATTTGAAAAATTATAATATTTCATACAATTATTATATTTATCAAAAATTCGATACTGTTAATTGCGGACATTTATGTTTAAAATATTTAAAAAAATATTGGAATAACCGTTTAAATATCTCTGAACAATAAATAGCTTCTCATTCTCACGATGTCTTTCACTTTGTCCATAACGGGATCCTCCTCTACCCTGATTACGAATCACTCGCCAGCTCTTCAACTAGATGGTAAATATGAATGCGGGTTGCTATACTTGTCGACATTTAACTCGATACCTAATATTGACAACCGAAATAATAAGTTTTATTATGGTGATAACGAAGTAGTAGAAATTCCTGAAGGGTCATATGAACTTCAAGATCTTGATGATTATCTTAGAAGACATCTCCAAGGTTGCACCTTTACACTGACATGCAATAATAATACGCTAAAAACATCTATATTGTGTTCCAAAAACGTCTATTTTAAAAAACCAAATTCGATTGGTAAGTTACTTGGTTTTGGAGAAGAAACAGTTCAGGCGAATATATTAACTGAGTCCCCTTTTCCCGTGTCCATTCTGTCTACAACTATAGTACGAGTTGAATGTGACATCGTGAGCGGGTCATTTATAAACGGAAAACCTAGTCATATAATTCATGAATTTGTGCCAAATGTACCGCCTGGTTACCGGATTATAGAAACACCTAAAAATGTTATATATTTTCCTGTTACTCAAAACAGCTTAAACGCTCTTATAATAAGAATACTGGATATAAACGATAATTTAGTGAATTTACGTGGCGAAGAGATTCAGATATATTTACATCTCAGAAAAAAATGATAGACTTTAATAAATGTACGGTCTCAAACAGCAAAGCCGTTAGTGCTCATTGTGCTATCAAGAAAAGAAGACCTAAAGGACAACTAACGAAGGAAAACAAACAGTTTTTAAAAAACATAGGATTATTAAAATGAGTATACTAAACTTATCAGACTCCATTAGCTTTGATAGCACGATTGAAAGTTTCGAATATCATTCGTATAAACCGTACGTAACAAGTTTCAATTTAAATGATGAAATCCGTATACCTATCAACCAGCAAGATCTATACGTATTACCATCAGCGAGTACTTTATACATAGAGGGTACTATAGAAGTATTCAACAGAGAAACAAAAGCGAAGGTGTCCAGTGTTCATTTTACAAATAACCCTATACTTCATTTATTTCAAGATATTCGATATGAGCTGAATGGGATTGAAATAGATAAAATTAAAAACGCTGGGGTCACAACAACAATAAAATCTCTTGTGTCGATGAATGAACTTGAATCATCGATGTCAAAGTTATGGGGCTGGGATGTTGATGGCACAAAAATTACGCATGGATCATTTTCTGTGTCAATTCCTTTAAATAAGATTCTTGGCTTCGCAGAGGATTATAACAAAATTATTATTAACTGTAAGCATGAACTTATTCTTTTACGATCCAATACTAATTTAAATAGCGTAAAACTGAACACAAATGAGTATATAGGTAACATAACTATATCTAAAATAGTATGGCGCATGCCGCACATTAAGGTTTCTGATCGTGAAAGATTAAGTTTGCTTAAATATTTGGAAAGAGATCGAGCTATTCAGGTAGCATTTAGGAACTGGGATCTGTACGAATACCCGCTTTTACCTAAAACATCAAAACATTCTTGGGCCGTCAAAACTTCGTCTCAAGTTGAAAAACCTCGATATGTTATAATTGGATTAAAAACAAACAGGAAAAATGTTGCTGATAAAGATATATCGCGTTTTGATCATTGTAATTTGCGTGACGTTAAAGTTTTTTTAAATTCAAATTATTTTCCTTATGAAAACTTGAATGTCAGTTTCTCGGCTCAAAAATTTGCTATATTATATGAACAGTACGCTAAATTCCAACAGTCTTATTATAACCGCAGCCAAGCACCGTTGTTGAATCCACAAGACTTTATAAATAAAGCACCTCTGTTTGTTATCGACTGTTCTCATCAAAATGAAACCTTAAAAACGGGTTCAGTCGATGTGCGGATTGAATTAGAGTGTAACACAGATATCCCTGACAATACCGCGGCTTATTGTCTTATTTTGAATGATAGTATTATAGAATATAAGCCGTTGACCAATATAACAAAGAAGATATCATGAAACTAGACCATCTATTCGTAGATGTTCAGGGGTTTAAATCATCTAAAAATGAATTTATTATTAAAGAATTTGCATACAGTACCTATGAACACACGCAGGCGTATTTAATAAAACCTCCATATTCATTTTCTACGTTATCAGAAAACGAAAAAAGGCATGTGAAATGGATAGAGAGAAACCTTGGCATTATGTGGCGTGAGGGGTATATCGACCACAGAGAATTTAAGAGAATGATTCATAATTTCTTGGAAGGCAAAAAAATATATGTAAAAGGTTTTGAAAAAATTAAGTGGATTAATGATTTATGTGCTGATTGTACTGTAATAGACTTGGGAGAGAAAGGTTGTTCTAATTTTCAATTAATGTATAAAAAGTATTGTATCGACAACAGCTCTTATAATTGTCTACATCATAAAAAAGCTTGTGCCTTAAAAAACGTTATATGTCTTAAAAAATATTATTTCGATATTATGCATATTTAACATTGTAATAAATTATACCTAATTTTCAAAAATAAATATTTACGTTTAATCATTTTTTTATTTTTTAACCCAGTCAAAATTAGTTATCATTTATTTTGAACGAAGACTTTTTATATTAACCCATTTTTAAATAATTGAATTTGTTTGTTTAAAAATATGAAATAAATGATAACGATTCATACCTGTGGCTAATAATAGTGTTAATCTATTTAAGCGATATTTACTGAAAAGATTTTTCTTGTGCATTTAATCATGATAATTTTATCTTCGTTTGAATTATTGCTTTATTGACATACTTACAAAAAAAATCTTTCCTGTTGACGTATCGCTTAATCAAAGGAATAAAACAAGAAAATTGTTGACCATATTTATTTTCAAAATTATATACAAAAACAGTAAAAACATTAATAACTAACACTATATCCGCACAACTTCTTGGATATCTTATTTATTACACTTTCTGTACTGTCTATTATCTCATCGTATCCGTCACTTGCCACATACTGCGCACTGAGCATAACGTTTTCACCGGTTTCGTCGTTTTGATCCGGCGCGGAGTCACTTATGTTAATTATTTGGATTTTGACAAGTCTGTTCCCCTTAGTTGCTTCATTGTTTATAACGAACGACGGCGGGTGACCTCGTACACTTCTCTTTACCACTTTGTTTAGCCTTAGTTTTGGTTTACTAGACTTGGTTTTCGTTTTGGCACTTGCAATTTTTTTTACAAATTCACTGACTTCTTCTTCTTCTTCATCTTCTCGGAATCCTAATGGACCCTGTGCATATTGCGAAAACATGATTTGAGTGTCTTGCGTTCCTTCCATATTCTGAAACAAAAGAAATCAAATAAATAAACGCATCTGGCAACACATATGAGCATTTTCATACGCTTACAAAACAATAATAGCAACAAAATAATACGAATAAATATTAAATAATGCCAATTTTACTTACCGAATCGGGAACGGATCAGCTCGTCTTAATTTTCAAAACTTTGGAACGACTTTACTCAGTTATGAATGTAGAGTGCAGAATGATAACTTACTATAACAGCCGCTATTTATAATTACAGTAATTTCATGCGTCAGCAAATTAAATTAACACGCGCTTCGGAGCATGCGGTGCATACCGCCGCGCTGCTTAATGCCGATCAAATTACAACGACACGTAAGGACTTGTTATAATTGGTACCAAATGCAATAAATGTGAATAGGTATATTTCACGTGTCAGCAAATTACCTTAGCACGGGCTGCATGCCGCCGCGCTGCTTAAGACACGTAAGGACATGTTTTAATTGATACCCAATGCAATAAACGAGGATAGGTATTATTTGCCTGTTCAATAGAACATAATTTTACTTACCATTATCAAAATATTACATTTAAAATTAAGCCTGAGCCCTGAGCTTTTTGATGACGGAAAACATCGTCAGGAAACCTCCGAAGCGAGAAAACTCAATTTCAACTCAAGTAAAATGTGTTTTCAGTCGGTATCCTCGCAGTCTATATATACTTAGGTGGGTGAAAGAAAAAAAGAAAACAAATGTTAATAACACTTCATATTTATTTATTTAAAAAAAAGAACAAACCATACAATTTACAAATCAATGTGTAATTATAAAAAATAAAGTACTTAATGATAATCTACTTATTTGGTACAGTCAGCGTCAAAAGTCGCTCATCTGGTCGGAGAGCGAAAAGGTACAAAAGTGATGAGCGGCTTTTGACGCTGACCCTACAACATACATAATTATAATTTTACAATAACGTAAGTACTCAACGTATTTTATTTTATTAAACACATTCTAATTTTTTATTACCCATTGGGTGCCTACGAAATAAAATTACAGCTCGAGGAAAGGTCGCTTAGATAACTACTGTACTAGAAAATAGACTCATGTCCCCAAGATTTGGTTGAAATTTTGTCTGATAATATATGTCGTTTATCGTCTTTGTTAGATAAAGCAACTTTATTGACAGATTGAGTGAAGATCTCGTGCCTAATCGATTTAAATAATATGTGTTTTTTCCGAACTATTTTATCATTGAATAACACATCCCGATAATCATTTAATGTTAACTCTTGAACTGCTGGTTTTTTTATTCCTTTAGCCTTTTTGATAAGAGATTTATCACTTTTGATACAGTATAGTTTAGAACGTAACCCTATAAACTCGGTAATAAGTTCTCCTCCTAACTCATCTTTGAATAACCCAGGAATCTTCTTGTTACGTAAAGGTATTTGCAAATCATTTACAGGGTTATAATTGTTTGTGTCAAAAAAGTTTAAAAAAATATTTTTTAAATCACTGTAAAAGTCTGCAGTTTCGATTTTGTAAATAAAACTGTCGGTATCAGTGTAGCACAGAGTAACTTGATCTTGGTAGTGTTTTTTTATTACCGTGTAGTGAAATTGGTACATATGACTTTTAGAAAGTTCTAATACAGAGAATCCTACGTAGATTGGTTTATCTAAAATTACTTTTTCAGGCTTCATTTGCACGACAACCAAATTTTCAGACAACACTGTTGCACTATGGAAATTCGGTTTGGCAATTAATTTGTTAGCACAAGTAAACTTTCTTGTTTTGTTTTGACGGTCGTGCCACTTATTTACTAATTTGACGTCAACTCGCCGCTCACTGTCTTCAAGAGTTTTCCCAAAAACTGAGTTATTCATTAATTTAAAAAGGTCTTGTTGGAAAGGAGTAGTAGCTTTTTTTCTCAGTTCTGTATTTAAATGAATATACTGTTTTAAGAATGGACTTTGACGAAACCTTATAACGCGATGGATTTTATCAAGAGTTAAGCCGTTGCGTAAACATGTTTTCAGATGGACGTAATGAATGACGTATTCGTATTTGTTATATAAATTTGGGATGTAACTGGGTTGTAACTGGGTGGGGTGGGATTTGGGTTGGTATGAACTGTAATGTTTGCTACTTTACATCGTAATTATAAATACACATACAATTGTTATTTCCTAATACGAAAACAAACATTGTCTTGTTACAGGTACAAACAGGTATAAACCTTTTTCAATTTGAACACAAAAATAAACAATTCCTATATTATTAACATTTATGATAAGATAACCTAACCAACTTAGAAAAGTCGAAAAACAATAGACATTTTCGCTTCAAAGGTCAATATCTTAGAAACGGTTGAACCGATTTTGATAAAACAAGTCTAAGAACCATTGTTAGAAAACCTGTTAAATGAAAAACTGCATTTAAATCGGCTCATTCATTTAGGAGCTATGGTACCACAGACAGACACACAAAAATCTAGGTACAAATTCTAGCGCACGATGTCAAAGTTTAACATAAGCGCTGTCTGTGGGTTAAGCACTGAACTAAGTAGGTGTAAGTAATGATTTAAGTAAGTACCTTTGATGTACTGGTTTCGTATAGAATACAAATGGTTTCGAATAATTTCGATAGATGTCATCACCGCCTACTCGTATGTCCATTTGCATGTTAAGAACAATAAACCTTAGCGAGCGCGCTCGCTACGTAATTTGATCGAGTACCTAACTTACACTACAATGTCTTCGAGTTGAAATGACTTAAGTACATAATCATGTATATCACTTTACAACTCGTTTCTGATCAAACTTTATATTCTAGTCAGCAAGACAATTTTTACGTCAACATGATAAAGTGATATAAGTTATTTAGAAAGTGTGATAAAGTATCGCGGTCTCACAGATGGAGTTGTTCTACATTAACATCAATTAAATCACACTATTTGACTTAGTTTTAGCGATACCAATTTAAAATCATATTTTGGTTTTCACTAGTGTAGTGAGTTACACATTTTTATGTTTTTGTAATTTAAATAATGTTTACTTAGTGCTTTATTCCAGCGTAAATTAGTTTAAACCTAACTCGCGCTAACGATGGTTTTGAGATTCGTTGATATAAATAAATCCGACATACAATTTGCCGTGTACATAAAACGCGGTCATAGCGATACATCCGAAAACGGATGCCGGGAACTAACGCGTCCTGGGTGACCCGACCTTGTCTGTGGAGTCTGATCAGCTTTGCGGATGAGTTGTATACAAGCCTCGGTGGGAGGCATCCAAAACCACCACGCACACAAAAAGCGGTCATAGCGATACATCCGTAGGTGGATGCCGGGAACTAGACGCGTCCTGGGTGACCCGATCTTGTCTGTGGAGTCTGATCAGCTTCGCAGACAAGTTGTGCAAACACCTGAGTTAACCTGAGTCAAAGGCTGCGGCTTGAGACCGAGGAGCGCTCAGTGGCTTCGGCCTCGTGCATATCGGACTTGATCAACCCGGTGTGCATGGTGTACTTTTGCTTTTACTTTATCTAGCTCAAACATTATTAAACATATCTATGTTGTCAATTAGTTGAGACTTGAGTTGGACTGAAATTTAAATACATTGAATAAATTCCCGTCGGGTTGGCTTGTCGTTGAACCCCGAGTCAAAACTTCGCTCATTCGAACGAGAGGTGGATGCCCAATGCGATTTCAGGTGTAGGTTGAGCGTTATGATGAACGTGAATTCTGATAGGTTACTGTTAGGTTGGGTTCCGTTAGGTTTGAGTTGCTGTTAGGCTGATGTATTCGTTGCGTTGAACGAGAGGTGAAACAGAATGCCCAATGCGATTTCAGGTGTAGGTTGAGCGTTATGTTGAACGCAAATGCTGATAGGTCACTGTTAGGTTGGGTTCCGTTGGGTTTGAGTTGCTGTTGCGTTGAACGCGAGGTGAAACAGAATGCCCAATGCGATTTCAGGTGTAGGTTGAGCGTTATGTTGAACGCAAATGCTGATAGGTTACTGTTAGGTTGGTTACCGTTGGGTTTGGGTTGATTGTAGGTTGTGTGCAATTCATTGTATTATTGGGCTTCTGGATCACCACGAATGAGTGAGGGCGAAATTTTTCGCCCGATCGAATGAATGGTGGTCCAGAATGCCCAATAATATACTACTTACACGATTTTAAATAAATAGATGACAAGCGTAGGTAATTATAATACATAGATACATACACACTTATGAAGTTAAAGAAGTTCTTGTGAAAATACGTTTTTTTATTTATTGTTATAAAGCGCGCCGTATCTACATTTGATCGCATCTATTTTAATTACGCTAGTTGATGTAAAATTTCGTATTGTTTTTCATAAGTATTAAAATACGGATGACTTAATTTTGTAGTGAAAGTAGTAAAACCACTTTGGTTGTTAACTGTAATAATTTCCACGTTAATTTTACAAAAACATTCAGTTTTTCTGCTATACCAAACTTTTTCTTTTAGCTTTTTGTGGGGTAGGTTGTGATTGGTTTATTTGGGTATTCATTTTGAAACTTTAGCGGGAAACTTGGTGAAACGAAATTTCTGTAAATTAGAAAAATAAAATTGTTATACTGTAACCTATAATTATTATTTTAACCACAGGGTACAAATAATAACTATAAAAAACAAGTCAATATAACCTTTGATTACCGACTGTAGGTACTTGCATTGTCGAACCAGCTCAATGATATATAAAAAGAAAGAAAGAAAAAAAAAAAAAAATAAATAAATATCACGGGACAGTTTGACACCAATTGACCTAGTCCCAAACTAGGCAAAGCCTGTACTATGGGTACTAGACAACGGATAAACATACATATATAGATAAATACGTACTTATATACATATTAAACATCCAAGACTCGAGAACAAACATTCGTATTCATCATACAAACATCTGCCCCGACCGGGATTTGAACTCGGGACCTCAAGCTTCATAGTCAGGGTCTCTAACCACTAGGCTATCCGGTCGTCAAAGAAAATATTTATTTAATGTACACAATTAACAAATAGGTATAATAAAACATTTAAAAGAAGTTAGAAGTTAGCAAGAAGTGAACTGGATCTCTCTCAGCATTGTGCCGCGGCTGGGACCACAGCGCTGAATATCAGAGGGGCCCCGACTTAAAACTAACCTAACCAAGAAGACAAAAAAAAAGTTTAACACATCATCAAAAGGGAAGAAGTAATTTAACAAAACAACAAGTGCTCATTAAATCATCAATAAAGACTGTTCTAATGAGCCCAAATTCGGTGAATTTACTCAATGTCATCATAGAGAACTTACGAACGATATGTGTGACTGTGTAAATGAAATCTTGTAAAAACATTGCAAACTAGGTACATCAAACTCTGTGCCAGCCTTTCATTAAACTAACCAAAACACTGGTCATTACAACCCTTGAGAAAAACATGACATGTAGGAACTCTAATAAAACGCCTGACTACATCAATTAGCAGTCCGCGGGCGGCGTCCTGGCCTCATTAATTGTTCTTTAATGAGGTCTGCACACTTAGTTAATACCGTGGTGCGGTGTAAACATGGCTGCGGGGAAATCGCTTTAAAAAAGCAGGACAGGTTTTTCTTTTTTTGTTTGTGTTTGTCGTTTTGGTGTAACGAGGGGTGTTTGTTATGTGAAGATGTTTGTTTGCAGTTTACAAACCTGGGGTGCCTTTGCTAGTTTAAAAGGAAAAAAGCCTGGCAAGCGCAAGTCGGACTCGAACAGTAGGTCTAGTACAACTCACAGTGTGACTTCTATCTCGCACGAGAACAACTGCCCGTTCTTTTCTGGCACTCAGAATGCAACGGGATGGGTAATACAATCTTACGTGACAAACAAAGTCGCGGCCAGTCGTGCTAGCCCTACAGACGGACAACAAACTTCAACACAGTGATCCTGTACTTAAGTGTTCCGTTTTTCCTTGAGGTACGGAATCGCAAATCGGCAGCAGTGTGGTGCTTTAGGTGCGCAGGTGTACGAACAAACACACACATGCAACCACACTCCCACTCACACTCACATGTCCTCCTTCCTCTGATCCTTCAAGAGTTCTGTTGTGGCTTTGCAGCGAATTAACGCACTAATTTAAATGACATGTGATAATACCTTATTACGAAGAAATGAGTATGAGTATGAGTATGAATGCGTGTCGGGGTGTGTGTGCGTATGTGCGTGTGCCTGCGTGGACCCACAGTAACTATACGCGTTGGGCCGTCGATCTAGTTCTTTCACATTCCCGCTGGATCCAACAGACCCGTTTTATATCTACGTTGAGTTGCCTTCGCCACCGATCTGACTGATTGCAACAAGCCTGACTGCTTTGACATTGGATCCTATCAACCAGGTTTAGCCTGCGAGCCAGCGAGGGTGGCACTGGTGAGAGATAGCTGGACAAGCACTACACCCCTATAATCCCCTATTGCAGGCTGTCATTATAGATAAAAAGTGTGTGGCCGCTGCATGCACTACAGCTTCCTAGAGGCACTGGTGAGAGATAGCTGGACAAGCACTACACCCCTATAATCCCCTATTGCAGACTGTCATTATGGATAAAAGGTGTGTGGCCGCTGCATGCACTACAGCTTCCTGGAGGCACTGGTGAGAGATAGCTGGACAAGCACTACACCCCTATAATCCCCTATTGCAGGCTGTCATTATGGATAAAAAGTGTGTGGCCGCTGCATGCACTACAGCTTCCTGGAGGCACTGGTGAGAGATAGCTGGACAAGCACTACACCCCTATAACCCCCTATTGCAGACTGTCATTATGGATAAAAAGTGTGTGGCCGCTGCATACACTACAGCTTCCTGGAGGCACTGGCGAGAGATAGCTGGACAAGCACTACACCCCAATAACCCTCTAATGCAGACAATAATCATTATAGTGTCAAGGATTACGACTCGGCTCGGCCGCCGAACTCACTCGTCCATCTTTTGCTCACTTTCCAGGCTCTACAACAATGTACACTGTATTAGATATTTTGCGAGAGCGTGGAACACAAACCTGGTCTAATTTATTCCGCGTCTGCATAGGTACATCTGAGTATGCATTACAATACAAAAAAATAAAGATTAGTTATTGCTTTTATTTAACGTTTCTCCGCGCAGGCATCTGACGAAAAACTTTATCACGCCTTCTAACAACCTAAATCTTAGTTGACCCCACAAATTCCCGTCACACACGAAACTCCTAACAGGATTCGCGCACAACTGCCAGCTTATCTCTGCATGCGGACGAATTCGGAACTAACTATATTACAAACAAACTCAGCAGTTATCCTTGGACAGTAGCGACGCTATCGACTTACAAAGGTTAGAACATCGCGTGTATCCTAAAAATAGGGCAGGGTGATATGGCCCCAACTGACATTTGTATGCATTTTTAGTTTTGAAGTGATCAATGAAATTGATGTGAAGCGCTATCGTACTGCTTGAGTCACTCACCCCTTGTCTATGGTATGTTCGCTTGCTAGCATTAATAAACGAAGTATTTTGTAAAGTCAGTTGACATCATTTTTAACATGAAACTAATACTTAACTGTGAGACTCAATATTGTAGTCACACAACACTGGATCACGTCACTCTGTTAAGGTTCGTTCACACCAGAGACAAGAAATACAAAGACTGCCAATCTTCATACTAACTTGTGTAGCTCTGAAATGTAAGGTTCACTAGATGGCGTTGTTTAGCATTTATGGGAGTAATAAAATCCTCACTAAACAACGCCATCTAGTGCATCTAACTCAAGTTAGTATGGAGATTGCCAGTCTTTATAATTACTTGTCTCTGGTTCACACTAACCGTTAGTTAACGCAGTATTGAAGACAGTCTATTGATTTAAACTTTCGCGATTTTCACACTTTATTATGATAAACACGGGATTTACTGGAATCAAGACCAAACCACTGGATTGAGCTTCATATTCCCACAATTCTCTCTACTGGGCGTCATTTTTATACTAGAATCTAAGTGAAGCAGTTGAGTGCTTGCACTGTTGTGTTCTGGTGTGGAGAATAAGACAACCGGTGTAATTACGGGCACAAGAGGCATTTCATCTTAGCTCTTTAGGTTGGCAACGCATCTGCAAACCCTCCGGGGTTGCGGGTGTCTATGATCACCTATGGTGGGTGTGGTGATCACTTACCATCAGGTGACCCACTTGCTCATTTGCCTTCCTCGTCGTATATAAAAAACTGAAAACACCGTAATTTCAACCGGGAGTCCGGTTTCGTCCGTTTTTCCTTTCGACGTGTGGAACCCTGAAAACCCAGACAAAGATAGATTCAAAAATAGCAACACTGAAAAGAAGCTTCTTCGAAAATTCCCAACGGACATGATTTATTTTATCTAATCGTTAGTTTCTCCGTTAATCGAGACCTATATTAAGCCGTAGAAAGCCTCCGAGCCTACCGGTGGTACATCAAAGCGATCGATCAAAACCGAATTCAGATACAAAAAGCCTTATTCTGATGCGAAGCGAACACAAGGTATAATAGTGCGAACTCGAGAATAAAAGCTTTTACCCCAGGGTAAGTTCTCTTAAAACAAGTTTTTTGTTAAAAAAAACATTATGCAAAAAAAAATACTTACCGTACATTGTATTGACTGGTCTCACCTTAGGGCAGGATAGGAATGGAGATGTTAACGCGCGTTTTCCCCTCTGCCGAATCTCTAACATTAAGTCTGATCAAAATGATCAGGGTCGTTGATTGTGTGCGTGTTTTTGGCATTTGTGTGACAGTTTTGTTTTAGTGTGCGTTTGTAGAAACGTAACAAATTTTGACAGGAGCGTAGACGTGTGCTTTACATACGTGTTCCTCGTCCCTCTCAAAAAGTGGCAGAAAAATTATAGTGCATGGATAAGCCTAAAGCGCCTCCCGTCTGTCTGCTTTATAGTTGTGACATTTCCATCCAATCCTTATATCCATGATTCATTCAACAAGTCAATTTGACCACAGTGCGTTGACATGCAAGATTAGATTATACACACAGACGGACCAGGACAGGGGCCACTCGCATATTTTTAGTAGAGGTTTCTGTAGTCTTACGGCCTTATTCATAAACGTCACTCAAGCCTCCATTAGCTAAAATAGGTTTTGTATTCTTCTTATTAACGGAAATGTTAATGTGCCATAAAAGGACAAACGAACTTTAACGGCATATTAGTTAAAATAGGTTTATGAATAAGACGGTTTGTCTTTAAGGAGAAGCAATCTCTGGCGCTTCGTCAAGGAGAGCTCGTGCGAATAGTCAGTTTTCTTCAGAGAAGCTTAATAAAGTTTATTCAAGTACTTACCTTGCTAATAAAAAAAAGCCCTTGAAAACATCCAGGTGTGATGGAACTTACAATAATGGCGCCACCTAGCCATCCACTTTTGCACTGGATGCAAAATATGGATAAGTGACTATAGTTCTACGTCGATGTATCAAATGCGAGGGGCAACAAATAGAAACGCGATGACAATCAAAACGCTGGTACAATATCCATACTCTACTCAATTGCTTCTGCCGTCTGAATTGATTAATTATTTTTCGCATTGATTGATTAATTATTCAGTTTAACGCCAAAAAAATTGAGCCATACTTGGGTCTACACACAAAATTAGGTACCCACACCGACATAAATAATTTTGCTTAAGCACCGTTTTATAAGTGCGACATAAAATTTTCACTGCAATTTTACGTCGAGAATAAGGATAATAGAAATAACTCGCTCTAATTGAAAAACAAACGCCTAAATTCGCTTTTGTTGTTTACTCGGGAATTTAATTAAATAATGCTTAATGGTAACCCGATCTGGATTCGCGTAATACTGATTATTTTTGAGTGCCTATTACTTTGTTGTATATTCAAGCCGTCGGTAGCCAGAGTGGTTTGACCTATGGCCTCTGAGTTTTTCCGAATTTTTCTGCTAAATTTATTATGAGCTTTTCGGTGAAGGTAAATGTCGTGAGGAAACCTTCACACTCCTGCGAAGCGATTCAATGTTGTGTGCGAAGTCCCCGATCCGCACTGACTGAGCCCGCGTGGGAACTAAAGCTTCTCTCTCATACTGAGAGGAGGCCTGTGCCCAGCAGTGTGACGTTAATAGGCTGTTGGTGGTGATGATTTTTTTGTTGTTTTATGAAATGTATTGACAACCACTATAGTGAATGATACGTATCATTACCGTTAACTACATTTTACATTTAGAAGACAAAATTACTGTAAATACGGTACGTTACTGTAGATAAAATTCCAATTTTTGTCTGAATCTTTATAATCTTTATAATATCGGTGATATTTTGGAAAAAGGTCAGGTCAGGAGTACCCAAAATCGAAGAGCATGTATGAAGAATGTTATGAGATTAAGGATAGCAAAGGTTGTATGTCAAGATCGTAGCAAATGGAAGTCCGTGGTCTCTGCCTACCCCTCCGGGAAACAGGCGTGACTGTATGTATGTATGTATCTTTATAATTTCAGAAATATGTAAAAAAAAATACAAAAAGATTAAGCTACAGATGCAATCCGCAATGAAACTGCTTTATTTGTAAGAAAAAAATAATAATTTATAACGTGGTTAAGTCCCGTGTTTGTCACAATAATGAGCAAAATATTGTTTTCTAAACCGTGATAATTTGACTGGCTGGACTTGGACAAAAGAGCATTTGTTTTCAATGACACGACAATGCGGTGTCAAAATTGATGGCAAAGAAATATGAGAGAGTCGGAGAGAGAAACATTTATTCACGTACACTCAACACATACAGAGAAATAAAACAGTAGGTACATCTGAAAGAATAAAGGACAACAGAACATAATATGGCTATCTTATTTAACAATACATGATTGCACCGAACGATGAAGTGTAGTTCGAATTGACAAGTAACGGATTAAATTAATTTACTCCTCCGCGAAGTAGTGGAGTATAGTCAGGCACAATAGCCTCGTCTATTCAAATTCATCGTAGTTCGAATTGTCATTATAAGCTGACAATTGTAAAGTTGGTGAAGTAGGGGCCAGTCACTGCAATATCACAATATTAAACTATTTTCAAACTAGAGAATCACGTTATGCAATATCTCCAAATCGTTTTAGTTTAAACTTCTGGGAACCATTTCGCAGTGGCATTAGCTTTCTATTGATGAAAACTCACTTGAATTAATTTAAAGCCACACAGATCAATTAGATTGGTCTCGTTTATTTATTTAAGATTGTCGAGGAAAACTAAATACAAAATTTAATGTGATTACAATTAAATTAAATGATGTCACAAAATTAATATATGTTAAATATCAGTACACCATAACTTACACACATCAAACTTATAACAACCCTCTGTTTTGTGTCGTTCGTTAGTTAAAAAAACTCTTTAACGTACCCCATGTTCTTCAAAATTAACGCCTGTCATAAGTCTCGAAAAGGTTTTTTTTTACCCATTCCGGTTCAACTTTTTTAATTTGGATTTTCCCCCGCACTCGCCGGTCTGGTGCAGAGTTACACGGTGAGACTGATTGAAACTATGTACATGCATGCCCTTGAATGATATACATATATATTGTATGTAGATTTTTGTACCCAATAGGTACAAATTTTATTTGAAGGGTTCCCCGCTTAAAACCTATGTCCGTAGCAATTTAAATGGCTTTAATTTTCTCGTTTATCTAGTAAAATGGTTTGATAGCGAGTTGCAACTGCTGACTTTAAAACTGACGAATCATAAAACTGTATTTGAAATGTAGGTATATACACAGTAGACATAGACTAGACATAGTATATAATAAACCTTTCCCACGGGCCAGGCAAAAATCAATTTGACATGAAAAGCTTTTATTACTTTAATTATAAAACACTTCACCTCACATAATTATTGCCGCGACTGGTCATTCACCAAGATCTGACATGGCTTTGATTTTTAATTCATGCAACTTTGCCTGTCATTTTTTTTTTTTTCAGTCTGGCTTCGCCTCAGTTTGAAGGAAAAGACTTCCGTGCACTTACTTAAGTTCGCGTGCTCAGTACTTACTAAGCAACCACGGTTAACTTGCAAGCTTGCAGGCCTGGGGGAAATCAGAGACGGCATTACAAGTTTATACTAATGTAATGCATAACTGCATAATTACTATTACGGTATCGTATTTACAGTTACCATAGTGGACGGTTTTTTTTCTGAAATATTGACTTACTAACACCGTGGATTTTTGGTTTAGTACGAAATTCACGAAAAATGTGTCCCAGTACAACACGGCATTTTTCGATGACAGCTAATAAGTCGCATGGCGCCGCGGTTCGACCAAATTAAGAGTGACTGAATGCTCGATTAGTGGTCTTTTGGTACAGAGGGTCGAGCACGATTTCACGAACGCTGCGTAACGTTACGGTTATCGTATCGAGATCGAGAAACCTCATTTTAAATTTTAGGTCCAAATACGCTCACGGGCGGGTGCTGTTCCAAACGTTATACAAACTCGACAACGTTTACTATTCGATTTTACGTGACGCAGGGTTCGAAAAGTCGTGCTCAACCCTCAGACGTTTTCAAGCGCTAACCCGAAGTTCATGGTGTTGGTAAGTCAATGGTTTTACTACTAAAATTTCCAAACTGAGTGTTCTCTCACGAACACTAGACAGGGTCCAGTTACACCCCACTTTCTTTATTAAGTCGCTTAGCCGGCCGGCCAGTGCTAACAAACTGAAGGACATTCCACCTAACTGAGAGATCTTCATGCACTGCGCCTCTCGTGAGGGTTCGCGGTTTTTTCTAGCCTTTTCGTGCTTTTTCAAAGGCCAATTAGTGGCAGCTGTAGTAGCGTGAAACTTTTTCTAAGCTGTTGATGTAAATTAGTAGACATTGGATCTACTGGTTATCCCTACAACCAATGCCGGGAGTGAGAGGGATGACAGCACGCATAAGCTGTCTCATAAGATAACGTTCATTGGCCATTAATAAAAGACCATAGTTTACAAGAAAAAGTGCCAGTATCTCGACATGTATCACTCGAAAATGGAGAAATACTACCGTGAGTTTGAAATACAAGATTAAGAGAAAATTAATACCCTAATACCCATAACCCATAACCAGTCAAAATTAATTCAAGCAGTAGTTTTGCAATTATCGAGTGTTATTTTCAAAGGTGTGATTTCTGTAATCGGGCCCCTGTCACTTGAAATGTAGGTAGAAACCCTTTGTGTCGCGTGTAATTGTCCATATTAAAACACTTTAATTTTGTTCAAGTTTCACCAACAGCACTAAAGCGTCGCTTTGCGGTGTCCAGTAAACGGTTATTGTCGTGGCAAAAATACCGCGTTTCCACGCTCTAGTGACATAATCCAGATTTTATGCCCGCGGTTTTAAAGGCAATTGCATTCTACTACTACGAAATCCTACATTCCTACTAGTTAACTTTGTTTTGTACTAGTTGTATATACATATAAGTTCCATTGCTTTGAAATTGTTTTGATAATAAGTAAATAAATTAATAAATAATTGCACTGCGGCGCTCGGTCGAATACTCCTAATTCGTTCGCTTCACGGAATGAACATGACTGTCCAGTCAGTAAAAAAAAAAAAACATTTTAATCTCAAAATGTACATATCTACGAAGCATGCTACGCCTAAAGCTACCATCCGTAGTAGGCCGAGTACTAAGTTTTCGAATCCTGCGTAACGTTATCGTATCGAAATTGAGAAACCTCGTACAAAATTTTAGTTAAAATACCCTCACGGGGGTGCTGTGTTCCAAACGTCATACAAATTTCTCGATAACGTTTATTCGATTTTACGTGACGCAGGTTTTGAAAACTCGTGCTCGACCCTCTGTTCGAGTGCACCCTGACGAAAACACAAACAAAAGAATAGTTATGATGAAAACTTAGTAAAACTATGTTTTGTTAAAAATACTTTGAGTGAATTCATTACGTTCTTGAACGAATAATGTTTGTTCGTGTAAGTTTGCGTCTGAAATAATATTTTGCAAAACTTTAACAGTCTTTTGAAGTTCCTATACTGAATTGGTTACTTTTAATGCTTAACGTTGCAGGTATTATTATATTAAATTAAATCAAATACATACCGGAAAATACTACTGATAGTAATACTGAGAAATAAAACGTAATATTCAAGTCTATCACAAAATAGTTTGTTTCTTTTATACGAGAAGGAAGGCATACCAGCAAGTGGGTCACCTGATGGTAAGTGATCACCACTGCCCATAGACACCCACCCGGGGGGTTCGCAGATGCGCTGACAACATAGAGAGCTAAAATGAAATGCCTCTTGTGCCCGTATAATTACACCGGCTGTCTTACAGTTATGTACTCTCCACACCGGAACACAACAGTGCAAGCACCGCTTCTTAGCGGTAGGATTAGCAAGTAAAATGGTGGTAGCGATCCGGACAGACCTCACACAAAGTCCTACCACCCGCAAAATTTCATTTATACCTTCTACCGAACTCTTTTAATACAAGCTCATGAGTTGGGTTACCCTTACCCAACTCAGAGTCTAAAAACCTCGTTAATGCCGTAATATAATAAAACAAGTGTTACATTAAGAGACCGCAGCCAGCGGTTATGCGGGGCGATGGCGGCGCCGCGGATCGCTCAATAATATGGTTCCGTGTATGTTATTCGTTTTATAATGGGGAATACACGTTAAATAACCTAACTTAACCTAACCTAACCAACTTAGAAAAGTCGAAAAACCCCCGACATTGTCACCTCAAAGTTTAATATTTCAAAAACTTTTAATGAAACTTAGCTAAGAACCGTCTCGATTAAACTGGCTTTCGATTTAAGAAACCGCATAAACCTTAAACAAGTTTTTTTCCGTAATCGTCGATATCTGTCCTACTGTCTTTCACAAGTAAATTAAAACCTATAGGGTACTTCATCGAAAATCACAAAATTTGCGATGTGTAGAAATGTATAAAAATAACTAAGTGTTTATTTCAAGTTTTGTTTATCGCGTTTAGACAGACAGACGCCGCGGAGGGACTTTGTTTTATAATTATAATAATTATAGTGATTAGTTACTTTCTGTATTTTTTTAACAGCAAGCATGACTACCTACGCTGCTGTCTAATTATTTCAAATAACCACTACTGAAACGAATTAGTGTTTCGACACTCAACTGTGGTTTGCTGCACCCAATCAACGTTACCGATGAAACAAAATCCAAAACTACACGCACGGCAGTACGTTGCCAAGTTTTAACGCTTTCGCTATCGGTTGTCAGGCACGAAACTTTTTCAAGCGCCGCAAACGCCCAAGCGCGTTCAAATGTCCGCAAAAGTCACCAAAACTCATATATGCGGTGCCGGCTTTTAATGCGTTAAGGCAGGGCTTCACTGGGGGTTATTGTTGTATGTAAATGCTGAGATGGTAGATGACACGCGTTTTGTATGGAGATAGTTTATAGAGCGTAGTTGGGCAACACTGCGCCACTTTTCCTGACGTCGCCTGTCGGCACGTATAGTGCGATATTTGCCCTGTAGTGAATCCCTAGCTTTAATAACCAACTAGCTAAACTACACATTGAATCATCATTACAAACCCTCTTGAAATTCATTTAACTTAACTTGCATATCTTTTTCAAAGGGAAAAACGGAACCCTTATAGGATCACTTTGTTGTCCGTCTGTCAATTCGAAGTAAGTAATAACCTATAGGGTACTTTTAAACTTCAAATTGACCTAGAAACGTGACATTTTGGCATGAAACAAGGTCTCGCAACACAAGTCAAGGAAAAATCAGATAATATGCGTAACTGACCCCGAAAATATATACGCTAATGTACTGAACCAATACTTAGTTCCACATTAGGTACTTTGTGCTAATGCGCTAAACCAATACTTCGTTCCACATTAGGTACTTTGTGTTTGAGCACCAAATGCTTTAGCTCTTTGGTATTGTGACGGCATGCTTATCAAATTTGCCTATAAAAATCTAAAATGAGATGCAACACGGAATCATTTCGCCGACTAAGATAAACTGTACCGAATTATAACTGTTCTCGTAGGTGCAAATTTCGTTTGATGAAATGGAGTCACCTGTAGCTGGCTGGACAAAATGTTTGTTGGTTGATAAAGCGGTACAAAAAGAAAACTGCCGTTCATAATAATATTATTTGCTAGAGAAAGGTCAGTCTTAATGTCAGCTGGATGTAATGCATGAAAGATCTAGAGCAATTAATTTCTTACCTACCAACATAATTGTTTGACATAAATATTACTATTAATACATTGCTCTGTCGCTATGAAGTTTTGTTATTAGGTGACAAGTTTTATTAAATAAGCTGGAACTTGGCCTTTTTTTGTTACAATTTCTATTTACAATGTATACAGTTTCATTTCAAAATTTAGTGAAGTACCGACAGCGGCACATGGCTTCTAATGGCTATTCTAAATCGTGAGCACAAGGGCTATAATCGTTTGTACCGATAGCCGTGTGATTGCGTCGCGGTTGGATGGTTTTCAACGAAATGGCGCAATTACACTCAGATTAATTGGTCATCGGTAACAGAGCCGTGCAAAACATGTGCCGGGGCTACATTACTAGTAATACGTGTAATGCACATTACGCAGTTAAGCTCGTTGTACATTGGCCACTGATGTTTTTTTTTTTCTTGGAGGATATCAAAAAACTAATACCTCAGTATACATAATTAAGAAAGCTGTGTGAACAGTCGAATAGTTCACTCGCCATAAATATTTTAGCAGTATATCTACTGACTAATGTGTTTTTTGTAGTTCGGGACTAAATCTGAAGAAAAAAACTGAGCTCCTTTTTTCGTACCTGTTTTTTTTTCGTAATGACTGTCCACTTCTAGCACAATGAGCGTGACCCCTTAATCGATCGAACAGCAATTAACCGGCATGAGAGCCAATAAAAGTCCGGCAGGAGTTATAAATTAATCAATCCGTGGCGCCGGGCCAACGTGACGGACCTTTGCTTATTTATGCGCGCTGTGCTAGCCTGATTTATGGATTAAAAAGCAATAATGAGGTATTTCGAATTGCACAGAAGCTTGGTCAATAGGTTGATGACTGGCCATTTCAGTACCTGGCTCTGCACTGTTCACCTTATAGCCCTTTCAGGGGATCGATTTTTCGAATCTCACTTGGTGACTAAATTCTCACCCATGACATTGAATATCACTAGTTTGCCAAAAGTCTTATTTTTGAATGTCTATTAACATGCAGCTAATTTGCGTTTCTGTCGTAGACAAGCGACTCAACATAGTGGATTGAGGTTAGCTGTCACTGCCAGTGGTCAAGAAGTCACTAAATGATCTCGTTTACGAGTGGGTGGGGGGACATTCGTATTTGTCACCGGTGAGATTAAAAAATACTTACCAAACTTACCACCAAATGAGATTCAAAAATCGATACCCAGAGTGCTTAGTGTAATCGCCGACCAGGCCAAGAAATACGTCTCGATCGCGTTCGCGTTTAACAATTCTCATACTGTTTGACACTTTAACGCAAACGCGACCGAGACGTATTGTGTGCTTTTTGATTACACTAAGGGCACAGATCTGAAAAATTGAGCCCTGGTAGGTAATGTAAAGTGCAGTATAGTGACATGTAATCAACCCGCACGATTGTTTTGGCCGGGCCTAAAAGGAATAAAAACATTTCTTCAAAGAAAATTCAGACAATCAATTTCGCATCCAGAACAATAGGTACGCCGAAAACCCTAAATCCAATAATACCTAAAACCGTCTAAACATTTTACCGTCACAGGCATCCTAAATAAAAACGGAAAGCCAGCTGTCCGTTCCGCGGTCACTTTAAGCCCGAGGTCTAGACTTAGCCCGAGTCTGGGACAAACAGAGAGTTCTAAAAGTGCATCGGAACCACCACACCCTTCCCCCCCCCCCCCCCCCTCTTTATGCCCCATTAGATGCGTCCGCGGGAAATCGTCATTTGCATAAGCGGCTTGCTTCCCTACACCATAGTAATTGCGTTCATATGGTTGTGACCAGTTTAACCTGATCCGCCGCTCTGATAACCCCTTTTAGGCGGCATTTGGGAACGTGAGGTTCAGAGTGTAACGGTCTGTCGGGATAGGTTTAAGTTAGGTAGCAATGTTTGCTTTGCACTTAGGCGCTTTTAATCGACGTGCCGAATTTCAATCTGATTTAAATACGGCATTGTTTCGAAGGTGGATTGTTTGCGGAGCAATTTCAGAGTGCAGCGGGCGATTTGCATTTATTAGGGAGTGACCGAAGTGCCTAACTACCGGTTTAGGGGATGCTCATTTTAGAGTTAACGCGTCACTGCTTTAGATAATAACCCCGAGCGAATGGTGGCTTGCTTATTTTAAAGTAGGTATTATCCCATGCACCCTTTATAAACAGGTTTGATTGGGCTGGCTTATAAATTAAGTAAGGTCACTGGGGGCAAAAGCGACTTTCGAATGTGCCTATCATAAGACAGCAGTGCCCTAAGCACGACTTCTCGAATCCTGCGTCACGTAAAATCGAATAGTAAACTATAACGAGTTTGTATGACGTTTGGAACAGCGCCCGCCCGTGAGCGTATTTGGAACTAATATTTGGTATGAGATTTCTCGATCTCGATACGATAACCGTAACGTAACGCAGGATTCGACAAGTCGTGCTTAGGGCACAGGAGCTGTTGTTATTCGCCTTGTTTAAAAAATAACTCAAACGATCGCAATAACCCCATAGTCGCCTTTACCCCTCCCAGGTGACCTTACACTTTATTTATTTATTTTATTTATAAATATTTACTAATAGTCATAATTATTTATTTGTTGCATTTATCAGATGCCTAGTATACTTCGGTTTGGGCCCTATTTCAGTTGAATTTTATTAAGCTTCTACAAACTAAATGAGAAACATTTAAACATGAAACTACCGCAAGACTCAATCACAGTGAAATTAACCCATTACCTCGCTTATATAAGTCCTTCCTCTGGGAGCGGACTTGACTGCAGGAAAATGCACACTTTCCGCCAAAGCTTGAGCAGACTGTATAATATTTCACTACCAAATGAGAAATCATTTATTATTAAGCCTTCAAGTTTTATTTCCGAAATTAATCACTTCGATTGAGTGCGCATGTTTATATTAAAGCTTACGGTGACTCGTTAAATGTGGTTCAAATAGTACCGCGGATTCATTAGGCTGTACTTACATTAGTAAAATTTTATAGAAATAATTATTATGGGTACTGTTTTTGACGTTCGCGATTTTCAGTTATACTACCTACTAGGAATTCGGGACGTCCTCGCCCGCGCAGCGTCTCGCACAGAGGGTCGAGCACAACTTTTAGAATCCTACGTAGCGTTACGGTTATCGTATCGAAATCGAGAAACATCGTACTAAATTTTTGGTTCCAAATTATACGCTCACGGGCGGGCGCTGTTCCAAACGTCATACACACTCGATAACGTTTACTATTCGTTTTTACGTGACGCAGGATTCGAAAAGTCGTGCACGACCCTCAGTTCGCCACGTTCGACGCTGCGCGGGCGTTAATAAGACGTAATGAAACGCTGACGTTTGAAAAACCCTTGATGTGAAGGGGTGCCCCCTATCTGCGTTTTTAGAAAACCCAGAAATGTTAGGGGAAACTTGAACAACAAGCCGTGATCGAGTCTCTCTTATAATTATTATCTTACAAACTAATTTTAATAATATTAAAGTGTTTTTAAAAGAGCTGTCGAAATTATGTGCCAAACGTTGATGTTTGCCTAAAAAAAAAATTTTTGTTACATGTAGGTATGTATGGAGTGCCCCCCCCCCCCCTGAAATTATTTATTTTTGTTATTTAACTATCAAACTAAACAGCGGCTTCTACAAGACATAACGTGTACTCCAAATTTCATCAATACACCTTTAATAGTTTTCGAGTAAAACGACTGCGACACACGGAGGAACGAACATGACGAAACTATACTGGTTCCGTTGGCTACGAAACTCTAAAAAATCATCTCTGGCACCTACTTAACGCCCCGGACTTAAAAACCGCACGTTTATCCCGTCTGTATGTGCCTTTAAGCCCTCGTCCACACTACACCCACTAATTAGAGGGGACATTGATGTATGACTGCGATGCGCTTTTAGTAAGCTCTGCCCAATTAGTTCGCACGTTTTTGATTACAAAAATGGAGCCGGCCAATCGAACGGGGGCGGGGTAATATTGAAAAACAAAACATGCGGGGATAAAAAAAAAGTGTTACTTTCGTTAAGCTACGTTTGTACTTAAAATATGATTTTTTTCAGCGCAATGAAACTCTTTAATGATGGGCCGACACTAGGTTCACTTGGGTCACAGTTTGTTGAGAGTTTCGAAAAAATAAGCTCTATCTTGTTTCTCTTTACTTATTAATTTTTGGCTTTTTTTCTTATGTAAGTAACTTTAGTTTCAAATTGATGTAATTAAAAAGAAATCTAAACAACCGCTGTTATGAAATGTTTAATTAAAACGGATTCTTCATAAGCACACGCCGCAGACAAATGAGTCGTTCAACCGTGTCAGGGATTAAAAATTGCCATTTTATTTCTAATTTATAAAGGCAATAGGAAGGGCGTAGCCGCGCGTGTTGGGTGCGTTTTATGGCCGCCAGAGGGCGCTAATGACGTCAAATAATTGGTGCTTTAAATGTAAATTGCGACACACGCGAACCCCGGCTTTATTAAATTTTCGCCATAGATTTCCGAACGTCTGCGATTTGTTTCGCGGCGCGCCGCCGAATGAGCACGGGCCGCGACTTGCGGCGTAAACGTTGCGTTGCGATTAGGATCGTAAACCATCTGGGGTAAGTACTTTCGCTTTGACTGAAAATGTACGACAAGCAAAATGTAGCAACTGGCAAAATGTGCAAATCGGAGAATGTACACTAATTACGTAGACCGTTTTGTACATTCTGTGTAAGTACGTACTTAGTGCACATTTTGCTTATTGTACATTTTCAGCCGAAAGGTTTTTTTCACATAAGCTTTAATGTCTATTTTTAAACAAACCCCGGGGTAAGTGGTAATTGCTCTTGTTACTTTAGTCTTTCCTTGCGGGCATATTTATCTTGTAAAAGTTGTAAAGGAGATACGGATTGGACATTTGGAAATGTGTCGAAGTAGTAAAAAAACATATAGTGAAGTTAAGAACTTCCTCCTTTTTTTGAAGTCGGTTAAAAAGTATTAAAACTTAAGTTCAGTTGATATTTGAATAACTGGCTTCGAAATAATATTTTGGAGCACTTTTTTCCCACTGATGTATACACCTGACATTATTTCTGACAAATTACTCAAAAATGCCATTTTTCGTACTTTTGTCTGTGTTTTTAAACTCCAGTCTTGTACAGTCGAGATCTCGAAAATCTGTAGGTACAGCCAACCTTTCAAAAATATCTATACACAGGCTTTATTGCCAGTCACATAAGGTCCGTGTTTAGATATTTATGAATGTTTGGCTGTTCAGAGATTGGACTGTACCATAAAACTAAAGGCATAATTTTTACTGTCATGAAACTAATTTTTGTTGTTATTAACCTTGTAAAGTAGTGAAAGAGGTCACACGTGGCAAAAACGTGACTTACGAGTACTCATTTTTGTGGCGCGGCGGGGACGCAGAATTAAGTTACACAACTTTTTTGTGAAATACTAACTGTTACTTAGTTGTTTGTTTGCTTTTTTTTTGTTGTGTGTAACATTTTAAGCTCTTAAATTGACACAGTATTTTTAGTCCAAATAGGTACCTAGTAAAGCGTCTGTTTACATTTAAAACGTCATAATAATGTTTAACAAATGGGTTTTCTGACAGAGGTACAAAAGTGAGAAACTACTTTTGGTGCTGGCTTTATGTACTTAATTTCGGACAAAGACATTATATTATGTAATAAAAATAAGAGTACATATTTACTTCCCAACGTATTCAGCGATCCGCCATAATTAACACTTGTCTTACTAATCATGCGCTCGAGTTGACATAATCCGTGCCGCATAATAATTACATGCGCTTCGCCGATTATGCAAAGGTTTCATGATTATGCCTGTGCGTCTTAGAATTACTGTAGATGTCCTTGTTTAATCCGGGTATTATACATCAGGTACTAGTTTGTGGTGAAACAGAATGTTAGTTTAATCACTAGGGGCCTTGTTCATAAACTTCACTCAAGCCTCCATTAGCTAAAATAGGTTTTGTCTTCTTACTAACGGAAATGTCAATGTGCCAAAAAAGGACAAACGAACTTTAACGGCATTTTAGTTAAAACAGGTTTATGAATAACAGGGTTAATGTGATCTGACAATATCACAGGTTCAACCACAGAACTTTAATCGATATAGAAGGAAAGAATTTACGTACCTCGTGTGCCGAAAAGAAGGGCTCACCTCAATGCTAGCCGCGAACTTCAGCCCGCTCCCGGCCGCTTTCCGCATGGGACGAGAGATTTTAAAAACGAAATGCCTTGTTGTTCAATAATAATTAACAGTTTAAACACCACCACAACACCACCAAAAAGGTTGGAGCTGTTAATCGAGTTATTACCTTTCATCGGCAAGTACTCTTTGTCCTAAAAAATCTATACAAAAATGTTACACGCTCGGTTCCATAGAATATTTGCTTCTATTTCCTTACAGTTCCGTGTTGGTTGGTTCCTTTGTGTAAATCAGGTGACTTTTTTTCAATAACGCATTCGCTGCCACCCCTTCGGCCTGAGAGTTTTTCAGATGCCACAAATGCACATGTGCGTTCAAATTACATGTAAAATTGCGACAGAGGCACTGGGTGAAAGTCAGGAAAACGCATATATGCGTCGCCGGCAGTGGATGCGTTAAAAAAAGTTATTTCGCCTGATCCAACAACAACCTTCAACCAACTTTTTATAATTATATCCGTTCTCTCATTTTTTAGGGTTCCGTACCTCAAAAGTAAAGAACGGAACCCTTATAGGATCACTCTGTTGTCCGTCTGTCTGTCTGTCTGTCAAGACCCTTTTTCTCTAAAACGCGTAGAGATAGCATGCTGAAATTAATATCAAATACTCAAGCTTGCGGTCCCTTAAAGCTGTGAAAAAATCTACTTTCCAAGTGAACGCAATCAAAAGATACAGTCATTAAAAAGGTGGTTTCCATACAAATCGCCGTACTGAGAAAACCTAAAGGGTACTTCCAGCTGTCCTAGAAACTTGAAATTTGGTATGAAGGTAGGTCTTATAGCACAACCACTCCAAAAAGTCACAAAATCTTTAATTTTTATGTCTGTCTGTAGATTTCGCAGACCAATATAAGTTGACCACACACTGCGCACATTTTTCTTAGGAGCAGGGCTCTACTACAGGGCTCCACCCATAAGGAAGGCTAAATCACTGTTTAGTTTTAAGAAACTTTGCAAGCAATTTCTTTTGTCGCGACAAAAAACGTCGTGTGTCTGGACGACCGTAAAGCGTTCACTGCCTTAAAAGGATGAGTCCATTATCTAATTTAATATTAAGTATTACCTACCTAATGGGTTCACTGGGGATCGACAAAAAGTGAGTTCATAATTATAAATAGTATATTTACTACTAAACTATGTTAATTTAGATTTCTGCCTCTAAGCGCAAAATTGTAAACTCGTATTGCTGTTCTGTACATGCGTGTATGTAATGTCTGTACCTAATAATATCCTGGTGTTATGCTGTCGTTGTGGCAACGCACCTACCGTAGTTTAAGTTAGTTTTAGTATGGTTGGAGGCTGAAAACCAGCGGCCTCGCTGAGTCTCATTTCCTTTTTACTGCACACAAAGTTTTCTGCCTGTAATAAGCTATTATTATTATTATTTTGTGTTTTTGTGTAGGTAAATAAAAATTTCTATTATTATTATTATTATTATTATTATTTATTACTAACACTGGACTTCTTAAAACACTGAGAAAAAGCTTTAAAATCTTTCTACGGAACCCTTGTGCGCGAGTCCGACTCGCACTTGACCGGTTTTTCTTGTATGGGTCGCACAAATCACACAAAAGCGTACCCTTTGCCCGTTATCGAACGTTCGTGGGTTCCCGTGCCACGTGTGGAGCTCCGGACCGTGAAAAAAAAGGGGAATCAATTATAACGAGTTGGCAACACTGAAGTTACGGCTAGTTTGACAATGGCGGATTTTGTAGGCCGAACACGGGTTTTCGAACCCTGCGTAACGTCACGTTAACGTAGTATCGAAACCTCAGACTACATTGTACCAAATACGCTCACGGGTGGGCGCTGTTCCAAACGTCATACAAGTTTCTCGATTTCAGTCACGAGTATAGCCTGACATGTTTAGGACTAATCCGTAGACCTTCCTCTGGGAGCACACGGTTCAGCGGTAGCGAAAGGAACACTGCGTGCCAACACTCCGCTCGCGCGGCTATTCAGCTACTATGACAAATACGATACGATGACACTTACAGTCAGAAGCGGTCAGATTGATATGCAGAAGCTCTTATGTCAATAACCGAGCCGTGCTTAGATTATTGCGACCGCTTCGGTTGCTTAGCTGCTTCTGCTGCTGACTGTACTCGAATAAAGTAATTGAAACCAATTACTTTACCACTCCACGGCCATACACGTGCAAGACAACTTCGTCTGTGCGAGAAATGTATGTCTTCACGCATCTCCGCTTTCGCACAAATTGACATAATTATGTCACATGGACTCAACAATTACCACAAGCCACACGATAATGCGTTTCGGACTTTCATTTAGTTGGAACTTAGACTTTTATTTAGTTTGTATCAAAATAGTAGTTTATGCAACTGCTACATAATGAGGGTCCCTAAAACTCGAGTGTGTTTTTATGAAACGTGGCGAAGCTGAGTTTCATAATAGGATCACACGAGTGTTTTAAGGCCTAATTATGTGGAGTTGCATACATTACTTTATCTACACACATATTATAAGTTTAAATTACTCTAAGATGGGTTAAGAAGACGAAGGCATATATCATACCCATACCTGTCACGAATTTGATTGTTTTTTTTAAATCATAGACAAACATACCGAGCTGACGTTTCGTAAACTGTTTTTTGTTATTGTAAAAAAAATAATAATATCACATTATTATTTATACATGTCTGACTGAACATGACTTATATACGCGAGTGATCCGTTTTATTTCACTATGATTGTAAGTTACGTTGGTTGTCAAATTCGAAAAATCGAATTCAATATCGAAAAGTCATTACGACATCGAATTCGATGTCGTAATGACTATTACTTTACTGCTGGACCTGGTGGTCGTGGTGGTTGGTGGCGAAGGCGTCGTCGTGCTGCAATATCACAATACCATTTAGTAAATAACAAAAATAAAAGTGTCCCGAAGTTTTTTTTTGTTGTACCTAAAGGGGCAGAATTGTGTG
This sequence comes from Clepsis dumicolana, assembly GCA_963691665.1. Lineage (NCBI taxonomy): Eukaryota > Metazoa > Arthropoda > Insecta > Lepidoptera > Tortricidae > Clepsis > Clepsis dumicolana. The sequence goes on along the minus strand of OY829512.1, from coordinate 3,355,889 downwards.
AAAGGGCAAAATTGGCAACCCCTTAAAAAATCCTCATTATGAGCGCAAGAGTGATTTATATAGAGCGAGGGGATTTCACAATCGAAATTAGTGTATTGTTACATTATTTTTTTTTTCGTTAATTGGCAAATGACATGATGTCACGTCAACAACAGCTGTACACCCGCTTCCTGTTATAATGAGCTGGCTAGGGTCCTAAGTTCACACGCAGGCGCAGTACGAATTGAGATCTTCACCAACACAATTCAAATAATTTGGTAGGAATTTGCAGCACCTCATAATATTAATAATTAATTTAATTATGTTTGTATAGGGAAAAGGTTTTCAGTACAATTTGCATCGGCTTTCTTAAGAGTTGAAATAAAAATTGCATTTTTTTATCATGCAAGATAGTCAAAATAAGCAGGAAACACAATCCAGCGGGCATATTGACATGTCTTTCTTTAACATAAAGAAGTTTAGTGTCATTGGCATCTGAAGTATTTCCAAAACCCGAATCCTATTTTAAATGCTCACAAACAGACGCTTGTCAATTCTAGAAGATATCTTTCTGGGTAATAATTGAGTTGAGATGCAAAATAAATAATTAAAAAGGTGCATTACGATGATCAAACTGTAGGGGCTTGTAAGCTGCAAAAGAAGGTAGCTTATTATGCGTTTGGAGTCTTGCATAATGTTATTTATTTTATTTTATAATAACTTTCACCCCTGACTTCGCTCCCAATTGTTTCAATGGTACAATAGTTTTCCAGTAATGTTTTTCTTTACAACCCTTCACCCCATCGTTCTGAATCCCTTAGGGTTAAAATTTCCAGAAGTGATGAACTATTTATCCTTGTATTTCTTTTGAAGAGTATAGTGACTAAGTTTTGTAATTGTAACTATAAAAATATATTTTTTGTGGTATAAGACTTCCATTCTCTTTTTATCCCGTTGGGAGGTTTTAAACAAATGGAAAAATACATGCTATTCTTACTGAGTTCCAAAATCCTAACTTTAAAAATATAATTTGTCCATACTACCTCCCCCCCCCCCCACCTTTCACCCCCCCCCCCCCTCTCCACCTTTCTAATCCTTTCAGTGGTATTATATCACAAAATCCCCACTTTAATCCCTGGATTACAATACATGAAAAAGTCAACCTCTATGCAAAATTTCAGCTTTCTAGATCCTAAGGGTTTGGGTTGGGCGTTGATGAGTCCGTCACTCAGGACTTTTCTTTTTTTAACCGACTTCAAAAAAGGAGGAGTTTCTCAATTCTTTGTATTTTTTTTTATATAGATAGCGTACGTTTGTAGTCTAATACTTAATGGAATACTTTTGATATTATATGAGGCAAGTTTAGTATAGAAAAACTGTATTTCTTTCTAAAAACAAGAAGAAAAATACAAAATTAAGAGCTTATTAAGCACCAATTACCTGTTGTCACACGAAAACATTTTCAAAAGAAACTCAAAGACTACGCATACCACTTGTTTCGACAATATTTGCTCCAGAAGCAACTATTTAATCAAGCATGCGGGCAAACATTTACACTCCCCGACAAAACTAACAAAACATCTGAAGCCTCGTAACGAGTTCGTGGGGTGTAAAAATTATAGCAAAACAAACTTATTTAGACACACGATGGTGTCCCTTGCATCTGTACAACCAAGTAAAGTTGCTACCATGCTCCTACCAGGTGAGATTAGATCTCGTTTCCTCCACAGGTAAAGATAAATTTGTCTAGCTTTAATAGAAACGCAAACAAGCCGGTAAACTAGAATGCTTTGATGTTTAGACGGAGTGTTCGCTTCGACTGTTCCACGAGTATAATTTGGTCTTTCTGAAAGAGGATAATATTTCATAGTCAGCGGGCTAGTTATGCAAAGACCCGTTGACTTTAATGTGAAGGTTTTGAACTTTTTCGGTTTATCTATCTAGTATCCACAGTTGAAGGGTACACGGAAAGAACATGTAAAGTCACACTTTTTAAAAACGAGATTAATCTCAAAATGTAAAACATTCAATAGACTATTAACTTACCACACAGTTACACACGCAAATATTTACGTAACCTGTCTTTTTTATCACTTTAAAAAGAGATGTATACGAAAATTATATGAATAATAACATCGTTCCAAATTTTTAAATTGTACTAACTCAAAAGTTGCTAAGGTGACTAGCTACATGTTCTTTCCGTGTACCTACCCTTCAGTTGTTTTTTATTTACAGGCAGCTTGTTTGGAATTGCGAAAATTGCTCTGTACTTACTACTATTTACATAAAATATTTACGTAATTACAATGCTACAGCTGATTTACGTCCCAATGCGCTGGGAGCAGGGGTCTTCTCAGTGTGTGAGGAATCAAAGGTCATTTTGAAAGAATTGTAACAAATATAAATGTGAAAATCGCAGAGTTTAAACCGTTATCTAATGTTAGTTGTCACCTTGATGTGATCAAAAATTATGCATGGTATGGGGGTATAGCATCAAGTTTAAGTCGTATGAAATTGTATGATGCCATTGATATGAATAGAAAAAACAAAATCATCTTTCAATTACAGCAACCATTAAATAAAAGTGTGTGACAATGGGCGGTAAAGCTAAAGTATTTCCGCATCGCACGCAGCCGACTTCCGACTCAGCAAAAAAGGGAGTAACTCTGTTTGAATTTCTACGGCACTTACGCCCTTTGTGACGAACAGGGCAAAGTTGCGTGCTTTTATACGCGCTTTATGTTCCAGGGAAATAATAACAGCCTTAATGTGTTCCGGATTGGTCGGCCTTAAATCATATTCGGTCGAGATTGTGTTTAGGGGAAACGGCCGTTCGTTTTAATCGACCGTTTTTTACTCGTTCTGTTTATTATTGTAATTTGTCCGCATAGCTTCTGGGCAAAGTGTTTCATTGAGGAAGTTATTACTGGATTACAATTTTAAAGCGTTTTAATTCACCACCGAAGTATTTTCCTAAAGCCGGGTCCGCTGCGCCATGTTTTCGTTGTTTATAAACATGAAACGGAATACCAATTTTGTTAGCAGCTTAATAAATAATAGGTAATAACCTGATGATCACTTTAAAATTGTTCCTGATAAAAGAAAATAAAGCGAACTTAAAACGAAATATTTTTAGTAAACCCTCTCACTTTGTAATAACTGGACAAATTCAGAAAAATTAAATTAAGTAAGTAGGTACCACATTGTCAAATGCACTCTATTAGCAGATAATAGGGACATACATACATTGCTCTATCAAAAATTAAACAAAATACGCTATCTCAATATCTTTACAAACAAGTCCACGCTACAGATGCCCCTAACAATCGGCGATCGTAAAGGAAGGACTGCAAGATCCTTGCGCGATATGCTTTACACACACGATACTCTGCTCTCATATACCCCCTATGGGGGGTGACAGGGGAGACGCCACCTGTTGCCTCCGAGGCCTAATCCTTGGAGATGAAATAAATACAACATTGGCTCGGAGCTCGCGATATTTTGTTGGAACTAATATAACAAGATGTGTTGCCGCGTCTCGCGTGCACTTTTGTGTGTGTTGATATTTTCGCTTGTTGACTTGGAATATTTTGATGCCTTGCTGTAGTTTTTACGGGTGGATTATTATGTATTGACTTGATAGACATATAAATCTATTTGTGTCCGGATATGTTTTTTTTTTTATACAACGAGGAAGGCAAGCGAGCAAGTGGGTCACCTGATGGTAAGTGATCACCACTGCCCATAGACACCCGCAATGTACTCGTAACTTAGGATCATGCAATAAAACGACTTGTTACTTTTAATCCTCTAATTGATGCGTTTTGTTTTTATTTATACAACAAAAGCTATCGATGTATCAGACTATTTTATGATCCTGAAATTGTTTCAAATCGCCTTAACGTATGTATAGCATATTTTTGAATAGTCTAGATATATTTTTAATTTTTTCATTACATGTCCTAATGTTTTAAGTGATAAGACCGCCTATTGTCTGCCATACCTGTTTTCTATAAACTCCTTGTACGGTTGAGGAAATTAATTCCATACCCACCATGGAACCTTTTCACAGTAAACGTCATAGTGACATCGCATAGTTTGACAAGGAAAGTCGTTATGGCATTTACTATGAAAATGTTCTATGGTGGGTCAGGAATTTATTTCCTCGACTATACTGTTTTGTGGTTTTCAATAAAGAATATTTGTATTGTATTGTAATACTTTGAAGAATATTAAGTTTACTAACGTAATTATTTATCTTTGTTTCAGGTACGTGTTTTATTCTTCGGCGATACGAAAGTTGTTTTTTTTTAATCTTACTACGTTATTATACCATTCTCCACTGATCTCTATTGGCTACACGACGAGCGCATTCTGCCACAGGGAACTTGGTGATAGATTTGATGGTATTTGTCCATTGGGCTGGTAATCAACCATAATTATGGTCTCTTGCCCTCAATTCTACCCTGTATCACCAATATTATAGATGTTACTAAGAGAAAAAATATTTCGTGTAACAATTTCATAACCTTTTTTTTACCATTATTCATTATCTTCGAATATGAACAAAGTCAATTCATGGGCAAAGCCAAAGCCGTAAATAGAATAAAATATGTTTTATGCATGCGATATCTGAAACCGGTCATTGTTATTTATGATTCGTGACACAAAAACAATTTGATATGATTTATGTAAATCATATACAATAATGTACGATTTTTGGCAGCATCGGCGAAGAGCAAAAAAAAGTTGTTTTATTTGGACTTTGCTTATGGGCTTTCCATAGTCCGTTTTAAGAATCAATTAGCGGATTTTCTCTACAAATATACGTGTAAACATACCAGTTTAATAAAATAATACTTTCAATTGAATGCCTAATTATCTGTAATACCACCACGGGACAATTTGACACCAATTGACCTAGTCCCAAACTAGGCAAAGCCTGTACTATGGGTACTAGACAACGGATAAACATACTTATATACATATTAAACATCCAAGACCCGAGAACAAACATTCATATTCATCATACAAACATCTGCCCCGACCGGGATTTGAACCCGGGACCTCAAGCTTCATAGTCAGGGTCTCTAACCACTAGGCTATTCGGTCGTCAAATGTAATACGTGGTAATATGTGTGTGTGTGTGTGTGTGTGTGGTATGTGTGTGTGGTCGTGGTGGTGGTGGTGGTTTTGATTTTTCCATAACACACACAGTACATAATCCTTAAAAGTATTATTTTGCATAGAAAACTTTTCTTTGTTTCAATTTAAAATAATTATAAACATAGAGCTACAGTTTTGTTGTTTATAATTATTATTTTTTCAAATGTACTGTTTTCTTTTTCTGTGTGTCGAACGTGTACCGTTTTGTTTATTTGATCGTTCACCACCAACGTTTAACTCGTGAGACATAAAAATGGGATATTGACCGCGATTACCTTATAGGTTTGAGTTTTTGCCCGTGATCATGATGCATGCAACTGCATCGAAATATCGGGAGCTCATCAAACCTATAAGGTAATCGCGGTCAATATCCCGTTTTTCATTATGTCTAATGCAGTTAACCGCGAATCATATAAAACTGTTATTGTTTAACTCGTGACATCAATTTTATTATAGAATCAACTTGATTCTCAAATTATCCTTTACCCTTGATACAATTCAGCCAAGCCATCTTTCATGCGGTCTCACAGCACGCCCGAGAATGCTACGCGCCATTAAAACGCTCACTCGACCAACTCCGTGTCTGTTGATACGGAAGATTCACAAATCGCGGATTCCTAAAATGTAACTTTTAAAAATGTTTAGCTCCCTATAATAAACGAAAAGGTTTACAATTGTATTTTGTTTGTATTGTTCTCTTTTTCGTTTGGGGGATCGAAAGCGATTAAGTTTATATAAGGAGGATATTATTTAACCTAGAACACTTTTTGATAAGAACTTAATATTGTGAAAGTAAATAAAGTTCTCTACTGAAAATCCAAAAAACTGGACATTTTCGTTGTTCTCTATGCAAAAAATCCGCAGTTTTCTATGATACAAGTTAAAAGGTTAATTGACAAGCCAAAGTAGGCAATACTAACTTAGCAGTCTCAAAATAATATTGCATGGTTCGGCCAAATACAAAAACAAAGGTTTTAGATTAAACCCAAACTCATTACCATTTCTAAGGCAACATTTTTCACTCAACGCGCACGATATCCAAACGTACGGTAGCAAAATAGTGAAATATCTAATTTATGTCCCAGAAAATGAAAACATTCGTTCGGTGCAACATCTGAAAACGGAATCGACTGAAATGGAATCGTGTCAATGTCTGTTAGCGGAAATAGAATGTGGAACGGTGGGCAACACTTTATATTTGTGGCGGGTTTGCATTCGATCGTAGACTTTCAGCTTGACATTTACCTGGTATTAAAAATATTCAATTCACGCTTTGGAATAGTTTTCTTTTAGGGTTCGGTGGTGGTTGTTAGGTTCGTGGTTTAAAAGTTATAGCGGTTGATCATAATGGGATGAGTGGTGGGAGAAAATGGGGCACTATGACATAGACATGCTGCAGGCTATTAAAAAAAAAATGTGCTTGAAGCAGTTAGTAGTGTTTGTGTGTAATAATTAAACGAAGACCCACTTTTGAGATGTCAGAACAACTGGAACAAATCTTAAGCAATAATTATATAAGCTGTCGAATATAGTGTGTTAAAGATGTTGTGTAGGTTTTTAGAAAAACGTTTTTGATGAAATATGATGAATATTGTAAATTAAGGAAAAAAGTAGTATATTAAATGTTTACGTATTTAAAACTTAAGCAATGTAACCTGTAAGTATAATAACATCTTTACACACAAAACAAAAGAAGCGAAACGAATATTTGTCAAATTCGTAAAAGTCAAGTGCCAGTTGAATTGCACCCTTAAAGAGGCTATAACTTCTTAGTACCTAACCATAGTAGTAGCATCTAAAACCAAAGACTACTCGTACAATCTCCCACTGACACACATACCAACCATCCCCCTGATAAAATATCAAGCACGTTGCACTAGAAAATAAATTAACATGTCCCCCTTTAAAGGCGGAAATATACCCCCCCCCCGTTACCCCCCGCCGGAAGGTGCGCGCGCGCCGCCGGCTCGCATCCGGTCTCGTTACGCGCTTTGTGCCGGCACTCGGACTCAATGAGGTATTGTCACATTCAGATCTATGGGGCGAGTGTTGATTTGTGGAGCGATATGGGGCGTGGGGCGAGAGAGGTGGTTCTGCTGCTTTGATTAATTTGTGAGTGCGGGTGATGCTTTGATGTCGTTTGTTGTATGAATTTGTAGTCAAATACAAAAAAAAAACACGGCGTAGAAAATGAGCAACGGCAGTTGAAAAATAAAATGGTCTGTGTTTATATTAAAAATCGCCCACTCCTGCGAGTGGTGGTCGAACACCAGAATGTTGCTTCAGTACATTTCCTGGAGATCTTCTTCAATAGCCCAAGACTCGCATCCGTTACAGGCCAAATGTAGCAGTGTAACACTTGAGTGCTCAAGTTGATATTTAAACTTCAGCAACACAGTACCTACTTACAGCTCTCATGGCATGGTCTCGTGGTAACAAAGAATAAGAGGTGGGTAATTTTTTGTTGCAACAATAGACTTGATGAAAATGGCCAAATTGTAGTGTTTAGGGAACACAGACGCAGAGACGAAATTCCGCTCATTCAATGTGCATAACATACGCTTATAGTCCCCCGATTCTTCAAAGCGCACTTTCCATCCTTCAGGCCAGCAATCTTGACCACTCCCGTAATTTTCCCAACGGCCTGCGCAATCACGGACTCGGAAAGTACCCATTACCTCCGCACTCGACTCGCATTCGACTCGTTCAAACCGCTAATGAGGTATTTGAGACATGGCTTTTAGAATAGGAGCCCTGTTTTACCGACAAAAATGTTGTTTATTATGATGACAGTTTTATTTTATCTAACGCCCCGTACAATGTTATCATATACCTACTTAAAAGAATTTCATGTAATATCAAACTGAGTTTAGAACCGTATTTTTGTTGCGGCAAAAAAATGGTATCATTCTTTTCTCATTTCTTCTTTTACGAGTAATTTGCTGAGTAGGTTCATTGCTTCACAGCTCAAATTTAGTAGTAAAAATAGTTTTTGCATTCTGTTAGATGCGTATTCTATCAAACTGAAATGTCGAATTGTCACGGCATCAATACTGTATTATCAATTATAATTTATCTTATCCTATGCTAAATACAAAATTAACGTTTCGTCGCAAACAAATGATTCCTCATCCACCATGTTTCTATTTAACAAAACCTGTTAGTGAGTACGTTCTAACGAATGCAATGCATTAGCTAAACAGCCAGAATTCCGACGCGAACTCTGAACTAGTATTTGCAAACCAAACGGCAATGAAAGCGGCAGTTACAAGTATACAGCTGAAACAGTCTACGTCCGCGACTGAACTGGGGCAGAGCTACCAGTATGACTCACAGACTACATCTATGTGGTTGACAGCGGGCTCACATCATCACACATCACCAGCCTTTTTTACGTCCCACTGCGGGTACAGGCCTCCTCTCAGAATGAGAGGGCTTGGGCTTGGGCCCAAGCGGGTCCAGTGCGGATTGAGAACCACTGAATTGCATCGTAGCAGTGTGCGGGTTTCCTTCATCGAAAAGATAGTGATAAATTACGAAAAACTCAGATGCGTGAGTCGGGGCTCGAGCTAACGACCATGTGCTTGAGAGGACATAGGTACCTGTAGGTAGCTGTAGGTAGCTGTAGGTAGCTGTAGGTAGCTGTAGGTAGCTGTACCTTTAAGGTATCTCTACCCGTCAATTTAGTACAACGTCAAATTATACTGCAAAAATCATAGTTACTCGGGTTTTACTGAGATTCCTGCAGGAATGTATGTAAGAAAGTATTATGGGAGTTCGAAACAGGATTTATTCTATTCAACATACAATGACAATGCAAAGAAAAAAATTCGTTAGGTACACCAACGTTAAGTATAGCTCAATTGGTGGAGCGTGGTACGGATTACAGAGGTTGCTGGTTCAAGTCCAGCTGCTTAACGGATTTTTCTTTGCATTGTCATTGTATGTTGAATTTCATTCTATGAATGTTTCATAAAAATAAAAACAAAAATAATTAATAAATCGTTTATTTTCATTTATTCTATTCATTCGGTGGTAGCGTGTTCCAATAAACGGGGCCTTATTAAGGGTTAAGGTCCACACTGCTGCAGCAACATCACACCCACCAAGTTTCCTGTAATTACATAAAATGTAATTTTCACTGTTATGCACCTTTTGGTCAACGATTCAACAACCAAGGTGTCAAACTTTAAACAGTTTTTATTAAAAACCAGATAGTGCTGTGGCAGTTGTAAGCTGCGCTTTCCACCACTTATTTCGTATGTATGAGGGACCAGCCTGCGGATGGCGTATTTAAAAGTAGACGTTTGACTGACCGCACGGCCGCTGAATACTAAGCGCCCGTCTTTGTCATGGCGGAATAATCCGCCGTCCACGTAGCGGCGACAAAGAAACAGATTTTATTATTTCTAATTAAGAACCTCTTAAGGAGCGTCAAATTAAACGAAACGTTTTGGATGCTAATTAAAAAGCGTCTTTTTCTAAAGTCTGCGAACAAACAAAGGAGGTCCATGATTCAGAGACGCCGTACTGTAAATTATTTACATTTCCAAGGAGCAACGTTTTAACCGCGCGATCAAAAGACACCCCCTCCCCGTTTCGCCATTAGGAATATTGTGAGAAATATTGCGCTGAGAAAAAGGATGCTTTCTATTTTTGAAATTGTAGTGGGATGGGTTTTGTCATTAACCTGATTTTGATGAGAGTACGTAAGGCGGGTGAAGATGATGAATGGGAAGAGCAGTAAGCTTTTGCGGCATTTAGATTTTTTTTATGGACACATTTTTTTTTTGCTCAAGTTGCAACAAAAATTCTTGCAGCAAAGTAAAAGGCTAATCTTCAAAAATACGTTATTTTTCGGCATTCTTAACATCATCATCATCGGCATTGTCTAACGCGCTCGGCTTCACTTAGGCATTCGCTATCTTTTTCTATCAAACGGTACTAAATCGTCCGAGAAAAAGATGGCGCATGTCTAAGTATAGCCCAGTGCGTGAGACAATAAGGCCGCTGTTTCGATATCGAATTGAGAGTTTCGTAGCTTGAAAAGTTTACTGCATCTTTTTAAAATTTTATTAATAATATCTCTAACGATGTATCAGATGCAGTTGCTTCAGTGATTAAAAAAGAGAGAAAAGCTTTTTCGTCTGTCACTTACTTTAATTAAGAAACCGTAAGACCTCTGAATGCTAGCAAAGGCCAAATAGCTAAAGGGGATCCAGAATAGTTGAGATCCACAGCCGTGCATGCGGCAAAGAATCTTGCACTCGTCGCATCCTATCTTTTCAGACTTGGGAGTGCGAGGCAAATTAATGAGTAGTCCGGAGTACGGTGACAACGAGTGTCTGTTTGAATAAATAATTACATTAAAGAAGGGTTTTTTTTTTTTTGAAAACTGTAGGTATGTTTTCTATCATTGAAGGCTGCATTCGCTTTGATTTTAATAATTAGTACTTTTTGGAGCGCCGACTGGAGCAGATATTTACATAGGATTGCTAGTGTCGAAAGAAATGTGTCAATTTTCAGCAATCATAGGCCAGTTATTATATATTATAGCTTATTTTTCATTGGTGGAGAATGTCAGATATACCTCACTCGACAATAATAGCGACCCTAATGGATTTTTGATTTGCGATAGTCCTAATTGAGATGTGGGAACGATAGGTAGGTACAGTACAAGTTTTTTGGTGGATAGTAAAGAACCATCTTTACTAATCACTAGATTATACATCAAATGAACGTGATAGTGCCCAGCAAATGCAGAATTCAAGTAAAAACGCGTATTCCCTCTGTTTGTTGCCCCCAAGTACCCGTCGGCCGCTCCTCGCCGTAAAGTACACTATCGCTTTACGGAATGTATAAGCAGCTGACACGGCGTGACTAGGACAGACTAACGACTCTTGACTGTGACAGGACTTTAATTTACATACTACCTACGTTACCTACCTACCTACCTTCACCTGCCTCACCTACCTTTCTCTGTTTCCTTTATTAAGAGTTCTTGTATTGTAATAAAAAAAACAGACATGGCTGTTTGAACTCAAATTCCTTTGCCTATCCCTTATGTGATGAATTACGTAAAAAAATAAAAATATTCCATAATTTCTACGCATCCGTGGTAACTGCAACAGCGAATCGTCGAGGCGGCGAAGGACAGCATTCAGAGAGCGCTCGCTCACCGCGTCCCATTCATTGTGATGATTGCTCCCTCTCATTATACTTACACGGGATGTTTCGGTCGTGATGACGTCTCGCACAGGATGTTTCAGTGACGACTGGGCTGAATGTCCAGGGGCGTTGAATATGGAATGAATTCATAAAGAGTCTTTATTTTTAGAAGATGACCGCGTTGCAGTTTTTTGTTGTCTGACGTAGGTATAATAGGTATACAAAGTACAAAAAGTCGTTTGTACATAAATATTTATTTTGATACTTTTCCTTATAGACACAGGATTCTGCAGGTCACGATGTTTTCCTGCACCGAAAAGCTCATGATAAATTACAAATGTAATTTTGAACTTAAATTCCGAAAAACTCGGAGATGTACGAGCCGGGTCTCGAACTCATGACCCTCTGCTTAAGTAAGTAAGTAAGTAAGTAAACACTTTATTGTACAAAAAATAGGATAAAACACAAGTTACAACAATAACATTAAGCCACCATAAGACGCCATAGGTTTGCTGCTAGGCTATCACGGCTCACATTACCTATGTTTTAATTGAGACACAAAATTGTTACCATAGATCCTGAATACACAATAAACGCGATAGAGAATAGATGCGGGAAAATGATTGGACATTTGATACGACACGACAACTTCTTGAAAACCATTTTAGAAGGAAAAATTGAAGGACAGAGTGGAAGAATTCGACCTAGGCGAAGCTACATGGACCAGATAGACCAGGAGAAGGCCGGTGTCGTGTCGCATCAGGAGGTCAAGGAACTGGCTCATAGAAGAGATGATTGGAAGAAACTCCACCGACAAGAGTGTATTGTTAAGTTTGTTGATGATGATGGAGAGTAGGTACAGCGTTAAATGAGTTCTAGTACATCAAATCGTTTTGCATAGTTCACATAATGTAAAGTCTCTTTGCTGTTCTTTTGCTCCAAGAACCCCGCATTCCCCTAATTATCCTTAGATAGTCAAACAAAACGGAACCCTGCAAATAAATAGCTCACCGTTACCAACTTTACCTTTGAATGGTGAATTTTAATATCCTAGACACGGCATTGTTTACTTTACCGGTGGTATAGCAAACAATTGAAATATTCCCGTCATTAACGAGAACATTGCCAGTGAATAGTGAAATAATTGCTCTTAACAGTGCTAACCTTCCATCTTTACCATCGAATCTGTATTCTCAGCCTTACTGGTTTAATAATAAAGGTTTATTTCTATATCCGCATCCGGCTGTAACGAAAACACTCCAATTACTCGCATTACGGTGCCATCTTTCCTTATAGCCCTTGACGGTGGAGAGCAATTAGTTTTTTTTTATCCGAATCGGGAATGCTTGAATTGAAGAATTGTCAAGCGTGTAAGTACATAAATAACGATTTTTAGGGAACACTGCACGACTAACGCAAATGGCTGTAGGCTCGAATTGTCACCAGTGCCTTTACGATCAAAAACCACAAAATACGTCTCGACCGCGTTTGCGTTAGTGTCAAGTAGTATGAGAATTGATAAAAGCGAACGCGATCGAGACGTATTTCTTGGCCTGGTCGGCGATTACACTGGGCGCTCTGATCAAGATCATCATCAGACTTTTTTTACGTCCCACTGCTGGGTGCAGGCCTCCTCTCAGAACGAGAGATTGATTGGGACAGACAGATTGGGAACTTCACACACACCATTGAATTGCTTCACAGGAGTGTGTACGATGTTTTACTGACAAGGTCATGATATTTTACAAATGTAATTTCGCACATACCTAAATTCCGAAAAACTTACGGGTGCGAGTTGGGGCTCGAACTCATGACCCTCTGTTTGAGAGGCCATAGGTCAAACCACTAGGCTAACACGGCGTTATTACGGGCTTTTTATCACCAAATATGTATGACCCCTTTGACTAGTGAGATAGCCAGTGGCTTCAGAAAATTTTTAGTCAGTCCAGTAAATATTCGACGTCACTGTCAAAGATTTAGACCTAACGATTCCCGACTCTACTGTAAGTAACCGATGGGCACTTTGACAACATCAAACAACTCGACACGGAAAAAGAACTTCCTCCTGTTTAATGGGATTTTGATAAGATTAGGCAGTTAATTCGGGGCTCACATATTGCTAGTAACAAAACACTGTCTGATAATTATACAAAAATAGACGGATACGCCACCGCTTCACCGGTAATTCGGTAACTTAGTATCCCTTAATGGCAGCTAAAGAGTGAGGGCCGCATTTTGTCAGCGCTGAACAGGTGCGTGGCCTATCTTATCGATGGCTAATAAGTGTAATAAGCAACAGAATTAAAACACATACACTGTGAAATGATCCACCACAACACGATACGGAAATGAAACGCGCAATTTTAACCGGAAACATATTTTCCGTCTTACAATCCGAAAAATTAAAATGTAAAACCGCAAAATGTAATATCCACTGAATGATGTTTCACATGAAAATTCTTATGTGACATAAGTGCATTAAGAAAATTACCCGCCTCTGCAGCGACTTTAAATAAATGCGAACGCGGGCGGAGCAATGTACATGGAAATGCTAGATATTTTTCTGCGTCACAAAGATTTGTTGCACAAAAGATTCGTGCCTTTGTATTGGACGGGTTAAAATTTTTTTTCTTCAACCATGCTCTTTCGGGACTTTAGAATTGAATAGTGATGTGGGTTTTGTAAATGTTTCATTCAATAACTACTGAACGGATTTTAAAACTACACAGTAGTATGCATATACACCAGTTCATCCGCGGGGTAGCGCTAGCCGAAAAATATGCAGACGAATTCGCAGGCTACACAAATAAAACAGACAAAATAATGGGACAGCTCCAGTAATGCTACACTACAAGCGCTATTATCTCTAGACAGCATCGTGAAATCCTAATAAAACCTTTGATTTTTGAACATGTAGAAAACTGATCTCCTTCTAACCTACGAAACTGTAGAAATATAGTTATACTATAGCAATATCTTTCCTTTCCCGAGTCCTGTGTTTCGTTCGAGATCAAAGGAGAGTTTTTTAACCAAAGAAAATGGCAGGTACGCAAATAACAAGCAAACGTCAAAAGGAGACTAACGTGGTTCATATTAAAAAGGCGTATGTCCATATGAATGCTATGAAGTAGAGCCTTTTGAGTTTCGCGAGATGCACCGCTAGTTACGATCCTTTGTTGAATACGCTGCAACGTTAAAGATGGTCGTCAAAATCTTACGGTAGTTTGAACGAGAGGAATGGAAAGAGAGATATGTACGTAGAGTCAGCCTTTTCTCTATGTCCGTTATAATTATATCTGTTTATTTTTAATCTTTCAAGTGTGGCAAACCACGGCAGTAAAGGCGCGTGTTAAAATACGGCCAAATGTTAATACTCGTAGTTGTTGCTTGTCCTCTAACATGAACAATGACACATTACACATTATGTCATCAAACTACGATATCTCTTTTCGTTTCGTTCTTACATGCACAAATGCCGTTGGGTATTATGATAACAGAACAGAATTATATTTTTGAAGTGTAAGCAAGTAGCGAAATCAATAAAAAGTTGACACAGCGCGCGGCGTGCGGTTATAATTGAACGCGGCTTGTGGTTTATTCTGTATTCTGAGCTTGCATCTTTCGTCTTTATAAAGAGACTCAAGTTTTAGTCCGTAAGCTTGGTCCGCTGTTATCTGGTACTAATTTTGGTAGCCACAGAATCCCCCTGGGAGAGCTCAGTCCGCGCCGCAGACCCCATCCATTTGTTGCTCGTTACACAGATCCGGCCACTAAATATTATGAATAATTTATCAGCAATATGGCCGACATGGTGCAACTATCCTGGTAAAGGGAAGGTAAGAAGAGAGTGGAAAAGAAGTTCGTGTTTTATTCGAGGTGCGAATGGGCGTGGGTTTTGGAGCGGTGTTCCATAATATTATTTAACCTATAACGCCGAAAACAATGTTTTGTTATCTGTACTTGTATTGTCATCCAACTTACCAAATTTCAAGTCAATCCGACCACTGCAAGTGGGTAAAATTAAACTTGCAAGATTTGACCTGAACATAACACACATGCATATCATTGCAAGTTAATAAAAAGCTTGTAAATAAGCTTGAAATCTGTACTATGCCAGCTGGTCAAAGGCGGCTTTGGACAGGGAAAACCAAAACTCGCCAATTCGCAGCAAAAACAATAACGCGCCTTCCGTAATTTGCATACAGGGCGCTAGCACGGCGCTCTCGCCGCGGGCCAGAGGGTTACGGGAGGGGGGTGGAGGGGCGATTAAAGTCCCTAAAATACACGTCAACGTGTTGACGTTTTGATGAGGCGAAATAAATTTGCCCGAAGAAGCCCCGGGCGAACGCGTGTCCCTAGGAAATGAAGTTAATCACGGGATTTTTCTCGTCTTTGTGGGTCCAAAAATGGATGGCGAGTTTTTTTTTTGGGCGCGGCGCGGAGCGCGGGGTTGGCTAGGGGTGCGAGGTAATTGGTATTTGCTATTTTGACACGTTTTCTATTAGTGCTTTTTTTAAGTGGTTCTCTGAAGTCTTATTCTGTGAGGTACTTAGTTTGTTTTGGAGTTTTACGTGACGATGATTGTCTTTGTCAGTTATTTATTAGGTGCACGATTTTCACAAAATGTAATCAAGCTGATTGGCGGTGTTTCGAAAAGTTGCCAATCTGGTTTCTAAAAATGTTCGCCTGATTATCTTGTTTTAGGGTTTTTGTGTCAGTGTTAATGACTGGGTTGTTATTGGGGAACAGACGGACTTTTTGTATATTTTTTTAAAAGCAGAAAATACCAATGATCTGTTTTAATAACTTACTTTCGATAGACATTATTCAGAACGGGATATTAACCGCGGTTGCCTTACTACGCCTGTTCTGAACATGTCTAATTTAATTTCAGTATTTAAGTAACTACTTAGTTTGCATAAATTCAAGACTGGCCTAGTTTAATGTCACTTTAGAAATACAAAACCCCATTCACCATGCATCACACTCACAATGAAGCGTACTAGCAATATCAAACTATACCGTCTCACCATAGAAAATCAAAAACTGTCAACCAAACACTACAAAAGCCCGCCTAAATCAAACCGTACGGCCCAAACTACTGCGCACAGGTAGCGGCGCGACGAACTATGTTCTCATACATTGCGTGTGTTCCCTGTTAATCGTTATGCGATGAACATCTCGACAGCGCAATGAACGAGGAATCACGGATGTTGTCGTAGCGGTATAATGGAGCAGTCGTCTGACACCTCGTCAGAGGCACAAGTGCCATTTAAAAGTTTCGCCTTTCTGGGGCGCGGCGTGTGAGGTACACGGTATTCTGGTGAGCCGTGAGAGCTTGTCATTGTCAGGAATTTGGCACAAGTGTCAATTTCGTTTTTGAAGTCGAAGTTGTTCAGGGTTTGAACTTTTTTGAGGCTTGCCAGTTGGTGCGGGACTGAACAAAAACAGTTGAATCAAATCAAGAATAAGACCCTGCCTAGAAATAATAATTTGTCAGAAAACAACTGTCAGCATTATTAAGTCAGCTCTATTCCATACCGTGCCCACGTCACACGTTCGACTATGCGATACACGACAGCTTTTCGAGATGACAGGAGAGTGACGCGCCGGCAATTTAAGTTGAGCAGTGAACTAGGCGACCATGGAAGCGGTTTTGAATTGAGTCAATAGTTTGTGAACAGCTTTATTTTAAAGGCCTGGTAATATACCACCTGCACTTGCAGACCTGGGGATCGATTTTTGAATCTCACCCGGTGACTAAATTCAATGATTACTAAAAAGTTTGTATTTTTGAATCTCAGCGGCGACTAAAATTATCATGCCTATGATATCAAATACGAATGCCCCCACTCGTAAACGAGATTACTGAGTGACTTCTTGACCACTATCAGTGGCATCTAACTTCAATCAGTGTCACGGGTGAGAATTCAGTCACCAAGTGAGATTCAAAAATCGATTCCTTGGTAATATTATGATCTAAAAGTAAATAGATTATATTAACCCCGCGCCCGATTCGAAGATTCATAAAAACCCAATCGACCAATCTTAATGATACATGTACAACATATCACGAGCCCAGCCAAGTCTATTAATTACCCAACACTGGCAGGTTTCTAGCATTTACCCCGAAAATAAAAACAAAGTGTAATCTGTGATTTGTGAGAATGATTAATGTTCCGAATCCGAAAAATTCGAAAAGAAAATACGAGAGACGCGTGGTGATGCATAACAAATCGACAGGTTACTTTCTCGAGATCGTATCCCAACTGACTGTAGCATTGCAAAAACAACTTTAAAGAACAAGACTTGAAGACGAAGTTGCGGTGTAAAGAAAAAATTGAAATGAGGTTTAGAAAGTAAACGGTGCGCAGCGTCTTTTTCTAAATGAAAACAACTATTGTACGACCATTACACAAATTGGCGGACATGAGTTTTGCTTTTCATGCCCTTCTTTCGTAGATGGTTCTTATGGTTTTTTGTCCATAAAGGGATTTTTTAAAGTAAATGATTACATATTTTAGCGTTTTTTTTTTGGTTTGGCACCCCGTAACGTAACGGGACCCTATTGCCTACGCCTCCACTATCAGAGGGGCTAATTTAACGCGCTCTGCTTCCCTTTGACATTCGCCATTTTTTTCTATCAAAGGTTACAAGATCATGCGAGAAAGAGATGGCGAGCGCATTAGACAATTAGGCTTCTGGTCCTATAACGGTTCTTAAGATACAGCTCGATTTCACTATTTGCTATTTTAGCGTCCATAATAAACGGTATTCCTTTTTTAAATAAACGTATAATTAAATGTGCATCGGCTACTCGGATTCGACGCTTCAAAATATTTTTAATCAAACTGTTTCAACAGAACTTAATCCAAACAAATGCGATTCTGAAATACTTCATAATCTTCTTTTCACTGAGAGCTAAAGTATGGAATCCACTCTAATCCTGTAAGGTCAACGACCGTTTATTAAAATAGCGTACCTATTGAAGCAACTAATTTTGTTAGTTGAATGCATTATCCTAATATACTGAAGAAAAAGCTTACTTTGTTAGAGAACTAACCAACCGTAGCTAACTACGAGGAAGTAGGGTATAAAGGTTTATTATATCTACTTTCCTATCTAATATTTGCTGGGTTTTTCCAGTTTAACAGGACTTCAAAATGCGAATTAACATTACTTGCACACACACAAACATAGAATACAAGCACACACAAAAGCACACACGCACTCACGTACTCACATGCACATACTTCCCATCACAAATTTCAACACATCACTCTAACGACGACACATTTGTGATTGAATTTCATTTCACACACACAAAATGAAGGTACCTATGTCTAGGTCTTCATTCTTATATAACTTTTTCCATTCCCAAATATACTTAAAACAAATGCTACATCGTGGAAGGCCTGGAGTCACTTTGACCTATAAAAAAAACCGGTGAAGTGCGAGTCGGACTCCGTAGAAAGATTTTAACGCTTTTCCCCAATGTTTTAAGAAGTACAGTGTTAGCAGAGCCCTGCTCTTAAGCAAAATGTACGCAGTGTGGGGTCAACTTATATTGGTAAGCGAAATTTACAGACAGACATAAAAATTTAAGATTTTGAGACTTTTTGGAGTGGTTGTGCTATAAGAGCTACCTTCATACCAAATTTCAAGTTTCTAGGACAACTGGAAGTACCCTTTAGGTTTTCTCAGTACAGCGATTTGTATGGAAACCACCTTTTTAGTGACTTTATCTTTTGATTGCGTTGATTTAGATGGTTGATTTTTAACATACAATGACTATGCAAAGAAAAATCCGTTAAGCAGCTGGACTTGAACCAGCAACCTCGGTAATCCGTACCGAAAATCGAAATCGAAATCGGAAATCGGTATCCGTCCGTTGGTACGGATTACCGAGGTTGCTGGTTCAAGTCCAGCTGCTTAACGGATTTTTCTTTGCATAGTCATTGTATGTTGAATTTCATTCTATGAATGTTTCATAAAAATAAAAACAAAAATAATCAATAAATCGATTATTTTCATTGGTTGATTTTTGTCACAGCTTCAAGGAATTATAGGCTTGAGTATTTGATATTAATTTCAGCATACTACCTTCACACGTTCCAGAGAGTTCTTTTCAAGTCCCAAATATACTCGAAACATACAGCTATAATATCGTACAAGGCCTGGAGCCACTTTGTCCCATTAAAAAAAGGACTTTACGTAATATTTTATCCTGCTTATATTTTCCCCCTTAGAAACGTAAAACGCCAAGTCAGCTGCAGGTAAAATACTGCAGACTCCAACCCCTTGTTCGGAAGGGTGCACAAGTGCCTTGGCATTCGGATTGTTTCTTTCAAGAGGCTTTCGAGGATTATTTTGCGAGAAGTTAATTAGTCTATAATGACGTTTAATTGGACTTAAGAAGCTGGGGGATTACTCAAAAGCGATATTTTGGAAAATGTTCCTTTGTTACATTTTAGACGAGAAATTATTACAGTGAGTAAACAGAATGCAGAGATTGAATTGGTGTCGATTCTATTAATATCTTTTTTTCGCCTGACTTATCCTTATTATGATCTCAATTGGAAAATCTTTTTGTATTTTTGTATTTATTTTTTCAATTTTTTTTATTTTTACGGTTTTCCCGTGGGTATCAATTATATTTTTAATAAACTCACCGAAACATGAATACACAGAAAAACCAGAAAAAATACCAACCCCGGGAATCGAACCCGGAACCTCGACACTCCGGGTCGCGTGCCCACCCTTACACCAGAATTGGTATTTCTATTAAAAACATAATTTATCCTTATTATCCTTTCTGAGGCTCGTCGTGCTATATTTTTCAACATACAGCTAAAAAACAATTAGGTAAGCATTGGACTCAGGGATGTTGATTTAATATTTTGATGATAAGCTCATCAACAGCTTCATCTAGACTCTACTGTTGGTTGCCTTCATTACTGTTCACGTGGCTGCTGCTAATTGTTGGACACTGTACAGATTCGGCCAGGCAGTGGGCCAGCATGTTGGGCCAGCGTGTAGAGAACTTCTTGGCGGTATTTTAGCAGTTGGCGCCAACATTGGTCGTCCAACAGTAATGATCGGTACACCATTGCGTAAACAGCGATATTTGGAATTCGCTATTTAGGCCCAACCTACGACCTTATTCCACCAGCTGCATTTATTCATAGGTCGACCAGAAGTAGTCAGGGTATCCACTATTATGTTGTCAGCATTCCCAAAATTCGCAGAAAGAGTTTTTGCTCTTTTTTCATCATCCGCACGTCTGAGGAGTGGAATTCCCTGCCTGCGTCTGTGTTCCCTGATGAACAATATAATCTGGCAGTTTTCAAATCTAGGGTGAATGGGCATTTGCTAGGCAAGTGTGCTCAATAGTAGACCACATCTTCTCTGCCAGCGTCTGTGTTCCCTGAACACTACAATCTGGCCGTTTTCAAGTCTAGGGCGAATTGACATTTGCTAGACAAGCGTGCTCCATCTTAGATCACATCTTCGCTTACCGACAAGCGTGATTGTGGTCAAACACAAGCCTTTAGTGTATAAAAAAAACATGCTGGTCCTAGTGGGCCAAGGTAGTCCTTAGCCCAATGTGCACAGCGGCAATAATCAATTATAATTCTGTAAGTAGAGGTAATGTTTCTAATTGCGGTTGTTAATCAACCGATACACTTTTCGGCTACAGCTTCAGTCTGATTGTATTGTTCCAATCACACTCTCTTCTATGGCCCAGTCCAATTTGACTCTTACATCAAAAATCCACGTTCCCAAAGCTCAAGATAACAACAATAATGTTCAACTTTGAGTAAAATCAAAGTTTCCGAGCGGTGCTCGAGAACTCGCCCCGTCAGCGCCGGGATTCCCGTTTGAAATAATTTGTAACGGGACTGCTGAGTCGCGGGGGCACAATGCAGCTCTTAATATAGTGCCGATCGATCAAAAGGTTAAGCAGGGTTGGCGAACGCGTAACGCCAATGTTGTAGAATAATTTAATAGTAGTGTGTAGCGTGGCGTACAAAACGGCTACTGTTCGTCCCTGTCCGCATCGGCTTCCGTGCTGCAGGAAAAGATCTTAATGTTTCTAGATATTTTAAAGTATGCTCATGATAACGATGTCTGCTTATTCGGTACTAGCTTTCGCCAGTGGTTTTGCTTCTATGGAAGAACTCCTTATCTTTTGTCTACGTCATTAAGAGAATCTCTGTGTAATATTTCAGCTTTCTATGTCCAATTATTTGGGCTGGGCGTTCGGTTGATGAGTCGTCAGTCAGTAAAAACTTAAAAAAATGGTTTTGCCGAATATTCAGGAGACATGCAAATCGCAACGTATTAATTACAACTGAAGAATTTTCATAATGTGAATGTCCCTGTGTAGGCGGGCTGTTTCAACAACATGATAGATTCAAAGTGTTTCTTTTGGTACCTACATATAACATAATTCATTTTGTGTATAATTTGAAAGGTGCCATTTCATAGTCTTTTATTCTCCTGATTAGAAATCAAAATGGAAGACAATTATAATACTGGCAGGTTTAACCCGTGCAATGTTCACTTAAGAATTATTTTCTATGACAGCCCTTGGACCGATAGCTAACTCAAATAATATAAATCGCGCAACCCTACCCAAGGCCACATCAGCAGCACCGGAAACAATTATTTTCACTCCACACATATCGCTACATGCTCGGGTCACACTCGGCCACTGCTTTATTTCCCCCCCACATACTATATATATCTGTATGTCTGTATGTGTTTCGCTTGAATAAAGATTTCTCGCCGGTTCGGTAATACGATCGGTCTACACGGTGCTTTTGGGATGTAGATAAATTGAAGGGTTTTCTGGGAAATCGACAAGTTTTTTTCTCTGGTCTTCAGTGTATATCATTTTCTGATCATGTCAACTATGTTCTTACCATTATTATTAATGTGAATAATTGATTACTGTTAGACGTACTCCTATTGACGTGGGAGACGAGCTGTCGGTAGGCCTCTAACAAGATGGAGCGACGACCTAGTAAATATTGCGGGACCGCGGTGGATGCGGAAAGCACAAGACCGGTCTGAGTTGAGAGCCTTGGGGGAGGCTTATGTCCAGCAGTGGACGTCTTTCGGCTGACATAATGATGATGTACTCCTATTGGTTTGTTTGCTACAAACTACAACGAAGAGTTTTCTGATGAATGCTGTCTCAGGCAATCAGTTTATGTTACCGGATAAAGACAGAAAAGTCTGTTTTGTGCATAATGTTATACCTACAAGTATTATGGTTCAAACTCAAAGAAAAAATGCAAGCATGGACATAGAACTTCCTCAATTTTACTACATCCAAATAAAAGGCAATGGTGGCAAAGCAATTTGGCGTTAAACGCTTTAACATGCTTAGAATTAGAAATATGGCGTCAAAAAACTATAAATCCACCGTAAGGTGACAACAGGTGCGCAGATTCGTATGGGGCGTAACCACATCTCTGCCGTCTCAGCTAATGTGTTTACCCCATTACACCAACAGGCTTTACAGCCGAAAAGCCAAAGAGCTTCCCCGCCCCCCCGCACCACGATATAAACAGGGCGACAAAGGGGTAAGCAAACCAACACAGAGATCTTAATCCTTACCCGTGTTATGTTTTCGCTCGGAATCCGACAAACATCGTCGACTCAACGCGTTTGCATTAAGTTTTATTACTTCCCGCTCTTGTAAATTATAGGTGTAATATAAGGGGGAGAGAAAACTAAGATATTTTCCTTGTTAAGCGATAAAAATATAAGTGGGATCCTCGAAGGAGCCGTGGCCGAGTCTTGACTATAAATCTAGAGGGAGGTTTCTCTTACGCGGAAATGTAATCGTATGATTACAGGGACATGTTGGAATGATTTTGTTTTTTAAGATGTACGAATAGTAAATGTATTTCACAATGTTATAATAATGAAATAATAATAAACACAAAATCAAAACTCATTAAATATTCCTAGCTTGTATTTCATTGATAACATGATGGCTCTTTATAACAATGTGACGCATTGCACGAAATTACCAGTGTTGTTGGCAACTGTGCAGGCTGATCCCAAATTCGTAGACGTAGGTATTGAAAGTTTAGTGTCATAAAATTAAATCCAATTTTGTTACCAATTTATACTCCGATGAATTAACAAAGTAACAAATTGACCAATATAAGACTACAAGTCCAATTGAATGAAAAATACAAGTCTTATATCAAATTAATGAACTGTACGACGAACCAATAATTCTGATAAATGTAATAAAAAGCCAGATTTCAAGTTATTTGTTAATAGAAAACTTAGGCGAACAATATACTTTGACAATTGAAGTGAAAATACTAGGTAGTTTAACGTATATAACCTACGTCTGAAGTGGTCTGAGGTGGAGTGATCTTGACACTTAACGTAGGTGTATCTTAGAGCCACGATGTAATTTAGACAAGTGGAAAATTGCATCGACATTCGTTTTAGCTAGCTTGGAGATTATTTTATTATATTCTATACTTATGGCTGGAGAAATCTAGGAACTAGGACCCTGGCCCGAAAAATCAATAGTTTTTAAGCACCTGTAAATGGTATTTTTTTATGTTTTATTGGAATAGATTTTTGAAGAGGTTTCTCAATCTAATTTTTAATCCTTGAGTGAAGCCGTGCATTATAATTTGATTTCTTCACCATTAAGGCTGCGCCGAGCTTTTGACGCGGGCAAAGATTCGGTATTTAGCGCGGCTGTCACCTATGTGTGCGTTGTCACGCACACTACTGTCAACTTACTCGTTAGATCGGTACGGCCGATGCTAAATGTTAGTAACTCATTATTCTGTATGTCTCATTATACAGTATAATGAATCTCAACTACAGACATAAACCCATAGATAGTAATGAATAAAATACATAATGCAATTAAAGTTTTTCTCAAACATGCTCGGAAATTCTCGCTTTCCATTAAATTTGAAAACAGAACCCGGGAAGCACCTAATTTTTTCATTAAAACTTTTAAATGAAGAAGTCACTAAAAACGGTCATGGGTGTTGATTTCATGTAATTTGGGTGCGGTGAGCTCGAATTTGACATTATTTTTTGAATCCAAGATGGCGGATGACAGTTTGTCATTTTTGTCACTAAAAATGGTCACGGGTGTTGATTTCATGTAATTTGGGTGCGGTGAGCTCGAATTTGTCATTATTTTTTTAACCCTAGATGGCGAATGACAGTTTGTCATTTTTGTCACTAAAAATGGTCACGGGTGTTGATTTCATGTAATTTGGGTGCGGTGAGCTCGAATTTGTCATTATTTTTTGAACCCTAGATGGCGAATGACAGTTTGACATTATTGTCACTAAAAATGGTCATGGGTGTTGATTTCATGTAATTTGGGTGCGGTGAGCTTGAATTTGACATTATTTTTTTAATCCAAGATGGAAGATGACAGTTTGTCATTTTTGTCACTAAAATGGTTATGGGTGTCGATTTCATGTAATTTGGGTGCGGTGAGCTCGAATTTGACATTATTTTTTTAATCTAGGATGGCGGATGACAGTTTGTCAAGCAACTTTGTTTTGATTGGACCTTGAATTGGACACCATCTTAGGTCGAAGTGCTCGTCAAAACAAACCTAACGAGCCTAAGCTCGATGGTATTACATTAATGAACTATCGAATTCCTATGGCCACCTTCCAGCTCCATCATCAGACCTTGGACACCATCTACAGTCGAAGTGCTCGTCAAAACAAATCTAACGAGCCCAAGCTCGACGGTATTAAATTAGTAAACTATCGAGTTCCTGTGGCCGCCGTCCTGCTCCATCATCAGACCTTGGACACCATTTACGGTCGAAGGGCTTGTCAAAACAAACCTAACGAGCCCAAGCTCGATGATATTACATTAGTAAATTATCGAGTTCCTATGGCCACCTTCCTGCTCCATCATCAGACCTTGAACACCATCTACGGTCGAAGTGCTCATCAGAACAAACCTAACGAGCCCAAACTCGATAGTATTACATTAGTAAACTATCGAATTCCTATGGCCACCTTCCTGCTCCATCATCAGACCTTGAACGTCATTTACGGTTTTAGTGTTAATGACACCATCTCGTCTGTCTTCAACTCATAAGCAAAATATTGAAAACCGGATTGAGTAAATAAAAAAGTAACAAAAAATACTTACTCTGTTTTGCTGCGTGAAACACAGAATATGTACACAATGGCTATCGAAGTATTTTCGATCCGCATCGAAACGTGGTCTCTCTCTGAGCTCTCGTGGGCGACTGAATAATTTTCGTGTTGCACGCAAGTTATATTACGTCTCGCGTCCATAGTAATTTTGTATGGCAGATTTGGAAGGCGTTTTTAAAAAATCATAATTAAATAACTAAAGCACAATAAGAAATAAAACGATACATTTGTTGTAGCTAATACTTTTGATATTTGTTTGAATATGATTTTGAAACTAAAATATAGTTTTTTTATTAAATTTTTCCTTAACACCGACTCACGTTTTTCTCATTTTTGTACAACTTTACGTAATTGTATTTATTAAACTATAAAATATTTTAGACTATTGATGGCGATACATTGTAAACACGTTCTTTGTGATAATAATTACATATATTTTATATTTTTTTGGAAAGAATTGTGAACTCCAGAGATTTAACGGTGACTGCAGTTTTTGCTGATTTTGCTCGGCGCAGTCTTAAGATCCACGCAATTTTATTGGAAATTCCACTGATATCCAAAAAATCTTCTACTTAGTTAATTTATTGAATCAGGCGTTATTTTGCGGATGTCCATATTTATGAACTAAAAACAATAAATTACTTTGCTTACCTACCATATAACTATTTTTCAGTTGTGGTCGTGGGTGGGCTAAGTACCTAATTGTTTTTAGTTCTACTTAGTTGACCAATCATCGTTTATAGAACAACCTGCAGCCGTATTCAACATGGTCTAGTTGTCGTACGACAAAATTGAACAATTCCAAAAAACTGACGTTCTGAAATTTGGACGCGTCGCCAGTCGATGTCTGGCGTTGTTCGTTTTGCTCCAACGGGTACACACGCGGGCGCAGTCAATTCGTTCCAGAACACGGTTCGGGGCCTCGTGGAATTTGCGAATGGTGTTTCGAACGGCGCTTTTAATCAAATCATAACGTGTTGCGGTGGGAAAAGGCAGCAGGATTCCGTCTGCAGCTTCGGCAAAAAATGTGAAATTTGAGGCTATCTTTTATTTCGGAAAAGCTGCTTGCATTACAAGAAAGCAGATTTACAAAAAGGGTGTTATGAAGGGAGAGTGTATGAAAAAGTGGGAAAGGGAAGACCTCGGAGAACGTACTCCGATCAAATCGGTGATATTCTGGAAAAAGGACAGGTCAGGAGTACCTAAAACCGGAGAGAATGTATGAAGAATGTTATGAGATTAAGGGAAGCAAACGTTGTATGTCAAGATCGTAGCATGTGGAAGTCCGTGGTCTCTGCCTACCCCTCCGGGAAACAGGCGTGACTGTATGTATATTGTATAGTCCCCAGGACTGATGGACGATGGGGCCAGAAGGTTGTCGAATGGCGTCCGCAGACCGAGAGACGAACTGAAGGTAGGCCTCCAACAAGATGGAGCGACGGCCTGGTAAAGACCGCGGGATCGCGGTGGATGCGGAAAGCACAACACCGGTCTGAGTGGAGAGCCTTGCGGGAGGCCTATGTCCAGCAGTGGACATCTTTCGGCTGACATGATGATGATGATATATAATTCCTGCGAGATAGCGATAACAGAATTCTAACTAGAGAAGTCGCGGGCAACAGCTAAGTTTAAATATGTATAATATGAATTACGAAAAAATGTTATTGAAGTATCATTATTTGGTCATCTTTTACATTTACCTATGTGTATACGAATGCATTGTGACGACCTGTAACGACAGTAACCTATAAATAATTGCATTTCATTATTTTTTTATTTCAAAGGAACGATTAACCAAAAGGAAGCAAAATATCAAAATGGCAAACTGTTGGATTGGTTGACACAATAAGAGTTTTTAATTTACAAACTTTTATGGCTCGTCTTTTGTTAGGAACCTAAGTATACGAGTACGTCAGTGACACGCTCTTGAAAATAACGAGATTTGTTTACCTTTTAGTTAAACCCTGTTAAGCTATTGCTTTCAACTGCCATGTTGAAATTTGAATATAACCTGCGAGTTGTAATACTGAGTTAGAGGATAATACTATAGGGAAGGGTTGAAACAGCTCTAAGGTGTTAAGTCTGTATTTCGAGTATTTGCCCTGTTACAGTGATTGAGCCGTACTATTCCGAGATCCTTATTTAAACTATACATTACTAAAGCAATCTTGTTAACTATTCAATAGGTCAATTAATATAGTCTATTTAAGTCTTTTGTCACTCGAAACTGTTAATATTTTTTGTGTATCGTATCTCTCTCATCTGAATAACTCTTATTTGAATCAGCTGTTATTTTGCGGAGAGTACAAATCAAATCAACAAAATCGAACCATTTGCTCCTTCGCAATTAGAGTCATGCATGTGTTGCTTAGACGTAGGTAGTTCTCTTGCATGTGTAGTAGCGGAGTGGCAAGCTAAATCTGTTTCAGTAAACTCTTATTAATCTAAATTGCGATAAACTTATTGAAACTAACACACTAAGAACAGCTTTGCATAACTGCATATCTGTGTGTATGATTGCAATTAGTAAACTCGTCTCGAATCCGACCATTGTCAGCAACAATATTCCACAAATTAGGGCATTGTCCTAATATAATAAGCTGTTGTTAGTTTAATAGGTGAGCGAGTCCTGTAGGTAGCAAGTTAGTAATTTGTCTTGTCGTGGTTTTAAGACAACTCTACCTATAGTACAGTCGAGTTCTCCAATATCTGTACAGCCAACGGTTCATAAATACCTAAACACAGACCTTATGTAACTGGCAATAAGGTCTGTGTATAGATATTTTTGAACTGTTTACTGCATAGATATTGGAGAACTCGACTGTACCTGTAGGCGTAAGTCGTGTGGTTGGACAACCGGTCTATGAAGATTGAGTACCTGGTTCGATCCCCGGTCGGGGCAGATTTATATGATGAACTCGAGTGTTTGTTGAAATGAAATGAAATTTGTTGATTTGCATAAGACATCGAAGTGTTCAAAGATTTATTCTCGGGTCTTGGATGCTTAATATATGTAAAATTGTGTATTTATCTACGGATAATCATACTTATATTACAGGGTGTTTGATTGCCTGGTCGGGTCGGCCTGTTCTAGGCCGGAGTCCGGAGCGTGGCTGCACGCGCTTCCGTCTCCGCATCTGGGAACACTCCTCGACGACGACTCTTTGCGGGGTGGCTGTGGCGCTCCGCCTGGGCTGCGATGTTTGTGAACCTCATGTATGCATTTGTGACGCTATGGTGGAGAGCAACGGTCACCACACCTTGAGCTGTTGTCGCTGTGCGGGATGATTTCCGCGCCATCACGGCCTGAACGACACCATCCGCAGGGCGTTAGTGTCGGCTAACGTCCCGTGCGTATTGGAGCCTCCAGGTCTTAGCCGGTCAGACGGCAAAAGGCCTAATGGTTTGACATTGGTACCTTGGCAGAGGGGAAAGTGCCTGCTTTGGGACGCCACGTGCGTCAGTACTTTTGCATCTTCGCACCTCAGTCGCACCACGAGGATGGCGGGGGCGGCTGCTGAAATGGCAGCCGAAAAAAAGTACTAGAAGTACTCGGCCCTCACGAACTATTTATTTGTCCCGCTTGCGGTGGAGACGACTGGTTGTTGGGGCTCTGAGGCTAAACGTTTTTTTAAAGAAGTGGGGCGCCGTCTTCGTGAGAGGGGTCTTGACCCTCGCTCCGGGTCGTTTCTGGTGCAAAGGCTGTCCATCGCAGTTCAAAGGGGTAACGCGGCGAGCGTGCTGGGCACCTTCGCGCCTGGAATGACGCGGGGCGGGTTATTTGACTAATTTTGACTTTCTTGTTGTTGTGTGACATTATTTATTTTGGAATGACATGTAATTGTATTATGAATAAACATATACCTTATATTATAAGTATGATTATCCGTTGTCTAGTACCCATAGTACAGGAAGTCAACGATGGGTGGTCACGTTTTTTTTAAACTCCCCAAAGGACGTTGTAATTTTAAAGTAATAAGCATAATTTTCAGCGCGCCAGTGATCGAATATTTCAAACTAAGTTCGGTTTCGCAAGTCACATCAGAGGCCCGAGTACGAATATTCGAAACCTGCGTCACGTAAAATAGAATAGTAAACGTTATCGAGTTTGTATGACGTTTGGAACATCGCCCGCCCGTGAGCGTATTTGGAACTAAAATTTAGTACCTATGAGGTTTCTTGATCTCGATACGATAACCATAACGTTACGCAGGATTCGAAAACTCGTGCTCGACCCTCTGAGCCCGTCATAACAACAGTCAAGTGGCTCGGTTTGATATTGAACATGTTAGGAGTCGCCGTCACCGGATACGCTGTGAATGATGATGATGATGATTAACAACCAGAATCGCATCAAAAATCAACCTCTGGAGTAATAAAATTCCAAGAGCCTGTTTACGGGTGGTTTACAAAAAAAAGAAAGGTACTAACTAAACAGCGGTGAGTGCGCTCAATTTTAATAAAGTCTGTACGCTTTAATTTCGCCGTTTTAATGGGCGGTTTAAAAATGCATGCACACGGTTAGGAATCGTAACACTGGCGGTGGCTGCACTAAAAACCGTAATGTTTTTAGATGTTGACTATTTAATATCATGCTTAAGTGCTTTTGGAGTTTCGTGGTTTTTCATTGTTCAATTTGAGAGGTTTAGTTTTGGTCTAGGTCTAGGATATAATACATAAAGTAGTATCGAACCAACTGAATCGTGGTGACCCACTATGGAACCTTTTCGTAGAAAATGTCATGGTGACATCGCATTGCCTGACAAGGAAAATCATTATGTCAATTAATGTGAGAACGTTGTACGGTGGATCATACATCAAATGGTTCGACTGTACCTAATATTTATTACGTAAGTAAGTATTATGATTGTGAAAACCAAGCTTTTGAGTTTATCACATTCAGACAGACAGACAGTCGCGGCGGGGGCGTTTGTTTTATAAATTGTGACTAGTGATTGACTATGATTAGCCTTATGGCTTTGCATTGTCGCAGCGGAAGCGTTTCTTTAACATACATGTGAAATAAAAAGTTAACTAAGTACGGTTCCAGCACATTTTAGTATTCGCAGAACAAAACTCATCTCTGGCTCACGATCAAAACACCAATAGTAAATTAATATAACCTAATATTAATCATATTCAAAAAAGCCCGAGCGTAATACCTAATAAAGTAATTTACCCAAACAAGTCAGTATTACCAACATAAGCGGCGTGTATGAATTTACGACCAATTACAATGCAGCACAACTTCCCAGACGACATCTATTGCCTACGTGCGCAAACTAGGCGGATTGCAAGTTTCTTAATAGCACGGCAAGATCGATTGGGCTTGATACAAACTTTTGTGTTATCTGTGCCGTGAGATTTTTCTAAGCTTGTCTGTGCAAGGTTTCAGTTTAACTTTGGCTGGATGCGTTTGCCAACTGGCGGACGGGCGGGATGCGGTCGTTTATTACAGTGTGTAACAATACTATACCCAACTTAGAAAAAAATTGAAACCCCGAAATGTTTATTTCAAATTTTAATATAGGTAATATCAATATAGGTAAAAACGGCTGAACTGATTACTTAGCTGAGAACCATCTCGATTAAACTAGCTTTCGAATAAGAAAAGTCGCGTCCGGATCGTACCATCCGTTTAGTAGCTACGATGCCACAGACAAACACACAGATACATACGTCAAACATATAACACCCATCTTTATGTGTCGAGGCTCGACTTTCTACATAGACCAGATAAACGTGTATTGAGTTTTGAATAGGTAATGATTATGATAATTATGCCCGTATAATTCGTTATGTATGAAAAAATATTCCGACGAATTGAGAACCTCCTCCTTTTTTTCGAAGTCCTTTAAAAATAGTTTGTTTTATGAAATTCTCGGAACAAAGTGCGTGATAATGGTAACAAGGCCAGAGCCTCTAGTGTAATCGTCGGCAAAAAAATACGTCTT
This sequence comes from Clepsis dumicolana, assembly GCA_963691665.1. Lineage (NCBI taxonomy): Eukaryota > Metazoa > Arthropoda > Insecta > Lepidoptera > Tortricidae > Clepsis > Clepsis dumicolana. Next base: position 3,324,433 of record OY829512.1, on the reverse strand, counting down.
GAACGTGTTTGCGTTAGCGTCAAATAGTAGGGACACGATCGAGACGTTTTTTATGGTCGCTGGTTACACTAGACGCTCTGCAATAAAATCATTAAGAATTTGGATAGTACAGCGGCCACTATCATGACACATACTTAGTATATTTTTCATAAACCTACTAGCTGTTGTCCGCGACTTGGTCCGCGTAGATTTCGGTTATCGCTGTCCCGCGGGAACTATACAATTTTCCCGAATAAAATGTATACTATGTTAAAAAAAAAATAAAAAAAAATACTATGTTACTACTATGTAATACTATGTTATTCCTCAATATTCAAACTGTCTTCTTAATTTAATTTAATTAAATTTCATCTAGATTGGTGCAGCGGTTTTCCCGTGAAAAGGTAACAAACAGACAGACGAAAAAACAGAGTTAGGTACTTTCGCTTTTATAATATTAGATAAGATTAGAATTTTAACTGAAATGCCGTTAAAGTTCGTCTGTCCTTTTTTGTCCCATTGACATTTCCGTTACTAAGAAGAAGACAAAACCTATTTTAACTAGCCTCAATGGCTTGAGTGACGTTTATGAATATTGGCATAAGTCTTTCGATTTATTTTACTAAGTAGCCCCATGTCTTTGACCCCAAACCAACAGACCGAAAGGGAACGATTAGAAATAACAACGGCCCGTCACCCCTATTAGCGTTAGCTCAAATAGTTTGTCACCGTAACAAAGTTGGGAACCTTTTCGATATGCAAATCATTGCGGGAAATAGGTGTTGCATTTAATCGAGTATTGTCACGCATTGTGTTAAAATCACCATCGCCGGTCGCGAGTCAATTTGTAGACTGACAATTTGCTGATTCAATTGGTGGTGCGCTATCCGACTAATAATAAACTAATTAAATATTTGAACTCGCGCCAGATTGGATCGCTTGCGGGTTAGGCTGTTGCAGTAAAGGTGCGTTTAGACTTTGAATGGATGAAGAGTAATTGTTCGATTAATAAGAAAGTAAAAGACCGACGACCGAATAGCCTAGTGGTTAGAGACCCTGACTATGAAGCTTTAGGTCCCGGGTTCAAATCCCGGTCGGGGCAGATGTTTTATGATGAATATGATTTTTTGTTCTCGGGTGTTGGATGTTTAATATGTATATAAGTATGTATTTATCTATATAAGTATGTTTATTCGTTGTCTAGTACCCATAGTACAGGCTTTGCCTAGTTTGGGACTAAGTCAATTGGTGTCAAATTGTCCCGTTATATTTATTTATTTATTTAATTAAAGTTAATGACAATCGCACAACTGATGGCCGATGGGGTCGAAAGGTTCTCGAATGGCGTCCACGGACCGGGAGACGAGCTGTCGGTAGGCCTCCAATAAGATGGAGCGACGACCGCGGAACCGCTGTGGATGCGGAAAGCACAAGACCGGTCTGAGTGGAGAGCCGCGGGGGAGGCCGCCGTCCAGCAGTGGACGTCAATCGGCTGACATGATGATGGTGATGAAAAGTTAATCACGATTAATTATTATTGCACTACATACATTTACTTACATACTAAGAAGGATCTGATATGATCAGACCACATTAAAAATTTTCGTGATGTCCACTAGAATCACCTATTTTGATCCCCTCCATACGTAACTTGTACTGGGGAGATGGAAATAGGTGATGCTAGTGGACATCACGAAAATTTTCGTTCCATTTCTATGGAATAATCGAGAAAAACTGAAAAAAATAATGCAACGTTGCCAGCTCAGCCGGAAAAACCTAAAACTCCTTAAAAACTTTGAACTAAATGCACAACGTAACCGTTACCACAACGTAACTGGACGAGATCCCTTTTTAGGGATAAATTCGTCATTGTATTAAATACCTATGGCCCTATTCATAAACGTCACTCAAGCCTTCATTCATTAGCTAATATATGTTTTGTCTGCTTTTTACTAACGGAAATGTAAATATGACAAAAAACGGCATTTTAGTTAATATAGGTTTATGAATAACAGTGCCCTAAGCACGACTTATCGAATCCTGCGTCACGTAAAATCGAATAGTAAACTATAACGAGTTTGTATGACGTTTGGAACAGCGCCCGCCCGTGAGCGTATTTGGAATTATGTATCTCGATCTCGATACGATAACCGTAACGTAACGCAGCATTCGACAAGTCGTGTTTAGGGCACTGGGCTAGTCTCTGTGAATAGTGTGTTTGGATGTGTTTTATGCAATAAATAAGTAGGTGTTTAAACCAAAATGTTTTAATTTAGGTACTTAGGTACGTGTAGTTTCAAACAGGGGAGAAAAGCAAAAAATATCTTAGATGTACCTTCAATATTCGGTTCGATAAGTTTTTCCTTTGCAAAGTCTACTTATATTATTAGTCTTAAAAGTTATTTAGGTACGTTTACGGTAATTTTTGTCCACACATTTAAATATCATAAACCGTATTAAGTACATCTGTAAGTTTCTCCTTTCTGTTCAATTCTGTCACCTAAATTAGCCTCTTCATCTTGGTTTCTGTTTTTTTGGCTGTATGTAAGAGATCGCTTTTAAGCGACAATACCGCCTATTGTCTACCATACCTGTTTTTCTGTAATCTCCTTGTACTGTTTTGTAGTTTTCAATAAAGAATATTTGTACTGTATTGTATCTGTTTAGCGTTGATAGTTACAAAAGTGCCTTTGAAACATGACTATGCATTACAGCAATGATCCTTTATAATTAATTGAGCGGCATTTGTTTTGTCTGCTGTACCGTTATTTATTCGCTTGTCTGGTATTCGGCTACACTGATGAATTGGTTACTTGATATTTTTAGTGAAATAAACGGATCACTTACGTATGTCATTTAGGTGTTAGTTCCACATGTTTTGGACTAAGCCATAGTCCCTTCTCTGGAAGCACACGCGCGCGCGTAGCGAAAGGAAAACTGCGCGCTAAGGCTCCGCTCGCGCGGCCTCTCGGTTCAGCTGACAGCGTCGCACAACTACTGTCGTTTTCATTGTCATTTTCATTATTTTCAAAATTTATTTGTGAAGTACTCATTCATTACCATCACCAGCCTTCTCACAATAAGAGGACTTAGGTTAAAGTTCCCACGCGGGCCCAGTATTGATTGAGAATTGACACACACCAGATTGCAAAGTACTTGATAATTTTGTTAAATCACAACGAAAGCTGCATGGCTGTTCTCATTGTTTTTTTTTGTAAAAGAGGTTCACGGACTTGTAACTGGTCGTCCTTTTTGGTGATTTAGTAAAAATCAGTGCTTAACAAAAACCGGGGCATCATCATGTCAGCCGAAAGACGTCCACTGCTGGACATAGGCCTCCCCCAAGGCTCTCCACTCAGACCGGTCTTGTGCTTTCCACATCCGCTGCGATCCCGCGATCTTATCCAGGTCGTTGCTCCATCTTGTTGGAGGCCTACCGACAGCCGAAACCGGGTGATTCAAAGTAATTGAGCGAACAGATTTGATTCAAATTCATCGTCAACCGACCACCAAAAGAGTGAATGAAAAAAGAAGCAAGAGTGAATGGAAAAAACGTGTAAAAAGTTTAACCATTAATCGCTCAATTAGATTAAAAGAATTCAGTCGATATCTATGGGCGATTCATTGTAATCGACGCCAAAGGAAATTGATTAAGTCGTGAAGTTTCCTCGCCTAATGAATATGCAGATGATTATGAAGTGAGTGTAAAATTATTAACGTCTTTAGCGAAGTTATTGCTGCCAAGTTTTGGATGATTGGAATTGGCTTCATTCAAATTAGCTGACATGATTATAGTACGTATCGAAAAGTTGACACTTCGATGCTGAAACTGTTACATATGAACAGTAGGCCAAGCGTGAAGTTTTCGAATCCTGCGTAACGTAATCGAGTAGTAAACGTTATCGAGAAATTTGTATGACGTTTGGAACAGCACTCGCCCATTTCACGATTTCGATACGATAACGTAACGTTAAGCAGGATTCGAAAACTTCGTGCTCGGCCCTCAGGAAGTTGAAGATTCATGAAAGACCATTCTTGACCATTCTTACTGGCAGTTTACTTCAAAGAAGTCTACGAAAGTGACGTGACGACTAACTACGCAGACGGTTCTTTTTTCAAACGCAATTTACTAGGAACGTACCATTATTTTTACTCTGTAATATAATTTCCGTTAGCTTTGTGCTTGTCGCTATTGTCTCGTCGAACAGCCACTACTAACTGTGCTTCTAGCAAACCTCGCCTCGTAGGTTAAAGCAGGAAAGGAATGGAGATGTCAGCACGCGATTTCCCCTATGCCGAAAAAAAATACATTAAGTCTGTAGGTACAAAATGCATAGCGTCAGTTGGTTGTGTGCGTGTTTTCGGCATTTTTGCTGTATGAGTTGGTCGCAACGTAACAAATTTTGACCTGAGGGTCGAGCAAGACTTTACGAAAGCTGCGTAACGTTACGGTTATCGTATCGATATCGAGAAACCTCATACTAAATTTTAGTTCCAAATACGCTCACGGGCGGGCGCTGTTCCAAACGTCATACAAACTCGACAACGTTTACTATTCGACTTTACGTTACGCAGCATTCGTAAAGTCGTGCTCGACCCTCAGAGCATTGACGTGTGCTGAAGGTTCGTGTGTACTGCGTCCCCCTCGATAAGTGGCAGAAAAATTGTAGTACATGGATAAGCCAAAGGCGCCGCCTGTCTGTCTGCTTTATGCCTCGTAGTAATATGATTAATAACCTACCGACATACGGAGTGATTGTTTACCCCATTATTCGCCGTAGTATCGTTTGTCAAACTAATTTATTTAGTAGCTGAACTGCTCCGTCGGCGGTATTGACGTATGGTGTCGAAACTTCAGCTAAATAAGCTGACGTCGCAAGTCAGTAATGGCTTGTTGAAATATCGCTGAGGCGATAATTAGTTTTGTTATTTTGATGGCAACCTAACCTATTTACGTCCCACTGCTGGGTGCAGGTCTCGTTCAAACACAGAACTTATAAAAGTCGCACATGGCCGCGTGATTTTGACGCCGCGCTTGTGACGCTTACGCGACTAGTGCTCGAATGGTGACTCAGTATTCCTCTCTTTCCTTAATTTCTTTCTTCTAAAACTGGAAGGAACTTGCCGTTGATAGGGACGTTTGGCGAGGGGAGGGGGAGGCCATTGCTCAGCAGCAGTGGGATACTTTACCAGGCTAATAAAAAAGTAATTAAAAAAAATGGTTGTGAGGAACTCGTCTTGTCGTATCAAACGTCCAATCATTTTCTCGCGTCTATTAGAACCTAACATTTAATACGCCGACAAAATTGAAAATTTGGTATCTATTGCCAATTATAAAACGCCCACGCAAAACTCGAAATCCAATACCAGCAGTCATTTATAATCCCTCCGCAGTTCGCGACCCGTTGATTACCATAAAATGAACCGCCGATACGTCTTCGCAAAGTAACTTAACTTACTGTGTTATGAGAAGTTAAACGCGCAATTTGCATAGAAATTATATCGCGTTCGCTTGTTCATAGGAAATTTTACTAATTAAAACGCCTTCGGAACGGGGATTCCGATCCAATTAAAAGTTTCTCAGTTGCCAAGTGCGAGTAGGCTATTGTGTGGCAATTGATAATTTGGAACGGCCATCTTGTATTTTGAAGCTTATGGTCTGTTGGGTTTTTTTAACCACCTCTTTTGGCCAAAAAAATGTTATTTGTTATCGTAATGAAACTGTTAGGAAATTCACGGTGGTCTAGTCAGGGTTCTCTAGTAGTAGTTTATGCAATTATTAAATTTAAGTAGGGTCCTTAAAACACGAGTGTGTTTTTATGAAACGAGGCCAAGCCGAGTTTCATAATGGGATCGGACGAGCGCTTTAAAGGCGTAATTATGTAGAGTTGCATACATTACTTTATCTACACACATAATATATAAGTACTCTAAGATGGGTTCAGAAGCCGAAGGCATTATCATACCCATACCTGTCACGAATTGACTGTTTTTTTATTTTTAGTCATAAACAAACATGCCGAGCTGACGTTTCGTACCGACTGTTATTTTTATTGTAAATTATGTTGATTTTTGGAGTAGTTTCAAATTTGAAACTCTTAACGACAATGAAAAGCTGGTCATTTTCTCTGAACGCATTATAGAGAACTTAATTATGATAATACTTATGTGTGTAGATAAAAAAAACCTTTCTCACGTTTCAACTGTTTTCACTACCTACCTAAAAGAAAAACCCCAGTTGTCACAAAATAAATAGTCTCAAAAGAACCAACTAACAATAAATTCATTACGTCAAAGCCGCATAGTTTACGGACGGCTCTTAAGGCAGCTGTCCACAACACCAGAGCTTACCGGAATGTCCGACACGAAGCAATAGCCGTAAAGCCTCGATTATGGTATGGCCTAGTGGCTTGTGGGCTTTATTTTTGTGAGTAGTTTTGTTACACGACAGAGGTTTGAGATGAATTAAATAAAAACTTGAACGGTGTAATGTAATAGTGAGGTTGTTTCGTACTTTTTTAGTTGATGCAGATTTTTGTAGTTCAGTGATTTTAATAATACTATAAGGAAGGAGAATCTCGTATATTTTTTTTAGCAGCGCTCAAAAAGAGGCAGAAAATTATTGTAGTGCATAGATAAGCCAAAGGCGCCTTCCGTCTGTCTGCTTTATGTAGTGTAACGTTTTGTGTTAGTGTCACGTTGTCTGTTAGTGTCAGACTATAAGGTTAACGTCACGCTGTGTGTTAGTGTGACGTTGTGTGTTAGTGTCACGCTGTGTTAATGTCACGCTGAGTGATAATGTCACGTTGTCTATTATTGTAAGACTGTAAGGTTAACGTCACGCTGTGTGTTAGTGTCACGCTGTGTGTTAGTGTGACGTTGTCTATTAGAGTCACGCTATGTTAATGTCACACTGAGTGTTAGTGTCATGTTGTCTGGTTAGTGTCAGATTGTAAGTTAAACGTCACGCCGTTTGTTAGTGTGACGTTATCCATAGTGTCACGCTGTGTTAATGTTACGCTGAGTGTTAGTGTCACGTTGTCTGTTAGTGTCAGACTGTAAGGTTAATGTCAGGCTGTGTGTTAGTAGTGTCACGCTGATTTCCTGTTAAAAATTCAACATTTCACTTACACTAGAACCTATCGACAGGCTCTCTCATAGCTTAGCAACTCGGAATATTCATAGCCCGGGAATCCTTTTAAAAGACGCACCATTCACCGGCCGGTCGATCTCTAGATATCGGGAATTAATTGAACGAATGATAAGGAAGTGTTCATGAATATGCATTTACAGGCTAAGTGCTCTTTGTGCAAAAGATCCTGGCTGTTAAGTCCAATGCCATTAGATTGGCGATTTAATTCAAGTACTGGCTAAGTACAGTCAAGATGTGAAAATGTTAGTTATCTATAGGGTTTCGAACCGAAATGATAAAAAGGAACCTTTATCTGTTCGGATCAGCTAGTTATGTATGTTTTAAGTGACTATGGTAACATGTAATTTACGTCAAGGTGTCAGTGTAAGATTTCAGTAGATAGGTAATCATACCAGCCAGCAGCATACCTATTGACGTACTTGTAAAAAAAATGTTTTTTTTTTTAAAGTAAAGATTAAAAGTGTCTTTAAAAGGGCCAGACAAAAATACCTGACCGCTTTAAGCGTTTACGTCATTTTGAAGTTAGTTCTTTCATCATCATCATTACAGTTGGCAGTCATCCACTTATGGACATAGGCATTCTCCAAGGTTCTCCACGACGATCGGTCTAGTGCTACCCGCAGCCAATGGCTTCTTGCGTTCTTTACCAGATCGCCCGTCCACCTTGCGGGAGGCCTACCAGCGCTTCGTCTTCGCTTTAGTTCTTTATTAGTTTTTTTTAAGCAGAGGTTTCTTAGTGGCCACTATTATTTTCGCCACACATGATAAAATGATTAAATTTGAACACTGGTAAACCTTTTTATACCGCAACAGTACTTCCCTACAGACTTTTTCGTATTATTTTCTTCTGGTACAAATCCAAGTAGATGCGATTTATAGAAAAGAAACATTGGATGCCTCCTTAGAGCAGGAAAGGAATGGAGATGTTAACGAGCGATTTCCCTTCTACCAAATCTCTGACATTAAGTCTGATCAAAATGATCAGGGTCTGTTGATTGTGTGCGTGTTTTTTCATTTGTGTCAGTTTTGTTTTAGTGTGCGTTTGTAGGAAAGTAACAAATTTTGACTGGAGCGTAGATGTGTGCTGTACGTGTGTGTTCCTCGTCCCCCTCAAAAAGTGGCAGAAAAATAGCAGTGCATAGATAAGCCAAAGGCGCCTCCCGTCTGTCTGCTTTATGGATGCTTCTTTACAAAACACGCTCTTCGGAACAAATGACAAGACACTTTTGCGTCTCATTGCTTTCTGTATAAATTTTACATGAATTGGCGACTTGTTTGTTGCATTTTTATACGAATGAATGCAACTGAATATTTAGGGAACTAAGGAATGGATTTACTTGTCAATCTTTATTGCGCTTAGCAAATTTAGTAAGTTTAGGTATACGATCGGATAGACTATTTGTTAGAGAACTTGATTACGAAGCTTAAGGTCCCGGGTTCGATCCACCGGTCGAGGCAGAAATTTATATGATGAATTATGAATGTCTGCACTAGAGTCTTGGACGTTTAATAGTGTATTCAAGTACCTACTTTTAACATGACGGTAGTTTCATGTTAAAAGTAGGTACTTGAATACATATTAAAAATCCGATCATAGTGAAATAAACGGATCACTCACGTATGTCAGTCGAGTATGAATAGCATGACATGTTTCGGACTAATAAGTAGTCCTTCCTCTGAGAGCACACGCTTCGCACACAACTTTCTAAAGGAGCATTCTTTCTTCTTTCATAAGAAGCATCGACACACATTACAATTGCGAATTTAACAGTTTAAACGCCAAGTCGGTCCTCACGGAAATGTATTCGTCTTCCGCTGAAGAATAACTGCACTGCGATTCCCGAAACGGAACTGAAGAGACGACTCGCCTATTACGCTCCAATCGTCCCCAATCGTCATCCCTCTCGCTCGTTTGAACAAAAACTGACAGAGACGAGGTATGTTGCTGAATCAATAATTCAGAGCCGCCACGGCACCGGCAAAATGCTGTAACCAAATTCCTGGATGTGTGCCAGGCATTATCGGATTCATATAAAAGATGGAAATCGAGGTGAGAAACGTCGATTCTGACGCCCCACCGCAATCGCGCGGGATTCCTCTGAAACAAAAGAGAATCGCCAAATTATACCAAAGTTACTGTTACTATTTCTGAGGGCCGAGTGCGAGTATTCGAATCCTGCGTAACGTAACGTCACCGTCGATACCATGGACGGAACGTCGCGTCCGAAACGTCGGGGTATTTAAATTCAAATTTAAATATATGATTTTACGCGATTAAGTCCCGAGTATCATGATAATGCGTAACGTCATCGTATCGAAATCGAGAAACTTCATACTAAATTTTAGTTCCAAATACGCTCGCGGGCGCTGTTCCAAACGTCATGCAATTTTTTTGATAACGTCACTACAGATAGTGTCATTCTATGGAACTTGCTAACTATGTAAAGAAACCGGCATACTGAAATTGTCTCGGACTGATGAAAATTACTATTTCGGTTTGTTTACATAGTTACCAAGTTCTTTAGAATGACACTTTACTCCTGAATACAGACAACTTTACCGTACAAGACCAGAGGTTGTTTGGCAGTGTCTTATCCAACCTTGACATTGGCGTAATCATCGCATCGATCGATGGGGCCATTATTATCCCGAAATCGAATTGAACGTTACTACTCGATAACGTTACTATAATCGTCCCACGTTAACTCTGCATAAGATATTAATTGGCAACCCAGAAAAATCACGTTGTGCTAATGCTTTTTTCATTTCTGTGATTAAAAATAATAATAAAATAAGGCTCTGTCCATTGGAGGACAATTTGGCAGTGTTTAGTAGGTTTTGCCGTTGTACGGTAAAAAAAATCTTGATAACGAAATATGACAGGTACTTTAATGGTGGATGGTGAATGAACGATGACCTGTCTAATGTTTAATCTAATCAAAAGTTCAAAACGTGTTGTTTGATTATAAACTAGTGTTGTCATAAACAAATTTTAGTTTTCTACTGTTCGTTGCAGAGCTATCGTGGGACGACTATACTCGATACGCAGGATTCGAATATTAGTGCTCGGGCCTCTGTTTCTGGCGGTGTCTCGTCGCGACAGTATTATTGTTTGCTTCGACGTATTACGATCCGTTTATTATCCTGTTGTTTTCTCGTGAATCTTTTAATGTCAGAAGAAAAGCAAAAGGATAAATATCACTCGGACAGTAAAAATAATGGCTGTAAATGCTACTCGTGCTCTGAATGTTCGGATAAGCTTTCAAAAGTCACGGTTTTATGGATGGCTGGTTGAGATTACGTTTAGAATTCCAAAATTTCATTTTTGATTCTAAAAACGAACGTTAAAAAAAGTTTTTATTACAAAACGCGTGAAATCGTTACCAAGTCATTCTACAAAGATTTCGGGACTTGCTTAATCACGTATTTAACTAATTACTATTTTGTTTTATTACATTTTCATAATTTTATTATCCAAGTCTCATGATCGATCGCAAACAGACACAGCTTTGAATTTAAACAAAAATAATCAATTTCTTGTAATAATATTTGTTCGTAAATGTCTTTGAAATTAAATTCTGACAGTATTATCTTTATTTCATCTTGATTTTGCTGCTTGATTGCTGTAAGTAGGCTAAAAAAAAACCGGCCAAGTGCAAGTCGAACTTGCGCACGAAGGGTTCCGTACCATTATCTATAAAAATGGCAAAAAAATCATGTCTGTTGTGTGGGAGCCCCACTTAAATATTTATTTTATTCTGTTTTTAGTATTTAACCATATATAGTATATAACTACGTATAGTATATAACTATATAACTATAGCGGCAACAGAAATAATATCATTTGTGATAAATTCAACTGTCTAACTATCACGGTTCATGAGATACAGCCTAGTGACAGACGGTCGGACAGACAGATAGACGGACGGACAGCGGAGTTTTAGTAATAGGGTTCCGCTTTTTACCCTTTGCAAAATGTTTTAGCTTCACGGCCCAACCCTGAAGAGCCCTCGTACGCCAACATCTGCTGTCAATGTTGCGAAATCAGGGGCTTATTAAAATTTTACGCGAACTCCTTCACTGTGCAAACTTTAATAAGGTAAATTCAAATCTCGAGACGTCGAAATACTCACCTGAATAATTAAAGGTATTGTATTAAAACGGATTCGAGTCGAGTTTGTTTTTAAAGGAAGCTGGCGTTTCGTATAATGCGACACGGGTGGAGGTGTAGACGCGAGACTTGTGTTTACGCTGCTAGATGTTTACTTATTTGAAGGTAGGTACTTCAATGGCAAAGAATCTATATACCTTATAAAAAGCAAAATTCCTGACTGACTCACTGACTGACTGAATGATCAACGTCCAGCCCAAACCCCTGCACCTAAAAAGCTGAAAATTGTCTTTTCTTTTATAGTGTACATCCGGGACAAAGCGGGATTTTTTAAATTCCACCCTTAAGGGGGTGAAAAGGGGTGTGGAAATTTGTATGGAAAAATATGTATTTTTAAGTTAAGTTTATAAAACTTAGCGAATATTCACTTCTAAAGTTACTTCATAGTTTTCAGTTAACTTCTTTTTTGAAGACAGTTACGAAAGAAGAATAGAAGCTTGTAGTACACATGTTAATGAAAGTCAACTCAACGTTACTTGTAAGCAAGTAATTTTATCAAAAGCCATAGTTAACTCCAGCACCTAAAAAAAACTTGTCAAAAATGAAAAAGTAAAATCATGAAGTTTATTACATTAGGTTTATTAAATGACTAGCCGCAGCAGACGAGGCAAACTTATGCTTAATGAGCGCACCGATATGAAGCGGGTAGGCGTCGCGCGATATTGCCTACGTGTTTAGGGCCGGGAGAGGCGCGGATTAAAGAAAAAAACGTCACACGTTTATATGACTGTGACATTTTTGAGTAGGTATAATGTTTGTTACACAGGAATAATGATAGTTTATCATAGTAAAATAAAACGGATAAGTCGAGTTATGCCTGACACGTTTCGAACTAATTTGTAGTTCTTCCTCTAGGAGTGATCCGTTTTATTTCACTATGATTGAATCTCACGATAGTTTCATTTTAAAAATGATAGTTAATAATACATTTGATACGTAATAACATTTCCTTAGTAACTACGTGTTGTCTTACCTATGTCTTTGTTTACTACTGAAACTTTTAGCATGTTACAGTGTCCCACTACACTGGGTCATTCCTCTCATTTCTTCCGCAACTCACCATTCATCTCTGACAAATTGCATAGAAACAAAGGGACATAAAAAATACACACATCAATAAATAATGTTACCTCTATTCTTTGTTAGGTCGAAAACTTTTGGATTTTGTTGACGTTGTTGTTTTGTCAACAAAATCCAAAAGTTCGGGACCGCTACCAACTAACTCATATTTTTATACTTTATACATTTTTGAGCCACCAAACATCTAGAGCCAATTCGTCAAACTCATATTATAATGTTGTACGGAATATTACCGACGACCGAATACCGGTCGGGGCAGATGTATGATGAATACAAATATGTTTGTTCTCGGGTCTTGGATGTTTAATATGTATATAAGTATGTATTTATCTATATAAGTATGTTTATCCGTTGTCTATTACCCATAGTACAGGCTTTGCCTAGTTTGGGACTAGGTCAATTTGTGTCAATTTGTCCCATGATATTTATTTATTATTTATTTATTTAATATCATAATATCCGGGCTCAAACCCCGGGGGCGGGTTACTTTAGTCATATTTTTCCAGCTTTCTGTGTATGTATTCTGAATCTTGTTTCAGCAAGTAGGTATTTAAAGTAAAATGTTTTTAATCAATTTTTGTATCAGTAGTTTAATATTTGAATTTCTACAAAGCTGTCAGATTACGCGCCAGATTGACACTTTCCATCCACCCGCTGCCTTTATGGCCGCAACAAGTGTCACGTCGCGTTCGCCGCATGTCAGGGATTTATGCTGTCGTTACGTTACTCTGCCCGGCGTGCTGTCGATACTAATTTGATAAGGTCTCAACCCCCCCCCCCCTCCACCCCTCCCCCCAGTTTATGATCCGGAATTATTAAACTAACTCTCATCTAAGCCGAGGGCTAAAACTAACTTGCGTCTAAACTTTTAGTTTAGTGTAGTTTTATCCATCCACTTAGATTATGATCTCGTGATTTCCGCGAAGTTTGCTCTTTACGAGTTTTTGATGATGATCGATGTAGTTTGAGCTGACCTGGTTCCGTGATTATTTATCACGTTTGTTTCTAGGGGCTGTTTCGTTTTAGTGGGATTAAATATTTGATTGGCGTGGAGGGTCACAGAAAGTTGTTCAATGTTGTGTATTTTCTTCAATATTCATTTAAGTTTGAGCATCTACAATTGTTGATAGGTTACAGACTTTGTGTATTACGTAGGTATTTAGCAAAGTGTTTGAAATATTACAAGATTTATGTCCTTATTGTATTTACTCGTTAGGTAATAATATTGTGTGTTCAATTTCTTAATTATTATGATTATGACGATTTGCGTGTACTTTTTAGTGGTTTTCTTAAATTTATTTTCAACTTCAAACCGTGTTGTTACACTTATTGTAAAAATAAACTTAATGTAGGCGCGTGTCATTTCTTTTGTCCATTCTTACAAATCCAACGAGTGGATATTACATACATGCTATAAAATAATTGAGTTAATCACTGCCAAAGTTCAACCTTAATATCCTCACAATTCCTCAAACCCATATTCCATACAAAAAACCTTATCTAGCTGCCACTTACCACGCATTGTTCACCAAGATTAATTCATACCTCCGCCCATTCCACCTCCAACGTAGAAACATCACAATTCCCCTCATTTACTAGAAGACATACGCTCTTTTGGATTTGGTTAAAATAGCGATAGATACGTCCTCTCCCAAATAGATGGTAAGACTCCTCGGATTCCGTATAGACATAAGCTGTTTTAGAATTAGCGCATACCGTCAGATAGAGAATAGAAACCGCACAAGTGTCCTATATTTTCGCATGGACATAAGCTCTTTTTGGGTTGGGCAGGTTGGATAGAAAAAGAAAGTAATGGCGCAGATAGCCTGTCATCTTTGTAATGTAGAAAGGAATCTCCAGTTATTAAATGGACGCTGTGAAAGGCTCTGGTGGCATTCTGTACCGTTTGATTGGTTGTGACGGGAATTGTTAGTTTGGATGCCTTTTTTTTTCGCTGTTTTAGTAGACTTGATACTAAGAGTTGTGTAAGAATGTATATCCGGTTTGAGACTGTTTGGCATATGGCAGTTGGTTTAGTTGAACAATAAAATCACTTGGCATATTTATTTCACTTTTATAGATAGCCAGAAAAAAAAACGACTGAATTTGATGATTGATAAAGTCTGTTTTCAATATAATTTACTTTCGGGATAGGAGTTCTGATTCGCTCCTTTGACCCATGCATTTCGTAGCATACAATGCTAATTAACAATTTTGGTTAGTAGCTGTTTTTGTTTCATTACACTTAAATAAACCGACGGCCTGGTAAAGATCGCGGGACCGCGGTGGATGCGGAAAGCACAAGACCTTAGTAGGTGAGCCGTTTGATTACTCATAGATGGCACTGAGGAGAAATCTTCCAAATAACTATGACACAATGCATTGAAAAAATCGTTAGGATCAGCCAGTTAAGTATGGCTTAATTGGTGAAGCGTGGTACGGATTACCGAGGTTGCTTTAGGCCGAGCACGAGTTTTCGAATCCGGCGTTACGTTACGTAATGGTATCGAAATCTAGAAACTCAAACTCACGGGCGGATGCTGTTCCAAACTTCTCGATAACATTACTACTCAATTACGTTACGCAGGATTCGAATATTCGTGCTCGGGCCTCTGGTTCAAGTATAGCTTAACAGATTTTTCTTTGCATTGTCATTGTATGCTGACTCAAATAAAAATTAAAAAAATCTCCTTTTTTGAAGACGTTTAACAACGTCATACAGAGCACGCGTAGACCCAGCTAACACACGAGGATTTAAACAGCTGAAAACAGTCTTAATTCGCAAACCGAACGGTGCCGCGAAACTTTGATAATCGCCCCCGTATCCGTCACGTGGTGGAGTTAATATAACTGTGCGCAAGTGTTACCGCACCCGTCGCCATGGCAACGGCTGGGGAAGCATCGGGGGGGGGGGGGGTGACATAGACCCGGTAAGACGCGAGTCCTTTTACAACCACGACTGAGGGTCGAGCACGACTTTACAAATGCTGCGTAACGTTACGGTTATCGTATCGAGCTCGAGAAACCTCATACTGGATTTAAGTTCCAAATACGCTCACGGGCGGGCGCTGTTCCAAACGTCATACAAACTTGACAACGTTTACTAATCGATTTTACGTGACTCAGGTTTCGAAAAGTCGTGTTCGACCCTGAGAGCGATTCTTCGATTGGTGTCGCTGTAATGTAACGCATTCACTGTTATATTATGTTCTTTAAAGTAGGTAAAGATTGTTTGGATCATGTTCTCATTGCTACCACCTCATTAATAATATATGTTTTGAACTCGATTTTCGTTGCAACGTTCACAGTTTACGTAAAAATGAAATTATCATCATCATCAGCCCTTTTAGATTTTAGTTGGTAACGCGACGCCGCGGTATTGTATAGGTCCTGGGTGCGAATCCCAGTTCGAGATTTTATTTTTTCTGGTTTTTCTGTATATTTACGTTTCAGTTTGAAATTTGAGAAATTATTTCGAACAGGATGACCGTAAAAATAAAAATACAAAAGTCTCTTTAAATTCAATTTGTAGCGCCACATCTCTCGCTTAGTTAGTGAGTAGTATAATGTTCCAAACAGAGGCCCGAGTACGAATATTCGAAACCTGCGTCACGTAAAATCGAATAGTAAACGTTATCGAGATAAGTATGACGTTTGGACCAGCGCCCGCCCGTGAGCGTATTTGGAACTAAGCTTTAGTATGAGGTTTCTCGATTTCGACACTATAACGTAACGTTACGCATGATTAGAAAACTTCATGCTCGGCCTACTGAGATGTGTCAGAGACGTTCTATGCCCGGTTCATTGCATATCGCGTTCTTTGCACAGCAGCCGTTAGGTATGAGACGCATTGAGCGAAGTCTTGAAAACAGCTCGCATACTTAGCCATCTAGTTCTCAGTTTCCTTACACAAATGGAACTACGGCTGGTGTGTGCCCGCCGTGATTGCCGAACAATCGTCGAACATTCTTTGCGAACTCTGGAACTACGATTGCATGGAACTCGACTCAAGTCGGCTTTAAACTTTAAGCCGGTCCCGTTTTAAATTCTTGCTCCTTATTAACCCCCAACGCAAAAAGAGGGGTGTTATAAGTTTGACCTGTGTATCTGTGTAACTGTCCTATCATCATCATCCTTTACGTCCCACTGCTGGGCACAGGCCATCTCTCAGAATGAGAGGGCTTGGGCTACAGCTCCCACGCGGGATCAGTGCGGATTGGGAACTTCACACACACCATTGAATTGCACACACATCGCAGTAGTGTGCAAGTTTCCTCACGATGTTTTCCTTCGCCGAAAAGCTCGTGATAAAAATGTAATTCCGCACATATATTCCGAAAAACTCAATCCACTGGGCTGTCACGGCTGGTACAATACATAGGTAGTCTTAAAGAAAAAAAACCACCAGCTGGCTTAGTTTGTAGCTCTTTAAGTAGTTTCACTTTAAACTCTTATGTTCGCTGTCTTCTTATGTTCGTTGTCTGGTTTTGTACCCTTTGCTAAATAAATCTTTGGCGCCTTAAAAATGCTTTTTTAATTCACTCGAACTTAGTTGGCCGTCGGCCAAGCTCTGCTAAGTGCTTGTTATCCCTTACTACTACAATATTTAAGGTGTTATCGGTTCACCGCGATTTTTACAATGCTTCTTTATACAATTTTTGCGTTTGACCCATTGTTATAAATAGATATCAGGATATGCCATTTGGAACATGTTGAAATAGGAAAGGTGTTGCCGAGCCCGCCGGCGGTAGCGGCGCGGCCGGCGGCGCCCGTGCGGACGTGCTCGCGGCTCATATCACTGAGACTACTTTGTAGTCTCATTGAATTGGAAACAAACACGAAGTACCGAAGGGTCCATCTATAGTCTATGGTTTGACCACAATCACCTCATCATTATCATCATATCTGCCGGAAGACGCCCACAGCTAGAGTTAGGCCTTCCCCACGGATCTCCACGACGATCGGTTTAAATTTGGTGCTACCCCGCGATCTTTGAAATGCAACCTCTAGAGGAACCAAGACAACAAAAAGATGGAGCGACGACCTGGTAAAGATTGCGGGACCGCGGTGGATGCGGAAAGCACAAGACCGGTCAGAGTGGAGAGCCGCGGGGGAGGCCTATGTCCAGCAGTGGACGTATTTCGGCTGGCATGATGATGACTCTTATTCGAAGCCCGACTGAAAGTTGTCAACTGGACTTTTTTATACGACAAGGAAGGCAAACGAGCAAGTGGGTCGCCTGATTGTAAGTTATCACCACTGCCTATAATAAAATTACGTGTAAAAGAGCATTCAACTGCCTATTTTCTGAACAAATTTTGAATTTGAATTTGAACACAAACACTCACAACCCCGGGGGGTTTGCAGATGCGTTCCTAATCAAGAGAGCTAAGATCTTATGCTCGTAATTATACCGGCTGCACATGTAGCACGGCGCGCCATTTTGTCGCTTGTCGCGCAGTGCGTCCCTTTCATAGTGACGGAATCAGTGAAGGACGCACTGAGCGACAAGCGACAAAATGGCACGCGTGGTAACCCGCCTGTTGTACTCCACACCGGAACACAACAGTGCAAGCACTGCTGCTCTCCGCTTTTCAATGCGATAAAAAAAACCAGACCTAACTCCGCATACGGCAAGGATGACAAAAGTACTTTTGATACTGTAAATACTAACTACGGATCGATATCCGGATCGGAACCGGATTGAACGGATCAACCGTGTTGATTGGATTTCGATCCGGGTTTCGCTTCCCTAGGCTCGGTTTTCCCTTTGTGCAATACGTTGTTTTTAACCCGCTTTTTTTTAAAACGCTAGTTAGGTAATCATATTTGTGTTGTTTGTTCGTTAGGACGGGTTAAGTTTCCAGTTGGGTATTGGATGGTCCCGCTTTAAATAGGTTGTACAATTATTATACCAAAACGTCTTTAAAATATAAATTAGGTTTTCACTTCACTTCAGCTACTCAAGAATCAAAATCAACATCAAAACTTTATTCAGTTAAATAGAGGGTTAAATGTTCTATTTATTCAGTCTACCAGAGCTTTCGGAAAGACCAAGATTACCAAGAAGAATTCTTCAGAAGAAACTTCGTTATGATTATCATCAGCCTATTATTAGTCCACAGCCGGACATAGGCCTCCCCTAATGAGCTCTATAGCGCCCTGTCTTCAGCTTGCCGCATCCAGCATCTGCCTGCAGTCTTTCGCAGATCGTTATCCCACCTGGCAGGAGGGCATCCTACACAGCCAACACTACATTTGCCGAGTCACGGTCTCCACTCAAGGACACGTTTACCCCAACGGTTGTCGGTTCTTTGCGAGAGACGGCCGGGCCACTGCCACTGCAGCTAGCTAATTCTTTGAGCTATGTCGACGACTTTGGTTCTCTGTCGGATGTATTCATTGCGAATCCCATCCTTCAGAGAAACTCCAAGCCTCTTTAAGCTTGGCACAAAGTATTTTGTTTTTCTAAAAACAAGTTACAACACCTCTTGCAATACATAACCACTTTTACTACTTGTTTTATATGTAACTTAAACATACTTTACCTACACACATATCATAAATCCTCTATAATGCGTTCAGAAACCGTAGAAAATGACCAGCATTGCAGCACGTCGACGACTTCGCCGCCAGCGCCCCCCAACCACCACCCCAGCAGTAAAGTAATAGTGAACATGAAGTGACATGGAATTCGATGTCGTAATGACTTTTCGATATCGAATTCGATGTTTCAAATTTGAAAACCAACGTAATTTACAATCATAGTGAAATAAAACGGATCACTCACGTATAAGTCATGTTCGGTCCGATGTGTATAAATAATAATGTGATATTTATTTATTTTTACAATAAAAAAAACAGTTTACGAAACGTCAGCTCGGTATGTTTCTCTATGATTAAAAAAAAACAGTCAAATTCGTGACAGATATGGGTGAGCAGAGTACTTATAATATGTGTGTAGATAAAGTAATGTATGCAACTCCACATAATTAGGCCTTAAAACACTCGTGTGATCCTATTATGAAACTCAGCTTCGCCTCGTTTCATAAAAACTCACTCGTGTTTTAAGGACCCTCATTATGTAGCAGTTGCATAAACTACTATTAACTTAGTATACATTGGTAAAATATTGTGAGATTGAACATCTTACCATTCGAGGGACCCGATCGCCAGTAAAGGAAGCCCACTTTATATCTTCATGTAGGGTTGTCAGTGACCCGACGGTCAACTTCGAATCGCGTTGAATATGTTAGATTCTTTATTGGGCGGGCGACGACCCAGGCTTACTGTCACAGATAGAACACAGCCTAAGCGGGATAGAAATTGAGAGTAGAGACGATTTTGAACTTTAGAATATTTTTTTTTAAGGTTTTTTGTCAAGTAAATTAACCTACCCAACCCCCTACCCAAAAGAAGTTTAAAATGTGTATCTGTGTGTGGCTTCATAGCTCCGTAACGGATGGACCGATTTCGATGCGGTTTGTTTTTAATCAAAAGCTTTTTTAATCGAGATGATTCTTAGCTAAGTTTCATCAAAATCGGTTTATGAACTAAAAACAATTACTTTGCTCACCCGCGACCACGGTCGGTCGGTTGTGGTCGCGGGTGAGCAAAGTGGCTGTTTTTAGTTCATAAATATGGACCTCCGCAAAGTAACGCCTGATTCAAAAAAATATTTAAAATCGGTTTGTCCGTTTTTGAAATATTGAACTTTGAAATGACATTGTCGGGGTTTTTGAACTTTTCTAAATTGGTTAGGTTATTTAATAAGGTGTGTTCGTGCTGACGTCACTTCTATATTCGGTTTTTTTATAAGCACATAAGCTGAGTTTATCGTGCAAGTTGCAATACATTGCGGCGTTCGTTCGCCCACTTCAGACTCGTTCGCTTTACGGCCTCGCATTGTATTGCACGATTTTTCTGGCAGGTCTAAACTCGGCTACAGACGGCGCTATTGTGTTAAGCAAAGTCTTATCCTATTATTCATAAACCTATTTTAACTAAAGTTCCGTTAAAGTTCGTTTATCCCTTTTCGTCACATTGACATTTCCGTTAGTAAGAAGAAGATGAAACCTATTTTAGCTAATAGAAGGCTTAAGTGACGTTTATGGATAATGTAATGGCATAAGTGTTAAACAAAATGAAACGTACAAAAGATCGTTGTTAATAGTGAAACTAGCTGTAAAAGGCTTTTTGTTAATAAGTACTTAATATATATATAAGGCGATAAGTACTTAAACATTGGTAGTTCTTGATCCGTCGTTAATAGGTAGGTACAGCGAAATACTTTTTTGTAGGAAGTGACCTCGCTGTCCCCGGTCGGATGTAACGCTGTGGCTTTCAATTTCCAGGGTCCGGTTTATGCGGGTCCGCCATCGATTCCCTGATTCAAATAATTAAATTAGTTCACAAGTTTTCGGGGATTCCCTCAGTATTGACATTTTTGAGGGCAGCCTCTGTTATCGCGATAGAACAAGTTCAAGGATTTGGAATTGAGAATTAAATCGTTCGAGTTAAAATGGTATGTGAGTTTAGGCGTTCAGAAACTTTGGTTTTGATTTAGATTGCTGCGTTTTTTACCCCCGACTTAAGAAGGTTATCAGTTTGACCTGTGTATCTGTGCGGAAATGAGCTGTCGGTAGGCCTCCAACGAGATGGAGCAACGGCCTAGTAAAGATCGCGGGACCGCGGTGGATGCGGAAAGCACAAGACCTGTCTGAGTGGAGAGCCTTGGGGGAGGCCTATGTCCAGCAGTGGACGTCTTTCAGCTGACATGATGATGATGAGGATGATAATGATCTGTGTATTAGTTTTCAGTTCATACTTATTCTTTTGTTACTAACCAATCTAGACCAATTATGTAATCTGAGAAATGAAGTGATTAATTATTTATAACATTCAGTGAAATAAACGGATCACTCACGTATTCCAGTCGTGTATAGCCCGACTGCGGATTAGTACGAAACATGTCGGGCTATACTCGACTGACATACGTGAGTGATGCTTTTATTTCACTATAATTTATTATTATTATTATTATAATATCGTGAAAATTGTGTAATTAATTATCATTATTCATAAACCACACCTCGTCAGCACACAAAGAAGCTAACATTAAGCTCAGTACACACTGAGCTTAATCCGCGCCCGCTTGTAATACATCCCGTCTAGGGTTGCTAATTTACTTGTATTAAAGATAAAAAGGTTTCTTCCAGTTAAGACATAATGTAATTCAGGTGGGAATAGAAACGTATATAGTACGACTACTAGTACCAGATACGCATATGACCAGATTTCATATGTATGTTTGTATTGTATCTTGTTCCTTGTACCTTGATTTTGCTTCGGAAATTATTACCAGATTACCGACATTAAAATTGAAAATGAAATGAAGGCAACCCACATGTCAGTGGTAAAATACTACTACTGGTAAAATACTACTACTGGAAAAATACTACTATCTGGTAAAATACTACTACTGCTAAAATACTACTACTGGTAAAATACTACTACTGGTAAAATACTACTACTGGTAAAATACTACTATCTGGTAATAATTTCCGAAGCAAAACCAATGTACAAGGTACAATACAAACATACATTATGAAATCTGGTCATATGCGTGTCTGGTAATTTGCGAAGTGCACTTCTGGCCATCCGCCTATAAGGTAATTTGCGTTTCTGTTACTATGCGTCTGAAGGATTTGTAATAGTAGAACACTACTTTGGCAGTGTAAAAGATTTCCAGAAATATTTTCAGTTTCAGGTGGAGATAAATTAGGTCAAACAGTTTTATCAATATAATATCACTTTTAGGTAGGTAGGTAACGAGAACGGCGCCGAAAAGTTACATTTTATTAAAAAGTAAATTCCATTTGAATTTCAAAATTTAAGCAAGAACAAATTATTTTTGGTTTGCGCTAGTGACAGCCCTAAGTTAACCGCGCGTCGAAAAGTTGAGTTAGCCGGGCGGGGTCTGATATTTAACTGGTTTAGTGCGGTTTATACCGGCTTCATTATTATTAGCAACGCCTTGCGAATCTAACCGGTTAATTAGCAGATATCTGCAGGAGAACATGCGAATTAGAGAATATAATAAAAATAGGTAGTAAAAAAGTTAATATAAATAAGATTAAATGAATGTAAAAATAGGTACAACGTATCCAGTAATTCCTTACACGTTTCTATTTACTAGGTTTGGTAAGCAAATGTAACTCTTAATTTTACTTGGAGATGCCTATAATTCTTGTTCTGTTATTTATTCTATACTCACATAATCGTGGCGAGTAATTTTGTCTACCTAAGTACCTACCTACTGTATTTTATAGAAATGAAATTGCTTGTTCAGAAAAAATATTGTTGTCCTATATAATAAAAGTAGCAGATATTATTATTTTCCCAATTTTCGGCACTTTTTAGGGTTCCGTACCTCAAAAGGAAAAAACGGAACCCTTATAGGATCACTTTGTTGTCTGTCTGTCTGTCTGTCAAGACTCTTTTTCTCTGGAACGCGTGGAGGTAGCATGCTGAAATGAATATCAAATACTCAAGCCTGCGGTCCCTTGAAGTTGTTAAAAAATCAACCTTCTGAGTCAATGCAATCAAAAGATACAGTAATTCAAAATGCCATTTCCATACAAATTGCCGATTTCCAAAAACTTAAAGGGTACTTCCATGAAGGCAGCTCTTATAGCACAACCACTCCGAAAAGTCTCAAAATCGTAAATTTTTATGTATGTCTGTAGATTTAAGAGACCAATAAGTTGACCCCACACTGCGTACATTTTGCTTAGGAGCAGGGCTCTGCTAACACTGGACGTTTTAAAACAGTGGGGAAAAGCGTTAAAATCTTTCTACGGAACCCTCGTGCGCGAGTCCGACTCGCACTTGGCCGGTTTTTTTAATATGTTTGAGTTAAATGCTTCTAGTCGCAAATGTGCACCACCCTTAAGGACGCACGAATTTCTATAATTACCAAGTTTTGCTTTACTCATGTCAGTATTGTCTTTATGTATGTGTTGGATAATTATGTACAATCGTTAATTGCATTCGGTTTAACTTTTCGGCTGCGGTTAAGAGCAATTAGCTAGATGTGTTAACTTCAAGGCAAATTCTTTGGCACAGTCGTTTGTGAATTGTTTATGTGTGTGTGTGTGTGTGTATGTGTAAGACAAAATATAACAGCCGACTTTGCCAAAATATTTTCAACTGCTGTTCCGTGCACGTTTTGAAATATTATAAGCATTATTATGAAAAGTAAATTTTGGTCGTAGAACGTTTTGCTATACTTACGTAGGTAGGTATAGATTTTAACAGGTTCCACACAACAGTAGTTAGTTTTACTTTTGCATAATTTTTTTATCACTTCTGAGGTCAATTGCGGTTAGATTCTGAACCAAATCGTAGCGATTAAAGTAGATTTTATTTTCTGTTACAGTGAACATGATTGACCCCCCAATGTGTATATTTAAATAATCCAACTGCATGCTCTAAAATGTAACTTCTATTTTCATCCTGCTACCATTTTGCGCAATATTTTCATGCACCCCAGAAAAATATTTAACGCCTTGGTTTTCTTGTTACAGGTAAAAGTATTCAGTTGTTAATCTTCGAGTTTTACGAGTCTGGGAAATTAATCTGGGAATTTATTCCCTCCCCCATGGATGTGGGGGAGTCGTGTTTGTGAGTAAAGTTTTTTTTTCAACTGCCCAGTTTAGATTTAGATGCGCGGGTGCGCTGTAAGCACAAAGCAGATAGACAGGAGACGCCTTTGGCTTCTCTATGCACTAAATTCTTTCTGCCACCTTTCCAGGGGGACGAGGTAGGTATAGACGTAGTGTAAGTAGGTAAGACGTAGCAAAAAACAATCTTATGACAATGCCATAAACAGTTTGACAGGGGAAAGCTTTTTTCACTTTCACTATTATAACAGTCGAGGTTATAATTGTAATTGTACCGAAATTAAAGGAAAAAATAAAACGATTTATTTGTTTGTAAAACATTGGTGTACTACAAAAGTGTTACAAATTTTACATGGATCGCTATGTTTTGCCGCGAGGAGTACAAACTAACAGTCATGAACCGTAACTAACATAACAAATATTACATGGAACAAATATATAAAATAAAAATAAATATCCCGTACAGCCATCGCGTCAAATATATGTACACATCGACCTTATTGCTAATGGCATACGGATGTATGACCTTGACTGTACACATGTAGAGCACACGTCTACTCTCATGTAAAAATTTGTTACGTTTCTACGAACTCATGCTAAAACAAAACTGTCACACATTAATGCTAAAAACACGCACATAATCAACAGACCCTGTGTATTTCGCACAAGACTTAATGACAAATTTTTGACACCTCCATTCCTTTCCTGCCCTAAGGCTGTAAGATATTATTATAGTGTAGCGGAAAGGCGTATAAATAAATATCTGTCCTTAAGAAGAGAGAAGTGGTTAGACCTTTTGATCATATTTTCGACATCATGATAAAAAGAAAGAATGAAAAAATTTAACACAAGTTTGACACAAACACAGGGATTATAAGGATCTAGATAGCGACTAAATAATGTCAGTGAAATATTTTAGTTGTCTGGATGACCTGAATGCACCTTTTTGGGTTAGTAGGAGCACTTTATTTAAATGCAATTATTTTACGTCAACGTTAAAAAAGTGGTTAAAAATAATACCCTTAATTACCCTCAACGTTTTCGAGTATTGTCTTACCTCTTAATGGAGGGAGAGAGGAAATTAAATTATGAAAATTATTCGTTTAACTTCACGCAAACACAATATTTACATTTAGGAAGAAAGTAAAATTTATTCTTTAGTATGTTTATTGTATTGTATTAGAAGCCGTGATAGCCTAGTGGTTTGACCTATGGTCTCTCAAGCAGAGTAGTGGGTTCAAACCCACGTGACGCTAGCGATCCTAGTGGATCTTTGAGTCGCGTTAGCGGGCTCATTAGGTCAGCCGTTTTCAAAAACAGTACAAATCTTTATCATCGTCCGATGCTTTTTTAGGGTTCCGTACTTCAAAAGGAAAAAAACGGAACCCTTATAGGATCACTTTGTTGTCCGTCTGTCTGTCTGTCAAGACCCTTTTTCTCTGGTACGCGTGGAGGTAATAGTGGAACAGGTGGATAGGTGGGTTGAATTATATTGTTATTTCGAAGGAGAATCGATCGTTCTCGCTCTACGAGCGTTCTTGGTTTAAGCGAATTTCTCGGAGATTAAAGAGCTTGAGCTAAGAAAGAAGGTTCCGAGTGTTGTGTAGTAAATTTGATTTGTGGCAGGTAAGTACAATTAATGCACTCATTGCCGAGAACCCATACGATGTTATACCTATTTTTAGGGTTCCATACCTCAAAAGGAAAAAAACGGGAGGATATATTATAGGATCACTTATTTGTTGTCCCTCTGTCTGTCGGTCTGTCAAGACCCTTTTTCTCTGGAACGCATACGCATACGCATACCTATACAGGTAGCATGCTGAAATTAATATCAAATACTCAAACCTGCGGTCCCTTGAAGCTGTGAAAAAATCAAGCATCTAAGTCAACGCAATCAAAAGATACAGTCATTAAGTCTCGCACTTGGCCGGTTTTTTTAAACTTTGTAGCCATCTTAACTGCCATCCAAATTAACGATCAATAATAATACAAAAACTCCCCGTTTCGTCAAGTCACGCTCGAATATCAGCATCAGAACCCCGAGCACGAATATTCGAACGCTACGTAACGTAATCGAGTCTAGAGTTACAGAGAAAATTTGTATGACGTTTGGAACAGCGCCCCCTTTGAGCGTATTTGGTACAAAAAAAATATTTTGAAGTTTCTCGACGGTGATACGATGACGATTACGTTACGCAGGATTCGAATATTCGTCCTCGGGGCTCGGTGGTGACTCTTGGAAAAGTCTGATTCTGTTTACTCAGCGCTTGAATGTTAATAGGGGTCGTTATCTCCGAGACGTTGCTTATTCTTTTTTTTTATCAACGCTCGGATAAACAACCGGGCGATCTTCGTTGTCCGCTGATTACGGCCGAGTTAAAAGAGTTGACGGTACTTTGATTACGGTTACAGTTAATTTGATACTTTTAAAGAGTAAACAGAACCTGGAATTTCACTTTTTGTCACTATTATCTTATCGGTTTTTAAATGATTCGCAGTTAATTACATTAGACATGTTAACTACGGGGTATAGACCGCGGTTACCCTAATGCCAAATTTGTAGAGTTGCATACATTACCTTTATCAACACACATATTAATGAAAATAATCGATTTATTGATTATTTTTGTTTTTATTTTTATGAAACATTCATAGAATGAAATTCAACATACAATGACAATGCAAAGAAAAATTCGTTAAGCAGCTGGACTTGAACCAGCAACCTCGGTAATCCGTACCACGCTCCACCAATTAAGCTATACTTAACGTTAGTGTACCTAACGAATTTTTCAATGCCTTGTGTCATATTTTTATTTGGAAGATCTCTCCTCAGCGCCATCTATGAGTAGCTTAATCAAGCAGCTCACCCACTACGGAACTTCTACAGTTACGCATTAGTGGCAAGAGATGGAGCTATTTTCTGAATCAATGAAAATAATCGATTTATTGATTATTTTTGTTTTTATTTTTATGAAACATTCATAGAATGAAATTCAACATACAATGACAATGCAAAGAAAAATTCGTTAAGCAGCTGGACTTGAACCAACAACCTCGGTAATCCGTACCACGCTCCACCAATTAAGCTATACTTAACGTTGGTGTACCTAGCGAATTTTTCAATGCCTTGTGTCATATTTTTATTTGGAAGATCTCTCCTCAGCGCCATCTATGAGTAGCTTAATCAAGCAGCTCACCCACTACGGAATTTCTACAGTTACGCATTAGTGGCAAGAGATGGAGCTATTTTCTGAATCAATGAAAATAATCGATTTATTGATTATTTTTGTTTTATCTCTTGCCACTAATGCGTAACTGTAGAAGTTCCGTAGTGGGTGAGCTGCTTGATTAAGCTACTCATAGATGGCGCTGAGGAGAGATCTTCCAAATAAAAATATGACACAAGGCATTGAAAAATTCGTTAGGTACACCAACGTTAAGTATAGCTTAATTGGTGGAGCGTGGTACGGATTATCGAGGTTGCTGGTTCAAGTCCAGCTGCTTAACGAATTTTTCTTTGCATTGTCATTGTATGTTGAACACACATATTGTAATTACTCTAAGATGGGTTCAAAAGCCGAAGGCATAATGAACCTGTCACGAATTCAACTGTTTTTTTTTATCATAGACAAACATACCGATCTGACGTTTCGTATCGATTTTAGGCCTAATTCAAAGTGTACTGCTTTTTGAAGATGAAAGCTGGCTGTAATGCTGGTCATTTTCATTTCCTACGGTTTCTGAATGGATAATAGAGGACTTATGATAAGAGTGTGTAAATAAACCAAATATGGTGTATCTGCTAAAAATTTAAATAAAATAAATAAATATCATGGGACATGGGTGGTCGCGGGTGAGCAAAGTAATTGTTTTTAGTTCATAAATATGGACCTCCGCAAAGTAACGCCTGATACAATAAATTATCATGGGACAATTTATTGACACCAATTAACCTAGCCCCAAACTAGGCAAAGCCGGTACTAGATAAGGGATAAACATACTTATATAGATAAATACATACTTATATACATATCAAACATCCAAGACCCGAGAACAAACATTCGTATTCATCATACAAACATCTGCCCCAACCGGGATTTGAACTCGGGGCCTCAAACTTCATAGTCAGGGTCTCTAACCACTAGGCTATTCGGTCGTCATATGTTTGCATTGTGACTTTGTTTCTGTGATTTCAGTATATATTGTTAACTTGAAATTAATTCGAAGCGGCACAACCGTCGAACGCGATAAGGTTTATTATTCCGTGTGCCTCCGCAAATAAACCGAATGCTAAAGTACTAAAAATAAACAAGTTCGCTGCTCTGTAGTATATTATCTCGTTTGAGGAAACTGCTCCTAATGTCCGACATTACGGTAACCGATGTAAATGCGTGCCGGCCATTACAGCCAACGTTTGTACGGGCTGTTTGCCTGTTCGAATAGTTGTTGGACATTAGTTTATGGGAGGTAATCTGCGGAAGTTATAATGGAATGAAAGTGTATGCTTCAGTTGTATTGGAAGTTGAGGGCAAAGGAGTTTGATTTCCTTTGTGAATACCTACCTAAGATTATACGATAGATCCGAAACATAACTAACATTGTATTATACTAATCCGTCTTTATCTTTACAAACTTTTGTTTGGTTTTACAGGTCACAGTGTCTCTTTG
This sequence comes from Clepsis dumicolana, assembly GCA_963691665.1. Classification (NCBI taxonomy): domain Eukaryota; kingdom Metazoa; phylum Arthropoda; class Insecta; order Lepidoptera; family Tortricidae; genus Clepsis; species Clepsis dumicolana. Next base: position 3,295,695 of record OY829512.1, on the reverse strand, counting down.
TTTGTCTGTAATCAAACTCTTGCTGGTTAAATTTGTGCTACTTCTAGTGGGTAGAAGATTAAATTTTTAAATTCTAAGGAAAACTTGTTTAACATTTTACTTAATAACTTTTATCTATACACAACACACTTAAGCATCATAAAAGTCCTCTACAATTCGTTCAAAAGCCGTAGAAAAGGACCAGCATTTCGACAGTAACTATTCGATGTTGTTATGACTCCAAAGTTTGGGAAATTTTCTAAATCCAACACATTTTACAATGAAATAAGTAGTTAACTAGTCAATACGAAACGTCAGCTCGGTATGACAGTCAAATTCATGACGAGAATTGATTGTTGAACGTGATTATACAATTATGCCTTCGGCTTATGAACCCATCTTGGAGTATTTATAATATGACGTGTGTAAATAAATAAAGTGATGTATGCAACTCTACATAATTAGGCCTTGAAGCACTTATAATGTAACAAACAGTATGCATAAATTACTATTAGGTTACGGTCGAGGTACTGTAAAAATATATAGAGTAAAGTCAAATAGTGAAATAGTGGATACCTACCTCTAAGTATTTGTGCATGATGAATGAATCTGGACCATCCGTGCTTGTTCTTTACAACACTAAAAACATGGGTAATCAAACTTTCAAAACAGTGTACCCTACAGTGCACCAGCTACTAGACTTGTCAGTGGCTATTCCATTTTAATTTATGTAGATCACCTCGATTAACATAAACGTTTACATTAAAATAATTTCAAAAAAAACGACATCAAGGCATTTTCATGTATGAGTACTGCATTAGTCATTCCTAACAATTGTGACAGTGTCCCCGAATTCTCCGTACCCTAAAGTGACAGATAGGATTACAGTGAGTCTGTGTGCACTCATTAGTGACTGGCTGTTCTTAGCTTAATCCCAATTTAAGTGCGGAAAGCATACCTGAATAGAATAGTAATTAATCAGACTTTTTCTAGTCGCTTGGCGTACAAAAATGCCTGGCTGGAATGGCTGGTTGTCCGTAAAAAGGAGTGTTGATTCTTATAAGGTTTATTTTTACAAAAATTAAAAGAAACTTAAATGGAAGCATACTAAATGCAAAGGTAAATGATTTAGTCTAATCCAAAACAGTGTTTTATGCAGCTTTCTCAGGGTTTCGTAGCTATCCCGCTAACTATAATAAACTCTAGAGGTTTTCAGTAGTGGCATAATATAATGTGGACACTTATTATGTAAAAACTGTACCTAAATTATTAATAATAATACAAATGTAGAAATAGAAAAAAATTTGCCAAGATTATAGTACATTACGTAAGTGTTTACATAGCTACTTAACTTATACCAAGGATCTAGACTTTAGCAGCGGTTCTCACACTACGTCGGGCCTGTATCCTGAGAACCAATGATTTGACATAAAAGAACAAAAAGTAAGATTTCGCTTTTACAGAACAGAGATGGTTAGCATATATATAATATTATGTTATAATACATAGATACCACACGGCCAGCTCGTCGCGCGGCTGCCAAGGGTATATTAAGTGAATCGCCAATTCCGAGGCTTTGCGTGACCACGGCGCCATTTCGCTGGCATCGCCCGTCAAATTAGGGTTGACTGTCTCCTGATGGTGGGTGCGCCGTTTTTAGAAGTATTCGGCGGCACGCTCGTTTGTCATACATTTTTTTTAAGTTATTAGGTAGCAGGCAGCGTCTAACATGGCTTGTCACTAGTACCTTGCCGTTCTACAGTCTGGTATGAAACTACATACATGACTGACCGACACGTACTAATTGCGACAGGGTACAAAATTGGAAAGCTTACTTTTGATGCTGATTGGATTGGATGACCGGATAGCCTAGTGGTTAGAGCTTGAGGTCCCGGGTTCGATCCCCTGTCGGGGCAGATGTTTGTATGATGAATACGAATGTTTGTTCTTAGGCTTTCCCTTGTTTGGGACTAGGTCAGTTCATGTCAGTTGTCAGTTTATATTTATTTATTTAATTATGATTGTAGGTAAATAGTGGCTTCTCGTTGTGAAACAAACGCTCGTTTTATGAACCCACGTTTGTACTAAGGTTAAAAGTTCATGCCTCATAAAGGTGTTATCAAATTGCTAAGTTAATTTATCGCTGACGCTCATGAAAAATAAACCCAGACAATTTTAACCTTGTGCCGTCAGGTCTTGGATGAAGTAAGACCAGCTATTTAAGCTTCAAAAACAAATTCTGCGTGTCAAAAACTACTTATCAACAACTTGTCTTGGAAACATCAAAACCCGCACATCAAGTTCTAAAAACGAACACCTCAAGCACCCTCCCCCCCTACCCCAGCCAATCAATCTCCCCCGTCGCATCCAGGCAAATTTGACAGCCAAAATGGAAACTTCCCACTGCCTCTCTCATTCCAAAAACTCGCGGCCCGACTTGTAACTTCATCGTAATAATTTAAGAGGCAAGTTGGGCCCTAACGAATATGAAAAAAGGCCGTTGTCACTTCTCGATTGCCAATTTTTTTTTTCTTGTTCCCTAACTTCCGGAATGGGGGATAAGCAGGCGGCTTTACTTAACTTTACTTTGCTTTTAAAGAATACCGTTTTTCGTGTCAGTTCGCGGGGACGGTGTGAATCTTTGCGGCGTTGGTGAGTTTTTGCAATAATATGGATCAGCTTTGAAATTGAAATTTTTGAATTATTATAATAGTGCTTTTATCCTAATTTTAATATTATAAATGCGAATGTAACTCAGTCTCTCTGTTTCTCTGTCTGTCTGTCTGTCTGTCTGTCTGTCTGTTTGTTACCTCTTCACGGGAAAACCGCTGTACCAATCTAGATGAAATTTGGTGAGAAGATAGTTTGAATATTGAGACATAGACTACTTTTTATTCGGGAAAATTGTATAGTTCCCGCGGGATAGCGATAACCGAAATCTACGCGGACGAAATCGCGGGCAACAGCTAGTACAAAATAAAATTAGGCATTCGTTGGCAAGTTTAGCTGGACCATTTATTACTGGTCAGATTGGCTTATCTCTACTGTTCAAAAACAGAAAACAACCAGCTCAGTAAGTCCGTATGTCTCAATAATCCAATTGCTTCGCACACGGAAAATGCCAATTGGTGACGTTCACACTCGACTCATGTAACTTCATAAATTTCATAATCGTAAGTGCTAACATGCCAAGCGATCAACCTAAATAACGTATCCCGTGTTCAAAACGCGCGTTAATTTATTACGCCAGTTAACAACAAAGCTTTACACCCCCAACACATCGAAGTAACACTCAAACATCTCGCAACCTTTCGCAAAACACTTTTCACACGAACGCAGACAATCATTTAAGCGATCCCGGCGCCCACTTCCAATTCCAATCCAAAAAAATATATGAAACGACCAAAAGAGCATTCCATGCAAACAAAACGGCATAGGGGGCTACCAAATATCGCGCGAGATAAATGTGGCCATACGTTACGCACCGCTTTTGAGGTGAAAAGCGTGGGGTGGTATTCTGAATCTCGAGCCGCGTCGGATTTCCTTACGAGGACTCGCTACATTTGAATGCGGTGTATTAGTGAATGGTGAGATTTATTGCCGGCGGAACGACAGGAGACCGCCGATTTATGGCGCGGCGCGTGGAGCGTCGCGCGCGCGAGTGTTGAGCAACGATATTACATTAAATTACCTAACCAACTTAGAAAAGTTGAAAAACTCCCGACATTGTCATTTCAATGTGCAATATTTTAAAATCGGGTAAGCCGATTTTAATTAAACTTAGCTAAGAACCATCTCGATTAAACTAGCTTTCGATTAAAAAAAACCGTATCGAAATAGTCCGAAATAATCCGTAAGGGAGCTTGATGCCATAGACAGATCCACAGATACACAGGTCAAACTTATAACACCCCTCTTATTTGTCGGGGGTCAAAAAACCGGACAAGTACTAGTCGGACTCGCGTACCGAGGGTTCCGTACAAATTTGTAGGTATGTAAATAATTCATCTATCACGGGAATCGAGTGTTGAAGGTTTTAAGATGTCCTGTGTTAGCAGAGCCTGGCTGCTAAGCAAAATGTACTCAGTGTGGGGTTATTAACCGACTTTTTTAAAAAAGGAGGAGGTTCTCAATTCGTCAGAATATTTTCTTTTTACCCGACTGCGAAACGCAAAGGAGGGTAATTTGTTTATCAGCCTATGTATGTATGTTTTTATATTTGTCTTTGACGTCGGACAGACATGAAAATTTAAGATTTTCAGATTTATTTAATTTGTTGTCTATAATGAGCCACCTTCATACCAAATTCCAAGTTTCTAGGCCAGCTGGAAGTACCTTATAGGTTTGGATTCCACGGCAATTTGTACGTAAGCACCTTTTTAATGGCTGTGTCTTTTGATTGCGTTGACTTAGAAGCTTGATTTTTTCACAGACAGACAGACAGACAGCAAAGTGAGCCTTTACGGGTTCCGTTTTTCATCGTGAGACTCGGAACCCTAAAAACTTATCAAAGTTAGAGTGATTGTAATGTAGTTAAATACTACCAGATTTTAAATATTATTTTCAATGTTACCCTACGGAATACCTTTTTTTTGTTTGACTACTGGTTGATTTAAAAATATTGTCTCTGGTAGTACTTTACTAATTGAATGTACAAAAACCCAAATTATTTATGAAAGCACTTTATTTCGAGGTGTTATGGTTCACATTTGAGTAACAACAATTACAGAAAAGATGAACTGAAGCGACGGGAAGGGTTTTCTAATACAGGCATTTAATGTTGTTTAAATATCAATTTGGCCCTTGTCATCGGGACTGGCTAAGTAATTTATTAGAGCAAACGTTTATCTGTTTCGTTTTTCGTAAAGAAAAAGCTTTTTTCTGGCCAATTTAAGAAGTGTAATACAACTGCTTTGTACAATTTGTAGGATTTTATGAATGCTTTTTATTATTTTAATGGACTAGTGACTGTCCTGGGGTTACTGGTTCTCATGGGTGGCGGTGATCGCTTACCATCAGGTGACCCGCTTGCCCGTTTGCCTGACTCTTTCAATAAAAAATAAAAACCGTAACCTGAACGACCAGAGGGTCGAGCACGACTTTACGAATGCTGCGTAACGTAAAATCGAATAGTAAACGTTGTCGAGTTTGTATAAAGTTTGGAAAAGCGCCCGCCCGTGAGCGTATTTGGAACTAAAATTCAGTGTGAGGTTTCTCGATCTCGATACGATAACCGTAACGTTACGCAGCATTCGTAAAGTCGTGCTCGACCCTCAGTTGTGTTATAAACTCTCTGTGAATTTTGAAACAATAGCTGAATCCATCAAGAGGCATACGTCCAACACTGGACAAATACGTGCTGAAAAAAAGAAAGCTGAATCAAGGCGACTTGTTATGCAAGTATCGTAGCAGGTGCCCTGGTAAATACCTGGTAGGCTATACCGGGCCTATGTTGCTTCGCCAAACTTTGACACCATGATTTGCATACCGACCCAACCACGGTTAAAACTCGATGAGAACTCGCGAGAATTAACTTGAAGCCAAGTGAGAAGGATGTAATTTGAATGTCCGTTTTTAGGGTTCTGTACCCAAAGTGATGTTAACGCGAAAAGCACAAGACCGGTCTGAGTGGAGCGCCTGGGGGAGGCCTATGTGCACGTCTTTCGGCTGACATGATGTACGCTATTGAGACATTTTCTTGTGTCCGAAATTATACTAGAGACTCAGAGCCCCTCTAGATAAGCCAACCTTACCATTGGCTTTCAAACACTAACAAGGGAAATTGTGTAACTTGCTACTATTACTAGTATAACGCTTGTAGGCAGACATGTTACAAGATGTCCGCTTAAAACCGTTACGCTGGCAAGTTGTTTTTGCAAATTGTATTGCATTGCGTCACTCGTTCGGCTGCTTCAAACTCGTACGCTTCACGGTCACGCAAGGTAATGCAACTTACGCAATTTTTCTCTTTAGTGTTTGACAGCCAACGCGGACTTGTCTAGAGGGGATTACGGACACAGGTCAACGTCACGACATGCAAAATACTTGAAAAATTCATTCAATAAATTCATTTCCTGCTTTGGTCGTGTGACAAAACATAAATACATCATAATGATTATGAAAGTTCCTACCCTTTCTCCTGTTACTCTGAGAATTCGCACATAGTTAAACCATTGAATGCCAACTACGAAATATTTGCGTAAGGTGTTAAGTTACGTCATTTTACGTAGTCGGCAGGCATTCAATGGATTAAGTTTGTGTGTACAAATCACGCCGACCCCTCAACGCCAACTTACCTCAAGTGACAAATCTCACTTCCACATCTCTAATTTGCAATATACTAATTCCTCCAATCCCTCACTTTATAACTTGTATAATAAAGAGAAGCACATTAGAAACCCCTCACTAGCAACCGAATCACGGCTCTTCGAAGGGATTCTCTGTTCATTGCTTGGCTGTGACGCTCACCGCGCAAAGACTTACTGGCAGCCCACGCAATGTATTAGAAAATGGCGAGTTAGTCGCGCTCAGTTGTAGAGCCCGTCATTCGCAGCTATTTAATATAACGTGTGAGCGCGACGTTTTGTCAAAGTGTCAGGGCGGGACGGCTTGCTTGTAACTTTGAGATCTGCCCAATTAGCACTTACAAACTGACAGCAGTGCTGAGAGTTGTAAATTTGGGCACTTTAAGGTGACGTCACTGCGACGCGGAGTTTGCGAGTGTTTGGGTCGTTTTAGGGGGGAAACTGGCGTGGAAAAATGTGGCATGTGCTGTGCAGTTGAACCATTTGATTCCTAACCCGCCGTAGAACTTTCTCACAGTAAGTGTCATAATTATTTTCCTTGTCAGGCAATGCGATGTCATGTTCTGCGATTCAGTTTCAGTGTTTGTTAAAAAAGGTTCCAGTCCATCTCTATTGACATTGGACTACAAATTAACAAACTTGACTGTACTATGCGGCTCTATTTGGTTATTACAGAAGTTATTTTACTACAGTAAGTTTTATACTTAAGCAGCATTTTATAACTCTAGCCAGCTGCCAAAACTTTGTAATGTCGTATATAAGTTTGATTGATATTACAAAGAAGAAAAATAACAAATAGCACAGCAACTTGGTACTTTATAAGGTAACAAGTACCTGTTGGATCTGAATCAAAAGGATTTTTCTTCATCTCATTTTTCGAAATCTCTAGAAAATATATGCATAACATTTATTTATTAAGTATAACAGAAGTATCAAATGCAGAATCTGAAATCTCACAGATAGTTCCAGAGTTTAATGCGTCAAGACAATAATAAACAAAGCACCTCTACAGCTTTGTGCTTGGATAATTAAATTTATCAAATGAATCTGCTCTGGAATGCCATAAACTAATTCCACGAAAAAAAAATTAAATAGTTTTCCACGAACTCTATCCGTGACCATGGTAACGCCGTACTCTTCCTAAACGGTAATAAACTTGGCCGGAGTTCTCTAATTAAATTTATATTCGCAAACTGTAAGAATAGCCCTTTGTTTCATTAGACGTTTGTTGGCTGGAAATACAACCGCGCTGCGCCGTAATGAGCCGGTTCGATTCCAAATTCAAATTTTTGGAATTGTTTTTGTTGTTCAGTATTAGTTGCCAGCCAGTTGCGTCTAGAGAAGTTTTTTTCTTCATAGAATGGATAAATAATGACAGCTTAAATAGGTGGCCACTAGATTTGATATGCGTGTTATTTGTTTTGATTTGTTTTTTTATTTATTTCGTGTTCTGGATTATTACGGTGGTTTTTGATATCACAGTCTATTTTGACTCGTGATGATTTCCCTTATGTCCCGAATGATAAAAGTGCACTTCTGTTTACGGACAGTTAAGCACGGATAGGTAATATTGAATTAATGTATCTTCTCAAATACATTGATTGATTGTTACTATATTATATTACTCCAGACCTACGATCAGTATTCACATTACAGCGATACCTATCTGCGAATTATTGCCATGCAAGTTATTAAAGTCAAATACCTCCACAAACGTACAGCGTCAGACATAAAAATATCTATAAAATACAAATCCATGCCATTTCTATCCTGAGCTCGGAGCGTGTTGCTCAAATAGAATACCTTCAATATGACAGCCCGTTTGAAAAGATTTCATTACACTGCTGCAAAAGGCCCGGGGCGATGCTAACGTCGTCTTAGTTGAGCGGACATAGATAGGTCACGGAACGCTTGAGTCGCCTTGGGGGAGGAAAGAGAAAATAACGAGTACGGGCCGAGAAGGGATCTTATTGAAAATAATACGGACATGTGATCGTTGCGACGTTGGAATAGTGTTGTTACTAAAATACTTGGGGCATTTTATTCAAACATACGTCTTTTGTTTTCTAATTTTTTTGAATTACAACTCTTTAGTTTTTATGACGTTCCTATTAGGAACTAGAGTGGATTTCATTACACTGTTTTTTTTATACGACAAGGAAGGCAAAGCAACTGCCCATAGACATCCGCAACGCGTTGCCAACCTAAAAGAGAGCTAAGATGAAATGCCCGTAATTACACCGGCTGTCTTAGGTACTCTTCACACCGGAACACAAACAGTGCAAGCACTGCTGTTTAGCGGCAGGATTAACGAGTAAGATGGTGGTAGCGATCCGGACTGACCTCTTGCGGCATCAGAACGACAGCATTACTTTGTCTAACAGGAAAATTGATCAAAAATTCTAAAGTGACTATGTAAACCCGCAACGCGATCATAGGTGCAATTATTTGAGCAATGTGTTTTTTTTTTAAAAACCATGGAAGGTTTTTTTTTAAGTTAAATTACAGAACTAAAAAAAAATCGCAGATTCAAATAAAACTAGAGTCAAATCCATGCCGATGAAACTAGGGGAGTTTAAAATTTATTTCAAAAGCATCCGTGAGAACGCACAGGAGTTAATGAAATCAGAGAACGCCTTTGAAAAGCTCTCACAGTGTACGTTTATTATTTCAGTGCGCAAAAATGAGAGTGACACAAAAAACGCCTCTATTGGTGACTCTCGACATCTTTAAAAAGAAAACGTTTGAAAAAAGAATGAAAAAGGCCGAGGGCCAAACAAAAGGGGGTTGTAAGAGCCATTACTCAAGGTGCGTTTTCTTTTGTATGCATGGCGTTGTTAAATTCAGCTATGTATTTTTTATTAACGGCTCGGATTATTATTTTTAAATGAACTTTATGGAGTCTGTGACAGGGGTTTGAGGGGCATCTTTTTGGACGATGACCCCATTCCATAAATCGGGATAGCCATATTTATTAATGGCTGTGTGGCCGTGTCATTGTAGAAGTGTGCGATCGGTTATCATTTAGTACCAATTAGTGACACTAGCGTGAGTTTTATTTGAATTAAATATAACGGTAATTCAATTCTGGTTAGATACTGTATGCACTATGACTCTGACCGAAATATTATCTTTAAAATTACGTATTTTAATAATGAGCATTTAACCGTGTATACAGTGTACTAAATAAAATGTTAATTTTGATTTTGAGGTTTCGCAATCATGTTGCTTTTTTCCGTGCTAGCCGTCGTTGAAAGGTAATATTGTATGGTATGTTAGATTTGATCAAAACATACAATACAATACAATACAATAACTCTTTATTGGACACCACATAACAGTCAAAACAAGAAATAAGGCACAAAGAAAATACAAGGTAGCAATGGGCGGCCTTATCGCTACAGAGCGATCTCTACCAGACAACCATAATGGAATAAAGGTAAGAACATATTAAAGCAGATGGTGCTAATACATACGGTTTGTGTTTGAAATATACTTTCCAGTGAACTGAATTATGTATTGGTCATATGTTTGGAGCAGTTTCGTTTAGCGTTATTGTAAAAAGTTCGGAACATGTTTTTTTTAGCATTCGTACAGCCACTTCAAGATTTTAGGAGCATTAACCAAAGTTACCATTTAATTTTAACCAAAATTAAAGGTTTAATCAAATCCGAAATCAAAAATCCAACAAACATCTTAAATGGTCGGCCACAGTCGCGGCCACTCGAACGCGGCCACTAGAACGCTCGGTTTGCGCCGATGCCATACAAAATGTGTGAAAAAACTCGTCCGCAGCTTGTGGTAGCTTTTAGTGGCCGCGACTAGTGGCTCCATATGCGGCAGGCCTTACAGTTCACCGAACAACAATTACGCGACCGCACGACCGGTCTGGTCATGTATTCCGAATAGTTGCGTAGTTGCGCGTAATGTGACCATGAGCGCCCAAGTTGAGGGACCTCAACCGAAACTTAATCCGTTATAGCAAACTTGTGTTTACGCATTAATACTGCGATGCGAGTTGGGGATTTATCGGTCGCAAAATTTAAACTTGGAATGTTTTAGTCGTTCTCGATATGTTAAAGCTTCACAGGCGAGTACGAATATTCGAAACCTGCGTAATGTAATCGAGTAGTAAACGTTATCGAGAAAATTGTATGACGTTTGGAACAGCGCCCGTCCGTGAGCGTATTTGAAACTAAAATGTTGTATGAGGGTTCTCGATTTCGATACGATGATGTAACATAACACAGGATTCGTGTACATACTCGTACGTCGTGCTCGGCCTACTGAAATGAGGAAAGTATCTAAAAAACTTTATAACCTAACCTTACCAACTTAGTAAGACTGGAAAACCCGCGACATTTTCATTTTAAAGTTGAATATCTATAGATTCCATAATAGCATTTTTCAACGGGGGTGTAAAGAGGCACGAAGTGGGTAAACAAGTTCTTGGCGTAAGAAATAATATAGTTAGTATATATTTTTTATTAGTGTGATAATTGACTATTACCTTTCACAGATGTATGAGAATTGCGGTAATCATGCCGCATTTCTCGTGTTTGTATTCTATTAAGTTTTGGAAACTATAGGTCTGTATTCAACATTATACTCTTGTAACCTTGTCTTTGTATGACCGTTTGTTTCAAAATAAATATCTCAAAAACGGCTCAACCGATTTTTATAAAACTTAGCTAAGAACCATTAAGATTAAACTAGCTTTCGTTTAAAATAAACCGCGTCCAAATCCGTGTATCCGTTTAGAAGCTACGATGCCAGAAATAGACACACCCGTCAAACTTGTAACTTACAACCCCCCACATTTGGGATCCCAACCAGCAACGTGATATTCCAATGAAAATTTACATAAAACACAACGCTACCACGTCTCCTCGGCGACTCGGACCGATAAATAATAATAACGGAATGCGACGGCAACGGAATTTAATTATTCGACGAGTTGCCCGCCGTAACGGGATTTGGTAAAATAAATTTGCCCAGCTTTCCCACTAAGCGGTGTTTGCTTGCGTTTGACGAACGAAACAATAGCAGCCTAGCGCAACTACTTGCTCGATGGTACGAATTTAAATAAGTGTCGTATAGAAGCGTAACTCCGCGGTCCGTGGACAGGGAGGTGAGCTGTCGGTAGGCCTCCAACAAGATGGAGCGACGACCTGGTGAAGATCGCGGGAACGCGATGGATGCGGGAAGCACAAGACCGGTCTTAGTGGAGAGCCTTGGGGGACGCCTATGTCCAGCAGTGGGCGTCTCTCGGATGGCATGATGATGATAATAGAAGCGTAACTCCGTCTGGATTGAATATTTCATCATCATCATCATGTCAGCCGAAAAACGTCCACTGCTGGACATAGGCCTCCCCAAGGCTCCCCGCTCAGACCAGTCTTGTGCTTTCCGCATCCACCGCGGTTCTGTGGTCGATTGACGATTCAGAAAAATTGAAACACCTCCGACATTTTCATTTCGAAGTCCAATATCTCCAAAACGACGTAACCGATTTTTATGAATCTCAGCTAAGAATTATCTTGATTAAACTAGTTTTTGATTAAAAAAACCACGTCCAAATACGTGTGAAATGTTACAAAACTACTGTTATTAATTATTAGTATTTCTAGCCTGATTTGTCCCACAGCTGAGCAAAGGCCTCCCCCCAACACTTCCACTGCTTCCGATCTTTAGCAATCAGCGGCCAGTCCTTCAAGACGGAGTCCAGCAGAGTTCATCCCGCAATCGCCGTCTAGGCCCAATTATTATTACCTGCTTATTTTTTGTATGACACGACGAAAATTTCTAGTTGAAAATACGAAATATCATAGTATAAAAGCGGTACTTATTAATGATACCAATGACGGGCTACATTGTGTATTAAGTACGTAGGTAAGGTACGTAGAGATCAAAAATATGTATACCAGAAGTATGTCATCATTACTTGGATGTTGTTTGAAGTGACATAACGAGACTTTTCCTCGAACTTTTTATCGAAAAAACTACGGTGACAAGCATTTCTTAATACTGCACACCTGCTTTTTTTCTGAAGATACTTAGTTGTTCCGAACTTCGCAAAGTTTGGCAAAGAAGCTGAAATTTATTTAGTGGCTCTTGCAGAGATGTAATTTGTTAGTGCCTGAAATATAAATGATGACATAATGCGGAATAGTTATTTATATATTCTTTAACCGAATGCATTAATGATTGTCACTATTTGCCAACCAGGATCCACGTAATATCAGCGTCGAGCCACCTTTAGTGACCCGACGAATGCTGAGTGGATTCCTTTTTTGCAACTATATTTAATTTAATTTTAAGTTAACTCTGTAACTGTACCTATTGTTGTTGCGAAATAAAGACTTCTTATTCTTATTCTTTTTATTTTCATTATTATTTTCACTTTAACCAGTTCATTTTTTAAATGACTAAGCGTAACCTAGAGTTACAATTTAACCATTGAGAAAAACCTTTCAGTTTCAATTCAAACGCGCAATATGCAAGTTTCATTGTGTAAACTTCAACACTGAAGCAGATTTACGAGCTCAGTTCACAAATTCATAATTCACTTGTTATTGAATCACATTTAAAATTGTTAAAACAAACAAAAGAACAATGACGCGTCGGCAAACATAATATTGCTTACATCCTGATTAACAGTTTGTAACGTTCCGTTTTAAACCTAATTTCGATGTCCAAAAGTGTTATTTCACGTGGAAATATCAGCTAGCTAGGGATCAGTGATGTGCCGAATCTTTCAATCTGTATCTGAGGATATCCGAAAGGAAAATAATGTCACTTTCGTATTCATTTCCTTTACTTTATAATAACAATGGAACTTCGGTGAAGAATTTACTTTCATTTATCAAAAGATTGAAAGATAATTAGCATCTTTTAACATGAAACTACTGTGAGACTTAATCATAGTAAAATAAAAAAGGAATACTGACGGGCTAAACTCAACTTACCTATTATTCACTATGATAGCTAGAAAATTAAAGCTTGAAGTTGAAACTTGAATCCAAAGATTTGCTGTACCTACATGGCATGAGAAAATTTCCCCTGAGCATTAGCAAGTCTAGATTGGTCAAATATTAATTTAAGCTATTTGACATATCGCAGCAGAATGTTTGTTGATAATACCTAATACTTCGTAGTTGACGCCGTCAACTATCAGTCAAAGGTAACACGCAGCAGCGCTGGTCGTATCCGGATTCACGGATTCAGACGCTTACCATCCGTATCCGCATTCCGATCCGTGGATATACATCGTCACATCACTACTAGGGATGTACGTGAATTGAAATGTAACCGGATTATGAAACGATTATTGTATTCGTGCGGCTTATATGTGTTTACTGTATTTGCAGGGTATTGCGAACGTACAACTGGTTTAAATTGGCCGTCATGACAGGCCGCTGATAAAGTTAACCCCTGTCAACATTATTTATCAGAGGCTTTGATAACTTGATAATGACTTCGTGCGAAACTACTGACACTTTAATGAAATTTTTTTCGTTGCTTCTTTTTGAGTAATTTTTCTTTTGAGTTCATTAAATACGTAGGTGTAGCTTGCCTTATTTAGCTGTGGAATGGATGGAACTATCTGCACCTACGTCTGATTTTTTTTTATTGTATAACCTGGCTTCATTTTAGTAGGTACCTAAAAGGTGAATGGATATATTTATTAGGCAAATTGTGCTTCATCATCAATATTATCACCAGTTTGTACTTAATCAAACTAAGCCTATCACTACGTACAAAAAAGTAACAGGACAGCAACGTTTTACCACAAAATTATCATAAATCTTCAATGTTATGCATTCAAAATGTCTTTTTTAATAAAAAGTGCTCATGAAGGGGGTACAATAAAGAACCTCACTTACAATGCCTGGCTTGGAAGCCTCTATTACGGCGTCGCTGCGGCTCAACGAAAGGTTATTTATACTGCCATAACAATATTTTGTAATTTGTTTAACGCTGCTTAATAGATGCGACAGCTTGTTAGAAGCAGCTAATGCACGACGCAATAAAACTTTTAAGTTCTTTTTAATAACAGTTAATAAAGAGCACGACTTCACTGCTTCAAATATGGGCAATTTAATTGCAAAAGTTTAATTATTTTTTGTTATTTAGTATGACCACGACACGACATCGATATTAATTTTGAAAAACATTGCCAGGAATTGAGCAATTAAATTGCCCGTATTAGTGCATAAGTGAACATTAATTTTATTTCTGCCCACCCTCTCCTTGGTACTCTCATTGTCAATGCATTCACTCGTACTTAGGGCTTTGCAATGGCTGTAGGTCCCATAATTATTAAATTTATACAAGAAATCTAATTGATTCCTTGTCAATCCTAACTAATACAATAAATGCGAAAGTAACTCTGTCTCTCTGTCTGTCTGTTTGTTACCTCTTCACGGGAAAACCGCTTCATCAATGTAGATAAAATTTAGTAAGAAGATAGTTTGAATATTGAGGAATAACACGGGCTACTTTTTATTCGTGAAAATTATATAGTTCCCGCGGGATAGCGATAACTGAAATCTACGCCGACGAAGTCACGGGCAACAGCTAATTTTAGGCAATAAAGTAATCGATTTTTTTGACAACTTTCTGTGTTATTTTTTTCAGTTATTAATTAAAGAAGCTTAATTAGACAAAAACTATTCTTAGCGAGCGGACCAAATTTAAAACTGCATAGCCGCAGAAATAAAAAAAACTTTAAATGCAAAGTGCGGCATCTGCCCCGAACTGTGCACTCATGCAATATGCAATCTAAGTAAATAGAGGAAAGTTCGCCACCAGAATGAAGACAATTTTCATAATGTTAGAGGAAATCATGAAATATTAAACTAGGTTTGTTATGAACTGACTCATTAGCAATTTACATGAGCGCTCTTATAATTGCCACCGCTTAAACTGGTTTGCGGAAGGAAATTAATTTTGTTCAAGAAGGAATATTAAGGTCTTTAGGAGACTTATTTTGCTGGTTAGTGTCCGGTTGTGATGGTATAGCTAAATTGCTGCAGACTGGAATTGTGTTTAATTAATGATTACGTGTGTCTGTATGCGTGCGTATTTGTTGAGTGTAATGGTTGAAATAGATACTGTCTGTGTTTATGGCGTTTATCGCAACCCGAACTTTTTGACGAAATAAAATCTACATCATTATGATGTTACCCGTGACCGTAGAGCTGGTAGATTTCTTGCCCAACGCATTGGCATCACTATTCAGCATAGAAATGCAGCCAGCCTCATGGGCACTCTGACATAGCTTTGACACAAACGACTGACAGCAAGTAAACGAAATATACTTACTAGGTCCGATACTAACTCCTGTTTAAGTAAACGCCCGTATTTCATTCTATACACTGTAGATTGGTAATTAGGTTAAGTTAGGTTTATGCTAGGTTATTTTATGTTAGTTTTTTATGGTATTCTTTGTTAATAAGGTTTTGTTTATGATAAACTTTTAGTAAATACGCAATTATGCATTACTTGTTCAGTTTAAAATACTATTTGACATTCAAAAATCATTCTAGACATAGAATGGAATCTATTTTCATTCTAGACATAGAATGGGATCTATTTGCCTTTGGTTGCTACTATAAATAAACTGTAGCGAAACACCCGAGACTAATGCTCACACGTCTTGTTGCAAACTACCATCTCCGTATTCCACGTCCACAAAAATAATGTTTACTTGCCACTCAAACTTTCAGATTTCTTCTAACTTGCTTGTTCCGGGAACAATTTCCCATCTGTCAAGCGAAAGTTAAACGGCAAATAAGAAAGTTTAAATACGCACTTAAGCAATTCAGAAACCCTAACACGAATAAGGGTAGCGTAATAAAAAAAATCTTTATGTTTGCCGCATTAAAACTCATCTGAGGAAACTTGGGCCGTTATTTAGACATTTTTTTTTCACGTTGAAAACGGCCGCCACGCGGAATAGGATGGTCTTGAGCAAATTTATTATGATCTATTGATTCTACTTTCCTGTTCATAAAGGCGGAGTGTACCCTGGGCTCTCCTCACGAAAGTTTCCCAACTCGCGGAATTATGTCGAGTTGGCTCCCTCGTATAAAAGTTATTTTACTACTCTTCTAAGAGTTTAAGTAAGGCATGAGGATGGGAGGATAAAAATTGGCTGTCTGTGTGTGAGACTTTCGTCGGCTATGATGAGGTGTTTTCTTTTAAACCTATCGAGGAGAGCAATTTGATAACGATGTCATGCTATGAATGTATACCATAAATAGATACACGATACACTTAAATTGCCACCCTTATTTTCCCTGATTATTATGCATATGGTTATTTAATCAATTAATGCCATGCCATAGATTGTAAAAACAGTTGCTGTGTTGGGCTGCAACTGATAGTAATGAGGTTTCTTATTTATTTAAGAGGAAATAAAATTTCAGTTTCCCGCTTACCTTTGAAAGTGTAACGTTTTATGTATCCAAGTAAAAGAGTTGGATGGGTTGGTAGTGCGGAATATAATCTCGACGACTGTTAGTACCGGAATCACTATATCCCGATCCGGTAGGTTTGTCCACTTCCGATCATAATTATGATTCTCCCCCCAAAGACTTCCATAAAGATTGGTCGGCACCTTTTTGTGTATTGCTACCGATGTCCGACGCTCTTCACATAATCCATCTTGTGGGAAGCCGACTTACACCGCGTCTCTTGGTTCGTGTGCTGTTTTACCAAACCTGTGTTTAAAGAAAAATAATAAAAAATACCCATTTATAAAGCTGCCGTAGTAGCCAACACCTCGCACGTAACGTTTTTGCCTAAAACATTTTCATGTTTATTTTTGTTTATTAAATAACGCAAGACCGGATACGCGAAATGGGTCAAACAGGTGTCAAGCTTGTCAGGGTCTTATATTATTTCAAGCGAAATAATTTGGAAACATTTCGTGTAGAATATCGAGCTGTTTAATTTTACCAGCGCAGGATTGCTACCTTATGTCCACAGACAGGTATTTGACGCTTTTTTCGGTGTTCTTTGTCATTATTAATGTCCTTAACTATTGCATCCTTATATAATATTAACGCTTTGAGTTTTCACTAGGTAAGGTACTTAAGTTGCCAGACAAACTCTTTAATATGTTTTGGGTAGTTTATTGAATCAGCCTTCTAGATATATTACTTGTCTCAAAAACCAAAAACAATAAAATTAATTTGCGCCTTCGCGACGAAAATCGAGGAAGACCGAGGACCAAATTAATTCTTAATTTAAGCCTCAAAAGTAACAGAGTCTTTTTTATGATAATTTTTATAACAAGCTGTTTTTCTGACTGTACTTGTACATATTTATACCAAACTAGCTGTTGCCCGCGACTTCGTCGTTATTCCGTTATCGTTATCGTTATCCCGCGGGAACCATACAATTTTCCGGGATGAAAG
This sequence comes from Clepsis dumicolana, assembly GCA_963691665.1. Classification (NCBI taxonomy): domain Eukaryota; kingdom Metazoa; phylum Arthropoda; class Insecta; order Lepidoptera; family Tortricidae; genus Clepsis; species Clepsis dumicolana. The sequence goes on along the minus strand of OY829512.1, from coordinate 3,277,985 downwards.
TTAGCCTATGTTTTAATCTAGGGTAGCTATCCCCGTTTCAAATTTCATCCAAATACGTCTAGCCGTTTCAGCGTGAAGAAGTTTCAAACATACTCACTCACAAACTTTCGCATTTATAATATTAGTAGGATTTCAAATTGAATTGATCCTACCACTGGAAGTGTGTCTACTTTAACTTGCAAGATTTGGTAACAAAGAAGCAGACAGACAGACATCGGAGGTGAAAATAAACAATATCATGTGTATAAAAGCGAAAAACCAGAACGGGATAAAAAAAACGAATATTGGGTGTGTAAATTTTGTATAGGTATTAAGCAAAATAAAATCGCAAGTTCGAATTTCGAGCCAAAAGCGAGCGATGTATTTATTATGCCAGTGCTGCCGTTCAGGGATAAAGAAATCCATTCATTGTCCTGCATTGCGGTCTACGGAAATTTTTAGTTTTGTCTATGTAATTTTTTACCTATTGATAATCTACCTATGTGACAGACTAATTTGAAATATTACTTTTTTACCCAGAGGACACATTCTTATTGCTATAGAGATTCCTTCCGTTAATAATAATGTTCCACGCGGGCGGAGCCGCGGGCGCTCTCTAGTTAATTATAAATGGGGCAACTGTGTGGCTCAAACGTTTTATTTTTATTCCAGGAAAGCTCATCGAATTTATCCAACAAATGCAGCTAGGTGATATATAAGTGCGTTTAAAAAGTGAATTTAAATTTATCACCAAACCAGTTGTAAATTCCCGCAAATCTTCAGCGTGTGAGTTATAGCGGCCACTATTTTACCTTTATTCCCGCGGGAATAGTGGAACAGGTGGATAGGTGGGTTGAATTATATTGTTATTTCGAAGGAGAATCGATCGTTCTCGCTCTACGAGCGTTCTTGGTTTAAGCGAATTCTTCGGAGATTAAAGAGCTTGAGCTAAGAAAGAAGGTTCCGAGTGTTGTGTAGTAAAATTGATTTGTGACAGGTAAGTACAATTAATGCACTCATTGCCAAGAACGCATACGATGTTATACCTATTTTTAGGGTTCCATACCTCAAAAGGAAAAAACGGGAGGATATATTATAGGATCACTTATTTGTTGTCCCTCTGTCTGTCGGTCTGTCAATACCCTTTTTCTCTGGAACGCATACGCATACCTATACAGGTAGCATGCTAAAATTAATATCAAATACTCAAGCCTGCAGTTCTTTGAAGCTGTGAAAAAATCAAACTTCTAAGTCAACGCAATCAAAAGATACAGTCATTAAAAAGGCTATTTCCATACAAATTGCCGAAATCCAAAAACCTAAAGGGTACATCCAGTTGTCCTAGATATTAGAAATTTGGTATGAAGGTAGCTCTTATAGCACAACCACTCACAAAAGTCTCAAGATTTTAAATTTTTATGTCTATCTGTAGATTTCACAGACCAATATAAGTTGACCCCACACTGCGAACATTTTACTTAAGAGCAGGGCTCTGCTAACACTGGACTTCTTAAAACAACGGGGAAAAGCGTTAAAATCTTTCTACGGAACCCTCCTGCGCGAGTCCGACTCGCACTTGGCCGGTTTTTTTTTTTTACTTTCACGGAGTGACGTTGTCAAAGATTCGCAGGTATCTGAACGCAACGCGGCACCTGAAGAAATCCACGGTGGTATAACTTAGAACAAAATGTACACTTCGTTGTCCAGCTAATTTCAGTAGTCACTCAAGTTACATTGTATAGTATATACTTAAGTAATATTCTATTTAGTTGAATTATAGACATGAAGTTGTTGTCACACGTCGATAGGTGGTGCTAATATCAATATAGTTTATATTGGAGTTTTAAATTTTGGAATAAATATTTTATTTTCGCTTAATAAATGCGTCCATTTATCTTTCCTTGTTTAAAAATGCGTTTATGCTAATTAATTATTTTGTGAGCACTGGTAACATCGACCTTTTTTAATTATAGTAATGTCTTATCTAAAATATCATTACACGCATGAGTTTTTCTTACGCTAAAATATTACATAGAATATTCTATAGACACTGGTTAAGTTAACGTATCATATCTGCAAGTAAACCCTAATAAAATGGGGCGTAAACTTAGATTTTTAGTAATTCAGGAGGTTTTGATATTTATTTAGATTTTTTTATTTACTAAAAACAACGTACAGTGAAGGTATAAGTGGAACGGAACGAATGAATAATGGCCGCGATTATCTCTCTAATCTGTGGTTTTTCACATTCACCGGGTGTCTAAGTTGGAGTTGGAATGCCTGATAAAAAGAAATTGTGTAAAAAATAAAGCACTGAATAATTATCAAATTCATCAAAACGGGAAATTGGGCAATTTCTATTACACCATGTTCTAATGTATATAATAGAATATGGTGTAATAGCAATTGCTCAAAGTACATTATTTTAACATTTAGGAAACTAGACATCAATGACGTCATCGCATATTTTGCCGTCACAAAGCACCAGATGTCGCTGTGTGCGAAACGTTGAAGTGACATCTCTATCTCAGTTATAAAAAGGTACTCTGTGAAGAAATCTCGGGTTTGAAATAGCGGCACATTCCTTAATTTCGTGGCTCTTGATTTTAAACCAAGAATTTGGTCTCACAATAGACACCGATTGAGCATAATTATGGGGAACTGATGGCTAGCTTAATATTAAATTTTGGTTCAAACCAATGTTGTAACTAACCAACTTAAAAAAGTTGAATAACCCCCGACATTGTCATTTCAAAGTTCAGTATTTTAAAAACGGATGAACCGATTTTAATGAAACTTGGCTAAGAACAATCTCGATTAAACTAGCTTTCGATTAAAAAAACCCGCATCGAAATCGGTCTATCCGTTTGAGAACTATGATGCCACAGACAGATACACAGATACACAGACACACAGATACACATGCCAAACTTATAACACCCCTCTTTTTGTCTGGGTTAAAAAGTAATTAGGGATGGACTCACTAAGCGCAGCGAGCGCTACGCGAGAAACGAGTCCCAAGAACAATGATTGGCCGTGTAACATTCCGCGGTAAATCAGCTCACACCTTAACTTCGCGATCTCAAGGCAACGTAATTAATGAAACAACTCACAAAGCAAACCCCATACCCTGCCCACCCGTAAATGCCGGCAAACACAATCAAATGAAAATTAAGCCGAATACGGAATCAACATGGCGACTTAACATCAATTATTCATTTATCCGCTCCGTGTCGACTTAATGACGGCAAAACAGGAGACTAGTGGTGCGCCGTGTTTACGAATGAGGCGTTTTTAGGGTTCCTAAGGGTGCCACAGGGGACCCTATTACTGTTAGTTCGTCCTTCCGTCAAAGGGCTGTTTATTTTGAACTGAAATAGGTAGACAGTACTTGAATTTTTTATATGACAGCTATAACTACAAATAGTAATAAAAATTAAACAAGGTTCTAATACAAAAATCTTAGTTTTTGCTATTGCTTTCTTATTATGTCTGGCTGTTCTCCTCTAGAGGACGCATTTAAACACTTGAAATTTTGTGAGCAGGTTCGATAATTTCATGTTTTTTTTTTGTCTATTCAGTTTCTGGATGTTTACCGAAAAAGGTAGTTCGAAAAAAGATTCATAAATAGATCATCGTAGCTCCTAAACGGATGGACAGATTTGGACGCGGCTTTTTTAAATCGAAAGCTATTTAATCGAGATATTTCTTACCTAGGTTTCATAAAAAATCAGTTCAGCCAAGATATTGAACTTTGACATGAAAATGTCGGGTGTTTTTCAACTTTCCTAATTCGGCTCGATGTTAATGATGGTACCTAATTGTACCTGTCGTACAGAACCTTTCGTGTGCAATTCGGACTCTCGCCGGGCAGGTTGTTTTTGTGAATCGCTTATTACCGTGCAGAATAATGATTCATTAAACTTTGATTTTACGGCCGTTTTGATTGGGTGCAGTGGACAACTCAATTAACGGTTGTAGTTTATTACCGACTATGTATTCTTTAATTACCTAGTCTCCTCATATTTGTATCTGGTTTTAGATGTCTGAAAGTCATTACTTTTAAGCGATAACATCGTCTATTGTGTACAATGGTTGTTTTTGTTTCTATTCTCATGGTACTGTTTTGTGATAATAGCAGTCTATGCAACTGTCCAACTTTTGTAGGTATAATCGAGGGTTTAAACCGCGAGTAGTCAAGTGGACGATGTGGGTAGCAATATGAGCCGCAGACGAATATCGCTATAAAAAACGCCACGAGCGTTTCAAGACCAAATTAATTATACAACGTTGCATGTAATACTTTTTCTACTGTGTATTGCGACGCGGTAATTTTCGTCACTCGGTTTTCCAGACTGGTCGGTATACCAACTCGTAACTGTCGCATTTACAATTTAGCTTTTCAGTCTTATTTGGCTCACTCTTTCTTTGGCTTTAATTAAAAACTGCGTATTTTATTCGACCGGGCTCATTATATTTTTACGAGTCATACATGCTACGCGTCATTGAAAACCCTAAAGCTGCTAATGGACAGGCAGCTGTTGCGGGGTGATGTGGATGCGGTATCGTTGTCATATTCGTATAGACATAATAGAAAAACCTTTCCCACGGGCCAGGCAAAAATCAATCTTATGACAATGTCATAAACATTTTGACAGGGGAAAGCTTTTATCACTATGCAGTTTGTGAGCATTTAGAATAGGATTTTCAGCTCAACTGTCAAATATAAAGGAACTAAACTTCGTATGACAGGTGCAATGTTTCACTCCTAGTATTATTAAGGTTCTGAGAGAGTCGGTAGGCCTCCAAAAAGATGGAGCGACGACCTGGATCGCGGGACCGCGGTGGATGCGGAATGCACAAGACCGGTCTGAATGAGCGCCTTGAGAGCCTTGGGGGGAGACCTATGTCCAGCAGTGGACGTTTTTAAACTGACATGATGATGTTTATTTTTAAGATTATTTTAGCATATTAATCATACTTTTTGCGGAAATGGTACCTATAGAATTTATTAGTTACTAACGTGTATTTTTCTTTTGTTACAGGTGGATGCCATACTATACAGTAGCATTTACCTCCGAGAGTGATTATGCACACTATCAGTAAGAATGAATTCCCTAACTTACGTAGAGTCAGTAGTAATCTACCACCCGGGCACGGTACGGCCCGCCCGTGCCAAGAACGGGAGTTTATTATTAAAAAAAATGGCGTTTATTTTGTACTCCGTGGGTTTTTAGTTGGACTTTTTTCAATTCGTCAAAAAATATGCTAACGTTAAGTCAAATTATTGTCGTCTTTTTCAAGACTGTGACATATTTAATTAGCTTAAGAAAAATTATTGTTATTTTACTGAGAACTAACCATATTAGCAGGACGAACTCTTAATAAATTATAATTATCAACTGAAGAAAATAAAACAACGACCAGATAAAAAAAATGTGTTCAAAATATTCATTACTTACATTAAATAAATTATTTATCAGTTTCACTACTTCTTTAAATTGTGCATGTTTCAATGGTTTTTCTAATAAATTACTACGACCTCTTCAATAAATAATACTTGACCTCCAGACAGCCAGAAAGTTACTTTGGCGTTAACTAAGTACCTAGTCGAAAATAATGGACCAAGATTCTGAAAGTGGGTAATTTAAACACGTTTTCATTATTTCTAACACCATTCCAGTTATTTTATAATAGTTCTGTTAGATTTATTATAGTAATGCTAAAGTGTCATAGTATATTGTATGATACCAAGGTGCGCGTGCACGGTTTCTGATTTATCGATCAATAACAGGTCATTCCCACTCACTGCTGAATTAAGGTCTACTAATCCGTAGTCCTTCCTCTGGGAGCACACGCTTCGCCGGTAGCAAAACGCAAAAATGTCGGCTGTGGATTAAAAACCATGTTGGGCTTTACTCCACTGACATACGTGAGTGATCCGTTTATTTCACTATGGGTAAATTCCTTTTCATTCGCCGGTAGCAAAATGGAAAAATGTCGGTTGTGGCTAACAAACCATGTTGGGCTATACTCGACTGACATACGTGTGTGATCCGTTTATTTCACTATGAGTTAGTTAGTTAATTCTCACGTCACTTTGCCTGATCATCAGTCACATTCACTGTAGTCTATTCATTAATGCATTCTCGCTCATAGCCTCTTGCGCTAGTGTCACTTTTCGGTATTAAATGACGACCGAAGAGACACTTTAGCGCTGAGACAGCATTAATAACACCCCAGGTTCTCAGCTGACTGCCAGATGGCACAGTCAGTACCCAAGACCATTTCTGAAACGTGTTTTAAAGCTGGGCCTCCTTCACAGTCGTGACAAAAATAATAATATGGGAACAGATATTCTTGAATGCGTGTCATCGAATTCTGTTAGAAAAAAAAACAACCTCTACAAAATCCTAATGATTCACGAATCACTTCAAACGTCTGCCAAGCGTGTCACGGTCGTACAGTTGGGGCTCTCCCCTTGCGGTGTAACATTTCACAGGGGTCCGAGCCCACACAAATTACGCCCTACGGACCGGCCAACATAATTACACTAATTCGTTAACATAGTTAACTTTCAACCCTACGCTCTGGTACCGATTTGTGTTGTCAAAGTTGTTTCGGAAAAAAAATACATTATTTGGGATTACGGGTTTGTTTGGCGTATTACCTTGGCAATGATGGTATGTCAGAGAGAGCTGGTAGTCTAATAAAACACACGTATAGAATGAAGTACTCATTGGTTTTAGTATTGTCGTTTTCCAGTATATAGACTTTTTTTAGTAATTTTCAAACAATGACTTCATGTAGCATACAATGACAATGCAAAGAAAAATTCGTTAAGCAGCTGGACCTGGAGCTGCTTAACGAATTTTTCTTTGCATTGTCATTGTATGTTGAATTTCATTCTATGAATGTTTCATAAAAATAAAAACAAAAATAATCAATAAATCGATTATTTTCATTGACTTCATGTAGTTTTGAGCTCGCCTCGAACGTGAGTACGAACTCTCCTTAAGAATAGAATGTATGGTATAGAATGCCTTTTCATAAGAGATCCATTTGTTACGAGTACGTTATGTTTGAGTCTTGCACTAGTTTTAACTGTGAAAATAATTATTCAAAATGTCATGGCTCCACAGCAGAAGCCTCGAAAGTGGGATAACAAGCAAGTTGCCTGCAGCCTCGTCTGCAGCCCGACCGTTCGGAATCACTAGCAAATTGTATCGTTGCCGCGAAGTCTCAACCGTCGTCGGTCGTTTCATTAAATAGCTGTACAATATACAGCGAAGTGTATGGCGCTTAGTGCAGTAAAGTAAAGGCTTTATGTTTACAAAAACATACAAACCTGTTGTTTTTGTCATCATCATCGATCGTCAGCCTATTTACTTCCCACTACTGGGCGCAAGCCTCCTCTCGCAATGAGCCGGATAACAATGATTTGAGCTGGATTCATTTTGATAGTTTTGACTAACCAACATCGCGACGCGATTCCCTTGCATGTTATTAGTTTAACCTTTCTTGTGTGGTTGTAAAGTATCCCACAAAATATAGTAGTTTTACTGATTTGTTACGACCAAGATTCTTTAGACCTCTCTTCCCGTATACCTAAGCTATACTATAATGTATTGCAAGTAAAATGCGCCACCCATACTAGTCTGTGCTAGAACACTGCACCGTACCAGCAATATTAGAGGGCGCGGAGGCGTTCTCATATTTCTTACATCATTAACTCGACGTGTGAAGTCTTGCAAGGCAAACGCTAGGCAGGCCCGAGGCACGAGGCATAATACTCGAAGGCATGTGAGAATGAGAATTCTCAGTCATATTCTGAGGCGTGTTCCCAGGCCTGCAGCTGAGGTACCTAACGATGGAATTTGATACGGTGCATCGTTAGTGTTTTGTTTCGAAAAGGCTTCTCTTGTCTTTTTACTGTTGAAGAGTTTTGAAGTTTGAGCAGTTTTGCGTTGCGCATTGAAAGGATCGTGCGTGTTTTGTTTATTAGTGGCCTTATTCATAAACGTCACTCAAGACTCTATTAGCTAAAATAGGTTTTGTCTTCTTCCTACTAACGGAAATGTCAATGTGACAAAAAAGGATAAACGAACTTTAACGGCATTTTAGTTAATATAGGTTTAAGAATAACAGGGTAAGACTTCCAAAGCAAAAAATACGAGGACGATTCAAAACAATTTGAATACAATAGCTGTAAGTATGTCGTTAACTACTGAACCATGACAATGTGTCTAAAATGTGTTAACACTCATACGACTTCGCTTCTATTTCGGATTTGGACTCTAGACTAGTTCAACCGTGAAAATGAAAAAAAGAACATAGTTCAGCCAGCCACCCTGGAAAAATTTATTGATTAATTTAACCAACGACAATGTCGCCACGCAAACTCTGTAAAAATAACAGACAATGAAAAAAAGCAAAAAAAAAAACATTATTCGAAGTGATAAAAGCGAATCTGCGAGCTTTAGGAATAATTTTCAAATTTATACACCTCTTACAGCACCACCCCGCGTTTTTACATAACAATGCTTCATTTTTCATTTTCGCCATGAAATAAGTTGGGGTGGTCCGATGTTGCCAACTCTGGCTTAGGAAATTATGGTATTGAAATGAAACGGTGTTGCTAGTTGAATAAAATTGGGATTAATAATAGTAATAATAATAATAATTTATAATAATAATAATTTATTAAAAAAATTTGCAGTACAATATGGGAAAAAAACACATTTTTTCTAAAATCTACGTAACACGTGTGCCTGAACTAAGGTTACTAATAAACCCTGTATCTCAGGCTAAACGAGCTAACAATTATAAGCTAAAATAATCACCCTAGGGTAAACAAATCAGTGTACGGTATCTGAAAGTAGTTTAACAAATTATATAAAGTAAAAAAAAAAAAAAATAACAAATTGTAATTCTACTTCAAAACCTAATATTATATAATGATTTATCTAATAGGTCAAGTATGTATACCTACAAAACTGTGACTCAGTCAAGTTTTTACTGGGTCAAAATCGATGCTAAAACTGCAGACTAAGACATCCTTACTTATACTTATTTGCTTAGTTTAGAAATTGTGCGAGTGTTACTTAGTGTATGTTATTTATAATTAAGGTTAGTAGGACATTATTGCGGTTAGTTAAAGACTGACTCCAGCTATTGCAATATTATTATTGTAAAACTTCTTAACAAGAATACATGGGAAAACAGAAAGCGATAGTATGGCCCGGGAATCGTATCCGGTACCTTGACATTTTCAAGCCCTTTACACCAAGTCAAGGTTATTCACTTGTTGTTGTTTTTTTTGTTTTTTTTTTAACAAAAATATTACGCTTTTTGATTCGGTTATATTTAAATTACTTAGAACACAGTTATGGTTGCAATATTGTTTGTGGTTATCAGTCTTCATTATGCGTATAAAGCGGGAGGTAGGTTCGTAACTATGGTAACTAACTAACCGATTCTGTTATGTTTATGTATTTACAATAACAGTTTTCCTTTGCTTTATATTATATAGAGTCAAAGCTGTCGAGTTCAGGTATTATTACACAAATGTACATAATAGTGCAGGTAACACTAACGGCTTTGTAATTTTTCTCTATGTCACATTTAGCTAAGTTTAATTTTCTAATTAATATAGTGGCAACACTATTTTACTATCCATTCTCTTCAACTGTAATATTTCGAATAAAGTAAAAATGTGGCACCCCACTAGCGAACGAAAAACGCCCACGTTTCATAGACAAATCGTATTGGAACGTTTTTTTTTTAACTTAGACTTAAACCGTATCGCGTAAGGGATGTTCAGAGTCGCATTTGTTACATAAATGAACCGAACAAGAGTAAAGCATGCCCCAAAACAATATTTCTAAATAAAATACTCCCCCTGAGGGACGGGTGCAATGTATCAGCGCGTCGATTTCAAAGGTTAATGGTGCAGTTCGGGGGCAGTTAGGTTAATAGATTTTCGCGAAGCATTTACATATGCTTTTCCTACGATGGATGTGTGTTTTCGTGGGTTTGTGTGGTGTTGTGTTGTGTGTGGAAGCGGTGGGTGGGTGGGTATCGTATTGTAAGGTTTATGGTTGACATAAATCATTATAATTATATAGAAGCGTGTTTCTTTACGATTCATAATTACAAAAACCATAATATTGTATGTTAGTCGATCAATTGACCCCTTTCATAGGTCACATGACCAAGTCACGTGACCTGCTAAGAGGGGATAGCCCAGCCGGCCGGCAATGGCGGGGCAGCAAGCGGACGAGTAACACCGTGCGATGATTTTGTGTGCCTAGATATGGTCTCATAAAATTAATGTAATGTAATAAAAGTGTAATCTTAAAAAGCACGTTTAATTTTCTATCTGACCCCCCAAAAGGTCAGAAGTGGGATAAATAAGGCTCTAGATAGCTGCCTTACTACGCCCACCGCTCGAGAAAATGTAAGTAAAGTTCTAATTATATCAAAAAAAAAAAAAAAAAAGTGTGATGTTACTGTTCCTGTTTTTGATTGAATTAACCCGTAGGTTACTTTCCCTTATTTAATATCGAATACAACTGACTGATTTGTGTTAATATACATTTAACTGATTCTAAAATTATCCAAAAGGCAACGGTTGAACGATATATTTAACCGTGATAATGACTTCGCTACCGGTTCTTTAATTTTATTCTATTATTACTTTCTAAATACCCTTAGTCATTCGTGACTCTTGTTGTTTTATTTAAAACACTATACACATGACGGAAGATCAACCTAATCATTAAAATAAGAACAACCGCATATTTGTTGCGCAACCATTGCAAGTCTACCCACTTTTTATATATTTTTTTCCCTCAGGGTATCGAATGTGATTTAAATTATCCTAGTAACGGTTTTGCAGGTTAATTCTTAGAATGTAAATTGCTTTGAAACCGTACATAAGTGCTTGTGTATGGGACAAATAGCGGTATACGATAATAATTGATGAATTGGTGATTTAGTGACGGAAGGTGCCTCGATACTTTTATAGCCTTGTGTAACACCTACTTAATAATTCCTTTTTAACGCAAGTCACATAGGTAATGATATCCTCAGAACAGGCTCTAAGCTTTACATTGTAAGTTTCAGATACTCAATCGCGATATGGAGGGCGACACTAGCCGAGGGGAAGGGTCTAGTGCTCGTTTAAATAATGGAAATGGATTAATGAAGATTGGAGCCCGTGTGATTAGTCGAGGGGAAGGGCTAACACACGGGAGTGACCAAGGAGCATCTGAGGTTGAGGATGCAGGTCAGGAGGATAGGATTGGGAGGATGGGCTCGCGGTCAGAGCGATCGACAATATTGGATAAGGAACTGACGATGCGAAGAGGTCGGTCACGCAGACGGCGGTCGAGCGACTCTGAGGACGAGGACGACTATGAAGGGCGGAGACGGAGGAGGAGAAGGACAAGGACTAGGACAGAACGAAGGAGGCGGCGTAGGTCTTCTTCTACAGGATCGGATGCGGCTTCGCCACGGCTCCCGTGTAAGGTAAAGCGAGGTACGGACGACAAAGGCTCTGATACTAAGGTACTGTTAGATAAGTTCTTGAACATTCTTGATAAAATGAAAAGTTCGGATAAGCCCAAACTTACGTTTAACACTAATGTTATCCCCGAATTCGACCCAATGCTAAAGGAGCAAACTGTTCTTACTTGGCTGACGAAAGTGGAGGAATGTGCACAAATTTATGGGTGGGAAGATAGGGAAACTATCCACTATTCGTTACCCAAGCTCTCCGGGGTCGCTAAAACGTGGTATCAGGGCTTATCCAGCTTGTTGTTTACTTGGGCCGAGTGGAAACAAAAACTCATAGAATCCTTTCCCGTTAGTGAGGATTATGCTGAATTATTGCATAGCATGTTAGCAAAGACTGTTAAGTACGGTGAATCGCTAGAACACTACTATTATGCTAAGATAAACTTGTTGAACCGCTGTAGAATCTACGGCAAAGAAGCGGTAGACTGTCTGTTGTACGGTGTGGAGGATCGCGCCATTAAAGTCGGTGCTCAAGCCGCTCAATTCAAGCAACCTGAGCTGGTGCTCAAATATTTTAGGACCGTTAAAGTAGGTAAAGTTCGCGAAGTTAGTAACGATGCAAGCTTGAGAAAGACAGCTGAGCGCAAATCAACGTTTCCGCCAAATTTCTCTAGCACTAGTAAGGCAGGTTCGAGTAATACCGGTATACGTTGCTTTAATTGCAACGAGATAGGTCACCCGAGCTTTAAGTGCGATAAGCCTATGGTAAAGTGCACGACTTCTGGTAGGATAGGACATAAGACGGCAAACTGTTTTAAGAATAAGACACCTGTCACTAAAGATGAAAATCAGATGCCAGATAAAAGTAATGTACAAAAACAAGTGTCTAATGTAACTGTTGAAGATGGCGCTATCGATAAATATATACTTGATATAAAAATTAACAATTCAGACGTTAAATGCCATGTAGATTTGGGGAGCCAGTGCTCGTTGATCAGATGTAGTACCGCTAAGAGTTTAGGTATAAATATCGATGTGAGGGAAGGCATGCCCGTTTTAAAGGGTATAGGAGGAAACTTGACTAGTCCTTTAGGGGTAGCTAGTGTGAACGTCGAGGTTCAAGAGTTAAAGGAAAACATTGATATATATGTAGTAGATGATTATGTACTTAGTTACCCTGCGTTGCTAGGACACTCGTTTACTGAAAGACCAGATATATTTATAACTAAAACTCCGACACAGATTATATTCCAAAGGCTTAAACCCAATAAAGTTCGACTTACTGTAGAGAATGACACTGAAATTGAAGGTCACTTATTACGACCAGTAATTGTTAATGCTGAAGGTCAGGCGAACGGCAATGTCTACGTCAACGGGTCTTTGAGAGGCACCGAAGGAAAAGAGTACTACCTCTTTCCCGGTTCTTATGAGGTAACAGATAACCGCACTGCGCTCTTAGTCTACAACGCGTCTCCAAGCAAGGTATGCATAAAGAAGGACACTCTTCTAACACGAGCAGTACCCGATTCATATCCTGGACCTCTTCTTGAATCTTGCAGCGTCACTAAAGATAAGGGTTTGGATGGAGGAGTTAACTGCAACCCCACGCTTACGGAGGAGCAACGCGATGAACTACAAAAGGTATTACTCCAGTATAGCGATTGCTTCTCGAGTGGACTCAATGACCTTGGGTTTACCAATAGTACTGAGATGGTGATCGACCTTGTGGATGCGGAGCCGGTTGTGTACCGCCCATACCGCATGTCACATGCTGAACGACAATTGGTAAGGGACATGGTTCAAGAGATGGTAGATAACGGCATAGCCAGGGAGTCATCTTCGCCCTATGCTAGTCCTATAGTCCTGGTACAAAAAAAGACTGGCGAAAAACGATTGTGTGTGGACTATCGCGCCCTTAATAGGAAAACAAAAAAGGAACACTATCCCCTACCAAGAGTCGAGGATCAGCTCGACTTGTTATCAGGTAACACCCTGTTCACATCATTGGACCTTGCTTCAGGGTACTATCAAATACCTGTTGCCGAAGCCTCCCGTAGTAAGACTGCCTTTGTAACACCAGATGGGCAATATGAATATAACCGAATGCCTTTCGGGTTGGTTAATGCGCCATCGGTGTTCCAAAGGACAATTCATAAGATCCTGAAGCAAGCTCAAATTAAATACGCCATTGTCTACATGGATGACGTATTGATACCGTCGAAGAACTTCACGGAAGGGATCCAGAGACTAGGCGAAGTACTGCAGCTCCTGAAAAATGGCGGCCTTACGCTAAAATTGAGTAAGTGCAATTTCTTTTTAGACGTCATAGACTTTTTAGGGTTTGAGGTAAGCGCCAATGGGATCCGCCCTGGTAGTAAAAAAACTGAAGCGGTTTCGAGATTTCCAATACCCTCAAACCAGCACGAACTACGCCAGTTCCTTGGGTTGTCCGGATTCTTCAGGCGTTTTATTAAGGGTTATGCTGCGACAGCAGCGCCGTTAACGGATTTGTTAAAAAAGGACGCCAGCTGGAGTTGGAACTCCGAGCAAGATCAGGCGTTCACAAGCATCAAGCGCTTGCTAGTGGAGCGACCGGTGCTAGCGTTGTACGATCCCAAAACTGAAACTGAGCTACACACAGACGCGAGCAAAGAAGGTTTGGCGGGTATTTTATTGCAGCGTAATCCTAACGGAGCATTGCAACCGGTTTCATACTTCAGCCGGAAAACCAGTGTTGACGAACGTAAGCTACACTCTTATGAACTCGAGACCCTGGCGGTAATCGCGTCCCTCAACCGTTTTAGAGTTTACTTGGTGGGTATACCGTTTAAGATCTTAACTGACTGCAACGCACTCAGGTCCACTCTGACTAAACGTGACCTAATACCGCGCGTTGCTAGATGGTGGGTCCAACTGCAAGAGTACGACTGCACGATCGAGTACCGACCCGGCGCCCGCATGGCTCACGCGGATGCTCTTAGCAGAAACCCGGTGGACACCCCTTTAGGTAACACGCATATATTAGACGTTTTACAAGTGCAACAGATTGAACAAGACTGGATTGCTACTGTACAAACTGCAGATGACGAGGTAAAGAAGATTAAAAGTATTCTGTCAGACCCATCATCAGCAGAAGTAGCGGATGTACACAAAAACTACAGGCTGAAAGGCGATCGTGTGTACCGTGTTTTAGGTGACGACATTAAATGGTTAATACCCAAAAGCGTGCGTTGGCAAATTTTAAAAATGAACCACGATGACGTTGGTCATTGTGGCTTTGAAAGAACTCTGCAGCGTATTCGGGGTCATTACTGGTTCGCTAAAATGCGCCGTTTTGTAAAGAAATACGTCACCTCCTGCCTCGAATGCGCGCACCATAAAGCTCCAGGTGGTAAACGAGAAGGAGGGCTACATCCGATCGAAAAGGTTAGTGTTCCATTTCATACTATCCACGCCGACCATTTAGGGCCGTTTGTGAAGAGCAAGAAAGGTAACTGTTACTTGTTGGTTCTGGTCGATGGATTTACAAAATTTGTGAATATAAAACCAGTTAAAGATACCAAATCCTCTACCACCGTGCGAATCTTGAAGGATCATGTAAGTTACTTTGGCGTCCCCACTCGTCTCATCACAGATAAAGGTACGAGCTTTACTAGCAAGGTATTTCGGGATTTTACAACTTCCCATGGTATTAAACATATTGTGAACGCCGTTGCCACACCTAGGGCAAATGGCCAAGTTGAAAGGTTCAACAGGACCATTTTAGACGCTTTATCAACATCGAACCACGGCGGTGACGAAAAATCCTGGGACGACCACATTCCACACATACAGGTTGGTATAAACACAGCTCGACATAAGACCACCCAAAAAAGCCCTTCTGAACTCTTGTTTGGATTCAATATAACCAGCAGAACAGAAGGTAAACTGAGCACAGTAATCAATGAGACTCTAGATAGGATCCCTGTTGAAGAGTTGGCAGACGTTAGGCAAGAAGCTAGTGATAAGATTAAAATACAACAAATTAAAGACGTGGCCAATTTCAACAGGCATAGGAAACCTTCTAGGGAGTACAAAGAAGGTGATTTGATACGATTAGAAAGGCAGGTTCCACACGACGGAAAATCGCAAAAGCTCGCTATCAAATATCAGGGTCCTTATCGTATACTTAAAGTCCTCCCCAATGATAGGTTTTTAGTTGAAGACACCCCGATGACGCGCAAAAATGGGCGAAGGTATGAAGCCGTTGTTTCTATTGATAAGGTTCAGCCTTGGATGTCATTTTGTAGAGAATTAGAATCGGACGAATCTAGCAGTAACGCTGATGGTGATGATAGTGATTAGATACTTGGCGGTTCGATTTAATATTTAGAAGGCATTATGAAACTGCAGTAGGTACTTTATAATGAAAATTATTGATTGAAATCATAAACTAGTGAGGTATCAGTATAAATTAATTAATATATGTATATTTAAATTATATGCTAGTGTAATATTAATGGTGTTGATATTTAACAAGATGATTATAATAATTATTATAATGTAATAGAAATAGTAATTAGAACATATGTAAAGGAAAGTTGTGATAGAATGGGATAGTAAATGCGTTGATAGAGTATGAAATGATAATATATTATTATGTTTAAATATTAATGTACTTAATAATAAAATAAGTTTAAAAATAATAAAGGTTATAATTACCTGCTTAGGAAATAACGTTTCTTATGAAGTATGTAACAATGAATGATAATCAAAATTAAAGTATTCAAAAGCTGTGAATGATAGATAATATTATAATTTAGTGATCGAACTGCGTTGACACAGTATGAAATGATAATATTATGTTTAAATATTAATGTACTAATTGTAATTAATATTATGATTGTTTCATTTACTTCTTACAGTTTTTGTACACATTTTTTTTTGTTGTCTTTGTTACACCAAAGCGAAGGGTCTCGCTTTTTGTAGGATGGCCGAGCTGTAAGGTTTATGGTTGACATAAATCATTATAATTATATAGAAGCGTGTTTCTTTACGATTCATAATTACAAAAACCATAATATTGTATGTTAGTCGATCAATTGACCCCTTTCATAGGTCACATGACCAAGTCACGTGACCTGCTAAGAGGGGATAGCCCAGCCGGCCGGCAATGGCGGGGCAGCAAGCGGACGAGTAACACCGTGCGATGATTTTGTGTGCCTAGATATGGTCTCATAAAATTAATGTAATGTAATAAAAGTGTAATCTTAAAAAGCACGTTTAATTTTCTATCTGACCCCCCAAAAGTATGAAAATAAAAATTTCTCGCGCAGACGTAGTGGCCTGGCACGTGTGGTCGTGGAGCAGTTTTTCAATGATTTGGCAAATTGTATTTGATAAAAACGAACTATCATAAATAAGAATTACGAAATAGCAAACCAAAGAGATTCAACATAATTGTACCTGATTATGATTATAAATATAATTATTATTCTATACATTCGAACAATCCCGGTATTATCTCTTAACGTGTCTACGATTTGAAGAACTTCTTCCCGCATCTCACATTAAATACGAGCACAAGTGGGTGGTTTACTCGAAAAATGCCGTATTGTTGTCGGAATTGAAAATAAACTCGCGCGTAAAACAACCACCAGAATTATCAGCACCGCTTGCTAGAGAAAAAAGAACTTTACCATTTAAAACAAAAGATCGGCAATAGAGGCCTCCGTGTAACGGTTTTTCTTCACTTTGACGTACATTACAAATTTATCTTTGCGGTCAACTTTGTCGCTGTCAGCGAATTTAAGATGAACCTATCACACATAAGTTTCAGGCAAAAACTTACCGTATATCGATGCACTACGAATTGAGATGAGTGCGTTATTGCCGCGAGTGTTTGCGGGTACTCCTTAGTTCCAGTATTTGCCACACCAACAAATAGCTTTGTGTGTAAAGAATAACCACTTATGTGAAGCATTTGTCAAAACGTCTATGTTATGTTCAACAAGATTGAGTTTCGTGCAACTTACGTGAGTTGTGTTTCGTGGTGTATTAGGACTGCCTTGTTTTTTTTTTGTAACCGACACTCTTGGAACTTTTTGTAGGTGGAAAATAGGTTTTTATTGACAATCAGCCATGATGGGGCGTTTCGCTTTTTATTGTCGGGAAATAAAAAGATAAACGTAACTCGAAGAAGAAAAGACAGAGTAGCCCAATGGCTTACCTTATTGCACCTGGAGCAGAGGGTTGTAGGTTTGAGCGCGAGCTCTCAAAAATGATGCATGCCACCAGCTTAACAGGCAAATTACATGTTATGTGACTAGGGCCGTTTAATCAGAATCAGTATAATAATACTACCAGGTTTTTGGGTATCGCTGAAAGTGTCTTTATCTATATACACACTTAATCATAAAGTCTTTTACTTAGATACAATGCGTTTAAAAACCGTAGAAAATGACCAGCATTTCGCAGCAGACGCAATGACATTTTCACATCGGATTCGATGTCATTATGCGTTTCAAATTTGAAACGTCTTCAATTTTTCAACATAATTTGCAATAGAAAAAATAGTCTATACGAAACATCAGTTCTGTATGTTTGTCTATGATTTCAAAAACAGTCAAATTTGTGACAGGTATGGGTATGATATGCCTTTGGTTTCTGAACCCATCTTACAGTACTTGTTTTTTTTTATGTGTGTAAATAAAGTATTGTATGCAACTGTACATCGCTTCGTTTTATAAAACCACACTCGTGTTTGAAGCACCCTCAGTATGTAGCAGTTGCATAAACTACTATTGAAAGTATTCATGAAACTACAGCCTCAGTGTAACCAATTAAAAACCTACGAATAAACATCGCACTCAACTTGAACACTTTCGACATCGACAACCGAAACTGTTATCACTTTCACGTCAACGCGTTTGAAAAGGACAACAGACTAGAACTTTCACGAGTCAGCACCAAGTTACTTAGTCGCCCGAATTAAGCAAAGATTAACTCTAGCCCGATGGTAATACGATCTTTGGTACATGTTTTATTAGAATGGTTTTCGTGTGTTGCATTCGGGTTTTCCACATTGTGGTTTGTGGGCTATAAAGGGGGGTATATTGAGGGGGAGGGGGATTCTCTTCTCACTCAATGTGTCAATTATCGTTGCAGGCTTGACTGGTACACGCAAAGCCTCTATACTCTGGTTAACCCTTAACGGATTTGTTATTCGTCTGAACCATTGTTATGTGTTCGCTCTTTTGGTTCAAGACAGACTGTTGGCGACTGGCTGCATGGAGATAATTGTCTTTGGCTCAGCAGTTCCATATTTGAACGTTGCTCCTGAGAGCGCGCTGTCTTTGTCAGACTGCAGGCAAATTTTATTTCGTTTTTATTTTTATTTCAATTTTCCGAGAATGGAATCGTAAAAAAGAACATATAATTATCGAGCCTGCTCACAATTTTTTTAGAGAATCTGTCGAGAAATGCGACCTGTAGAGGAGAACTCCCGGACATACGAAAGCATTTTTGCCCGAGCTGAAATGGAGACGCATCGCTCGCTCGGTCAACAAGTCCGATTTATGAGATCCAGATACGGTCTGTCTGTGTAGCCCACCCTCCACCGATTCCATGTAAATCATACACCCAGCTGTCTTGCACGTGAGATCGCAGATTATGTGGTCGCATACTATCAATAGGTTTTAGTTAGATATAGACCTCCGTAAAAAAACGACCGATTCGATCAATTT
Organism: Clepsis dumicolana; assembly: GCA_963691665.1. Lineage (NCBI taxonomy): Eukaryota > Metazoa > Arthropoda > Insecta > Lepidoptera > Tortricidae > Clepsis > Clepsis dumicolana. Next base: position 3,258,762 of record OY829512.1, on the reverse strand, counting down.
TATGACCCTAATAATTCAATATTACGCCTCCGGGCAACTACCTATCCAGCCACCAAGAGGTGTCAAATAAATAAAGGTTAAGCTTATAATTTCATAACCTAGCGTTAACATAATTAATGGCCTTAGTCCACTCGCGAGCATTAAAAAACAATGTTCCCGGGTAATCCGTGCCACCCTTATTTACACCCGTAACACAAAAGGGCGTAAGCGCCGCGCGTTTTCCATGACGGTACGCTCTTTTGTATTAGAAGGGCAGCGTTTGCATCTATAACACCAAACACGGTCGGTGTAATGTTGTGAGGTTGGATTATGAACTTGATATTGAAAGGGGTAAGGTGGATTATGGTGTTAACGGTATATGGAGCTTGTGGCGTTTTAATACAAAACGCTAATAGCGATGGTTCGTATTTGGCTACTGGTGTTTAGATATACTGCCAGGTATTTTGTATAGGGTTGGCATGGCTTTAATTTATTTCGATTAGCTGTTTTTAATTTATCTTGCATTAATTAAATGTTACCTATTAAAAATTAATAGAAAATGTGCGTCAAAAGAGTATTCATATCTCACTTAGGTATAAAATTATAAATTATGTGTTACGAATATTTTGCTATTGCATGTACCTATGAATTACATTAAGTATTAAGTAGATGTTGGTATTGTTTCTTGCATTAATTATGATAAAAGTCAGAAGCTTACGAGCGAGGAATGTTTCTTATATTAATATTACTCGTAATTATTATTTCATGTTAAAATTTTCGACAGTTCATTCGATAGCGGCCATAAATTATTTACAAAGTCCGCTCATTTACATAAAAAATCTTTTTTGATAACTTTACTTCATACCGAGGTGTTAACTGTAATCGAATAAAAAAAAAATTTTTTTTAGACATCGAGGAAGGCAAACAAGCAAGTGGATCACCTGATGGTAAGTGATCACCACTGCCCATAGACACCCGCAACTCCAGAGGGTTTGCAAATGCGTTGCCAACCTAGAGAGCTAAGATGAAATGCCTCTTGTGCCCGTAATTACACCGGCTGTCTTACTCCCCACACCGGAACACAACAGCGCAAGCACTGCTGCTTAGCGGCAGGATTAGCGAGTAAGATGGTGGTAACGATTCGGACGGACCTCGCACAACCGTTGGTGCCACTCTCCCCAGTGTGTGCGGAGGCCCCATCAGACGGTTGACCGCATGGATTTTGAATGCCCGATCATCAGATTTGCAGCACGAAAGGAAGACCTCAAGAACATTACCAGCGAATCCGCCGTGTGTTTGAAGAGGGCTCAACTCTACCTTTAATGTTATTTCTTTTTCTAATAACAATGTAATCCAAGTGACATGAAAAATTTGGCCCTACGATAAATAAATAAATACCTAGTAGCCTAAGTTAAAAGTACATAGTTAAATACATTCATATTAAAGTTAAAAGTTACAAATCACGGGGAACTGGGCTGAATGGAACGCACAAGACGATCGACAGCCCGCCTGGTCCAGCCGGGCGTCCCCACACATCGTCATCATCAAGTTAAAATTTTAAGACTTCCTTTCATAGGCGCGAGTACAAATATTCGAATCCCGCATAACGCAATCGAGTAGTAACGTTATCGAGAAATCTGTATGACGTTTAGAACAACACCCGCCCGTGAGCGTATTTGGAACTAAAATTTAGTATGAGGTTATGTATTGATTTAAACTTTCGCGATTTTCACACATCATCATGATACTCGGGACTTAATGGCGTAAAAAAGATATATTTAAATTTCAACAACCCTCCAACCCAAGTGAAAAAACGAATAATAAAGACCAAGTGCGGCTAGTTCGAGGAACCCGTGCAGCTAGATGTTGATACCCGCCTCTTCAGTCCCTTCGAGACCATGGACGCAACGTCGCGTCCGAAACGTCGAGGTATTTAAATTCAAATTCAAATACATGTTTTTTACGCGATTAAGTCCCGAGTATCATGATAATAGTATGAGGTTTCTCTATTTTGAAACGATAACGTTACGTTACTCAGGATTCGAATATTTGTAGTCGGGTCTCAGTACATATTTTATTACAATCATCTAGTAGCTCCTCAGGTAACCAGTTGTTGTGAAGGACAAACAGACAGGTATTGGCACGAAACTCTAAAACCTCTTCAAAATAGTCTGCTGGCCATTTGAAACACCACACCACTAGCCAGCCCTAGAGTCCAGTAATTAATTCGCTTAGCTCGCGCTACCATTTGTAACCTCGATTACTCGTTTAGGCGCGCTGCGTGACTTATAGCGCGCGGGGTGGACGGGCGGCCTATTAATTAACGATGCATGCTGAACGCTAAACGGCACGATTTTGTAGATTCTGAACACGGTCATAACAATGAAAACTATACTCACATGCACAATTAATTGCCCACCGTATTTTTTACTGTTTATTGTAAAAGTGTTCTTTATTCAAATAACAGTTTTTACATTAATCAAGGAAAAAATGGTGAGCGATTAATTTTGCCTGTGGGTATTTAGAAAAGTTAGAATATTTTGAAACACATTACAATGATAATAATTCTGGTTTATCATCAAATTGCTGACACACGTTTCATAGCTTTTTCATTTCATCGTGTTTTCGTTTCATCGAAAGCTATTTTCTGACCTGTTTTCTTAAGGTTTTGGTTTAAAAACTAACCTAACCTAAGCTTGTTTTGTTAATAAAATTGTCCTGAAATTATCCTGATTTTAGCAGAATTAGCTTTGTATGAAATGGAAATGCGATGAAATGAAACAGTTATGAAACGTTTGTCAATGATTCAAGGGACTTCGGTTAGCTATTATTTTAAGTGTTATAATGTCAAGAGTACGTTATAGTGAATAAGGTCACTGGAAATTAAGAAATTTTAGGTTATGATGCCCTGCTCACAGCTGACATTTTTATAATAATTATTATAATTTTTATTTACTTATTGTCAATTTTGACACATCATAAAAATGGATCTGTATTAGTATTTCGCAGACAAATCGATTGTCCTAACATAAGATAAGATAAGATAATGTTTGGTTGAATGATTGTATGTCATTGCACTTTTCAGGAAAGTAACCAGAGGGTCGAGCAGGACTTTACGAAAGCTGCGTAACGTAAAATCGAATAGTAAACGTTGTCGAGTTTGTATGACGTTTGGAACAGCGCCCGTCCGTGAGCGTACTTGGAACTAAAATTTAGTATGAGGTTTCTCGATCTCGATACGATAACCGTAACGTTACGCAGCTTTCGTAAAGTCGTGCTCGACCCTCAGACCTAGCCTATTCTGCTTAGCACATATTTTCAGTTTCAAATGCAGAAAATTTATGACAAAGTGATCATGCGTCCAAACATTACATTAGGACAAAAAAAAACTACTGGACAAAGGCATACAAATTCATGTTCACTACTCAATCTCGTTTAAAATTGGAACAAAAAATGCGACAGTTTAAATTTACTTCTATAAAATCTTACTCACACTCCGCGCACCGCGATATCATACTCCAAAAGCAGTGCCCTAAGCACGACTTGTCGAATCCTGCGTTACGTTACGGTTATCGTATCGAGATCGAGAAATCTCATACAAAATTTTAGTTCCAAATACGCTCACGGGCGGGCGCTGTTCCAAACGTCATACAAACTCGTTATAGTTTACTATTCGAGTTTACGTGACGCAGGATTCGACAAGTCGTGCTTAGGGCACTGATGTAGGCAATTCCCCGACATCCGCGGGGTGGTATTTTAATAAGTAAACAAATGAAGCACGCCGACCATTTTGCAACAATTTGGCAGACTTCCGCCGGAGGCAGTCGTCCGTGGCGGCGATAGCGTGGTATAATGCGCCGAATTAAGGACGCTGCTCATTGGCTGAAATTACAAGGGGGTTTTGGTGAAATTGAAATTGAGATAGCGGTGCCGGTTAGTGGGCCTATAACCTGTTTTATTTTTTATTACAAAAATGTTTTATTTGCAATGGGTGTATTAAATGAAATAAAACTACAAAATTATGTAGTTACCTATTTAGGCAGGTGTTGCTTGTACCAGCATCTGGAAGAATAAATTAAAAAAAAAGAATTAACAAACGTATTGCTGCAACTAAAAATAAATCATTTCAGACAACAGTGCCTGGGCCTGCAGCTTATTGAGACACTTCCAGATTTCCCTTTTGAAACAGGAAGAGATCATTGTTTTTCGAAATGTTTTGAAATATGACACCTACATGCAAAAAGTTTAGTATTACTGAACGTTTCTCTTGCAACTTGCCCAAAGCACAGGCCAAAAACAACCAGAATTCCGTGCAGAATTCATTACAAGCAAACCCATTCATAGTAAAGAAAATTTCAATCTCGATGTACTAAATCACGCGTTCAATGGCTACGACGGTGGCGCCGTAGCTCGTAGCACCTCTACGCCGTAGCAGCGTAGCCGCGTAGACGATCGGTCAGGAGGCCGGCTACGTTGCCTTATTGGTTAGAGAATAAGGTTGAAAGTGGAACGGTGTACCGGTATTTGGGCTGGATCGTAAATAACGGTACACGATAAATGAATAATTAACGGTACGGTAACCATTCCGGTATTTATGTTTAGGTTTGTAGGGTGCTATAATTTTATGCGCTCGCTTGATGAGTATTGTTACGTTTATGACTATCGTATTGTGTTAGCTAGGTCGTATCGTATCTTTTATTTATAAGTTGTCTGCAGGTGTGTGAGTTTGTAAGTAATTGTAAAGTATTATAAAAAAATAAAAAATACTAATTATACCTCTGCTTATAACAGAATTATAGTGCCATGTATGAACTCAAAGAAAAAACGAATATTGATTGATGATTGATTGATCTAAGTGCCATATAAAATAACTGGTACGGAAACCTCTTAATAGTGAAACTAGCTACAGCAGGCTTAATTATTTCAAAGGAACGCGACGTTGTATAGATTTAGGCAATCCTCTTATATATCATCGTCCTTGGCCGAAAACAATATATTTATTTATTAATTCAAAAGCCATAAATTGTATGTGTACATGTTTATATATATTGTGCAATGCAAAATTACTCCATACAATTTTACCCAGGTATTTACATACTTAATAACTAACAATGTAATCATAATTATTCACTTAAGTTATGTACATAACTCAATGACATTTTTTTTGGTGCCGTCAGAAGCAAATATTAACAAGCCTTTATGCACAATTCCATTCAGCACACGAACCATACGTCACACGAACCCATCATTCATACGGCTGGCTAATCAAGCCAAGCCAGCCTATACCGCAATTCCGCCTCAAAGACACAATCATTCATTCTCATTGCACACGTATAGCTAACGTAGCATTGCATATCATACGTATTCACACACGCTTAGTAACTGATAGCCAATGTACACTCGGGCGAGTGACGAGGCGAGTTACGAGACCAGCAGGGTAGTTGGGTTTATCATCAAATTGCCAACACACGTTTCATAGCTGTTTAATTTCATCGCATTTTCATTTCATTGAACTTTATTTTCTGAAGGTCAAGTACGACTTTTCGAATCCTGCGTAACGTTACGGTTATCGTATCGAGATCGAGAAACCTCATACTAAATTTTAGTTCCAAATACGCTCACGGGCGGGCGCTGTTCCAAACGTCATACAAACTTGACAACGTTTACTATTCGATTTTACGTGACGCAGGTTTAGAATATTCGTACTATTCGTACGAATAGTCGTACATCAAGATAATCTATACCTATATAACAGTATCGTGACTTACTGACTGACAGACAACCCACAGCCTAAACTACTGGACCTAGAGACTTGAAATTTGGCAAACATAATAAATATACCTTGAGTATCCTAGACGTGCACTAAGAAGGGATTTTTCGAAATTCCCACGGGGTAGGGAACTGCCCCGTTTTGAAACATTTGACTGGGGCAAACCCGCGGGGCATAAGCTAGTAATATTATACAGAGGGTCGAGCACGACTTAACGAATCCTGCGTAACGTTACGGTTATCGTATCGAGATCGAGAAACCTCATACTACATTGTACTTCCAAATACGCTCACGGGCGGGCGCTGTTCCAAACGTCATACAAACTTGATAACGTTTACTATTCGATTTTACGTTACGCAGCATTCGTAAACTCGTGCTCGACCCTCTGAGTAAAAGTAAAAATTATTTATTACCAAAAAAGACACAACTTTGACAATAATTCGGCGACACCCACGCTAGGCTGAGCCTGTATTGTGGGAGATCTAACAAATAAATGTGATGGTATTACAGATATCTACTGTCAGATATATTTATTTAAGAGTCGTGAAACAGGCGGTAAATTAGATTTGACTACACGATAATCTAAGCGTCTAGTGTAATCAAGGATAAAAAAAAAATCTCGATCATGTTTGCTTTTAGGTTTGTAGTGGCACGTATCGACAACAAACAATTTAGACATAACGAAAACGGGATATTGACCGCGATTACCTTATAGGTTATGTCTAATGCAATTAACCGCGAATCATTTAAAACTGTTAACAAACAATTTATCATACTGCTACTTGAAATTTAAACCTTATTTTTTGGCCTTTGATTAAGTACACTAAAGGTTCAGAACGAATTATATTATAAGTAAAGACACGTCATAATTATGCTCACACGACAATCTAAAAACATGTTCCGAACATTTTGACATTTTGCGCGCAAGTTTGCACCTTATTGGAGAGAGATTGTGAACGAAGAGTCTACAATTTGTAGTCTTTTCTGCGCTTCATTTTCAGCATGCTGATGACATATCTACCTATTTTATATATGTAATACTAGCTGTTGCCCGCGACTTCGTCCGCGTAGATTTCGGTTATCGCTATCCCGCGGGAACTATACGATTTTCCTGAATAAAAAGTAGCCTATGTTATTCCTCAATATTTAAACTATCTTCTTACCAACTTTCATCTAGATTGGTGCAGCGGTTTTCCCGTGAAGAGGCAACAAACAGATAGATAGAGAGACAGAAAGACAGAGAGACAGAGTTGCTTTCGCATTTATACCTAATATTAGTTAGGAAGCTAGGATTAGGATAGGATAGTTAGGATGTCAGACCAGATAGTATTATCACTACCAGCCTTTTTTAAGTCCCAAGATACGTCACTTGCGCATTTATAATATTAGTTAGGATCATTGCACAGGACGCAACAATATTTCAACGCTACATCAGCGATGCACGCAACGCTGCCGCTGTCACCCTGGAGAATACACCCCCGTGCTGGCACCTTAGAGAATACACCCCCGGTCACTTGTTACTTAGCGAGTTCGAAACTAATCCATAAAAACACTAACGACAAGTACTAAGCTTGTGTAAACTTAGCATGTATCTCAACTAGCATAGAGCTCAACAAGCAAAGCGATCTGTTGCTCGTTCATCCCTTTCCAACTCTCTCAGTGAGTGAGAGATGCAATAGCGATAAATCGACGTGCTAGACGAAATTTGATACTTGTCGAAAGTCAGGTTATCGAAATTGTACTTTGAGCAGTTTGTATAAGGTTTGAGTTTGGATGTACGTAAATTGAAATGTAGCAGAATGTTTTAAGTAGACGTGAAGCGAATTTTGTTTGGAAGAAATGACTAAAAGCTCTACCTGCTATAATCCTGTCTTACCTTCATTATTTTATGTTGCCTGGTAAAGATCACTCTGTAGCGATAAGGCAGCATTGCAACCTCCGTGGTATAGTATAGGAATGATTGCACTACTGACAAAACGTCGAGGTTCCTAACCGCACTGGGCCCGCGTGGGACCTTTAGCCTAAGCCCTCTCATTCTGAGAAGAGGCTTGTGCCCAGCGGGATATCAAAAAAGACTGATGTTCATGCTCAAGTCCCAAAATATTAATAGCAATTGCAACCGTTTTTAGCTTAAAATAACCTAACCAACTTAAAATTAAAAACAGAAAAATCGATTGTGATTCTGGGAAACAATACAACCTATGTCACTGCCACAACTAAGGCAAATTCAATGACACCTCACACGTTGAAATCCGTCAAACGGCTTAGGCTGTAGAGTGTGCCAAGGAATTAGACATACGTACGCTCGAAAAGCATAACCCTGCTTGGGCAGTCGGGTAAAAATAATTACTCGGACGCGCTCAAAAATGACACTCGTATCTCTTTAGATACACGTATCCCTTACCCGACCATATCTGTAAAGTAGTTGAACTCTGACACAACAGTTCAGAGTTAGCACCCTAAATGCAGATAAGTAAGGTTCTAATTAAGATTTTTATCAAAGTGGATCAGTTGTTGTTTATAAAGCGGTCCTAGATAGGGCACAAGAAACTGCATGCGCGCGTTGTAAAGATGTCTGACACTGGTGTTTGTCACGTTCCGACTAGTAGTGTTGGACAGTGTAATCCTGAATTTACACTGAAACTGTATTACATTGCAAGGCCGTGAAAGTTAAAAGTAGTTGAACGAGCGGCGCAATGTAAAGCAAACTAATTACACGATTTTTTTTTACTCGTGCGTGAATTTGGGGTAAGTTGCACAGGCGAGCGAGATTAATTTTAACTCGCAACTTTAAGAAAAGAGAATAGTACCCGTTATTGAGGAAATATGGAATAAATACGAGTAGGTTGACTACTACTTAGTTAATGGGTTACCTGCAACCTACTTTTCTGTAAATAAATCATGGTTATGATTTTTATTTAGCAAATGGGTGTTTTAGGTACCTAACGTTTCATTTTAAATCATTTGATAAAGTTGTTTTGCGAAATTAAACGCTGATAAGATTACCAACTGTCTCAGGAAACAAAAGAACGATTTTTTTCAGTTTATAAAATTTAGTTTGATTACTTTTTTTGTGTATTTTGTATTATGTATTTTCTCCTTAAAAAAACTTTCATACTCCAGACTTATTTTCCCAGCTCTACAGTACTGATAAAATCACCTCACATCACAGCTGATCTATTAACAGTGTTGCCAACGTAAGTGTTAACTTGCGTGACAGTATCTCAACCCTTTCCTGCTACGCAATACAGTCGTCCGTGGAAACGGCTAGCGCGACAGCGAATATGCTAATGTCGAACACTAGGACACTTATTCGCGAACACTTTGTTTGATGTTGCACGAGTTTTGTACCTCATGTAGGCAGTTTAACACTACGCTTTCTGTTATTTGTTTTACAGTGGTTTTATTTGATCTGTAATATTAAACATCTAATAGCCTTAACACACTGGCGATTTGTTAGCGAGTTTTGTATTGAGGCGATCACGCAACGTGTTCGTTGCGAGCGATAATAGTATGAAGCACTTGTTCGCAAATCGCTAGAGTGACGAGACTTTAAAAGTAAGTAAGTAAGTAAGTAAACACTTTATTGTACAAAAAATAGGATAAAACACAAGTTACAACAATAACATTTGAGTACAGAGGCGGACTTATCCCTTTAAGGGATCTCTGCCAGTCAACCTTTGAGTGGTGGAGAGGAATAGTTCACTTAGACTTTAAGTTAGTTTTTGAGGTTTTTGTAACTCAAAATTAAAAAAAAAACGAAGCTGGGCGGGTAAAGCTTACTAAAGCACCGATTAGATTTTTGTCTTATCAAAAAGAAGAACTAATAATTATTATTTTTATTTTCGTTCAATCGCAAATATAACATATTTCTTCCCACTCCGCTTCAGATGCGATAAAAAAGCAAAGGCAAATCTAATTTTAAAAATTATTTACTATATATCTAAAATGAGCATGGAAAACTCAGGTAGCGGCATACGCAGCGTACTTAAATAAATAAACAAATAAATATCATGGGACAAATTGACACTAATTGACCTAGTCGCAAACTAGGCAAAGCCTGTACTATGGGTACTAGACAACGGATAAACATACTTATATAGATAAATACATACTTATATACATAATTCAACATCCAAGACCCGAGAACAAATATTCATGTTCATCATACAAACATCTTCCCCGACCGGGATTCGAACCCGGAACCTCAAGCTTCCTAGTCAGGGTCTCTAATCACTAGGCTATTCGGTCGTCAGGCAGATTAAAGGCAGAGTCAGCCCAGGGGTAGAGCAAGTTCGCGGGGGTATGCGTTTTGGGAGGACTCCAATAGAGAGATCTCTCTCCAGGCAGATGTTATGCCCGGGGACCGAAGTCCAAGTATTCTTCTAGAGTATTCTTTTTACCAGACTGCCGATCATAATGAGGTTTCATTAGATTCGTCTCAGTTGGTTGTGCTAGTGGCATTGGGTTTAAATTGTTTCGCGGAATTGCACTCGGGTTTTCTGTTTGTAACTTTAAGTTGGTTAGGTTATTTACTAACGAAAATACGTAACTGAAGCCAAATCGTCATCTTGCGCGTTATCTTAAAAAAAGTTATAATTCTCACAACACATACGCACTTCACTATCAACTGTAATCCGTGTCGATCAACGTTCGCGTCTGTCACAGCCCACAAACTGACAGCGGGCCCATCGATGCGCGGCCCATAAATTGCTGGCACTAGACAAAACAGCGATTAATACCCCCGTTAGTTTAACTGCCGCCCATTTGTAATGGCAGTATTGCCGTGCGGTAAGCGGCGGCGCTTAGTGTGCAGTGCGATTGCTGTCTGGGGTTGTTGTGGTGTGGTTGGAAGAATTTAAGGGTGTATAGCATTGTAAGCGTGTTGAGACCCACAAGAAAAGTCGTGCAGGTTGCAATTGTTGCAACTTGCACGAGTATTATACTCGTCTATACTCAGACTAACGTTTACGACCAGACCTTTACGACCTCGCATATTGTATTGCAACATGCATGATTTTTCTTGCAGGTCTAAACTCGGCCTAACAATGACCGACGATTTTAACAGTAATCTGACAGAAAACGAATGAAATATTTGTCAAAATTATAGGTTACGGTCAGTGATCATTGCTATAATATTTTTATAGTAACTTTGTAACGGCACCAGTATTAGATACCATAAATTGATACGCACCAGTAATGGACACTTTCTTTCTTAATTTAAGGGTGATGAAGTTTCTATTAGGTTAATAATAATAATAATAGAAATTTTTATTTACCTACACAAAAACACAAAATAATAATAATAATAGCTTATTACAGGCAGAAAACATTGTGTGCAGTAAAAAGGAAATGAGACTCAGCGAGGCCGCTGGTTTTCAGCCTCCAACCATACTAAAAACTAACTTAAACTACGGTAGGTGCGTTGCCACAACGACAGCATAACACCAGAATATTATTAGGTACAGACATTACATACACGCATGTACAGAACAGCAATACGAGTTTACAATTTTGCGCTTAGAGGCAGAAATCCAAATTAACATAGTTTAGTAGTAAATATACTATTTATAATTATGAACTCACTTTTTGTCGTAGGTAGGAAATAGGTAAGACTTGTTGTCCATTTTACTGGGTTATTTCTGCATTACTGGGTCCCTGTCCATTACTGGGTCCCTGTCCATTACTGATGCCATCACGTTGGCTTCTAAACGAATGGACCGATTTGGACTTTTGAACACAGTTTTCTAATCAAAAGTTTGTTCTGAGCTAGGTGGCGTAAAAATCAGTTCAGCATTTGTGACGTAAATATTGTACTTTAAAATGAAACACATTTTCTAAGTGAATTAGAATGTAAAATGCTTCTTTTGCCTGTTATTTCCCCGGCTATCATAAAAGTGCACCTACATACTGCTGCTAAGCGGCAGTATAAGCGAGTAAGATGGTAGTAGCGATTCACACGGACTTTGCACAAGGCTCTACCGCCAGCAAAACATTACATTACCTACAATTGCGTATTACGCACCCATTATACGCCCATTTACACCACGCAGCGCCGCGTTCATCGTCCGATGCGTAAATCACGCCAAAAGTGTCACATCGTATTACACCCACCCATCCAACAGCCGTTTAAGCCTAACTTGATTTTTTTTTCTACTGCTTTCACCTTTTTCTTGTAAATTAGTTTTTTTCGTGATTGTTTGCCGTTGAGTATACAAAAAAACTGTCTAAGTTAGTAACACAGACATACATTTGTCGCATAGATGTGGCTGTTTTGCGCGTGTGGTCGCGGATGAGAAAATTAATAGTTTTTAGTTCGTGAATTTCACCTCGACAAAGTTTTTTTTTACCTTCGACAAGGAAGGCCAACTAGCAAGTGGGTCATCTGGTGGTAAGTGATCACCACTGCCCATAGACATTCGCAACCTCGGGGGGTTTGCAGATACGTTGCCAACCTAGACAGCTGAGATGAAATGCCTCTTGTGCCCGTTATTACACCGGCTGTCTTACTCTCCACACCGGAACACAACAGTGCAAGCACTGCTGCTTAACGGCAGGATTAGCGAGTAAGATGGTGGTAGCGATCCGGACGGACCTCGCACAAGATCCTACCACCACCCGCATCATGCGGGTGGTAGGATCTTGATGTTGTAACGCCCGATTCAATCAATTCATCATCATCATGTCAGCCGAAAGACTTCCACTGCTGGACACAGGCCTCTCCCAAGGCTCTCCACTCAGACCGGTCTTATGGTTTCCGCAATCAATCAATTAACAAGTCAGATTGATGTACTGTCATTCGACACATTGAAATTCGTCCGAAATTATACGTCAAAAAACGTAGAAAAATGTCAATTTGAAACACATCAACAAGGAAAATTGTCCAACCATTGTTGAAAATAGAATTATGCCAAATAGTAAAATTGACAAACATGATATTGGTCTAAAAATATACCTCCATTTGTATTTATGTACACTCAGAAATATGGCCAATTGTAAATATGTCCTATCTGAAATACGTACATCGTATTATCGTCCAAAGGCAAATGTTCATCGAATCCATGAGGACAATAATTTATATTTTGGTCGTAATTCATATTAGATTATATTCACTTTGTGCGTATTTAATTTTGCTCGTAATTTATAACGGACGAAATTCCATTCGGGCTTAATTAATTGACAACGAAAAAAAAATCTAGTTATAAATATTTTTCAGCACAATCATTTTGAGTAAATTAACTTTGGATACTGTTACTTTTAATCACACTTCAGAATTGTCATTTCAAGTTGACGAATTTCCATTTGCGCAGAATGACAGTTAATCGTCAGAATTTCCCCCAAAAATGTCTTTTTCGCGTCAAACACGTGGCACACACCTAAGCGCGTAAATCACGTCCAGAAGTGTCACGCTGAGTTACGCGCGCCTCTCTCCTCTATGGAATTACGGATGACTTTTATGGAATCTCCACAATATTTCTTTTCTCTTTCCGGTTCCTTTTGGCAGGGGAGTGCGTCGTAAATCCGAGTTAAGTTTTAAAATTGGATCGACTTTCTTTAATGGTTTCAGCTGTGTTGCTGTACTGGGCTTGTTTTGTATAAAAATGTCTTTTAGTTGCTTTTATTTTGAATTATTTACGCAAAGAGGTGCTTTCGCGTCGGTGTCTTATTAATGGTGTTCTGAAAAATGATAGATGACAAATCCCGACGATATTTTGTGACGGTAACAACCACAGTCTTTGCTTTTACCATCTCCTCAATTAATGTAACATCTACGCGTAAAATTAAAAACTAAAACAAATTTTCAGCCTCCATTTTTAACTCCATTTCGAATAGAATCTGGCTGCTAATAGCGGAGTTTGATTAAAAAAAAACACCGCCTCGAATTTACGACGCGACGCTCCATACTCGGGCATTAGGGTGATTCCGAATAAAGTTCGCAAGAAGTGAAAACTCGCAATCGACGCCGGCAATAACATCCAATCTCACAACTGGAACAGTCGTTGGAAACAAATTGTCGCCTCGCGTTCGCGGGGCCGGTACGGAATAGGGCAGTTAGGATGGCGAACTTTTGCCATAACCATTATCACTGGCCCGCCCTTCGGACGCGACCAAGGCATGAGCGGGAGCGGCGCAATCAGCGGGGAATAGTCCCATAGAGAGGGGACAAACAACAGAAAAAAGTTGCAAACAAAATTACCTCATCGCTACGGAGTTATCACAACCAGGAAACCTTAATGGAGTAAACAAAAAACACATAAGAAAATAGGTGGTGCAGAAAATATCCTGTCCTCTGTTGCTTAAAATTTTCGCAATTTCAAAGACAATCCACCACTGCAATAAAAAGTTCATGTAGCTGTTTCGCCAATTTTCAGTTTCTGTGCTAATTAACTAGTGCAGAATTTCAGAATACTATTTTAGTTAAGAGCCTGCGCCGTGCGTTATAAATTATTTATATCACCACAAGTACCTAACTAATTTATTCGCATAGCAATTTTAACTATTTAAATCTCGGTGACATAATTAGTGTCGTGATTGACGTGATTTATTTAGCAGCATATCCAACTATTCTCCAATAATAAATGATTTATTTTCAATTAGCATTGGTAGAATCTGTATTAATTTTTTTATAATTTTCGGCAGTAATGTTCCGAAGAAATACAGTTGAATTTCTCATTTAAGGATGGTCGCATAGATGGCGCTTTGAATGTAACGTAAACAAACTACATTATGCTGATTATTTTGAACTTAAAGCTTACAATATCCAGAAGGTGAATGCAACTTTAGTAAATAGTCACTCCCACCTCACCTGAGCTGCCCACCGCCGCCTCCCTTAACTCGCGCCAGCCTCGCACTCTTTTCCATTCCTCTCGGCGAAGATTTTTATACTCGGTCCCAACGCGTTTATTGCTTAAAAGAGTAATTCGGGAGGAAGAATCTGCATAATGCGGAGACGGGAGACAACTTGTTTTTTTTTCTGTTCCTCGACCCTGTTGCGTAGAGTTTGTAATGTAATCAGTTGACTTGGGAATAGAAATGAAGGAATGCGCGTTAAAGGCTCGTTCGCCCCCGACACAGTGACACTGTAACACATTCGGTGGTCGCTTTGGTTGGATATTATTTTTGATCCGCCCTGCCTACTTGGCCAAGAAAATGTTTGTTCAGTTTTGGCGATAATTTCCTCTTTATACGAGCGAAAATAGACGTTGACGTGTTCGGACGTGCGATTGAATTTGAATATTTATACTTGTGGCTCTAACCAAAAGGCTAGTCGTTGGCGTAGCTTGTAGGTTTGTATACATGTATTGTCAATGCAAAATAAAATGAATTTGAACTGAAACTTTCTTTTTAACGTAAATTCAACTTGAATACAACCACTGTCGATGTCTAGCGACCTCAACAAAATATTAACATCTGTTTACAATTTTATTATTGGTATCATAAAGTTCATAATCTGTGACGGGACGGGGCGCACCGGTTACTTGCCTTAAGTTATTTCATAATGCAAACTTAAGCCAAGCTATTTTTTATTCCACATAAAACACAATAAGTATTGCTGGTTGCGATGTACCCTTTAAGCTCGTCTCACTTAGAAACCGACCAAAGCGACTTACACATGGACAAAAGAGGAACAAAAGAAGATGTTCCTATAAGTACTTACAAAATTGTTTAGTCTCATAACCAGGGCACAATTCGTTTTTGTTCAACGACTATGGGTCTATTTACTAGATTAGGTTAGAGTTGCGTCAAGACGCGAAGTGCCTAAACTACACGGAATAGGAGCTTCGCCTGGCGGAGCTCCGTCGACGTTGTCTCATAATCGCCGAACGAAAACTAGTATAGTGTGCTTTGATTCCAGATGGCTCAACCAGTTGAGTGGCGTAGTTGTGCCATGGGTCAAATAGATTCGTAACTGTCAATAGATTTTTCTAAAAACTACGACAGTTACGAAGAAAGTGGCGCCCTCGTGCAATTTCTAGACCTTTTAGTCAAATTGTAAACCTTTTTATGCGTCAGCATTTTATAGATAAAGTTGTGACTCCCAAGGGACGAATTATTTATCTGAGTAA
The DNA here is from genome assembly GCA_963691665.1 of Clepsis dumicolana. Lineage (NCBI taxonomy): Eukaryota > Metazoa > Arthropoda > Insecta > Lepidoptera > Tortricidae > Clepsis > Clepsis dumicolana. Next base: position 3,242,946 of record OY829512.1, on the reverse strand, counting down.
TAAATTCTACTTATAATGGTATGTGTGATTCCGTGAGATATATTTTGAGCGTAATCCGTGATTGATAGGGGATTTGGGTGCCGTTTCTCGTTCGCGTTTTGAATATATAGGAATTGAGATTTTCAATATTATATGGGAGATGCCTATTTTTGGACGAAAGGTTGAATAATCAATTCTGCGCTAAGCACAGTATTTCGTAAGGAGACAGAGCAGTTTATAACATTCAAAGACAAGAACATTGCACTAGTTTTTATTTTATTATTTTGAAGTATGACGTTAATACAGTTTCACAGCCCATCATAATATCTTACTCTTGATAAGCTCTTGTGACTTGATCTACAAAGAATTCTCAGATTCTGTTGTTAATATCCTGCAAAAGTAAAATAATCCATGATCAAAAACCACCTTAGTCCACTCTCAATACAATACAAAACTCTTTATGGTGTTTAACCCCATTACAACCAAAGCGGATAATAAGGTACCTTCACAAACAAATACCGGTAGCAGTAGGCGGCCTTATTGCTACATAGCGATCTCAACTTTTCGTAGTGTAAAAATTTGGTATCTATATTGAAATAGGGTCTAAAAAAATACAATTTATAAAAAAAACTCGTATTTAAAATGTTTTTTTAACGGTTTTTTTTTATTTAATGCTCAGTTATAATGTAGCAGTACAACAGTTATCTTACAAAGACATACTACCGCAAATTGCTAAAGCCAATCGTGGGTCCAACGTCTGTAGTCGGATCGCTTCTTTACAGCAGTAGATTAGTTTGTTCTCGAGCCACATTCATTTGAATAGCAGTAAGCTAACGTTAGCAACCATTGACTTACTAACGCCTTGGACTTTGGGTCTAGTACAAAATTCACGAAAAATGCGTCCCAGTACAACACGCCATACGTCATAGCGCTGTCGTTAGACCAAACTAAGACTGACTGACGCTCGATTAGTGGTCGTTTTTTGCAAATTAGTGGTCTTTTGGTTCGGACATTTTTAAGCGCTAACTCGAAGTCGATGGTGTTGGTAAATCATTGTTAGCAACATTTTCGTCCCAAATACCACAATGTATCAAGACATAAGTCTTTAACCACTGTTTGCTACCAGTCTGTGATGACTGGTCACTTCCAGGTGGGCTTCAATAAGACCCAAGGTCGCTCAAAGCGCAATGAAAAGAGCTAAGCTTGGAGTATCATTGCGAGATCGAAACATAATTGAGGAGATCCGTAGAAGAAGTAAAGTTATGCAGACGACGCAGAAACGACATGCAGATGACGTCCGTTCGTGAAATACGCGTCCTATGCGCGTAAAAATAGTGCATAGTGCTTAGGCGCCAGTTTACCGTGACAAATACAAGTTATTATAATGTCAAGGTCATATCATAGAGCAGGTAGCTTACTGTTTCTATAACACTATGACATCTCTCCCGGGACTATGCAGTCGTTAATCCCGGACCGGTCCCGGCACGGACAATACGGCCGGCAATTAATACGGCCATTATACTAACGAGGCCCTCTATGCGCTGGCCGATTAGATAGTAACGGACAGGGGAAAAAGTTGGGACGGATGTAGGTTATGGGCCCAGAGTTATTGATGTTGCTGCTGTGTTGTGGGAGTTTCTTGTTGCTGTGGGAGTAGCGGGGTAGAAAATCGAAGGCGTTTTCTCTGGTTAGTTATTTTAAAAGGTTACATTAGACAAAGGGTGGCTTGGGACGGCAAAATAACGGTTCATCACTCATAGATGTGATTTTGTCAAAATATTATTTAGTAAGTACTCATTTACTTTATTGAAGAGTCAAAAATCAGTGATGTTAATGCTCTAGTGAACCAGGACTATATTTTCTTTGTTACTATGCATAACATGTGTATGTTTCATGCCGCGTTCACCCACCAAAGTGTCAAACTCAAACTGACCATCAAATTTTTTTGTGAAACAAATATGGCGTCCTGACAAATGTTTCACCATTTAATCCGGTGTTAATGAAATTCAGCTCATCATTTAGCAGATTGCTCGCATCAAAGTTAACTTGCAGACGGCCAATGAATTTTATTAAACGAACGAATTTAAAAAAAGGATATTGAAAGAGCTCCAACCGGGCACCCTTTAGCGTCCTTAATTAACGAGTCACTAATTAAAATTCCATCCATTTGACCGGAAAAAACTCGGGCGTAATGTCTGCGCTGGCAAGTCTTGTCTTGGCCCGGACGGCAGGGTTGCAAGCCCGGGTCAGATGGATAAGTAATGAGTCAGTAGCCATTCCTTTTTCAACAGCTAGTGTTGATTTTACTCAAGATTCGGGATGCCCAGCAGTATTTAAAACCAGAAAAGCAAAATAGCCTTTCACAGCAAAAATAGCAAAACCTCCGCGATAGCGCCTTCCTATTACAGAGGATTCATGGCATTCCGTCGAGGAGACAACGCCTTCCGTGGCTATATAAACCAATGCAAGAGCCACACAGTGGTTGTTGCTGAGCCGCCTTGATGTCGTTTCCGTCTCTTGTTAGCAAGTGTCTCGAACCAGGCTTCATCGCAAAACTTGCATCCCTCCACTACACATTTGCGCCAATCTGACCGATTTTCTGCGAGCCTTTCCTAGTCACGGTGGTCAATTTAGAAACTGGCCATGTCTCGTTTGTCGCAGTCCTTAAAGCGAAGCAATGAATGGCCACCCAAAATCTCTTTTGCATTCGCTACTGCACCTAACAGGACACATCGTGGTAATTGGGAGGGCTCCATTGTGTGCACATGCCCTAGCCAACGTAGACGCCTCTGTTTGAGGAGTGCGGTCAGACTAGACAGCTGTGCGATTTCAAAAACCCTCTCTATAGTGACTCTGCCAAGCAAGATTGCGACTCGTTATAACATTCAATAATTATAGAGTATTGCCCTGTACTGTCAGGCTGCGAAACGTAGACCATGACTGACTGAACGGAGCCTTTCGATTTCGAGATGTGGTGCTTTTTCCGCGGGTATTTTGACGTTACGAGTGTCAATAATTCAGTGAGGAAATACGTCGATTAACAGTTCCGGCTTTGGTGGCGGTGTTTGAACAGTTGATTGACAACAAGGAATTTTGGTTTTAAAACCTGACGTCGCACATGGAAAGCGGTCGGGAACTGGAAATCGTAATGAGATTCTCAGAGGGTCGAGCACGACTTTACGAATGCTGCGTAACGTTACGGTTATCGTATCGAGATCGAGAAACCTCATACTAAATTTTAGTTCCAAACACGCTCACGGGCGGGCGCTGTTCCAAACGTCATACAAACTCGACAACGTTTACTATTCGATTTTACGTGACGCAGGTTTCGAAAAGTCGTGCTCGACCCTCTGCCCTTCTATCTCGATACTTAGTAACTATAGAATCTCAGTTATTAGAAAAAGAAATCGTTGCTAACCCTAATTTTAATATAAGAAAGGGAAAATCATCGGGTAAGCGTTTTACGCTCAAGGAGCCAACGTTATTTACTCTCAATTAAAATTTAACCCGAAATCGCTGAACCGCTTTCTTGCGGAAACTGAGAAATTCATTGAGTACAGAAAGCAAGTTCTTAAGTTTGTCCAGTTAAATATTTTGAAAGCGGTCAGTGGCGGTTATTTAATCTGTTCGGTTTGTGTTTTGGTCACTAAAACCTGTTGTTGTCATAGGTCATAGCGCATAACGTGGTAGGTTTCTATGAACTACGGTAGAAAATAATACTTTCACCAATATCTGTTCTTTTGGTGGATTTTTCTCCCATTCCTATTTATGGGATATTTTAAATTTACTTGTTTTGATGTGTTATAGACATCTTTATTTGTCTGTGACTGTAAACACCGTTTCCTGAGAATTACCGTAAAATACTTTTGTTTCTTCACGATTTTCTCGAGGACTGTTTTTTGTCTCTTAGTCTAATCATAAAGAATATATATGTGTGTGTGTGTGTGTTGCTACCAATACAGACATTAATATATAAGCGTCTTACTTGACTATTTCATCATTTTTCCGCCACTAAATATTTATTAGCAAACAAATCTTTTACCGTAGCATCAAGATAATAGACGATATAATACAACAAAGACATATCTCACAATAAAAATAATTTCCCTGTATCAATCGTCAGAAATTCCTCCGGGATTACGCATTATCCCTTGATATCGAGAAATATAACATGTTATGGATCAGACAAGCAATTAATAGGGGATCTCTAACGACCGCGTAATGAGGAAGCTTATTGATAGGCTGCTAGTTGATTGAAAGCATGAGACGTGACGGATAAGTGACGATAGGACACGTGACGGTGACGATACGATTCAATCTTTAGTGTAGAAAACCACACACGTTACACACACGCTCGCCGTCTATCTTGATGGTTTACTTAGTTCTAAAAAATAGAGTTCAAGGAAGATAGAAAGAGGAGGATTAAGAATTAACTCTTAGTTACTAAAGAGTTGTAGTATGATCAAACAAGAATTTGGCCATCTCGAAATCCAAAATATCTGACTAAATGTAATTGGATTCACCTGTTTTTGTGTTTAATTGACTTGTCAGCTTACACTTATGTCATCATCATCATCTAGTCAGCCGAAAGACGTCCACTGCTGGACATAGGCTTCCCCCAAGGCTCTCCACTCAGACCGGTCTTGTGCTTTCTGCAATCCGCATCCACCGCGGTCCCGCCATCTTCACCAGGTCGTCGCTCCATCTTGTTGGAGGCCTATACCGACAGCTCGTCTCCCGGTCTGCGGACGCCATTCGAGAACCTTCTGACCCCATCGGCCATCAATCCTGAGAGCAATGTGCCCCAATTATGTAACTTGACTTTTTTATACATTATGGACAATGTGGTATAAGACGGAGCACCTTTGTCTAAGTAGATGACCATTCACCCTAGACGTAAATGGCTAGATTGCAGTGATTAGGGATAATAGACGCAGGCAGGAAATAAAGCGTCCAGGCATTAAAGCTAAATGATTCCGTTATCAACACTATTCTCTGCATGCACGCTCCGTGCTGCCAACAAATTTGATACCCAGTTTGTTAGATAACATTACGTATATGTGCTCTCTCTTCCAATCTAAAAACACACACGGCACACACCCCACATCGAAAAATTACACTAAGTATTTGGTACACCAGCGTCGTGATCATCCACATTTTGAGTCATACTGACTTTCGTAATCTAAATTGTTCAACCAATTTTTTCACAAAAAATATGACTAACAAAATTGACTCTAACAGTTTTAAATGATTTGCGGTTAATTACATAAGATATAATGAGAACGGTATATTGACCGCGATTACCTTATAGATGTGACGAGTTTGCCCGTGATCATGATGCATGTAACCGCAACATACAATGACAATGCAAAGAAAAATTCGTTAAGCAGCTGGACCGCATGCATGTAACCGCGTCGAAATATCGGGAGCTCATCAAAATATATAAGGGTAACCGCGGTCAATATCCCGTTCTCATTATGTCCTAAGCAATTGACTCTATCCCAGGTGCAGTTTAGGTTAAAGATGTAATACACTGATTCAGTTACAACCTACTCTCTTTCCCTTTCTTTCTTTCTTTCTTTTCTTTTTGCTCCCAGGAGAAGGACTACGGATTAGTCCGAAACATGTCGAGCTATACTCGACTGACATACGTGAGTGATCCGTTTATTTCACTACTCTCTTTATCCCCGAAGACACCTAGTTTGTATATATCCGATATTACAGTTGAGACCGCATCATAATTATAGAGGAAAACCCAAAAAATGGCGACTGATGTATCGAAAAGAAATAAATATCTAATACGAGGATTGTACCTGATTAAAATATCACAAGGAAATATTTCTCCAGGGACACGAGACTTGTTTACCGATTTATCAGACAATATTAAGTGATAATTAAGTGTCTGTCTTCAATAATTAACGTCGAATAAATTTTGATCGAAGAATTAATTAATTTCCAAGTTGGAGTAACGAAATTTCGGACGTTTGATGGCGGTTAAACATTTCAACTGTAAAGGTGTGTATTTAAGGGTGTAATGGAACAGATGGCTAATCTACATTCTACATTATTTATTAACTTTTTAGATTCATGTATTTTTATTACATATTAGAATATTATTATGTAGTAGGTAGAAGAATAGTGTCCGGGGACTTTTCTACGTTGGTTATAGATCATTAAATCGTAACACACCCCAGTATACCTATCATAGCAAATTACACGGTTTGGCCAAACGGTTGATTCTACGCGTAACTCTGGTCTTTATGACGTCAGATCTGGCGTGAAGCCAAACGCGAACGTGCACGTTTGCGTTATTACTTGCATTTAATATTATTGCAACATTGTTAAGAACGCGCGCGTTAAGTCACAGTTCGTTGGTACGGACTGGCGCGGTTGAGGTTTGCTATGTTTTGGTAGTAAGCAGAAATTAATGTCAAGCATTCTCAGCGGTTTAGGTAGGTAGTTATCTCAAGATATGCTGCACTCTTCAAAGACACTACTATTATTAAAAACGTAAAGATCGCTAAGTTAAGTCGACTTGGGTTTGAAATGAAAGATCAAACTTGCAGCTAAATGAATCCGATGTGGCAACTTTTTACAATAAATTACAATACAAATTTAATGTAATTATGTCTTCTTAAGCTGATACAGCGATATGTTAACAAGACGTTTATTTTTACAAGAGAGATATTTATTCACACAGAAAAAAAAACAGAACGAGCGACGAGGTTCCAAGTGGCCTACAAATCTAATTGATTACCTACCCGTACACCGGGACTATTTTAATTCGAGATGGGGACATTGCGTAGCGATGGAGACGCAGCTTAAGCCACCCCCCCTCACCTGTACGGAACAAATAACTTAATTAATCTAGTTAAGGTCGTTACCGAGTTTGACGAATGAGCTCAAAGAACGATAAATTAGCTGACGATGAGTTCCGAGTTCCGACTTCGACCGGTATTAGTTCGGTACTTTACTATTGCCGCGTCTATCGGGCTGGCGCCGCGGCGAGAGATTCTGTTAAGTCGAGATACATTGGTGAATTACTGATTAACCGCTGTGCAGTGATCGTCTTGGCCACGTAATGAATAGTAAATTCACTCCCGCGCCCCCGGTCACATTGTAATCATGACCGGGCACTTGCCACGTCGCGAAACTGAACCATAAAAACATAAGGTATGTAGTTGACTTTTGAGTGTCTCTGAAATGTAGAACAATCCGATGGGAATGATAACTTTTGTAATCGAAATGTATCCTAAACTTTAAGTAATAAACGCGAAAGCACAACGAGTGTTTGTCGCTTTGTCGTAGACATGTTACTTTGTAACACACTGATAATAAAACATGCCCTTGAGCAAAGCAGACACAAATAAAAATTCGAATCGACACATTATACAACTTTTTTTCTGGCACGCTCCACCAGACATACGATGTTACAATTTTATCGCGTGTACCAATAATGGCGATACAAAATCTATACACACATGAGTCATAAACTTACGATGTTGAGTGAATTTTCCTTCAAACTTTATCAATTTTCGAGGCGGAGCTAGCCTGAAGCGCTCATTCTAGGCCGGCCCTGAAACTTCTACCTTAAGCTTATGACGGTAGAAGCGAGATTACTGTAATGTTAGATTCTCCTTCCTATGATGAAGCCGCGTATATTTCACATCGTCAATTTGATTGACCGGTTTTGTAGGTCCGAAGTTATGATCGAGCCGGATTATGTCTCATTTGTGCTGTATGTTATAATATGGTTGGATTTACAGTATAGCAATTCTCCCGAGTTTGCCTCTGAAAGATGAGACAGCCAACACTTGATGAGCAAGTTTGATTCAGCTTTGTTTTGTAGATACTAACGCGGTCTCTGTGTATCTGTATACATACACTTACACGCACACAAAATGAGTAAAACTGGGTGAGTATTTTAGGTAGATACGGTAAACATTGGGTTAAACTACCCCATCATCGTCAGTTTAATTTACATCATTGCTATCTAGTTTTTGACCGATAAATACGCAAGTTTGCCTTATAATACCTAAGAGAAGAGATGTCAAAGAGATGATAGTTATTGCTATCAACAAACGGTGGTTTGACCTACACAATAAATATAGGGCGAGTTTGTGTATTTAAAATGTTAGCTACCCACGTATTTTTTTTTCGGTATTTTTCAAAACAACAGAGCATTTAAGTAACTATTTGAGACTCGACATCGGTTTGTAATGACAGTTTTATGACCGTGACAGCTAGCTGTTTCGTATGCCAATTGTCATACAAAATAAACGCGATTGTTATCCCGAGCGAGTCAGACAATAAGGCTGCAGGTTCTGATGACACGAGTATCACAAAAAAATACGTATTAGAGTCATTTTTAGGGTTCCGTACCTCAAAAGGAAAAAACGGAACCCTTATAGGATCACTTTGTTGTCCGTCTGTCTATCTGTCTGTCTGTCTGTCTGTCAAGACCCTTTTTCTCTGGATGGTGTGGAGGTAGCATGCTGAAATTAATAATAAATACTCAAGCCTGCGGTCCCTTGAAGCTGTGAAAAAACCAGCCTTTTAAGTCAACACATTCAAAAGATGCAGTTATTAAAAGGCCATTTCCATGCAAATTGCCGAAATCCGAAAACCTAAAGGGTACCTCCAGTTGTCCCAGAAACTTGAAATTTGGTAGGAAGGTACTTACAACCCTCGGAAAAGTCTCAAAATCTTAAATTTTTATATCTGTCTGTAGATTTCAGACCAATATAAGTTGACCCCACGCTGCGTACATTTTGCTTAGGAGTAGGGCTCTGCTAACACTGGACTTCTTAAAACACTGGGGAAAAGCGTTAAAATCTTTCTACGAAACCCTCGTGCGCGAGTCCGACTCGCACTTGGTCGGTTTTTTCTTTATATTACAGACTCTCCGATTATGATATTATACGTACGTAACTCGGGGCAAGTTTTAATGGGATTCCTCCGCGGCGGAAACTGCTGTGGCACTTGTTCAACCGGTTATTATTTTTCTAATAGAGTGAGGAAAGTATTACGACGGTTTAATAACTTATTGGCACGGTTCTGTGTGTCTGTGTATCTGTGTGTCTATGTATCTGTGTATCTGTGTATCTGTCTGTGGCATCATAGCTCCCGAACAGATGGACCGATTTCGATGCGGTTTTTTTAATAGAAAGCTAGTGTAATCGGGATGGTTCTTAACCAAATTTCATTAAAATCGGTTCACCCGTTTTTGAAATATTGAACTTTGAAATGACAATGTCGGGGATTTTTTAACTTTTTTAAGTTGGTTAGGTTAGGTTATTCTTGTTGCCAACGTTTTGAATCTTAGCATTATTGAAAATGAATTTTGCAAAGAGAATAACCTAACATTATAATGACACTCGGGACTTAATCTCGTAAAAATATGACTGTATTATTTAAAAACCTCGACGTTTCGGATGCGACGTTGCGTCCATGGTCTGTCCCTAAGGGACCAATCAATGTATTGATACAACTTATAAAAGTTGAAAAACCCCCGACATTGTCATTTCAAAGTTCAGTATTTAAAAAACGGGTGAACCGATTTTAATGAAGCTTAGCTAAGAACCATCTCGATTAAACTAGCTTTCAATTAAAAAAAACCACATCGAAATCAGTCGGTCCATTTGGGAGCTATGATGGCACAGATAGATACACAGATACACAGACACACTGATACACAGATACCTACACATGTCAAACTTATAACACCCTTCTTTTTCGTCGTGGGTTAAAAAATATCGAATTTCGCGCTACTCAATCAGAGGAAAGCGGGTAATAAAATCGATGTCCTGGTTAGATCCTTACGTTGGGACGTTTTCCTTGATGATGTAAAACCGGTTGTCCCGGGGTTTCGCCGGTAGTAAGGCCTTGTACAACGTCCGTCCAGATCTCTACCACCATCTTACTCGCTAATCCTGCCGCTAAGCAAAGGGTCGAGCACGACTTTACGAATGCTGCGTCACGTAAAATCGAATAGTAAACGTAGTCGAGTGTATGACGTCTGGAACAGCGCCCGCCCGTGAGCGTATGTGGAACTAAAATTTAGTATGAGGTTTCTCGATCTCGATATGATAACCGTAACGTTACGCAGGATTCGACAAGTCGTGCTTGACCCACAGTGCTTGCATTGTTGTGTTCCGGAGTGGGGTGGTGTGTGGAGTAAGACAGCCGAGGAAATCATAGGCACAAGAGGTATTTCATCTTAGCCCTCTAGGTTGGCAACGCATCTGCAAACCCCCCGGGGTTACGGGTATCTATGGGCAGTGATGATCAGGATCACCTACTATCATTGACCCACATGCGCGTTTGCCTACATTATCGTTTATCGTATAAAAAAAACCTTATCAGAAGACTATCCATTCAGTTTTTTTTAAGTTTCTTTATGTTAGTTTGATATAAAAAAGATGTCAAGATGGAGCGACGAGCTGGTGAGGATCTCGGGATCGCGGTGGATGCGGAAAGCACAAGACCGATCTGATTGTAGAGCCTTGGGGGAGGCCTACTATGTCCCAGCAGTCGGCGTCTTTCGGCTGACACGATAATGATGATGATGATGTAAATTTTATAAGCATTTAACCCCGGCTACTTAACTGTGCGAGACTATTACCGGACCTGATTTAGTTAGAAGCGAGTCTGCCGTAAGTTAGTGAGTACGGTCTGCAACTTTTTACCCCGGAGGTTCTGAAACTGTGGACTCGGTTGGGAAAGTGGCTGGGAATAATTAAGGCAGGTTGCCATTTTGTGATGGATTACAAGTCCAAAGCTACCTGGGAATTAGCTGTTAACCTACCGTCTTTATACTTTTCAATAAGTTTTATGTAAAATATCTATGTTTATTATGTCTTCTAAAGCCGTGATAGCCTAGTGGTTTGACCTGTGGTCTCTCAAGCAGAGTGTCGTGGGTTCAAATCCTGGCTCGCACCTCTGAGTTTTTCGGAATTTATGTGCGGAATTACATTTGTAAATTATCATGAGCTTTTCGTTGAATGAAAACATCGTGAGGAAACCTGCACTCACCTGCGAAGCAATTCAATGATGTGTGTGAAGTTCCCAATCCGCACTGGGCCCGCGTGGGAACTATAGCCCAAGCCCTCTTATTCTGAGAGGAGGCCTGTGCCCAGCAGTGGGACGTAAAAAAGACTGGTGATGTGTGATTATGTCTACAAGATTTTTAACTTCGCTTTTTATAGACTACTGGCTTTCTCCCGCGGCTTCGCTCCCGTGGCAGAACTCTGTATCCCGTGGGAGTTTCGAAAAATTCCGCCTTATCCCGGGCGTATATTGTATAACCTAACCAACTTAGAAAAGTTGAAAAACCCCCGATATTGTCATTTCCAAGTTCAATATTTCAAAAAGGGGTAAACCGATTTTAATGAAACCTATCTAGGTTTCATAAGAACCATCTCGATTTAAATAGCTTTCGACTGAAAAAACCGCATCGAAATCGGTTCACCCGTTTGGGAGCTATGATGCCACAGACAGATACACAGATACACAGACACACAGATACACATGTCAAACTTATAACACCCCTCTTTTTGTCGGGGGTTTAAAAAGGAACCTCTATGACAAATTTCAGCTTTCTAGGTCCAGGGGTTTGGGCTGGGCGTTGATCAGTCAGCCAGTCAGAACTTTTCTTTTCATATTATAATTATTGTAGATAAGGCCGAGCCACACCGGATGCGTGTGTGCACGTGCATGTGGATGTGCGCTTTCCACTGCGTTGTAAACTATGAATCCTCATAAGAGTTGTCACACCGCTTGCGACACGCATTAGTACTTGCCCATGTGCGCGCATGCCACGCACAAGAGGCATTTTCACCCAATCCACATATTTATTTATTTATTGCTATGAATATAGCAAGTATCAAATTGATTCAACCACTGGAATTTAACTCGCAAGATTTGATTAGAAACCGGGAGTTTGTCTATAAAAAAATATCTCAAAAACGGTTGAACATATTGTTATGAAACTTAGCTGAGAATTATTTCGAATAAACCAGCTTTCGGTAAAAAAAAAACCGCGGCCAAATTGGCTTTTCCGTTTAGGATCTGCAATGCCACAGACCTCAACAAACTTCTTCAAACTTCAAACTTGTAACACACTGTTTTTCAGTTTTTTTTGGTTAAAATCCACACATACATAACCCCCAAATACACTAAGCTTTTGATTTTTATTCCCGTCATAACGGCACTCTATCGTATGCCTATCAGCCCACGTATCATTACCGAGCTATGCCGAACATTGCCGAAGATTGCCGACTTTTTGCTACTCGGGTCGCGTCTACAAATCCTGGACGAGGAAGTCGCTTAATCCTTGAGAGAGCGCTCAGGGTTGCCACTTTGTTCTTCTAAAGTTATTTTATTTTTAATGTTCCGTACCTACCTCAAAATGAACAAAATGGTGAATAACAACAAGTTTGAAAAGTTGAAAACCCCCAATTTTTTTGTTAAGCCGAATTGAGCCGAGGTTAAGCCAACTTTGATAAAAACTTAGCTAATATCTGTCTATATTAAACTAGCTTTCGATTAATGAAACTCATGTCCAAATCGATCTATCCATTTAGGATTTACGGTGCCACAAACAAATAGACACACACGTCAAACTGAACCCTTAGATGCACCACATTTAGATTATTCTCCTTGAAAAGGTATTCATACGGTGCATTTAAACAGAATGCATCATTCATAATACTGCCGGTAGGCCTCCAACAAGATGGAGCGACGACCTAGTAAAGATCGCTGGACCGCGGTGGATGCGGAAAGCACAAGACCGGTCTGAGTTGAGAGCCTTGGGGGAGGCCTATGTTCAGCAGTGGACGTCTTTCGGCTGACATGATGATGATGATGATGATTATGATTCATAATACTAACCTAACCAACTTGGAAAAGTTGAAAAACCTCCGGCATTTTGTGCTGTGCCGATTTTTCATGAGACTTAGCTAAAAGCCATCTCGATTAAACTAGTTGTCGATTAATAAAAGACGCGTCCAATTCCGTTCATCCGTTCAGTAGCCACCATGCCACAGACAGATACACACACACACCCATACACGAATAATACGCAGGTCAAACTAATAACACCCCTCTTTTTGCGTAGGGGGGTTAAAAATACAGACCTGGCCCTACTTCACCAACTTTACAAATGTCAGTCTTCACTGACAATTCTGTGTTAATTGCCTTGCTTGACTCGAAGTTCTTTTGTTTTAGCGAAGAAATGTAGTTCGAACCGGCGAGCGTGTGTGAAGAGATGCATGAATGTGGAGGGGGCTAAAGAGGTGTGTAAGGATCGTAGCAAGCGGCAAGCCATAGTTTCTGCCTACCCCCGTGGGAAAGAGGCGTGATTATATGTATGTATGTCATTGAAAACTGACAATTGTAAAGACTGTGAAAGACGGGCCTGTTAAAAAGTATGTACGTACGTATGTATATGTCTTTAATGCACATAAAACGAAAAAGAATAACAGACAACAGAACAAAAGCGACTGTACAAAGGCGAACTTATCCCTTGAAGGGATCTCTACCAGTTAACCTTCGGGCGATTGACAGGACATCAGAAAAAAGTGTAGGCATACAAATAAAAGGATCCGGAGCCTGAACTTAACCTAAATTACTAAAGCGAAGTAAGAGCTCCCTACTATCTTTCTATCTTTGCCAGCCCTGGCGCCATCGACTCGGGATAAAGAACTTTCTCGGCACTTTGTCTCGACCTGTGAACAATATCCAATGAGGCACGGGTTTTTGCTCGCTCCTCTCCCTTTCCCCGCTATTTTCTCCGTGGCCATCCTACCGTTTTTGATTGAGTCGAGCGACCGGTCGCAGAGGGTCGAGCACGACTTTACGAATGCTGCGTAACGTTACGGTTATCGTATCGAGATCGAGAATTCTCATACTAAATTTTAGCTCCAAATACGCTAACCGGCGGGCGCTGTTCCAAACGTCATGCAAACTCGACAACGTTTACTATTCGATTTTACGTTACGCAGCATTCGTAAAGTCGTGCTCGACCCTCTGTGCCCTAAGCACGACTTGTCGAATCTTGCGTTACGTTACGGTGGTCGTATCGAGATCGAGAAATCTCATACTAAATTTTTGTTCCAAATACGCTCACGGGCGGGCGCTGTTCCAAACGTCATACAAACTCGTTATAGTTTACTATTCGATTTTACGTGACGCAGGATTCGACAAGTCGTGCTTAGGGCACTGTTGACCTGGATTCGTAGCAAATGATCGTGGATTCGTAGCAGATGATCAGGTTTTTAATATTAAACTGCCGTGAGACTCAATCGTACTGATATAAAGGGATCATTCACGTATATAAGCCGAGTTTAGCCCGACTTGTTTCAGACTAACTCGTCGGTCTTCCTTTCGGAGTGCACGACTCAGCGACAACTAGACGCAAACTGCGCGCCACAAGGCTCTGCTCACGTGAAGTCTGTCATCTCAGTATATTTTGTAACCTAAAATCGACTAAAATGTACTGAGACGACAGATGTTCCATGTTTTTAACCGACTTCAAAAAAGGAGGAGGTTCTACGTTCCACTGTATGTATTTTTTTTATGTATGTTCATCGATTACTCCGTCAATTGTAGACCGATTTTCAAAATTCTTTTTTTTTATAGGCGCAGCTGACAGCGGCGCACAACTCGTTTTCATCATTTTTATTATTGTCAAATGACGGGTAACACACTACATTGATGAAGTCACCTGTACGCGAGTGATCCGTTTATTTCAGTAAAATTTGTAGGTGTTTTCGGTGTCATAAATTTGAAAATACACAAAAAAAAATTGATAAACAAAAAAAAAATATTGACTTGGGCTTTAAAAACCAGCCAAGAGCGTGTCGAACGCGCCCAGGGGAGTGCGTCCGCGTGCGTGCGCGCGCTGAGTGCGTCCTTCACTGATTCCATCACTATGAAAGGGACGCACTGCGCGACAAGCGACAAAATGTCACACCGTGCTACATGTGCAGGATAAGGTTCCGTAGCCGCCGTTGCCATCCTCAAACTTTTAATCGACCAACGTGCCACGTATTTTATAAAAGACTGCAATCTCAAGACACTCGTGAACTTCTAGTTCTAGCTCTTCCCTCTCAAACTCGGCTCAGACTGTACTGGTTAAATTTACATAAGCGCAGCCGCAGTCGCCGGTCCCGCTGCGGGCCGAATCTAACTTAAGTTTAAACTACGATTTAAAGACACTTAACTGCGGCGCGATATCGCTAAATCGCAACGGTGCACGCTGTGGCAATGTCCCTGCGGGGAGTGGTAGTGCGCGCGGGCCCGCTGCGCATAGTTTTCATTTGGACGATTATATTTCATTTTAACAGAAATTTTGGAATTACCTATTTTTGAAAAGAGAGATTAACTTCTTTAACAAATTTTTACTACTTAGACTAATTTTATTTAATGTTCTACGTTGACGTTTGCAAGAAGCAGGCGTACTCTTATCAAACTGCTGAATCCAACACAGTCTGAAGATTTAAATGGGCTAGTACTTATTGTTTTGTATCTGGATCGTTTATCCGATAATAAGTGAAGGGTACACGGAAAGAACATTGTCTTAGTCACCTTAGCAACTTTTTGAGTTATCGCGATTTGAAAGTTTGGAACAATGTAATTGTCCAAATAATTTTCGTGTAAATTTTTTTTAAGTGATAAAAAAGACAAGTTACATAAATATTTGTATTAAATATTTTGAGATTAAAATCTCGTTTATTTTGATATCTTGTTATAATCGCAAGTCACTTGAATAACAAAAAACAAATACCTATTTGTATTTCCTGAATATCCACTGCCCAAGTTCTTAGCTTTCGCAGTCCGAGTATGCCATAAACTGAAGTGTTTAATTAAACAACCACCTTATTGCACACATCTGCTAGCACTGTGGCTCTGCCAAAGTTTTGAGACGTCTTAAGAAAATTGCATTTTCACTAACACTTGAGTGCATATTCCAATCTCTTTACGTCTACAGCCAACATACCTACGCCACGTTATGCGCCAAACACAGGGACACAGACGCCGCACTATCTGGCCAAACACATTAAAACCGCAACGTTCCCGTCCGAAATTCTTAGTCTTATAACCACTGCCACGGCAAGCTTCCAAGCTTCTATTACAGCGGGCAGGTGTGCGAGTTGAAATTGTTTCGCCGGTCCAATGTAAATATTAGTTAATTAAGTGTAAACCGAGAAAGCAGTTAGCCGGGCACCTCCGCCTGTTTGACTTGAGATCGAGTTTAAAAACCGAGGCGAACGGTAGACTTTGGTGGTCGAGATTTGAATTAAAATTTCCACGTGATTTGACTTTTTGCGGGCGCGTCGAGCTTTGTTGGATTGAACGCGGCACTTGATGTTTGTGTTGGTGAAGTTGTATAAAACTGTTGATACTTAACAAGGACGATAACACAAAAATGACTGCCAATGGCTATACAATGTCGCGTTCCTGAAAAATAATGAGCCTGCTGTAGCTAGTTTCAATATAGAGCTCTCTGTACCGTTAATTTTGTATGACACTTAGACCTCTGGCTAACACAATAGCGTCATCTATGAACTAAAAGAAAAAACGAATTTAGATGGCGCCATTGTGTTAGCCAGAGGTCTAAATGTCATACCAAATGAATGGTACAGAGACTCCTCCGTAGTAAAACTAGCTACAGCAGGCTTATTATTTCAAAGGAGGCGACATCGTATAAACACTGGCAGTCCTTTTGGTTTTATGGTCCTTGATACTTAACCAGTCACTTTAGCGGTTTATGCATCCGGGCCTTATTTGGCGGAGATCCAATGTCGAACCGAATTACGTTGCTTCTGTGCAGTGACACTGAGGGTTTTGTAGAGTTACTGGCTACCTGTTCATAAGTAATCGGTCTATTTTATTAGCCACTTTTAATAGTCCCTCAAGACACAAGGTCACCAACACTCGTATAATGGCAACATCTCACACCATTATATGATCAAAAACCGGCCTGGTGCGAGTCGGACTCGTGCACTGACGGTTCCGTACAAAATTGTAGGTGTGTAAAAAGTTTGTCTATCACGGGAATCGAGTCTCGGAGATTTTTCCAGCTTTTCTCAATTGTTGTAAGTTTTCCAGTGTTAGTAGAGCCCTGCTCGTAGAAAAAATTACGCAGTGTGCTCCCTTTATACCAAATTTGAAGTTTCTAGGAATGGAACCCCTTTTTTTTAATCACTGTGTCTTTTGATTGCGTTAACTCATAAGTTTGATTTCTTGACATATCTAAGGTATTGCAGGCCTGAGTATTCGGTACTAATTTCAGATTCAGACAGATAGACGGACAACAAAGTCACCCTATGAGGGTTCCGTTTTTGCCATTTTGGCCGCGGGACCCTAAAAAAGGCCTAAATGCACTTGGCCTACATCACAACCGCTTAAGTAACCGTCGCAGAGCACCAAGACAAAGTACTTAACTTGAGGCCGGGGCAGCTGGTCGCTTCGCCGCCTCCATGATTTAGATTAAATTTTTGCAGCCAGCTTTCATTCCCGGAGCATTTTCAAGACGTCAACTGAGATATTCTCTTCATTATGGAATAACTTTTCTCTTTGCTTTGCTATAATAAAGTTTCAAGGAATTTAGTTGGTGTTAGGTTTTTGAGATTGTGTTTTGTTAATTTACGGTCTTTGTTGAGTTGTGTGGATTTGTCAGGTTATTTATATTAAGATGCCTGGCCAAGGAACCAAGTCGGGTTAGGTTCCAAATTGAGAGATTCGATTTGAAGCTCTCTTATTGAGCTATCAGACTTTTTAGCTGGCTCCACGACCGCAGATCTTACTACAAACAAAATGGAACAATCCAATATTTTCATAGCGCGCAGAACAGAGACGCTACATGTAAGAAGTATGAATAAAATTACTTCTGCGAGGGACGTATCCTACTCGCCATGTTTAAGCTGCAAACGCACAGAAGCCGTGATAGCCTAGTGGTTTGACCTATGGTCTCTCAAGCAGAGTGTCGTGGGTTCAAATCCCGACTCGCACCTCTGACTTTTTCGGAATTTATGTGCGGAATTACATCTGTAATTTATCATGAGCTTTTCGGTGAAGGAAAACATCGTGAAGAAACCTGCACACACCTGCGAAGCATTTCAATGATGTGTGTGATGTTCCCAATCCGCACTGGGCCCGCGTGGGAACTATAGCCCAAGCCCTCTCATTTTGAGAGGAGGCCTGTGCCCAGCAGTGGGACGTTAAAAGGGCTGGTTATTTAATAATAAATAATAATAATAAATATCACGGGACAATTTGACACCAATTGACCTAGTCCCAAACTAGGCAAAGTCTGTACTATGGGTACTAGACAATTGATAAACATACGTATATAGATAAATACATACTTATATACATATTAAACATCCAAGACCCGAGAACAAACATACGTATTCATCATACAAACATCTGCCCCGACCGGGATTTGAACCCGGGACCTCAAGCTTCATAGTCAGGGTCTCTAACCACTAGGCTAACCGGTCGTCCAAGTCTGCACAGGGAGCGGGTAACGGGGCAAAGACCGTATATCAAATTTAATATTTGATCCTGTAATCAAACAGGCCGCGTAGCGCGTAGAGCTCCACCGGCCAGAAAACCTGACCTCTTCATATTACCAAAATCACAATGTTCGATTCCCGGTCGGAGCAGATATGTTTCTATGATGAATAAGAATGTTTGTTCTCGAGTAGTATGTATGTGTTCATCTATATAAGTATGTTTATCCCTTATCTGGTACCTATAGTAAAGGCTTTGCCTAATTTGGGACTAAATAGGTCAATTGGTGACAATTATTTATTTATTATTACCTATAAGGTTCTCGAATGGCGTCCACAGACCGGGAGACTAGCTGTCGATAGGCCTTCAACAAGATGGAGCAACGACCTAGTAAAGATCGCGGGACCGCGGTGGATGCGGAAAGCACAAGACCGGTCTGAGTGGAGAGCCTTGGGGGAGGCCTATGTCCAGCAGTAGACGTCTTTCGGCTGACATGATGATGATGATGATTACCTATTAGCGTGACTTAAAGTTGAATTCGGCAGACATATTCCTCGAGTATCTTTGTAAGAACTGAGAACAACTGGCATACTTAACGCATTCGGTGCCACCCCTTCGGCCTGAGAATTTTTCAGGTGCCGCAAACGCACATGTGCGTTCAAATTACCTGTAAAATTGTACAGAGGCACTGGGTGGAAGTCAGGATAACGCATATATGCGTTGCCGGCAGTGAATGCCTCATCTGTCCCACTGCTGAGCAAGCAAAGGCCTCCCCCCAATACTTCTCTCGGTCCTTTGCCATCAGCGGCCAGTCCTTCAAGGAGTCCAGTTCATCGCGTTGCGTTAAGCTACCTACTATCGTAATAATAACTTCTTAAAAAGCATTCAATCGAAAGACTGCCCTTTTCAACGTACCTAAAGCAGTCATCGTAAAACCACTACCAGCTTATATGATTTCCTCTTGAACACGGTCGAACACAAACAACTTTTAGGTTAAACGGCCAACTCTGCCAACCCGACCGGGCTTGCCGACCTTCGTAATTAATTTCTTTTGAAGCTTGTAACAACCGACAGTATTTTAATTCACGACGTTTTTATTGTGCATTCGTGCCGCGGGGACTTGTTCTGGTTAGAGAAAAAAAAAGCTTTTTACTTAATCGTATTAAATTGTTCAACTACGCTAAACGTTAGCTTTGTCTCGTGGCTGGGATTGTGAGCGACAGAAGTTTATGAATTGTTTTTTATAACAGAGTCATTTAAATGTTAGATTAGATATTGGAATTGTTGTCTTTTTTTTTAGCATAAAAGGATTTCATTATTTTTGTGTAAAGGGCACGCTAGTTGCGATTTAAAACATGGGCCAGCGTTAATGCCACTTTTCGGCACTGAATGACAACGGATTTAACACTTTAGCACCTGGACACTGTCTAGTGGATAGCCACTGATGATAGATAATAACCAGCCTTAGATAATAAATAAACTTTTACAAATGTCAGGTCGCAATGACAATTCGATCTACACTTCATTGCTAATATAAAGCTCATTAAAACAAAAGCTATTCAAGTCAGCAATTGACGCCGAATTGTCATTGTAATCTGACATTTGGAAAGTTAGCGACATAGGTGCCAAATGTATAGACATAGTACAAAAACCTTTCCCACGGGCCAGGCAAAAATCAATCTTATGACAATGTCATAAGCATTTTGACAGGGGAAAGCTTTTCTCACTTTATTTACTTACTTACTCCGCTGGCTCAGCGACCCGAAGTGGATCTTGGCCTCCGATATGACTTGACGCCAGGCGCCCTATCTTGTGCCACACCTTCCTGTTTTCTGCGTGTAGGGCTCGAAGGTCTTTCTCCACTTCATCCAACCAGCGGTACTTGGGCCGCCCCACGTATAGGCTCTTTTCACCGTCCTGCCAGCCGACATCCTTTCGAGGTGTCCGAGCCATCGGAGCCTAGCGGACTTGATCTCTCCGATGATATTAGGCTCGGACACTATGTCTCACTTTAATTATATTAAATTTAAATGCAGTAATTCCATGATTATGAATATTGTTATCAACAAAATATAAAACAAGCTTGAAGGAAAACTACGACAATGGACTCGTGTGAAATGGAATTGCTCTAGACTTTACGTTGCGACCTTTAAGCATACACGAAATACAACAATGTTGAAACACTCAATCCAATAAGAAACTACAAAAACTCTAACAGTGTTTGTATTTTTAGCTTCGCTCCACTATGTATCACGAGATTACAACTCACTCCCTTAATTGAATGTTAACAGAGTTCCCATCGATTTTGCCCACAAAGCACATAATGACGCATTGCCTTTGGATAATTTACTTGGATAACCTACTTTTCGAAGGTTGCGAGGATTACACAGTACCTGTCTACAGCTGACACACGTCTGTGGTTGCTTGTATCAAAATAAAAAAAAATACACCCAACTAAAATTATATATGAGAAAGTGTATATCTTTGGATATATTTGTGTGTATTTTTGGTAACAGTTACCAAGTCAATCACGTACAAACGGCTTGATACATTTGGATCAAATTGGCAATAGAGATAGCTTATACTCTAGATTGACCCTTAAGCTATCTTAACCCTGGAAATTCCATAGTTCCAGTAAGATAGCGACAACCGAATTCTACGCAGACGAAGTCGTGGCCAACAGTTCATACCAAAATGAAAGTGTCACAGAAATGTGCAACACGCAGATTAAGTACACATTTTCCTTGACCAAGACGTTCGTTGTCTGTCATATTTTAGCAGAGAGGAAAGCGCGCGTTAGTTTGGGTGACTTCACGGTGAATAATCTTTTGGCCTCATCTGTACTTTCCATCAGGTGGGATAGGGGTCAATTGCTGGTCTGTATTCTGTAAAAAAAAACATCTTCTGACATAAATGCTCTGTGATTTCGCGCGGTCTATTTATTTGTACACATTCCATTAACCGCAATACGCTTTGTTTCGGCATACATGTGTGGTTTATTCATTTTATGCATATTCGTATTCGTATTTATGCATATTCGTATTCGTAATGCGCGGTCGAAAGGTTGGATGCGTTTTTATTTTTTATTATATAAAAAACTCCATTTTTATAAAGTGTATTTTACCGGAGTTGTTTCGCGCGGTGATGTGTGAAATGTTGTTTCACTGCTACAGTTTGTGTAAGTTTTGCCTCGAACGCGTTCGTGTTAACGTCTCTATGACTATGGGCGAATTGGCTGCGCCTCTGGCGGCGGTTATCAGCAACACTCTTCTCATTTATGCAGTATGTTGTGACAAAAAACTCACACTGAGAGTAGGTTAATAAACATTTCCTCGCCTGCGCGGTACAGGGGTAAGGGGGAGGCATCTTGAAATAAAAATATATTCGTAACCGAATCCAATATGAAAGTTAAGAATAATTGGGACAAAGGCGGGGTCCATAAATGAGACATGTCATGACAGCTTTTTGTTTTTAATAATATCAAAACATTTGCCTGTTCGTAATTTAACTTTTTGAATTTCTTAAAAATCTAGTTAATATTCGTAATCGTAAACTATACGAAACTAACGGATGATTCGAAATAATTTGTACGTGAATCCGACTCAATATTACTATTATTCTTATAATATCCGTAGGTATAACAGATCCATAATTATCTCAACTATTATAGGTACACTTAATTTTGTCTTCATATCCACTCGTTACTTAAAATAACTGATGCTGTATGGCCACCTAAGTATCACAAACCAGAGAGTACACAATGTAAACAACTGCCAAAGTCACTCGGAGTCGTAATGAGATATTAAAACAAACTTGACCGCTGGCGCTGCTCTGGATACCCTGTTTGAAGCAATTATTTACACTAGACTCTTTCGCAGCAGGGTGAGTACAAAGTTGTCGAGGGGCGAAGTTGGATGAGGCAAGTGGACCATACCGCGGTGCGGAGTTCAAATTTTAAATAGAAGTGACCGTTACGATAATTATGGGTTATGAACTTGTTATCTATGTCAATTCGTGTAGCCGTGATAGCCTAGTGGTTTGACCTATCGCCTCTGAAGCAGAGGGTCGAGGGTTCAAACCCCGGCTCGCACCTCTGAGTTTTTCGGAATTTATGTGCGAAATTACATTTGTAATTTATCATGAACTTTTCGGTGAAGGAAAACATCGTGAGGAAACCTGCACACTACTGCAAAGCAATTCGATGGTGTGTGTGAAGTTCCCAATCCGCACTGGGCCCGCGTGGGAACTATAGCCCAAGCCCTGAGAGGAGGCCTGTGCCCAGCAGTGGGACGTAAATAGGCTGATGATTATGTCAATTTGTAGGGTTAAAAAAGGAAAAACGGAAATCAAAAAAACCTGTAGGTATTAAGGTTTCACAAGATCCGCTACAGCCACAATTTCGCGACGTAAAAATCTGCAGCGAGACGTCAGCTCTCATTGCATAAATCTGACTTGGCTTGATTACCGCGCAACCCATTACACGTCACCTCCGCTTTCGACATACGGACAAAAAACCGGCCAAGTGCGAGCTGGACTCGCGCACCGAGGGTTCCGTACGTGACAATTTAATATTACAAGAGTTCCTTTTTTTTATTCATTGACTGGCTGTTGCCTGCGACTTCTTTGCGTGCTATTCAATTTCCCGGAATGAAAGGTAGCTTGTTTTAATCTAGAGTATAAGCTATCTCCATCCCAAATTTTGTCTAAAACCGTCTATCCGTTTTTGTATGATTGAGTAACAAACATCAGACGATAAATCATACAAATTAAAACCATTTCGTTGGTTGTTTTGCTTCGTATTTCATGATTTTTGACAAATAAAATAGGAAGTGCCTTTTAGGTTTAGATTTACTTGCCAGTATCAATACTTGACAGACAGACCCTGCACCTACCTATGGGTTCTGTTTCTTCCTTTTGAGGTGCGGAACCCCAAAAAGGTCTCGGGAGCGTAATTACGCCTTATCCGGGGAATTTAACTCCACGTAAAACTCTGCTCGGACTCTGGCTTTGTAAGCCGACCGTCCTAGTGGAGAATTTCATTATATTCCATCGCCGACGCCAACTTAGTTCAGTTGCTACTCAACGGTTATTTTGTTTTGAATTTCAACGGTTCAAAGTCAAGAGGTGTTTTTACTTGACATGTTTTTAACCGACTTCAAAAAAAGGAGGAGGTTCTCAATTAGTCAATTTTTTTTTGTATGTTCCCCGATTACTCGGAGAAGACTCTATCAATTTTAAAAAATTTTTTTTTTGTTTCAATGGGTATACTTTGTAATCAAATTGGATGGCAGGGAAATCGGGGGCGACCCTCTAATTTTGTAGGCACGTATCCCGAGTTTCATATATTTTCTAAAGCTATTCAAGAATTTGCGTCTGGTAGTCATCATGTCGTATTGATTAGGTGATGATGGATTCTTTAAATGTTAATGTAACTTAAAATTGTGAAATAAAAAATCTTAACAAAAACTAAAATAAACCAGTTTTATGTCCATACAGACTGAATAAGCAAGCAAAGTATTCACAAAGATCTAAACACGTCTTTATTGTTATAGACATATTAAGAGCTTGTACAGTTTATTGTGAAGCTTTCAGTGACTTAGATACTTTTACTACTAACATGTTCTATCGCTTTAGATAGTTTCAGTTCAATCAATATCGATATAATTTTAAACTATTGTCCTAAACGGTGTAACATAGCAACATACTATGCGTAGACGTGACCGAAAACAATGCTAATAGCGCGATGGATCGGATATTGATACAATACATCAAAATTCAGCCAGACGTAAATTACTGGTTGGTGGTATAAGTTGGAAATTTATGAACGATTTGACACATTGTCAATAGAGTTCTATTCTGAATTCGAAGCTTTAAAGCTGTCGTATCTATAGCCGTGATTTTGGAATTAATGCCACCTCCCAAAACGGAATGAAAGGTGCGAAACAAAATTCAGATTGATTTGTCGGTCCGTTCTCACAGAGTTAACAAAATGTCAAATTTTCTTAACTCTATAAAATAGCAGACCTAGGCAAGTACTTGTACAGTCAGCAGCAGAAGTAGCTAAGCAACCGAATCGCTCACGATGATCTGCACAAGCTCTTATGTCTATAACAATAGAGCCGTGCTTAGATTAACCGCGAATCATTTAAAACTGTTTTCGTGCTTAGATTATTGTGAACGCGTCGGTCGCTTAGCTACTTTTGCTGCTGACTGTACTAAGTATGTCAAATTTAGCAAGATTCACCCATCCGTTCTTACAAAAGTACTTAACAGAAAGTCATATTGTGTTATCTATATAAAATAGTAGAACTAAGTGTACTTGTATGTCAAATTTCTATTCAAAACTTACGACGAATAACTTAGTAATAGTCTTGCTTCCATTGCGATCTGTCCGCACTGTCAAAGTCTTAGAAACGTTAAGCCTAGTTTTGCTAGATTGATTAAACTAATTGTGTTTCTTTAGCCTTGATAAATCCTGGGCACGGCCTCAAATCGTCTGCGCCTGGCCGCGGCCCCCGCACCTGTAGATTGCCCACATAAAATATACTTAGATCACAGTGCCGTGAGACACAGTACGTTAGTCTTCTCCTACTAATGTTTTCTGTTCAAAGAAACATTTTAATGCTACCTTTTTTTACTGACTGTACTTAAAATTGACATCCAACTTACATATCCATACCAAATATCAAGTCAATCCAACCACTGGAACTGGATGAAATTTTGCTTCTTAGATTTGATCTGAACATCACATACATTGCAATTTAATAAAACCTTGTAAAATGGGAATGTTTGCATGTTTGGACGTCTATTACTCAATCACGCAAAACACAATTGGGTGTAATTTGGAAACGGGATAGATTAATAACCTAGAGTAAAACATTATTAGCATATGCACCGAGTACTAGCGTAACATGTGCATTGGGGCAGATGTTCTCGGGTCTTGGATGTTTAATATGTATATAAGTACTAGCTGTTGCCCACGACTTCGTCTGCGTAGAATTCGGTTATCGCTATCCCGCGGGAACTATACAATTTTCCCGAATAGCCTATGCTATTCCTCAATATTTAAACTATCTTCTTATCAAATTTCATCTAGTTTGGTGCAGCGGTTTTTCCGTGAAGAGGTAACAATCAGACAGACAGAGAGACGGACTTACTTTCGCATTTGTAATATTAGTTAGGATGAATTTATCTATATAAGTATGTTTGTCTTCAAGGCTAGAGTGAATAGGCTGTTACTGAACCAGTGAGTTTTTCAGGTGCCGCAAACGCACATGTGCGTTCAAATTACCTGTAAAATTGTACAGAGGCACTGGGTGGAAGTCAGGATAACGCATATATGCGTTGCCGGCAGTGAATGCCTCATCTGTCCCACTGCTGAGCAAGCAAAGGCCTCCCCCCAATACTTCTCTCGGTCCTTTGCAATCAGCGGCCAGTCCTTCAAGAAGAAGTCCAGTTCATCGCGTTGCGTTAAGCTACCTACTATCGTAATAATAACTTCTTAAAAAGCATTCAATCGAAAGACTGCCCTTTTCAACGTACCTAAAGCAGTCATCGTAAAACCACTACCAGCTTATATGATTTCCTCTTGAACACGGTCGAACACAAACAACTTTTAGGTTAAACGGCCAACTCTGCCAACCCGACCGGGCTTGCCGACCTTCGTAATTAATTTCTTTTGAAGCTTGTAACAACCGACAGTATTTTAATTCACGACGTTTTTATTGTGCATTCGTGCCGCGGGGACTTGTTCTGGTTAGAGAAAAAAAAAGCTTTTACCTTAATCGTATTAAATTGTTCAACTACGCTAAACGTTAGCTTTGTCTCGTGGCTGGGATTGTGAGCGACAGAAGTTTATGAATTGTTTTTTATAACAGAGTCATTTAAATGTTAGATTAGATATTGGAATTGTTCAGTCTTTTTTTTTTAGCATAAAAGGATTTCATTATTTTTGTGTTAAGGGCACGCTAGTTGCGATTTAAAACATGGGCCAGCGTTAATGCCACTTTTCGGCACTGAATGACAACGGATTTAACACTTTAGCACCTGGACACTGTCTAGTGGACAGCCACTGATGATAGATAATAACCAGCCTTAGATAATAAATTAACTTTTACAAATGTCAGGTCGCAATGACAATTCGATCTACACTTCATTGCTAATATAAAGCTCATTAAAACAAAAGCTATTCAAGTCAGCAATTGACGCCGAATTGTCATTGTAATCTGACATTTGGAAAGTTAGCGACATAGGTGCCAAATGTATAGACATAGTACAAAAACCTTTCCCACGGACCAGGCAAAAATCAATCTTATGACAATGTCATAAGCATTTTGACAGGGGAAAGCTTTTCTCACTTTATTTACTTACTTACTCCGCTGGCTCAGCGACCCGAAGTGGATCTTGGCCTCCGATACGACTTGACGCCAAGGCGCCCTATCTTGTGCCACACCTTCCTGTTTTCTGCGTGTAGGGCTCGAAGGTCTTTCTCCACTTCATCCAACCAGCGGTACTTGGGCCGCCCCACGTATAGGCTCTTTTCACCGTCCTGCCAGCCGACATCCTTTCGAGGTGTCCGAGCCATCGGAGCCTAGCGGACTTGATCTCTCCAATGATATTAGGCTCGGACACTATGTCTAACTTTAATTATATTAAATTTAAATGCAGTAATTCCATGATTATGAATATTGTTATCAACAAAATATAAAACAAGCTTGAAGGAAAACTACGACAATGGACTCGTGTGAAATGGAATTGCTCTAGACTTTACGTTGCGACCTTTAAGCATACACGAAATACAACAATGTTGAAACACTCAATCCAATAAGAAACTACAAAAACTCTAACAGTGTTTGTATTTTTAGCTCCACTATGTATCACGAGATTACAACTCACTCCCTTAATTGAATGTTAACAGAGTTCCCATCGATTTTGCCCACAAAGCACATAATGACGCATTGCCTTTGGATAATTTACTTGGATAACCTACTTTTCGAAGGTTGCGAGGATTACACAGTACCTGTCTACAGCTGACACACGTCTGTGGTTGCTTGTATCAAAATAAAAAAAATACATCCAACTAAAATTATATGTGAGAAAGTTACCAAGTCAATCACGTACAAACGGCTTGATACATTTGGATCAAATTGGCAATAGAGATAGCTTATAATCCATAGTTCCAGTAAGATAGCGACAACCGAATTCTACGCAGACGAAGTCGTGGCCAACAGTTCGTACCAAAATGAAAGTGTCACAGAAACACGCAGATTAAGTACACATTTTCCTTGACCAAGACGTTCGTTGTCTGTCATATTTTAGCAGAGAGGAAAGCGCGCGTTAGTTTGGGTGACTTCACGGTGAATAATCTTTTGGCCTCATCTGTACTTTCCATCAGGTGGGATAGGGGTCAATTGCTGGTCTGTATTCTGTAAAAAAAAACATCTTCTGACATAAATGCTCTGTGATTTCGCGCGGTCTATTTATTTGTACACATTCCATTAACCGCAATACGCTTTGTTTCGGCATACATGTGTGGTTTATTCATTTTATGCATATTCGTATTCGTATTTATGCATATTCGTATTCGTAATGCGCGGTCGAAAGGTTGGATGCGTTTTTATTTTTTATTATATAAAAAAACTCCATTTTTATAAAGTGTATTTTACCGGAGTTGTTTCGCACGGTGATGTGTGAAATGTTGTTTCACTGCTAACAGTTTGTGTAAGTTTTGCCTCGAACGCGTTCGTGTTAACGTCTCTATGACTATGGGCGAATTGGCTGCGCCTCTGGCGGCGGTTATCAGCAACACTCTTCTCATTTATGCAGTATGTTGTGACAAAAAACTCACACTGAGAGTAGGTTAATAAACATTTCCTCGCCTGCGCGGTACAGGGGTAAGGGGGAGGCATCTTAGAGTCAGTGATGTTATGGAGCTAAGCTATCGGGTATCTGAAATAAAAATATATTCGTAACCGAATCCAATATGAAAGTTAAGAATAATTGGGACAAAGGCGGGGTCCATAAATGAGACATGTCATGACAGCTTTTTGTTTTTAATAATATCAAAACATTTGCCTGTTCGTAATTTAACTTTTTGAATTTCTTAAAAATCTAGTTAATATTCGTAATCGTAAACTATACGAAACTAACGGATGATTCGAAATAATTTGTACGTGAATCCGACTCAATATTACTATTATTCTTATAATATCCGTAGGTATAACAGATCCATAATTATCTCAACTATTATAGGTACACTTAATTTTGTCTTCATATCCACTCGTTACTTAAAATAACTGATGCTGTATGGCCACCTAAGTATCACAAACCAGAGAGTACACAATGTAAACAACTGCCAAAGTCACTCGGAGTCGTAATGAGATATTAAAACAAACTTGACCGCTGGCGCTGCTCTGGATACCCTGTTTGAGGCAATTATTTACACTAGACTCTTTCGCAGCTGGGTGAGTACAAAGTTGTCGAGGGGCGAAGTTGGATGAGGCAAGTGGACCATACCGCGGTGCGGAGTTCAAATTTTAAATAGAAGTGACCGTTACGATAATTATGGGTTATGAACTTGTTATCTATGTCAATTCGTGTAGCCGTGATAGCCTAGTGGTTTGACCTATCGCCTCTGAAGCAGAGGGTCGAGGGTTCAAACCCCGGCTCGCACCTCTGAGTTTTTCGGAATTTATGTGCGAAATTACATTTGTAATTTATCATGAGCTTTTCGGTGAAGGAAAACATCGTGAGGAAACCTGCACACTACTGCAAAGCAATTCGATGGTGTGTGTGAAGTTCCCAATCCGCACTGGGCCCGCGTGGGAACTATAGCCCAAGCCCTGAGAGGAGGCCTGTGCCCAGCAGTGGGACGTAAATAGGCTGATGATTATGTCAATTTGTAGGGTTAAAAAAGGAAAAACGGAAATCAAAAAAACCTGTAGGTATTAAGGTTTCACAAGATCCGCTACAGGCACAATTTCGCGACGTAAAAATCTGCAGCGAGACGTCAGCTCTCATTGCATAAATCTGACTTGGCTTGATTACCGCGCAACCCATTACACGTCACCTCCGCTTTCGACATACGGACAAAAAACCGGCCAAGTGCGAGCTGGACTCGCGCACCGAGGGTTCCGTACGTGACAATTTAATATTACAAGAGTTCCTTTTTTTTATTCATTGACTGGCTGTTGCCTGCGACTTCTTTGCGTGCTATTCAATTTCCCGGAATGAAAGGTAGCTTGTTTTAATCTAGAGTATAAGCTATCTCCATCCCAAATTTTGTCTAAAACCTTCTATCCGTTTTTGTATGATTGAGTAACAAACATCAGACGATAAATCATACAAATTAAAACCATTATGTTGGTTGTTTTGTTTCGTATTTCATGATTTTTGACAAATAAAATAGGAAGTGCCTTTTAGGTTTAGATTTACTTGCCAGTATCAACACTTGACAGACAGACCCTGTACCTACCTATGGGTTCTGTTTCTTCCTTTTGAGGTGCGGAACCCCAAAAAGGTCTCGGGAGCGTAATTACGCCTTATCCGGGGAATTTAACTCCACGTAAAACTCTGCTCGGACTCTGGCTTTGTAAGCCGACCGTCCTAGTGGAGAATTTCATTATATTCCATCGCCGACGCCAACTTAGTTCCGTTGCTACTCAACGGTTATTTTGTTTTGAATTTCAACGGTTCAAAGTCAAGAGGTGTTTTTACTGGACATGTTTTTAACCGACTTCAAAAAAAGGAGGAGGTTCTCAATTAGTCAAATTTTTTTTGTATGTTCCCCGATTACTCGGAGAAGACTCTATCAATTTTAAAATAATTTTTTTTTGTTTGAATGGGTATACTTTGTAATCAAATTGGATGGCAGGGAAATCGGGGGCGACCCTCTAATTTTGTAGGCACGTATCCCGAGTTTCATATATTTTCTAAAGCTATTCAAGAATTTGCGTCTGGTAGTCAACATGTCGTATTGATTAGGTGATGATGGATTCTTTAAATGTTAATGTAACTTAAAATTGTGAAATAAAAAATCTTTTAACAAAAACTAAAATAAATCAGTTTTATGTCCATACAGACTGAATAAGCAAGCAAAGTATTCACAAAGATCTAAACACGTCTTTATTGTTATAGACATATTAAGAGCTTGTACAGTTTATTGTGAAGCTTTCAGTGACTTAGATACTTTTACTACTAACATGTTCTATCGCTTTAGATAGTTTCAGTTCAATAAATATCGATATAATTTTAAACTATTGTCCTAAACGGTGTAACATAGCAACATACTATGCGTAGACGTGACCGAAAACAATGCTAATAGCGCGATGGATCGGATATTGATACAATACATCAAAATTCAGCCAGACGTAAATTACTGGTTGGTGGTATAAGTTGGAAATTTATGAACGATTTGACACATTGTCAATAGAGTTCTATTCTGAATTCGAAGCTTTAAAGCTGTCGTATCTATAGCCGTGATTTTGGAATTAATGCCACCTCCCAAAACGGAATGAAAGGTGCGAAACAAAATTCAGATTGATTTGTCGGTCCGTTCTCACAGAGTTAACAAAATGTCAAATTTTCTTAACTCTATAAAATAGCAGACCTAGGCAAGTACTTGTACAGTCAGCAGCAGAAGTAGCTAAGCAACCGAATCGCTCACGATGATCTGCACAAGCTCTTATGTCTATAACAATAGAGCCGTGCTTAGATTAACCGCGAATCATTTAAAACTGTTTTCGTGCTTAGATTATTGTGAACGCGTCGGTCGCTTAGCTACTTTTGCTGCTGACTGTACTAAGTATGTCAAATTTAGCAAGATTCACCCATCCGTTCTTACAAAAGTACTTAACAGAAAGTCATATTGTGTTATCTATATAAAATAGTAGAACTAAGTGTACTTGTATGTCAAATTTCTATTCAAAACTTACGACGAATAACTTAGTAATAGTCTTGCTTCCATTGCGATCTGTCCGCACTGTCAAAGTCTTAGAAACGTTAAGCCTAGTTTTGCTAGATTGATTAAACTAATTGTGTTTCTTTAGCCTTGATAAATCCTGGGCACGGCCTCAAATCGTCTGCGCCTGGCCGCGGCCCCCGCACCTGTAGATTGCCCACATAAAATATACTTAGATCACAGTGCCGTGAGACACAGTACGTTAGTCTTCTCCTACTAATGTTTTCTGTTCAAAGAAACATTTTAATGCTACCTTTTTTTACTGACTGTACTTAAAATTGACATCCAACTTACATATCCATACCAAATATCAAGTCAATCCAACCACTGGAACTGGATGAAATTTTGCTTCTTAGATTTGATCTGAACATCACATACATTGCAATTTAATAAAACCTTGTAAAATGGGAATGTTTGCATGTTTGGACGTCTATTACTCAATCACGCAAAACACAATTGGGTGTAATTTGGAAACGGGATAGATTAATAACCTAGAGTAAAACATTATTAGCATATGCACCGAGTACTAGCGTAACATGTGCATTGGGGCAGATGTTCTCGGGTCTTGGATGTTTAATATGTATATAAGTACTAGCTGTTGCCCACGACTTCGTCTGCGTAGAATTCGGTTATCGCTATCCCGCGGGAACTATACAATTTTCCCGAATAGCCTATGCTATTCCTCAATATTTAAACTATCTTCTTATCAAATTTCATCTAGTTTGGTGCAGCGGTTTTTCCGTGAAGAGGTAACAATCAGACAGACAGAGAGACGGACTTACTTTCGCATTTGTAATATTAGTTAGGATGAATTTATCTATATAAGTATGTTTGTCTTCAAGGCTAGAGTGAATAGGCTGTTACTGAACCAGTGAGTTTTTCAGGTGCCGCAAACGCACATGTGCGTTCAAATTACCTGTAAAATTGTACAGAGGCACTGGGTGGAAGTCAGGATAACGCATATATGCGTTGCCGGCAGTGAATGCCTCATCTGTCCCACTGCTGAGCAAGCAAAGGCCTCCCCCCAATACTTCTCTCGGTCCTTTGCAATCAGCGGCCAGTCCTTCAAGAAGAAGTCCAGTTCATCGCGTTGCGTTAAGCTACCTACTATCGTAATAATAACTTCTTAAAAAGCATTCAATCGAAAGACTGCCCTTTTCAACGTACCTAAAGCAGTCATCGTAAAACCACTACCAGCTTATATGATTTCCTCTTGAACACGGTCGAACACAAACAACTTTTAGGTTAAACGGCCAACTCTGCCAACCCGACCGGGCTTGCCGACCTTCGTAATTAATTTCTTTTGAAGCTTGTAACAACCGACAGTATTTTAATTCACGACGTTTTTATTGTGCATTCGTGCCGCGGGGACTTGTTCTGGTTAGAGAAAAAAAAAGCTTTTACCTTAATCGTATTAAATTGTTCAACTACGCTAAACGTTAGCTTTGTCTCGTGGCTGGGATTGTGAGCGACAGAAGTTTATGAATTGTTTTTTATAACAGAGTCATTTAAATGTTAGATTAGATATTGGAATTGTTCAGTCTTTTTTTTTTAGCATAAAAGGATTTCATTATTTTTGTGTTAAGGGCACGCTAGTTGCGATTTAAAACATGGGCCAGCGTTAATGCCACTTTTCGGCACTGAATGACAACGGATTTAACACTTTAGCACCTGGACACTGTCTAGTGGACAGCCACTGATGATAGATAATAACCAGCCTTAGATAATAAATTAACTTTTACAAATGTCAGGTCGCAATGACAATTCGATCTACACTTCATTGCTAATATAAAGCTCATTAAAACAAAAGCTATTCAAGTCAGCAATTGACGCCGAATTGTCATTGTAATCTGACATTTGGAAAGTTAGCGACATAGGTGCCAAATGTATAGACATAGTACAAAAACCTTTCCCACGGACCAGGCAAAAATCAATCTTATGACAATGTCATAAGCATTTTGACAGGGGAAAGCTTTTCTCACTTTATTTACTTACTTACTCCGCTGGCTCAGCGACCCGAAGTGGATCTTGGCCTCCGATACGACTTGACGCCAAGGCGCCCTATCTTGTGCCACACCTTCCTGTTTTCTGCGTGTAGGGCTCGAAGGTCTTTCTCCACTTCATCCAACCAGCGGTACTTGGGCCGCCCCACGTATAGGCTCTTTTCACCGTCCTGCCAGCCGACATCCTTTCGAGGTGTCCGAGCCATCGGAGCCTAGCGGACTTGATCTCTCCAATGATATTAGGCTCGGACACTATGTCTAACTTTAATTATATTAAATTTAAATGCAGTAATTCCATGATTATGAATATTGTTATCAACAAAATATAAAACAAGCTTGAAGGAAAACTACGACAATGGACTCGTGTGAAATGGAATTGCTCTAGACTTTACGTTGCGACCTTTAAGCATACACGAAATACAACAATGTTGAAACACTCAATCCAATAAGAAACTACAAAAACTCTAACAGTGTTTGTATTTTTAGCTCCACTATGTATCACGAGATTACAACTCACTCCCTTAATTGAATGTTAACAGAGTTCCCATCGATTTTGCCCACAAAGCACATAATGACGCATTGCCTTTGGATAATTTACTTGGATAACCTACTTTTCGAAGGTTGCGAGGATTACACAGTACCTGTCTACAGCTGACACACGTCTGTGGTTGCTTGTATCAAAATAAAAAAAATACATCCAACTAAAATTATATGTGAGAAAGTTACCAAGTCAATCACGTACAAACGGCTTGATACATTTGGATCAAATTGGCAATAGAGATAGCTTATAATCCATAGTTCCAGTAAGATAGCGACAACCGAATTCTACGCAGACGAAGTCGTGGCCAACAGTTCGTACCAAAATGAAAGTGTCACAGAAACACGCAGATTAAGTACACATTTTCCTTGACCAAGACGTTCGTTGTCTGTCATATTTTAGCAGAGAGGAAAGCGCGCGTTAGTTTGGGTGACTTCACGGTGAATAATCTTTTGGCCTCATCTGTACTTTCCATCAGGTGGGATAGGGGTCAATTGCTGGTCTGTATTCTGTAAAAAAAAACATCTTCTGACATAAATGCTCTGTGATTTCGCGCGGTCTATTTATTTGTACACATTCCATTAACCGCAATACGCTTTGTTTCGGCATACATGTGTGGTTTATTCATTTTATGCATATTCGTATTCGTATTTATGCATATTCGTATTCGTAATGCGCGGTCGAAAGGTTGGATGCGTTTTTATTTTTTATTATATAAAAAAACTCCATTTTTATAAAGTGTATTTTACCGGAGTTGTTTCGCACGGTGATGTGTGAAATGTTGTTTCACTGCTAACAGTTTGTGTAAGTTTTGCCTCGAACGCGTTCGTGTTAACGTCTCTATGACTATGGGCGAATTGGCTGCGCCTCTGGCGGCGGTTATCAGCAACACTCTTCTCATTTATGCAGTATGTTGTGACAAAAAACTCACACTGAGAGTAGGTTAATAAACATTTCCTCGCCTGCGCGGTACAGGGGTAAGGGGGAGGCATCTTAGAGTCAGTGATGTTATGGAGCTAAGCTATCGGGTATCTGAAATAAAAATATATTCGTAACCGAATCCAATATGAAAGTTAAGAATAATTGGGACAAAGGCGGGGTCCATAAATGAGACATGTCATGACAGCTTTTTGTTTTTAATAATATCAAAACATTTGCCTGTTCGTAATTTAACTTTTTGAATTTCTTAAAAATCTAGTTAATATTCGTAATCGTAAACTATACGAAACTAACGGATGATTCGAAATAATTTGTACGTGAATCCGACTCAATATTACTATTATTCTTATAATATCCGTAGGTATAACAGATCCATAATTATCTCAACTATTATAGGTACACTTAATTTTGTCTTCATATCCACTCGTTACTTAAAATAACTGATGCTGTATGGCCACCTAAGTATCACAAACCAGAGAGTACACAATGTAAACAACTGCCAAAGTCACTCGGAGTCGTAATGAGATATTAAAACAAACTTGACCGCTGGCGCTGCTCTGGATACCCTGT
Source organism: Clepsis dumicolana (assembly GCA_963691665.1). Lineage (NCBI taxonomy): Eukaryota > Metazoa > Arthropoda > Insecta > Lepidoptera > Tortricidae > Clepsis > Clepsis dumicolana. The sequence continues at coordinate 3,207,440 of OY829512.1, read as the reverse complement.
TTGAGGCAATTATTTACACTAGACTCTTTCGCAGCTGGGTGAGTACAAAGTTGTCGAGGGGCGAAGTTGGATGAGGCAAGTGGACCATACCGCGGTGCGGAGTTCAAATTTTAAATAGAAGTGACCGTTACGATAATTATGGGTTATGAACTTGTTATCTATGTCAATTCGTGTAGCCGTGATAGCCTAGTGGTTTGACCTATCGCCTCTGAAGCAGAGGGTCGAGGGTTCAAACCCCGGCTCGCACCTCTGAGTTTTTCGGAATTTATGTGCGAAATTACATTTGTAATTTATCATGAGCTTTTCGGTGAAGGAAAACATCGTGAGGAAACCTGCACACTACTGCAAAGCAATTCGATGGTGTGTGTGAAGTTCCCAATCCGCACTGGGCCCGCGTGGGAACTATAGCCCAAGCCCTGAGAGGAGGCCTGTGCCCAGCAGTGGGACGTAAATAGGCTGATGATTATGTCAATTTGTAGGGTTAAAAAAGGAAAAACGGAAATCAAAAAAACCTGTAGGTATTAAGGTTTCACAAGATCCGCTACAGGCACAATTTCGCGACGTAAAAATCTGCAGCGAGACGTCAGCTCTCATTGCATAAATCTGACTTGGCTTGATTACCGCGCAACCCATTACACGTCACCTCCGCTTTCGACATACGGACAAAAAACCGGCCAAGTGCGAGCTGGACTCGCGCACCGAGGGTTCCGTACGTGACAATTTAATATTACAAGAGTTCCTTTTTTTTATTCATTGACTGGCTGTTGCCTGCGACTTCTTTGCGTGCTATTCAATTTCCCGGAATGAAAGGTAGCTTGTTTTAATCTAGAGTATAAGCTATCTCCATCCCAAATTTTGTCTAAAACCTTCTATCCGTTTTTGTATGATTGAGTAACAAACATCAGACGATAAATCATACAAATTAAAACCATTATGTTGGTTGTTTTGTTTCGTATTTCATGATTTTTGACAAATAAAATAGGAAGTGCCTTTTAGGTTTAGATTTACTTGCCAGTATCAACACTTGACAGACAGACCCTGTACCTACCTATGGGTTCTGTTTCTTCCTTTTGAGGTGCGGAACCCCAAAAAGGTCTCGGGAGCGTAATTACGCCTTATCCGGGGAATTTAACTCCACGTAAAACTCTGCTCGGACTCTGGCTTTGTAAGCCGACCGTCCTAGTGGAGAATTTCATTATATTCCATCGCCGACGCCAACTTAGTTCCGTTGCTACTCAACGGTTATTTTGTTTTGAATTTCAACGGTTCAAAGTCAAGAGGTGTTTTTACTGGACATGTTTTTAACCGACTTCAAAAAAAGGAGGAGGTTCTCAATTAGTCAAATTTTTTTTGTATGTTCCCCGATTACTCGGAGAAGACTCTATCAATTTTAAAATAATTTTTTTTTGTTTGAATGGGTATACTTTGTAATCAAATTGGATGGCAGGGAAATCGGGGGCGACCCTCTAATTTTGTAGGCACGTATCCCGAGTTTCATATATTTTCTAAAGCTATTCAAGAATTTGCGTCTGGTAGTCATCATGTCGTATTGATTAGGTGATGATGGATTCTTTAAATGTTAATGTAACTTAAAATTGTGAAATAAAAAATCTTTTAACAAAAACTAAAATAAATCAGTTTTATGTCCATACAGACTGAATAAGCAAGCAAAGTATTCACAAAGATCTAAACACGTCTTTATTGTTATAGACATATTAAGAGCTTGTACAGTTTATTGTGAAGCTTTCAGTGACTTAGATACTTTTACTACTAACATGTTCTATCGCTTTAGATAGTTTCAGTTCAATAAATATCGATATAATTTTAAACTATTGTCCTAAACGGTGTAACATAGCAACATACTATGCGTAGACGTGAGCGAAAACAATGCTAATAGCGCGATGGATCGGATATTGACACAATACATCAAAATTCAGCCAGACGTAAATTACTGGTTGGTGGTATAAGTTGGAAATTTATGAACGATTTGACACATTGTCAATAGAGTTCTATTCTGAATTCAAAGCTTTAAAGCTGTCGTATAAGCTAATCTATAGCCGTGATTTTGGAATTAATGCCACCCCCCAAAACGGAATGAAAGGTGCGAAACAAAATTCAGATTGATATGGAAAATAGCAGACCTAGGCAAGTACTTGTACAGTCAGCAGCAGAAGTAGCTAAGCAACCGAATCGCTCACGATGATCTGCACAAGTTCTTATGTCTATAACAATAGAGCCGTGCTTAGATTAACCGCGAATCATTTAAAACTGTTTTCGTGCTTAGATTATTGTGAACGCGTCGGTCGCTTAGCTACTTTTGCTGCTGACTGTACTAAGTATGTCAAATTTCGCAAGATTCACCCATCCGTTCTTACAAAAGTACTTAACAGAAAGTCATATTGTGTTATCTATATAAAATAGTAGAACTAAGTGTACTTGTATGTCAAATTTCTATTCAAAACTTACGACGAATAATTTAGTAATAGTCTTGCTTCCATTGCGATCTGTCCGCACTGTCAAAGTCTTAGAAACGTTAAGCCTAGTTTTGCTAGATTGATAAAACTAATTGTGTTTCTTTAGCCTTGATAAATCCTGGGCACGGCCTCAAATCGTCTGCGCCTGGCCGCGGCCCCCGCACCTGTAGATTGCCCACATAAAATATACTTAGATCACAGTGCCGTGAGACACAGTACGTTAGTCTTCTCCTACTAATGTTTTCTGTTCAAAGAAACATTTTTAATGCTACCTTTTTTTACTGACTCTACTTAAAATTGACATCCAACTTACATATCCATACCAAATTTCAAGTCAATCCAACCACTGGAAGTGGATGAAATTTTACTTCTTAGATTTGATCTGAACATCACGTACATTGCAATTTAATAAAACCTTGTAAAATGGGAATGTTTGCATGTTTGGACGTCTATTACTCAATCACGCAAAACACAACTGGGTGTAATTTGGAAACGGGATAGATTAATAACCTAGAGTAAAACATTATTAGCATATGCACCGAGTACTAGCGTAACATGTGCATTGGGGCAGATGTTCTTGGGTCTTGGATGTTTAATATGTATATAAGTACTAGCTGTTGCCCACGACTTCGTCTGCGTAGAATTCGGTTATCGCTATCCCGCGGGAACTATACAATTTTCCCGAATAGCCTATGCTATTCCTCAATATTTAAACTATCTTCTTGTCAAATTTCATCTAGTTTGGTGCAGCGGTTTTTCCGTGAAGAGGTAACAATCAGGCAGACAGAGAGACGGACTTACTTTCGCATTTGTAATATTAGTTAGGATGAATTTATCTATATAAGTATGTTTGTCTTCAAGGCTAAAGTGAATAGGCTGTTACTGAACCAGTGAGTTACACCTTAGGCCTCATCTGCACCTTCCGTCAAGTGAGATAGGGGTCAATCACTGGTCAGTTTATAGTAAAAACAAAAAAAAATCTCCGTTGTCTAGTATCCATAGTACAGGTTTTTCCATTATATTTATTTTATTTATTTATTTATTGCCAATTATCGACCATGACGTTATCAGGCACTGTAAAGGGCTTACTGTGCCGTCTCTAGCTGGCAACGGGGACCCGGGGTTGGCTTCGCCGCCTCCGCAATTATTCAACAAATTAAGAGCACCCGACTTCTGCAGGCGAATGCTCGCGGAAACGCAATTTCCTACCCGCAATGTTTTCCCACCGCTGGCTGAGGGTCGAGCACGACTTTTCGAAACCTGCGTCACGTAAAATCGAATGGTAAACGTTGTCGAGTTTGTATGACGTTTGGAACAGCGCCCGCCCGTGAGCTGGGACTAAAATTTAGCATGAGGTTTCTCGATCTCGATACGATAACCGTAACGTTACGCAGCATTCGTAAAGTCGTGCTCGACCCTCTGTGCCCCGCTTCGCTAAAATACCAGTAGCCAGTAACCACGGTTTCACGTAGCATCCACTTTTAAAGTTGTCGGAGACTTTTGTTTATGTAATTTATTTGCCCACGACTCAGAGACGTCAAACACACTAGTGAAATTTACAATACAAAACGATACAAGAACCCTCTTTACTGAACTACATAACAAACGAAACTAAATGGTCAAACTGAAAATACATAGCAGCAATAGGCGGACTTCTCATTAAAGAGCGATCGCTAAATCTGACGGCGAGGAAAGTGCCAACAATAGAATGATTCTGCAACGCTAAATAAACACAAATAAATCAGCAAATGTGTAACTCGCACCAGCAAGTAACTATTCTGTAGTATTGTAATAAACGCCCCAAAAATATAATTATTTCTGTTAAAGTACCTAATAAAAATACTTAAACGTTTTTATCATCATCATTCAATCAGTCAGTCAACCTTCCTCCTGTTAGGTAAATTATTATAATTTCACAACTTTGTTACTACAAGTAAATTTTAATATACGTACCTAAATCTGAAAAACCCTTTTAAAATGTCGCTTCGGTCGAAAAGGGTAGCTGTAGGGCTGTAGGTAGTGAAAACTTTTTATTCCTCTCAGCGTTTTTTGCGAGTGTAAGTTCAATATTTGACAGTGCCGCTCTGCTGCCGATGGCTGGGCCAACCTTTCGTCATTTTCAGGCCGACGCCAATCTATTATGAAATGTTTATTTTGAAAGAGATTGTAGCTTTAGAATTGTTAATTTTAAACCCCCGACGCGAAAAGGCTGATGGTGTGTTAGTTTCACATAATTTTAGGGTTCCGCGCCTCAAAAGGAAAAACGGAACCCTTATTTGGATCACTTTGTTGTCCGTCTGTCTGTCTGTCAAGACCAATATAAAACGACCACGCACCGCGTACATTTTGCTTAGGAGCAGGGCTCTGCTAACACTGGACATCTTAAAACACTGGGAAAAAGTATTTTTTGTACGGAACCCTCGGTGCCCGAATCCGACTCACACTTGGCAGATTTTAAAATCGAAAGCTAATTTAATCGAGTTGGTTCTTAGCTAACTTTATTTAAAATCAGTTCAGCCGTTTATACTTGTAGAATTTGAAATAAAAACTTTACGAGTTTTCAGCTTTTCCAAGTTGTAGTTACATGTAATAAGTAAACACTGTTTGCATAACAAATAAAACACTAAAGAGTTAATGTGGCCTCTGCATCTGCACGCCAAACGATTCGTCATCAGATTTCTAAACTCTGCAAAATTGCTATTACAAAAGTTACTGGCTACCTATTTCACAAACTTAACAATTGTCAGTTTTCAATGACAGTTCGGTGTCAGTTGCCGACTTGAAGAGTTTCTGTTTTAGCGCGCTTCATATTGTCAAAGAAATGTAGTTCGAATTGTCATATAAAACTGACAAATGTAAAGAAAGGTGAAATAGCTGCCTGGAAAACGCATAAATTATTATGCGTCGCTGACGATGGCTGGCTTTATGCGCCAGCGCAAAAAATCACCCTCCCTTCTGCATTTTGTCCTTACCTATTGTTATTTGATAACCATTCTGACATTCACGTTCATTGCTGTCAAAAAGATTTGCATTTGCAAAAGAACCCACCGACGACGTGGATGAATGTTACTTCCACAACCTCTTATGAAGCTTGTGCCCTGACATCAAATCTAAACTGTATTGTGTATAGAGATAGAATCAGTATTCTAATGAGCTATGAGGGTAAAAACAGTTATAGAATGATAAAGGTTGTTATAGGCGTAGTAGTAAAACCTTTCCCACGGGCCAGGCAAAAATCAATCTTATGACAATGTCATAAACATTTTGACAGGGGAGAGCTTTTCTCACTTTAACTTTAATAGAAAGAGGCCTATTCGGTGTAAGGTGGAATGAAGCTTCAATGCTGCTAATGTTACGATTTTCATTTGGCTATTTTAAAGGACAACTTGGTGTTATAATAAAGGATGTCTTGTTTATTTTTGTGAAGGTAGGTACAAGGTAACTTGTACATAAATCGTATGTAATTGTAGATAAACACAATAAGAGTTTTCGCTGATTAGTGGTGGACACTGGTGATTCGCGCGGTTCGTTGCATAAGAAAACATTTAATATCTATTCATTACAATAAATTAATAAAAACGCTCAAAGCCTTACTTTAACTAAAATTATAGATCTGATAACGATCGCGGGATCGCGGTGGATGCGGAAAGCACAAGACCGGCCTGAGTGGAGAGTCTAGGGGAAGGGCTATGTCCAGCAGTGGATGTCTTGCTTCTGACATCATGATGATGATGACAGTTAAAAAAACAGTTCCAAATCGCCGCCAACGTGGAGCGTGCCCAGAAGTTTTGTCACGGCGATGGTGATTCGAAAGGTTCAGGTCACGGGAGGCCTAAGACATGTACTCGTATGCAAAATACAGTAAGTAGAAATAACATTTTTTTAATTTAGACCGCCTCTCTAATTAGGTAGAATTACTAGAGTACATCAACGCTGCCGCGATACCGTAATACCGAAATAGATTGGAAATCTAAACCCAACGGAATAGCACCTCCAAGGTCAATCAACCGACAACCCATCGCCGCTAAGCAAACTGGCGGGGCGAACGAAAAAAATTACCCAAAAAGCATTATGCTAATACACCCCTTCGCATTTTATTACCAAGCGAAAACGAGACCGAAAGAGTCGTGGCACGATCGCAAATCGTCCGCAGTGCCTATTCGTGAACATAAATTGGTGGAGATTTTTTTTTTATTGAGCACGCCAAATCGTCAAAGTCACGAACGGTGCACGTTGCAGACTGAGGGATGTAAGGAATTTTATTTCGACCGGCCCTAATGCGACACGATATGGATTTCCGTTGAATTAGCAAGGGGTTAACCCCCGACGTAAAAACCATGTTTGTTTATAATTTTTACCATCATTTTTGGCATAATAATCATAACTCCTAAACGGATGAGCTAGTTTAAATGATACGGTTTTTAGCTAAGTTTGATCAAAAAACGATTCTGCTGTTTTTGAGATATTGAACTTTTAAATGAAAATGTCGGCGGGAAAATAGCCAGGGGTGACTTTAGGTTTTTCCTGAGCTTTCCTTTTGTTAAAATGAATTTCGAGAAAAGCTAAATTACTAAAAAACATATACTCATATTCTCTATTAATGTAAAAACTGTTATTTAAATAAAAAATACTTTTACAATAAATAGTAAAAATAAGGCGGGCGATTAATTGTGAATGTGAGTGTAATTTTTTCTGATTAGTAAAATTGTAACGTTATTTTATATTAGTTCCAATGTACAACATGGTTACAAAACACGAAACTAATATTTCACAAAAATGTACGAAGGTGGAACGTTAATTAACAATTCTACGAAACCATTTAAGCTAAAAGTATTTCCCAGCCATCTCCGTATTACAGCACCACTTATAAAAAGTTAGTTACATTAAAACGAAATATCACAGTCACTTAAGTCGCCCGAGACCCGAGAGCAGTTTCCAAGAAGGAAATATAATGAATACAAATAAACACATAAATATTTGGCTCAGCAACAAAACGGGACGGTTTCGTGGCTCCGACGTAATAATTGCCTTATCCCGAATACTTATTCTTACGAGGCTACTATGAAAATCTTCCTGTTTCGCTCTTTAGAAGTAATGCGATAGAGGACCAAGACCATTTTTAACATGAAACTGCCGTAAGACTCAACTATAGTGAAATAAAACACTCTTAAATAAGGTATAAGTAAGGTATAAGGCATCACGTATATAAGGTGATCCGTTTTATTTCACTAGGACCAAGACCATATTTTTTCCTACGTCAAATGAAATGTTTTTACATTCAACAGTTCACCCTTAACTGTACATTTTTGTTGGATAACTTTTTTTGGGACCATTAACGTGCGTTGTTGGTGTTCGCACCATACCTAACGACTTTACCCTGACTTTGAAGGGCGAGCTCAGCTGCAGCCGACACAACTGCTAAAATTCTAGGGACCCAGTTCATAATTATGTTTCATATAGGTACATATGTATAACACTCTCGCTAATTTAGAAACTTTCATTTGACATCTTAAAGTCTTAGTAAGTTGGGTTACTTTGACTAAGTAGGTACAACCACTTAGTCTACGTAGAATTTTTTCTACTGCAAAAATATCAGTTTTGTTGGCCGAACGCCAACTTATGCTTTAGTCGGTGTCGAGTGTATTTTTATTTTATTTTTATACGACACGACATTCTAAAATAAAGGATTGTTACAGTTTTCTTGAGCCGACACAAGGCTTTAAATCAAACGCCTGCAGCGGAAATAGCGCAGGCCGCGCCGACTTGTAACATATTGCTGATAGTTTCCTGTAGGCGTTTAGAAAATTGATATCCCTTGTTGCGTCTTAGATAATTTAGCGTTTCTTCGAAAAATTACGTTGTGCTACCACGATAGGAGTCATTAATGCTAAGTTTTTGTTGTTGAAATAAGTTTACGCATCTGAAATATCGCAACGGTCTGTACGTGTTCTTGCAACCAAGTGTGTGGAATCCAAATTAAATGCAACCGTTTTCCAGCTTAGCATTGTCAACGGCCAGTGTCAAAATCAGTGTCGCATGAACATAGTTATGAGAAAATGTCGAAAACATGCTTGAATCGGACAGGACGATAACCCCATTAGACAAGGTTTCCGAAAAAGTGAATCAGTGTGTGCGTCGTGAGAGTGTCAGGTGGCGATGAGGCGGGGGGCGGGTGTGCCCCCGCGCCTCTTATCAGTTGATAAGGCGTCGTGGCGGCCCGTGGCAAGCGCGGTCTGGGCAAACGTGGTGGGATCGTCAAAGTGACCAGGCTGCTTGGACCGAAGCGGCCGCCGCCCGCAATGCTGCACTCTCTGAACGCGCTGGCGGGAAAGATCTCGCCGGGCGGCGGCCTCGATACTAACGCTAACAGACATTCGCATCCCAACCGGAACCACAAGGCGTCGTCGCCTTCTGCACCCTACTCTAAACCCAAGTAAGTGACAGTAGCTAGCTATAAGCCTTTGCATGATGTACCGAGTGGACTACAAAGCCTTTAGACTTGCAAAAAAATTCTCAAACTGTCCTATATGCCAATCTTGACGTAAGGGTAGGCACGCGACACGGAGTGTCGAGGATCCGGTTTCGATTCCCGGGGTTGGCATTTTTCTGGTTCTTTTCAATGTATTCATGTTTCAGTGAGTATTTTAAAAGTATAGTTCATATTCACGGGAATACTAAAAATGGAGAAAAATACAAAAAGATGCTCCTATTGAGATCATGAAGTCGCATTACATTGCGGCGCTCGATCGACGCCATCTATGTCGTTCGATTCACAGCTCCGCAATGTACTGCGAATTGTAAGATTTAACTTGCTAGTTTTAATTGGGCTTAGGTTGTTACTGTGGTGACTGGTGACACTTGCGTATTTTATGGACATCACGCCAATCTGACTTTCCATTAGGTGGTGTTAAGAGCAAAATGTTGTGCAAGTGCTAGATAAGCACAGTTAAGACTCTTGTGAATCATGTCGCGTTGTATCTATACAAACGGATACGTACACACGTAGCTAGGAAGTTGGATTTCAACAAGCGTGGAAAGGTTTTTGCAAAGATGTATAATGATAAATCCTTACCTCAGTTACTTCTTATTGCCTCGTGTTTTCATCCGTTTTTTACACAGGTTTTGATTAACTTTAAAAGTCACAATACTTACAATAATTTACCTAGTTCACTTTAAGAACAATAATGCCGCGATAGCCTAATAGGTTGACATGTGGCCTCTCAAGCAGAGGGTCTTGGGTTTGACTCCCCAGCTCGCATCTTTAAGTGTTTCGGAAGTGTTTGCGAAATTACATTTGTGATTAATCATGGGATTTTAGATGAAGGGAAACGTTAGTGAGGAAACTTGTACACTCCTGCGAAGCAATTCAATGGTGTGTGTGAAGTTCCCAATCCGCGCTGAGACGAGTGGGAACTATAGCCCAAGCCTTCTCATTGTGAGTGGAGGCCTGTGCCCTGCAGTGGGGCGTAAAAAAAGACTGATGATAATGATGATGATGACTTTCGTTGTTAAGGTTTGGGTATTACAACAAGACACCTCTTTGCGTGTGCGCATCTTTCTTATATAAAAGGAACTAGCGTAGCAACCACGCTAATATTACCTGAAACTGGCTTATCTGTGTCCACTCACCTACCTATCATAACAGTATTGCGATTTTTTTTAGCTACAAATTTCATAATGACAGCCCCTCTAGCACGGTAAGGTTTATCCACCCACTTTATCTACCAACTAGCTTATGTCCCGCGGCTTTGCCCCCGTGAAATATTTCAAAATGGGCTAGTTCCCTATCCCGTGGGAATTTCGAAAAATCCCTTCTTAGTGCACCTCTAGGATACTCAAGGTATACGTTTGCCAAATTTCAAGTCTCTAGGTACAGTGGTTTAGGCTGTGCGTTGTCTGTCAATCAGTCAGTCAGTCAGTCAGTCAGCATGTCAGTCACGGTGTTATTTTATAGGTATAGATAGATGAGCGATAAACAATTTTATATAGCAGTTGCTAACACGCTAAAATTATGTCGCGGGATTTCATCCACACTTGACGATTGAGTAGACAATTTATGTACCTGCTCTAGCACGGTATGCATAATTATGTAGATAATCATAATTAAGTACTACTGTTTTGACAGTTCCGTGGGATAAATTTAAACCTGGCGTTAATTTTATGTTTCGTCATAGTTAGGGCACGCGATAAAATAATGTCATGACTAAATATTTTGTCCATATTATACAAAATATTTGTCTACATTACATTTTAACGCAACATGGCAGCGTTCGGTTGAAAAGGAGATCCAATCCCTGGGCATAAGCTGGCAAGAGCTGGAGATCGTAGCGCAGGATCGTTCCATATGGAGTAAAATGCTGAGAGCCCCATATCCCTGATGATGACAGGACAGGACATGGTGATGATGATGATGATGACATTTTAACGTACGAGGAGGCAAGGTTACATGTCGTCTCGATACATAATTGTTTATAAATTAGATGAGTAATGGGTATCGTTGTTTGACTTGCTAACATTAAACAGGAGTACCATATAGGAAACTCAAACTTTTAACCCCCGACGCAAAAAGAAAGGTGTTATAAGTTTGACCTGTGTACCTGTGTGTGGCGTCGTAGCTCCTAAACCTAGCTAATTTAATCGAGATGGTTCTTAGCTATGTTTCATAAAAATCAGATCAGTCGCTTTTGAGATATTGAACTTTGAATATTGAAATATCGGGGGTTATTCAATCTCAAAAACTTAGCTAACACTCATTTCGATAAATAAACTAGCTTTAGATTTTAAAAAAAGCCGGCCATGTGCGAGTCGGACTCGCGCACGAGGGTTCCGTAGAAAGATTTTAACGCTTTTCCCCAGTGTTTTAAGAAGTCCAGCGTTAGCAGAGCCCTGCTCCTAAGCAAAATGTACGCAGTGTGGGGTCAACTTACACTCGCGGTCAAATAATACGGGTCACTACGAAAAACTAGAATATCTCCTAAAATAATACAGCTAGCGGCATGAATTAAACTGTATGTTGTAGATAATTTGATAGTTAATGAAACAACATTAAATGTTGAAAACGTTGTTCGTTTGTTTATTAAAATTACATAAGAAACAAAATGTCATAAATTTTTGCTTCGAAAAATTAAACGACTTTCCCTCACATACCGTACAAAAACAAACTTTAAAGCCAAATTAATACTTCGTCTTGCCTCCACGGGCCCTTCTTACAGCTGTCAGATGATTAGGCATGCTGTTTATAAGTTTCTTATGCGATGTTGCAGGATATTGGTCCATTCTTCCACTAACACATGTTTCAGGTCTCTAAGTGTAACTGGGGCGGGGTTCTGTTTTCTTGTACTCCTCCCAAGCTCGTCCCAAGCGTGCCAATCGGATTTAAGCAAGGGCTTCTCGAGGGCCAGTCCATACAATTAATGCCAACATCTTGAAAATACTCATTTACGATTTGAGCTGTATGTAGCCTAGCGTTGTCATGCATGAATATGGAATATTCACCCATAATCACTAAGTATGGGCCAACATGCTCATTAAGGATCTCTTCTACATATCTTACACTATTTAGCGTACCATTTTCCCTCAGCACTAACTCCGTGCGACTCCCTGAAGAGATTCCAGCCAAAACCATAACAGATCCACCGTCGAACGATACTTTTTCCTCAAAACAAGCTGGAATAAAACGTTCCCATGGCCGTCGGTAGACTCTTCGCCGCCCATCATGTGCATAGAGCATAAATCTGGATTCGTCAGAAAACGTTACTCTTGCCCATTCTTCGTCTCCCCATTGTGCATGTTCAGGGGCGTAACGTAATCTTGCTACTCGATGTTCCCTTTCAAGTTTTGGGCCTTTTGCGGGTCCACGTGGGGTCAAATTAGCTTCTTGGAGCCGTCACCTCACAGTCCGATCGCTTACGTCTCTTCGGGTCTCTCGAAGTTGATTTGTTACTTCAAGTGCCGTGAGGTGCCGATTTCGGAGCACGCTCGTAACAATAAATCGATGCTCTCGAGCCGTAGTACATAGCCCAGTTTCTCGGTAACGTTGGATGACTCTCTGCACCGTAGAAAGTGACACGCCTGTTACTCTCGCTGTATTTCTCTGACTTCTGCCTTCTTACAGCATGGTGACGATACGTGTTCATTCATCTTGTGTTAGCGACATGACAGTAATTCAATAATGACCGTGAAAGACGGCAATCGCCTTTTACCATTTTGATTTAACAAATTGAAATCAAAAACGAGAATAAAGCAAAAGTAAATCAAGAGTGATTTGAATTTATTACCAAATTCGAGCATTTTTTAATTTTTTTTTCCAATTTACGTTGTATGTAATATTTAAGGTTTTATATCACACGATATTAAAACTATCTTTAATATAAAGTTATTTTCATGCATGTACCATTATTAATTTGCAAGATACAGAGGATTTTGTCACTGACCCGTTTTATTTGACCGCGAGTGTATATTGGTCTGTGAAATCTACAGACAGACATAAAATTTTAAAATTTTGAGACTTTTTGGAGTGGTTGTGCTATAAGAGCTACCTTCATACCAAATTTCAAGTTTCTAGGACAGCTGGAAGTACCCTTTAGGTTTTTGGAAATCGGCAATTTGTATGGAAATAGATTTTTTAACGACTGCATCTTTTGATTGCGTTGACTTAGAAGGTTGATTTTTTCACGGCTTTAAGGGACCGCAGGCTTGAGTATTTCATATTAATTTCAGCATGCTACCTCCACGCGTTCCAGAGAAAAAGGGTCTTGACAGACAGACAGACAGACAAACAGACAGACAAACAGACAGACGGACAACAAAGTGATCCTATAAGGGTTCAGTTTTTTCCTTTTGAGGTACGAAACCCTAAAAAAAGGCGTGTTTGAATCGGTTCACCCGTTTAGCAGCTACGACGCCATGCCACAGACAGACAGCGCACCGTCGGTTTTCCGCCGAGGGTTCAAATTAGATAAAACTAAAACACCGGCTACTATCGATGTATGTTTAGTTTATCGCCTCAAATGAATAGTGTAGGGATTAAATGGAACTATTTTAATAAAAACCCGCTGTGTAGTGGAACCTATATTTACGAAATGCTATCAGATAAGATAAGATAGGGCGCCGGTTGTTTGAGCGCGGCCGAAATGCGGGCGACGTTCGTGTGATGTCATGCTGTGACGTCAGAGACGCCATTCTGGATTTTTTTTTAATGAAGGGAGGAAAATTATAAAAGGGTTAGTTAGAAGTAGAAGACTACCGCTACACATAGACGTCAATCAATCAATCAATATAATTTATTCACATATAGAACATGGTATATACAATACAGATCTTACAGTAACTGATGAAGGTAAGTATCACATAAATTCTGACGATGCGGCGGCTCATCGCAATAAACAACAATAGTAGTTTATGCAACTGCTACATAATGAGGGTCCTTAAAACACGAGTGTGTTTTTATGAAACGAGGCGAAGCTGAGTTTCATAATAGGATCACACGAGTGTTTTAAGGCCTAAATATGTGGAGTTGCATACATTACTTTATCTACACACATATTATAAGTACTCTAAGATGGGTTTATACATGTCGGACTGAACACGACTTATATACGTGAGTGATCCGTTTTATTTCACTATGATTATAAATTACGTTGGTTTTCAAATTTGAAACATCGAATTCGATGTCGTAATGACTATTACTTTACTGGAGGTGGTGGGGGTGGTGCTGGGGCTGGCGGCGAAGGCGTCATCGTGCTGCAATGCTGGTCATTTTCTACGGTTTCTGAACGCATTATAGAGGACTTATGATATGTGTGTAGATAAAATAGTATTAAAATTGAATATTAAGAACATTATCATGATACTCTGGACTTAATCGCGTAAAATACATTTATATTTAAATTTGAATTTAAATACCTCGACGTTTCGGACGCGTCGTTGCGTCCATGGTCTCGAAGGGACCAATAAGAAGAATATAATAGGAAAAAAGAAACAAAGAAAAAAAAAATTAAGAAGTTTCTCGATGGCGATACGATAACGATTACGTTACGCAGGAGTTTTAGTTCCAAACACGCTCACGGGCGGGCGCTGTTCCAAACGTCATACAAACTCGACAACGTTTACTATTCGATTATTCGTTACGCAGCATTCGTAAAGTCGTGCTCGACCTTCTGTTATAGCTAACTACATAGTTACCTAACAAGTTACATTGGCTAGGTGACGTTTGATTGGATTTCAGCCAATCACGAATAGGTTCTGCTTTGCTTTGTAACAAGGACGATGAAACCACGAGGACCGCGAATGTCTATCAACGTCGCGTTCCTTTAAAATAATAAGCCTGCTGTAACTATAGAGAGGCCTCTGTACCATTCGTTTCGTATTGCATTTAGACCTCCGCTGAACGCAATAGCGTCATGTATGAACTTAAAGAAATCTGTCTATACTTATAAAACAGTACAGTGACTGACTGACTGACAGACAACGCACAGCTTAAACCACTGGAACTAGAGACTTGAAATTTGGCAGACATATACCTTCAGTATCCTAGAGGTGCACTAAGTAGGGATTTTTCGCAATTTCCACGGGATAGGGAACTAGCCCATTTTATAATATTTCACTGGGGCAAAACTAGTATTTTAAAAAAGGAAAAATCCTGACTGCAACCCTGCTGCTGAATCCTTACTGACTGACGACTGAATGATGGTTCAAAGTTGGCATACAGATTCCATTTATAATGTGGCTACGCTAGGGATAAGGTGGGATTTTTCTAAATTCCATCCCTGAGAGGGTAAAAACCCCTTTAACTAACGGGATGCAGAGTTCTGCCATGAGAGTGAAGCCGCGGGCGAAAGCAAGTAACTTATAGTTAATTGGTGAGCACCTTTGCGACTGGAATGACGCGGGGCGGGTTCCGTTATTTGACTGATTTTGACTTTTTTATTTTATTGTTGTTGTGTGACATTGCTCATATTGAAATAACATGTAATTATATTTTATGAAGGATGTAAGAAAATAAACAATATAAATAAATAAATGATAATGAAAATAAAAAAATAATTATAGTTGTCGCTAATGTGTTAAGCAGATATCTAAGTGTCGATACGAAAGGAATGGTACAGAGTCCTCTTTATAGTGAAACTATTAACTACAGCAATCTTATAATATTTTAGGGGAACGTGATTTCCTGAACGTGACGTTCTCTTTGTTTTATCGTCCTTGCTCCATACCATACCACATTACGTATGTACCAACTGTCAATATCCATTTCTCTTGTATTTCTCCGTGTACCTACAGACTACGTATGCAAGTCTGAATTCATGTTTGCTGATGCAATAGCTAGTCTGAACGTACTGAAACCTGCCCCTTTGCCTTCCGTTTTCTGTAAAGAAAAAAATTAAGCTAAGTTCTATATAAAAATAGCATTTTTGATACAAGCCGGCTGTTGTATTTTTGTTGACTGTATGCCATTAATCGTTGTAGAGTATGCTCCTGCGGAGAATGTCCTGGCCAGAATTTCACTACCAGATTGTCAGCAAATTTTGATCCAAAATCTCGGTCGGTTGGTGATAATTTCGCAAGCTCGCAACACCGTTCCTATTTCAAAATATTCCAAAGGGCATATCCTGGGACCTGTATCATAACGAGTTGTAACTTGTAATACAAGCCGAAGCCACTTTTCTACTCCTTGTATTAGAAATATACTTCCGCTTGTATTACAAGTTACAAGACGTTATGAACCAGGCCACTGGTGTTTATATTAATGGATCAGTGTTGTTTTGCCGCGCTTTGCAAATGTTACTATCAAAATGTAAACCAAACTTGACAAAACCATACTAATTGCAGGCGTCCTGCCCCCTGGGGCATTAGTAATTCTTGGGCCGCTGATGTTTGCCCTCAAAGGTTCACCGCAAACAGGGGTGAGTCATCCCGTTAAATGTGCAGTCCGCGTGTTAAACGCTGATAGTGATGTTTGCACAGAACTAATAAAAAGAGAATAGAAGTGGCATGGCCAGGCCCTAAACTATGAAGTGCAAAATTCGAACTTCATGTTGTGCCGTCCCGCTCACGCTAATATGATTTAATACGAGAGCGAGCGGGACGATACGATACGAACTTCGATTTTCGAATTTCGTAGTCGTCCCCCAGGTGATCTTGGCGGCGCGCTTGTGACGCGTACGTCACGAGAACGCGAAAAGTGACTCAGCCATAGGCGCGTTACCGCCGTGTCGGTGTAACACGCGAGCCGGTGACCTTGTAATGGCACGTGGCCGCATAGGGTTGGCAGTTTAGCTACCGCGGCACAAGGAAATGTAATGTAAAAAAATATGTATATATTTGGTATTGCTCGAAAGGTCGGCGTGATACATGTGTTCTAAATTACTACTTAATGCATCGATACTACCACCACCATTACCCCAAACTATTTCCTTTTTAATTCCCGACGAAAACAGAGGGGTGTTATAAGTTTGACCTGTGTTTGATCTGTCTGTGACATCGTAGCTCCGAAACGGATTTACCGATTTCGATGCAGTTTTTTGTAATGGTAAGCTAGTTTAATCGAGGTGGTTCGTAGCTAAATTTCAATAAAATAGGTTCACCCGTTTTTGAAACATTGAAATTTGAAATGACAGTGTCGGGGGTTTTTCAACTTTTCCAAGTTGGTTAGGTTATACATCTGATGGCAACGCTCGACATAGCCGGGGTCTGGCCAAAGTTTGTACGGTGGATTAGTGCCTTTCCCACACTCGGTCCGGGATGAAGCGTGTCGTCGCCTGGCTTACACTACCTGATGTGTTGTGAACTTTAAAGCTGGCTGTTACTAAACTTGTTAAGGTTTATACTCGTAGTTTGGGGTGGGACGCTAGATATGTTGAAGGAAGTCGGGGGTTCATTTAAAAAACACATTTGACTTTTTTTTACTTGCAGTTTTAGATAGGTTTTAAGTTAAGATCTTCAATTCTTCACCCCTAAATAGCGGGAATAACCTGTTGCTTACAAAATCTTCAGAAAATCAGACAAACTACCTATATGAAAAACTAAGTTCTAGTTATTAAATCTATAATTACCATGACGACCATAAATAGTGATATTGATTATTGGTAAGCAACCGATTACAGAGTCATTTCATCGTGATAACGTTATTGCCGATTTTGTTAAAACCGTTGGTATTGCAACTTTTGAGAAATCTCAACTGAGCTTATTGCATATTTTCTCAAATTGCATCACCATCAAGCCTATAATAGTTTAGGACAAACCCCCCTCACCCTTTTTATTTATTTTTGTCATCATATTTCTCTTTACTCGACTGCCCAAGGAGGGTTATGTTTTTGGAGCGTATGTATGTATGTACGTATGTCTAATTCTTTGTCATTAGATTCGTGTTAGTTGTGGTTGTGAGAGTGACATAGGGTAAGTAGTATATCGTTTCCCGGAATCGCAGTCGGGTTCTCTTTTTAGGGTTCCGTACCTCAAAAGGAAAAAACGGAACCCTTATAGGATCACTTTGTTGTCCGTCTGTCTGTCTGTCTGTCTGTCAAGACCCTTTTTCTCTGGAAACGCGTGGAGGTAGCATGCTGAAATTAATATCGAATACTCAAACCTGCGGTCCCTTAAAGCCGTGAAAAAATCAACCTTCTAAGTCAACGCAATCAAAAGATACAGTCATTAAAAAATCCATTTCCGTACAAATTGCCGATTTCAAAAAACCTAAAGGGTACTTCCAGATGTCCTAAAAACTTGAAATTTGGTATGAAGGTAGCTCTTATAGCACAACCACTCGGAAAAGTCTCAAAATCTTAAAATTTTATGTTTGTCTGTAGATTTCACAGACCAATATAAGTTGACCCCACACTGCGTACATTTTGCTTAGGAGCAGGGCTCAGCTAACACTGGACTTCTTAAAACACTGGGGAAAAGTGTTAAAATCTTTCTACGGAACCCTCGTGCTCGAGTCCGACTCGCACTTAGACGGTTTTTTTTTCATCGAGTAAGTACCTATTATCAAGCCTATTTCAGTAGACTGGTAACACAGGCTTCTGAATTTCCTACTTTTGTTTCAAAACATAGGCACTTAGCTATATAAAAATTCTTATTGATTATCGGTCACCAAAACTGGCAACCCTAAGTGCCACTGCACTACCCACTGTAACTGTCATATTAAACTATATCGATCAGAAAGGTGTTCTATCTCGCCCCCTCCCCAACGCCGACGGCTGACGGCATAATCTAATCTAATAACAGGGTAAAGTAATATTAATGTATCGGACGTTAGGGACGAATTAAACGTTTCGATATTTTTTCCTTTGTTATGGAAGGGAGATAATATTATCAGAAGTATGGTAATAATGTTTGTTATACCGTATTGTGAGTGTCATATGAGCAGCGGTGATCACACCGTCAGCTGATCCACAATAATCTTTCGCCTTTTTTGTATTACAAAAAAATACCGTACATTGATCTTTACGGGGTCGTTGAACTCAATTTCCTCTGCTCGGCGTTCAGAATGAATTAGACACAAGTGGTATGGTGCGTGTTTGTAGGTATTACACATAACAAATTGTAATCAAATTATTATTACCTAATCGTCTGTAATCCCTAATTGAACTGAACAAAAAATGTTATTGTTCTTTTCTTTTCAAACGTTTTAAACGTCACTGACTTATTAATACTACAAGACTCATTATAATACTGGTAACCTACAAGCATACGTAAGTTTTACGTTTCGACTCAGCGTCGTGCGTCGTCGTTATGTGCCTTGACTCAGAGGGTCGAGCACGACTTTACGAATGCTGTGTAACGTTACGGTTATCGTATCAAGATTGAGAAACCTCATACTAAATTTTACTTCCAAATACGCTCACGGGCGGGCGCTGTTCCAAACGTCATACAAACTCGACAACGTTTACTATTCGATTTTACGCTACGCAGGTTTCGTAAAGTCGTACTCGACCCTCTGAGGCCCGAGTACGAATATTCGAATCCTGCGTAATGTAACGTCATCGTATCGAATCGAAATCGAGAAACTTCATACTAAATTTTAGTTCCAAATACGCTCACGGGCGGGCGCTGTTCCAGACGTCATACAAATTTCTGGATAACGTTATTACTGGATTGCGTTACGCAGGATTCGGATATTTTTGCTTGGGCCTCAGGTTGTGCGTCTCTTTGCCGTTGAGTCGTGCGCTCCTAGAGAAAGGACGCGAGTGATCCGTTTATTTTTTACACCACAGAATACATAATAGTCTATAGTAAATAGTAGTTTAACTTTGCATGAAAACAGTTTTCTCTTCTGTTTTTCCAATAGATATACGTATTTGGCTAATTTAAACAAGAAACATTTAATTACACGCCTAGCAGTCTTAAACTGGTACTCATAATTCCGAAAAGTCTCAACAATAAAACACTTCACTTATTTACTAAGCAATATCAAAACGTGCCGCGATAAATTAAAGAGAAATTGTTCTTCTATTGGATCTTCAGTTGAAGGTTTACTCAGTTTAATTAATATTAAAAGTAATAGATTCCACTGAATATCAATAATGGTTGTCTCGGTACAAATTAAAGGCATACCGTCAAATATGAGGGTAGATGGAACTTACCTACGCTATTACACTAATAATTCGTACCGTGATCCTATGACTGTTTTACTAGAAGCGTATACATCGGTTGCGCGAAGCGTAACTCAAGTGCGTTAGTCTGGAGCTAGCTCAGTGCGCATGTTGATCGAGTTTGATAGGCCACTGATAAGAACTGTAATCAAACGATGTACGCGTTTATCAGTGATAACGTTATGGCAAACAAGTGCTCGGAGCATGGAGTGTGGCACCGTAGCTATACGAGAACAATGAGGTAACGAGTGATGCGTTTTTGTTAGTTATTGAGGTTAAGTACCATTGCTGTGTACTATGTAGATTTGTTTTGTTTAACATCGATGTATTTGGTGCTAAATAAGCGTATAATCTTACTTTCAAACTTGTTTTTCTAAATGCTACTTTACTGAAAAAATATTTTTGTTTCTGTTTTTCTGTTTCTGTATCTGTTTTTTTAATGGAAGATTTTGTTTTACGAGTGCGCATCATGATTCAGGTTATCTTAAATTTATATTAGTAATTTGATATTCATTTAAAACTGTTGAGATATTCGCGTAATTAGGCCTAAAGGACAGTCTAATGATAACTTACTATCTTTCACTTATCTTGATCTAAGAGTACCTCCCGGTTTTGTGTCATTTAATGATTACTAAAATATATTTTTTTATGTTCACATGCCTATATTTCTTATATTTGTTGATGTTTTACAATAATACTTTACTGCATTTTAAATCACTTGTCACACAACAAGAACTTCGTTACTTGAACACACTTTCGTAATAATTACCTCTAAAATATTATGATATATTAATACCTTTATATCTCATTCTGAGAATAAAACAGCATACGAAGTATCGTTTTGTTTACATAGACAGTACCAACATAACTCGTTAGAATTTAGGTTATCTCAGATGGCTATACGATCAAATAAAGATGAAACTGCGGTGTCATCAAGTTATGTGCAGGCTGGAGTTAGTTTGAATTTGGTAGGGTTACGATTTTGGTTGTATTTGAGCGTTGAGAGAATAAATCGGATTCTAATTTCAGACTGCTTTTTAACACTAGAATAATGAAAAAGGACGATAACGCGTTTAAGTACGTACAGTCATACATCTTTTAAGGCAATATGATTTTTAGAGCCATTTAGATCAGTTACCATGTTGTTTGGCTGTATCAAAATATATGGAACTGACTGACTCTTAAATTATCAAATACTTTTGTAAGTAGCGACACCGCTGCCTATTTGCCATCTTTTTTTGTTAAGCGGTACAATACCGTGCTAGAGAGAGATGGTTATTGCCAAAGCGCATCCGACCACCTTAGACAATAAAGCCTGTGTTTAGGTTTTATGATTGTGACTTATGACTGAAACTAGACACGCGTTTTACAATGAAACACACGAATTGAACATTTTTATGAGAATGATGTATTTTATAAGACGACATGTGTTTTTCTAACTTCAAT
Organism: Clepsis dumicolana; assembly: GCA_963691665.1. NCBI lineage: Eukaryota > Metazoa > Arthropoda > Insecta > Lepidoptera > Tortricidae > Clepsis > Clepsis dumicolana. The sequence goes on along the minus strand of OY829512.1, from coordinate 3,185,926 downwards.
GTGGTGTAAAAGCAATTACTGTGACAGTTTCGTGACAGTAGAACGAGTTTTATTTAAAACATGTCATGTGATAATTAATCACTGTCGTAAAAACATGCGACTTTGATGAATAAGCATTATTATATTTTGTTAAACTTATTTGCTTGTTTTAATTAACTTCAGGGTTTTATCTTTTATCTCTTGTCGACGTAATGTTCACGCTACTTTCACTTGGTCCAAAACAAATTAACACATGATTTTTTTTTTTATGAAAACATTCCACTACCATTACAGAACATCCAATGCGATAGTGTACTAACTTAACTAAGTATTAAATTAAATTACAATACATTACTTAAGATTAACAAGAAAAATCACCATAACATAAAACATAAAAAGTCACTTTAGTGAATTCACACAATGGACATGAGAACAAGTCGGTCATCTCAGACACATTATTTAAAATAAGCAAGGCCCGAGTTTTGTTTTCACGCTTGAAGAATTGTGACGGGAGTTTTCTAATAGAAATATCAAAACATGTTTGTGTATTATTTAGAGGTTCGAAATCTTTTCTATCATTAGGTTGTCAGGACATCGAAATTTCGATCTTGTGTGTTTGCAATAAAATATTCACGTCTACAAATAAAATATAAAATGTGCCTATGAGTGTATTTTTCCACTCATAATAGAACCGAAATAAATAAATTGACGTGGAAATCTTTGTACATATTTCCCACTGGGAATTTAACGACACGAGCCCGCCTTTGCTTACGAACTTCCTGTTTTTAAGGCGACGCAATACGCTCGAGATTAGGCAGTACTTTAATATTACGTATCTAATATTTAATTTTACGAAATTTTACAAATAAACAGTTATTTCAACTTTATGAACCGCTTTACAAAATTTGATTAACGCTTTACGGGAAGCATAAATCAAAATAGACGCAAATATTCTTCTTGGCAATCATGGTCTTTCCGAAAGCGCTGGTAGACTCCAAAAAATGACGTGCAATTTCATTCAACTGCCTATTTGCTGAATAAAAAAAAAATTATAGTAGCTTGTGCTCGTCCACAGGCTTGGCTATAGCTTACTCTTATTGTTATGAGGGAGGGTTGCTCATAGATAATCTGTGACGGGATCTGGACCTTCTAACCCGACCTGACCTGACTTGGCAGATTCAATCCCACTTCTACGCTCAAGCATTGCACTGAATAGCAGAGCTGTGGTGAACCTTGTAGACCTATAGCCTCTCAAGCAGTGTCTGGAATACATTTGTAATTTTTATCATGAGCTATTAATTGAGACGAAACATCATCACCCTGCGAAGCATGTGTGAATACCTAAATATGTGTGAAGTTCCCAATCCGCACTGGGCCCGCGTGAAAGCGGAGGCTTCCTCATTCTGAGAAGAGGCCTATGCCCAGCAATGGGACTAAATAGGCTGAAGATGATGGTGATGATTCCGCAGAAGAATTATTTAGCATGTCGCAAGAACTAACCAAATGCAATAGCTGCCCGCGCGCCGAATGCAGATTTTCTTTGGTTGTACGATTTCATATTTTTCCAAGACAAATAAGAAGGATTTGATACAATTATATCTTCGGTATGTCCCTTAAAAGCAACGATAATATTCTGTCACAATCGAAACTCAATATGGCGTCACCAGGGGAACAGAGTATTTCTTCTATTACCATTACTGCTGGGAAATCTAGCCAGTCAACAACAATATTTGACGGGGAAGCTAATAATTTAATGTAATAAATAATTCTAAGTACATAATAAAACAGTTCTGCTCAAGTTTTTTGTTTAATTTGCTGTTATTTTTATTCTGCTTCTAACTTATTGTACCTATTCGGTCGACCGTCGGTCGCAGTATAATGGAATAGTGACATTTTTGAAATTATAATTAGCATTGTGCATAGCAATAGCCATAGCCTTTAAATAATTATTGTAAGAGTAAGCGGAAGACTCATTCTATCACCTTGTATTAGAAAGAGACTTCCGCTTGTAAATTGTAACTTTATAAAACAAGGCCCAGTTTTTACCCGTAGTGACCAGAATTTTGCCGTGAACTAAACTACAATAATATGCCTACTACTATTCTCTGCCATGAGCATGACATGACTTAAGTTGCTTCGGTTTCGACTAGCTTTTAAATAAAACATACAATGACAATGCAAAGAAAAATTCGTTAAGCAGCTGGACCAGCTGCTTAACGAATTTTTCTTTGCATTGTCATTGTATGTTGAATTTCATTCTATGAATGTTTCATAAAAATAAAAACAAAAATAATCAATAAATCGATTATTTTCATTGTTTTAGCTTTTAAATTGCACTTTCTATTGTTCCAGTGGGATGAGTATGATCAACAACAACAACAACACGAACATAAACAACAACAACAATGAAGACGAGAAGACGGACATGCCCGACCCCGATTACATCAAGGTACGTGTTGACTAAATAATATGATATCCTGGCACAGTTGACACCAATTGAACTAGTCCCAAATTAAGACTCGTACTGCGCTTAGGTCCTGCCAGTGTGGATGAAAATGGGGAAGCGGTAAGAAGTTGGGCGGAATATTCCAAAACTTTGCATGAAATGAGGTAAATTTTTAAGAAATTTAAAAAGGAACAAAAACAGATTATTGTTCATTACAGTGCCATTTTTTTTTAATTTTCCCGCCTCTTAAAAGGTGGCCTCTTAGGCCTCTTAGGCTTAAAAAGGTGGTATACTTATTTGCGGCCAGTGATATTAATATATTTAGAAAACGGGTACTTATCAAACAGCCCTCGTAATTAGTAGCAGAAACTGATTAAGAATGAAATCATATTTTTCATTATTATGCAATTCCAGATGTTCGTTGGCCAAGTCCCTCGGAGTATGGACGAGAACGACTTGCGGATGATGTTTGAGGAGTTTGGGCGCGTGCATCAGATCAACGTGCTGCGGGACAAGATCACCGGCGCCAGCAAAGGTGAGCACTGCTTTTACATCATCAACAGTAACAACGTAAACAACAGCAACGACAACGGCAACAACAGCAACAACAACGGCAACAACAACAACAACATCGACAACGACAACAACAACAACTGTAAAAACAACAACAGAGACAACAGTAATATCAAAAACAAATGACGTAGTTCCGCTTTTATCGCTCGATTCGAAGCAGAGCTTTCGTCAGCGACCAGTCTTTAGAATTTTAATAGGAGTAGGTTCAACGCAACGTTTTTTTTCCGTTGTTTTAGTTAAGATTTGATGCTAAAGATGTGTAATGTTATGAATTCAGTTGATACAAATTACCATACATTTTGCTTATTAGCTTATTACTCCCCTACATTCTGCGTAAGTTATATTCGTGGAATGACTATTATTTATATTTAAAAAAGTCCTGAGTGACTCATTAACGCCCAGCCCAAACTATTGGATCTAGAAAGCTGAAATTTTTCATAGAGATTTCCTTTGTGATGTAGACAAGGGATATGGAGGAATTTCGCGAGAGTTCTGCTACGGGAGCGAAGACGCGGGTTTAAGCTAGTAATTTCATAAAAGCCAAGATGTATGTAGTAAGCATTTTATATTTAGCTACCTTTATTAAAATTTATAGTCTTTTTCTAGAATTCATGATAATGAACCTTTCTCCTCTCGAGACCTCAGAAAGGGAAGGCATTAATTACTCTGTAACAATGTCAAAATGTCTAACCTTCTACTTACTTGGTTTTTTGTCGTTCGCTCGAATTCAAAGAAAACTTCCAAATCAAGGTAATTGTTTCGGACGACATTAATTGTGAAAAGTTTTGGTGGGAAAAAAGATGATAGCCTATTTATGAGGAAACGTTGATTGTTAAAAGGGAGTTTTATTAATGTAGAGGCTGGTATATTCGTGTTCGTCTTTTGTTTTGCACTGACAAAGGTCTGTACGTTCCGTGTTGACATTTTTGTTTGGCGTTGAATGTCTTCGGTTGGAGGTCCTTTTGTTAGCTCTCATGCAAATATGGACCCTTTTGTTGTGAGAATCGCTATACGGGTCCGTTTGGGCTGCTGTTTGTTTTAATATTGTAAACGTTTTGTGTCGCTTTCGCTATTATAGTAGCGCCAGATAAACAATGCGGGGGATCCCTGCAAATATTCACTTTATGCTAACGCAATAAGAATTTATGCGTGTGTCATAATTTTGTTCTCTAATGCGGTGTAGCGCTGTGAATGCTAAATGATGTTGTTGTTGGAGTCGCGATGCGAAAAACATTCGCAAATAAAACTTTGAGTCTTGTAGTTTGAAGTGTGTTCACCACTTACACAGCTATTGTGCAACATTGTTACGTACTTGAAGTGTCTATTTATTTTTCTAAGTCGGTAGGACATAGGAATTCGTTCGAGATTGTATGAGACCTATATTTCTGTAAAACTCAAATGTGTTTTAAATCAGATTCATTAATCTGTGACAATTTATATTTAAAATAAACATAAATTGTCTTTGTCAAAGTTTTTAGAACTAAACAAAATCAATTTGGATCAGTACAGTGACCATAATTCTCGAAGTTCGCAGTGAAACATTTATTAGCTCACATATTAACATGACACCCTTGCAAGTTTCACATCAATTACATTAGCTGAAAAGCGAGTATTGGGTCGGGTTGAATATAAATCCCCATTACAAGGCACGCTACGCCATCGCATGGCATGGTATGGCTATGGCGTGACGTAAACATTTCGGATATTAACCGGCTCGTATGAACTTTGACGGGAAACTGGTTGGAATCATGGCTTATTATACTGGATTTCTTTAAGCGTTCCTAACAAAACGCCGCAGTTTATTACAAGCTTTTATTTAAGTTGCAATGTTTGTATGTACTGTATGGTATGTTCGAGTCAAATCTTGCAAATTAAATTTGACCCACTTCCCGATATTCGATTTAGCTTATGCATACTTATGTAAGCGAGGTAAAGAAACCTAACTGTTTGTTCTTAAAGTTTAAAAACCTTCTTTCAAACGATAAGAGTAATAAGTGGATACGTGAATCTTGGAAACAATACACTCTTTTTTCTTTCGGCAGTGAGTAAAAAGCAGAATGTCACAGCCAGACACTATACTGAGTTTTCATCAAAAACTAGTCAACTAGGCATCAGAATCTCTTACTCTACCGTTTTTAAGGATTCGTACCTCAAAAGGAAAAACGGAATTCACAAGTAAATCAAAATCTATTCACCCATTGACCTATTTAGAATCTTGAAATTTGACACGAATTTGACACACGTTAAAAAAACCGTAAAACTTTAGGTGCGGAATCCGTCTCCGTCAGTTTCTTTTTAATAAGATGCCATCTCCAAAATCCGTTTTAATTCCATCGCCGACTGGCTGGTAATAAAATACTTATCCAATCCAAGTTTCAAGGTAGACTGTCCCGAGGAAATACCCTCGTAAAATTGCTACCCTTCCCCGACCCGCGGAGACCTGGGCCAGTCACAAAGGAATACTAAGTTATCTTGCCAACTAATTCCACTGTGATGTATTCAGATTCCCGGGTACGTACACGGATATTTTTGCATGACCTTTTGTGGGTTTTTGTCGTGATTTTGATTGGCTACACCGGGTATCGCGGTCGCGGGAGATCTTTAATATAGTATTCTAGACATGTTGTGTTAAATTATAAAGCAAGGACCGAAATTTTCACAGCAAAAAGATAATGGGGAGAGAACGTTGTAATTTTTCGACTTTTCTAGTTATCGGTTATTTTATTTAGTTCAAATTTAACATGAATGACATGACATGCAAGCAAATGACGAAGTTCGGATTTGAAGTAGCTATTACTGGATTAATATAGATATTATAAGTGGCAATAAAACAAAATGAATATAACTTGTCATAACAAAGAGGAAAAACCTACTTGGAAGCTTTTTTAAATTTCCGGCAAAAAAGGTTTATTTATTTAATCTTTATTGCACAAAATATGAATGTTACAGAATAATGTTTTGTATCGTGAAGTTTAATATCTGCTATGAACTATTCCGGTCCTTGATTATAAGCCGCATAAAATGGTTACGTTTTTTTCTTTTCGATATTAAAAGGATCTATAATCTAGGTCTCTTAACTGAAAAGTCCAGGATTGATGTAATAATCTAGCTCTGTTACGTAATCTGTAAGTTACATTTTGGCCTTATCTGCACTTTCCGTCTGGTGAGTTAGGGCTCAATCGGATTACAGTTTTACGTAAAAAAACATCCAAATAGGTACTAATAAGTATACAATGTACTAATATATTGTTAAGGTGCGTGTTTTGTCACTTTACCCTCTGTTCTGTTTGTTGACCGAAGCTACGTTCAAAACGGTGTTTTGTGTAAGAATTTTGTGTAGAGATTTGTTTTTCTGCACGAATTGTGTGTAAATCTGTAGCTACATAAGTATATGTACAAGGATCATACAAAGAGGGAGTTAATTGGTGACCGGTTGGATTACAAATTAATATTTACGCTCTTAGAGCTATCTCACAATGGGTTACCAACGAAGAGATGCTGACAAATCAGTCAGTTAAATCGGTAGATTCTGTTCGTCGTTAGAAAATAGTGAACCATCGTTGTCAAGGCTTAACCCCGCTATCCGACTAACAATGATGTATTGTCAAAAATTAGAAAGCTTTTATCTTGCAATTACCCGGATGACTCACTATTTTCTAATCGTGAATACCTCTAAACTAAATAGGTAATAGTCATCTTTACTTTTGGCCCGATGTGTCTTTCTTCGTTTTGCAGCAAGACCAATCTTAATTGTCAATGTATTTTCCCAATTTCCGTGAGTTTCCCTATGTTGTGACATTAGTGTGTGTAGGCAAGTGTGCGTTTGGTGTATGTCATGTTATGTACGCGTGCGCTTCTGTTGCAGGGTGCTGTTTTGTGACGTTTTTCACGCGCAAGGCGGCGTTGAAAGCGCAAGACGCTTTGCACAATATCAAAACGTTGAGCGGGGTAAGTGCGTTTCATGTTGTTTTTCTTTTTCTATGCGGCTGTTGAATAATTACGACGCAAACTTTTCGTTCTTAGCGGCTGGGGCGTGGTTAAAAACCCAGAATGTAACGGTTAAAGTAAGACGCGGTACTTTGTATGAAACATGGTTGACTAAATTGAGCGTGCGTGCGTTTTCATTGACGCAGAACTGGGCAGGCGGAGAGGAGCAGAGCTTTTAGTTCAATTTTTTACACAAGAAACCGTCACGATCGCGTTCGCGTTTAAGTGTCAAATACTATGGGCAAATCGGCAGTGCCTCCAGCGGCACGTATTGGCTGCGTACTGTTATCATAGTATTTGACACGTTAACGTGAACGCGAACGAGACGTTTTTTGGATCGTCGATTACATTAGACGCTCATTTGACCAATCACACTGTATTCAGTGACGCATAATGGAGATTTCGAGCACGGTGATTGGTCAATACGGTCCGCTCCTCACTGATCCGCCTAGCTCAGCGACAGTAGAAACAAACCAATACTATTAAGGTTCATATACAAATTCCTAGGAATCTTTTGTCGTAATTCTTAAGTGGCCCCGTGTTTTTTTATTAAGAAAGATCACTTTTGATACGTAGCCTGTGACTAATACGTTGGGCAAAGAGTCTGTCAAATATGTCCTCATAGGCGAAGTTGGAAAATTACGGTGTTTTTCTACTTAGAATTCACTAGTTTAATCAATAGGTACAAAATTTGACAAGTACAAAACCGTCAGAATGGACGTCACAAAATTGATTCATAAAAGTTGTATAAAAAATTATGCTTTTTTTCATTTGTAGGTATAATTATGAGTAGAAAAAACATGTTTTTACCAAACTCTGAGAAAAAGAAATGGTACAAATGTTATTTTTAATTTGCCCTAATTAGTTACCTACGGTCAGAATTGGTCTTTCTGAATAAACCTAAATGTTTTCTTGTACACATACATGGTAAGTATAAGATAAAAACAGACTGAACACTTTAGCTCTATAGGCCCTCTTATTCCTACTGTAACCCCCTTACGGTAAAAATAAGAAAAACTTATTATTAGATAGAAGAAGATCAGCGCTTTAGCGCTTCAGATGCTACCCCGACTTGCCCTGTACACCTACAGCTAGTAAAAAAATCGAAACGCACTCTTACCTAAAATCACTTGATAATATTTAGGTATACATGCGTTTCGGTTTTTTTTTTATTGGCAACCTGTTGCGAATTTTACTCGTGTGTCATCCAATTACGAACTTATTTAAACAGGTTTTTATTTTGTGAATGATAATTAAGTAGGTACGGGGTAATTTTTAGTCGATTTCAAAATGATAGAAAATGGATTGAAATACATTGAAACATGTCAATTCAAGGATGCAAAATTGAAAATTACCCTGTATATAAAATGTTATCGAATAACAAGTTTTCTTCAATCAATTAATAATTAAGATTATTATAATGATTATTTATATTGAAAGCTCGTGACGCGCTGTTAATTCAGCTAAAAAGGCCTTGGCCTGTAAAATACTTGCTGAAGTCTAATCAAGGCAAGAGGCTATCTTTTATCTCTGTCTCTCGGCGTGCAACAAAGCGAGCGGACTGCACCTGACAGGCTTAACCGCTGTACGCGATACTGAGGGACTACTACGGAATTCGAAAATCGAAGTTCGTATCGTATCGTCCCGCTCACTCTCGTGTTAAATAATAATAGCGTGAGTGGGACGGCACTATACGAAGTTCGAATTTTGCATTTCGTAGTATTAGGTCCGATCGATCGTCTGAAGCAACCTGAAGACCTACTTCGGTTAGGTACTATACGAGTTTTTATAGTTAAGCTATGTTATTGTATTGCGCATTTTTTACCCGACTGCCGAAGGAGGGTTATGTTTTTCGAGCGTATGTATGTATGTCTCATACACAATTTGACACATCGGAAACGAGAAAAAACTACTATTGTGGGTAAGGGCTACTTTAGTCGACTACCAAATGGAGCACAAAGAGGCCATTCACGAATTTTTGCAAATACCTATTTAAAATGACTCTTCCGTGTTGGTACATAAATATCACTATTAAACGTCACTCAAGCCTCCATTAGCTAAAATAGGCTTTGTCTTCTTCTTCTTACTAACGGAAATGTCAATGTGAAAAAAAGCACTAACGAACTTTAACGGCATTTTAGTTAAAATAGGTTTATAGGTTAAATAGGTTAGGCAATTTTATAAAAAGTTAAACACTTACACGTCCAATTTTTCTGATATTTTGACATTTTCATGTTATATCTACTTATTTAGAACCACGAGTGATGTCGATTTTGAGAAATCGATAAAAAAATTCATAAAATTTTTGTACCTACTTCTATTCACTCTCATATTAAGTGTAGGTACCTGTAACTGGAAAAGGTAACGGAATGGAATTCAGTATTTTTAACCGACTTCAAAAAAAGGAGGAGGTCCTACGTTCCACTGTATGTATTTTATATATATATATTTTTTTTTTTATGTATGTTCATCGATTACTCCGTCAATTGTAAACCGATTTTCAATTTTTTTATTATTTGAAAGGGTATACTCCTGAGGTGGTCTCATTGTCACCAAGTCATGATCTGATGATGGGATCCCAGGGAAATCGAGGGCAACTCTCAAATTTTACAGGCACGTACTATGCGTTTCATATATTTTCTAAGGTTATTCAAGTGTTTGCGTCCGGTAGTCATCATCTTATGTTGATGAGCTGATGATGTAAGGTACAACTCCTTAACGGTTAGGAGTTGGAAGATAATTCTGAAAATGTTAAATCAACGTATAATTGTGAAATAAAAATCTTTTAACAAAAAAGTAAAACCGCTTTCAAAAAAAAACCTTAGAAAAAAAACGTAAAATAATCCTCTAAAATAATGATAACTAAATAAAATAAAATAAAATGCGTTTATTTCGGACAACAGAAACTAAAGCCTAAAGTTTTATGGCCTAGCACTAAGCAGCAGATATATGAAGTCGGTGCTTCATTCAAAGAATATTCCACTCGCACCGCACCGACTTCTTATTTCTGCTGCTTAGTGCTAGGCCATAAAACTTTAGGCTTTAGTTTCTGATGTCCGAAATAAACGCATTTTATTTAATTTTATTTATTTATCATTATTTTAGAGGATTATTTTACGTTTTTTTTCTAAGGTTTTTTTTTAAAGTGGTTTTACTTTTTTTCTACACTTTTTTCACCTACGTATTAAAATCGATCGTACTCGTGGTTCTAATTAGATGTAACATAAAAATTACAAAATCCCAGATAATTAATATAGCTTTTTATTGACAGAGCGAGTGAAGCGATTACTTTTTTGGAAAGTAAAAAAAAAAAAACGAAATATATTCAAAAACGAGATCGCGAGTTCTACAGCTCACAGAGCCACTAGTAAAATAGTCCATTACCTACTTTGAGCTATTGGCGATGTTGGGCGCTCTAGCTCTTCATGATCAATCTCAACTAAACTGGAAAGGAAAAGAATTGTATCGAGTAAATAGCTGCATTAATGATGATAGAGCGCTATTTTAAACCCTCGACGCAAAACAGAGGAATATTATAAGTTTGATGTGTACCTGTTTGTCTGTCCATAGAGCTCTCAAATTGATATACGTAGATTTAATAGAAAGTTACTTTGACCGCGATGGTTCCAAGAAAAGTTTAATTAAAATCGGTTCAGCCGTTTCTGAGATATTGGCGTTTGAAATAAAAATGCCGGGGATTTTTCCAACTGTTCTTATTAGTTTTTGAGGTCGGGGTAGATGTTTGTATGATGACTACGAATGTTTGCTCTCGACTGTTGGATGTTTAATAATAATTATGTTTAATAAATATCTGTAAATATTTTAGTATGTTTAAATACGTTGTCTAGTACCTATATCACAAGCAGTTCTTAATTTGGGACTGCTCCCACTATATTCATTAATATATTTAACTACCTAGGTATGTTGGTAGGCTAATAAAATTTCTAATAACGTCATTCTATTCTCACAATCATAACCCTCGCATTCCCTTAGATTTATTGAGTTTCCGAGTTTCTACGGCGCGGTAATAGCCCCCGCACGTATCGCGATACTCGCTGGAACACAGTATCGATACCGAGCCAAATTGTTATCGAATACAATCGAATTACCGATTCTTTCGTAGCGCATGCCTTTCCCGGGCGCCGCAGGGCAGATAAGGAACAGAAGACTGTCGTTATTATTATTTTTTCAACCTCTGACACAAACAATGGCGTGGTTTAGGGTTCCGTACCTCAAAAGGAAAAAACGAACCCATACAGGATCGCTTTGTTGTCCGTCTATCTGTTTGTCTGTCAAGAGCCTTTTTCTCTGGAACGCGTGGAGGTAACACGCTGAAATTAATATCGAATACTGGGCCTGCAGGCCCTTGAAGCTGTGAAAAAATAAAATACAGTCATCAAAAAGGTTGTTTCCATACAAGGTACTTACAGTTGTCCTAAAAACTTGAAATTTGGTATGAAGGTAGCTCTATAAGAAAGCAAAGCAAAATTCTCAAATTCTTAAATTTTTATGTCCGTGTGTATATCTCACAGACCAATATAAAATGACCCAACACTGCGTACACTTTGCGTAGGAGCAGGACTCTGCTAGCACTGGACAACTTAAAACACTGGGGAAAATCGTTAAAATCTTTATACGGAACCCTCGTGCGCGAGTCCGACTCGCACTTGGCCGGTTTTTTTTATACGACAAGGAAGGAAAACGAGCAAGTGGATCACCTAATGGGTAAGTGATCACCGCCGCCCATAGATACCCGCAACCTAGGGGGGTTTGCAGATGCGTTGCCAACCTAGTGGGCTAAGATGAAATGCCTCTTGTGACCGAACTACACCGGCTGTCTTACTCTCTACACCGGAACACAACAGTGCAAGCACTGCTGCTTAGCGGCAGAATTAGCGAGTAAGATGGTGGTAGCGTTCCAGCCGGACGGACCTCTCACAAGGTCCTACCACCCGCAAAATCCAAGCTTAATGTTATTCGGAACGCATAGTGTAAGTCTTAAGCGGTGTAAGTACTTCCATTTTGCCAAAAAACGTTTGGCAAACTGATTAATTTCCCAAATTCTTCATTTGGTCAAAATGCTTTTTTTCCGAAACTATGAATACTTCAAGTTTTATTTCAGGGCCATCTCGTAGAACCCTTTAGGTTAGGTTAGGTTTGTTTTATAAAAATCCTGAAATATTTACAGTATCGGAAGAAAAGCATTTTGACCAAATGAAACATTTGGGAAATGAATCAGTTTGCCAAACGTTTTATGGCGAAACATTATTTATCAGTCTTAAGCTACTGTTCTCTCTCTCCGCTACACAACGAGTCTTCATCTCGTGATAATTCAATTCCATTATATTATCGGGGTTTCCTCTCTCGATTGATTCCGATCTCCGGAGTGGCAGGTGAGCCGCCATTTTGGGTAAAGAAATAACGCACGGTGATTGGTCGACATTGTTTGCTACTTATTGTTAGTGGGGCGAATAGTAGCGGGCGGCTTTTTTTTATTGGAATCTGAAATAGTCTCGTCTTATTGGAAACGCATAGTTTTAATGACTGATGGTAAGATAGGTAGTAAAATAATTAAATAATTAAGTTGTACAATACAAAATACTAACAGCGAAAAAAGGCTTGTATTTATTATTATTTTTAACATGATCTTAATTCCGGTAAATATTCGTAAATAAGTATGCAGAAAACACCGTTTACGCAAAACTGTTGTATTAAAAAAGGTTTTATCAGTAAAAACTCATTACATAGTAAATGTACTTGATATTGAGTTTAAAAAACTAAGTACTGTTAGGATTGTGCTTTTCTAGCTTGTTAAATGCCAAAGAGATGCCTTCACAGCAGAAAATAAACTCTTAAGTAGTTCTTAGTTCTGGCTGTTAATAAGTTGTGCTGAGTTGAATCTTTATAACAAGCTAACTAAGTTATAAAACATAACGGCTTTACAATGCGTTCCTTTTCCAAATGTGAATTTTGATTTGTGAATTGCAAATGGTCCATTTTGAAGTGCTATCGATACACTATTTTTAAATTCTACTCCAAAAGAGGGGGGTGTTTAAAGTTTGACCTGTGTAAGTATCTGTGTGTCTGTCCATGGCACCGTAGCTCTTAAACGGGTAGTTCGAGTTGACTGCAGTGTTTTCATTAGAAGCTATTTGAATCGAGATGGTTCTTAGCTAAGATTTGTCTAAATCGATTTACCCGTTTTTGATATTGTACTTTAACTCTACGTTTTTTAACAGTACGTGTTATGTACATGCTTCGTATACTCGGCCATTAACCTAAATGAAAAGCACGCCATCTCCATCTACTTCCAAATCTTATTATTATCTTACTTCTCATACTGAACATGGCGTATCAGTTCTGATTAAACTTTTAGTCATGCATCTCGTTCTTACCGGTCGAAATAAAATGGGATGCATATGCATAGCTTTACAAAACATTTTCACGCCTCGTGCTGGCCACTCAGAAAGCGTCGAATTAAAAGTAAACAACTTTTTTTTTAAACCCCAACAAAGATAGCGGCCTAATGCATTCAGCCAACAAACTTCCCTTCCGTTTATACCGTGGGTTCTTTATGGTGCCCCGTCTAAACGTCACTCGTTCACGCCTTTTAATTGGCGAGGTACTTTATCGGCGCGATCGAGGAAGCGGGCTATTAACGTGGCGTGTAGGAACACGGCGAAGCTTTTTGATTTTAGACGTAGTACAGTCGAGTTCTCCAATATCTATACAGTCAACAGTTCAAAAATATTTATACACAGACCTTATTGCCAGTTACATAAGGTCCGTGTTTAGATATTTATGACCGATGGCTGTACAGATATTGGAGAACTTGACTGTACTGGCTTTATAAAAAAGTTTTAATCGTTATTAATGTAGGGGGTTGTCTTAATATGTATGGGGTTGTCAATCGCATGTACAAATCATAAGCACAATTAGGTACTGATTAATCACTTTGTAAATTTTCGACCCTTAATAGAAGCTGAAACAATCCATGCGCTTTAGAATTGGGACAACACTTACGAGTATAAATTATACGAGTTGATTTGTAGGCGATGCAATCATCGCATGACCGCGTAACTTGCACGACATCTAAATACCTACGACAAGAACTTGCGACAAAATTCATTTTTCAACTACAAATCACCCTCCGAATTCACTACATAAAACTAGGTCACAACTCCGACTTTTCGCGTCACCGTGCCCCAAGTATTTCATCAACTTTATCGTGTCTATTCACTAAATTCAATAAAAGGTTGCAACTCGAGCAGACGCAAAACTTGCGAATTCAAGTCAGTCGAGCAGAGGTCCCGCGTTAATCGCCTAAGTTGCCTCCAGTTATGTCTTTACTTTACACAGATTTTGCACATAGTTGAAGGATTCTGTCTTAGTTTAAATCCAGTCAGGTATCTACACTCTACAATACTGCGCGTAAGGTGCCCTTCACGCTTTGATTCGTACATTTGCTACTTGCGCTTAACAGCACTATAAACTCGCACTACCGCTAGTAATCAAAGTGTAAATAGCCACTGATGGAGACGATGCTTAGTTGGTCAAATCAAATTTAAGTGTCAAAATTGTTTGAAGTTTGTATTGAATTACTCAACTATGACGTCATAATTTTTAGCGATCAAACTGACTAATTTTATTAGTTTTCGTCAAATTAAAAGTCGTCTTAATAAGGGCTGTCGCGAGTCTAAAATCCACTACGATCGCCAGTGTCGATAGTGAGGTCTATCTGTCAATTTCAACCAGTAGCCACACCAGTAGCACAGTCTATACAGTCGTCCGACGAAGGCCTCTAGACAGGTCAATCGTGCGGGGGGTGCGGGGTGCGGGGCGGGCAGGGCGAGCCCCCTTGCATACGCCGCCACTGCCCGATTAGTTAGGAACTTTCGCCCTCCTTGGTGCTTTGGCCATGCGGTTGCGGTGTCGGCATTTACGCAAACATTAAAGGCGTCGGACCACTGGTAGGTATAAGCTCTTTACACTGTGCCAGTAGCTTGTCCCTCATTGGTGGAGAATGACAAATAAACCTCACTCGTCACTAGCGATCCTAGCGGATTATTGACTCGCGATAGCCTTCATTGTAGTAATTTGTGAAGCATCGGTTTTTTACGAGTACTTTCAAAAGCTTGATGAAATCTAAATGATAATGTAAAAATAGAACCTCCTCCTTTTCTGAAATCGGTTAATGATGTTATTTTGCCATCAATCATCAAGCCCTTTGCACTAGCCTAAGTGCGCTCGCTCTCTCCCACTCACGGGCGAGACTAAGCTAGATTTGATGTAGTGATTGCGTACGGACAGAGGGTCAAGCACGACTTTACGAATGCTGCGTCACGTAAAATCGAATAGTAAACGTTGTCGAGTTTGTATGATGTCTGGAACAGCGCCCGCCCGTGAGCGTATTTGGAACTAAAATTCAGTATGAGGTTTCTCGATCTCGATACGATAACCGTAACGTTACGCAGGATTCGACAAGTCGTGCTTGACCCACAGTGCGCACTTATTCTTCTAGTTCTTCTTAATGACTGAAGGCTGTTTTTTTAGCGTTTCCTAATCCAAGGCTAAAGTTTAACCTCCTGACCGCCTACTTGACACTACGAATAAAGTGTCGTACGCCACGGAACAAACCGTCTTCTAGTGGACAAAATATGGATCTTATCGTAAGTCGTTGAAGGAGTTATTTCGAGTGGAATGTTGGTCATGTATTGATGACGTTGGCGTGTGAGCCTTTTCATTGGTTGTCACGACTGTGGCGGTCAAAAGGTTAAACAGTTTTTTTTCTCTGTTTCGAAGCCATGTCACATTACTTCTGCCACCTTCGCATATCCCTGCCACTTCGCCCATCATTATAATGCGCACTTATACAGTCATACTTATATACAGTCGAACCATTTGATTCCTGACCCACCGTAGAACGTTATTATAGTAAGTGTCATAATTTTTTTCCCTGTCAGTCAATTCGATGTCACCATGACATTTTCTACGAATAATTTCCATATAGTGGGTCACGATTCAATTGGTTCCATGGTACATTTAGCGCGTTGTTTGTAGATTGCTCACTGGATTTAAACTGTGACAGAATCCTCCCGGGATGGAGATCAGAAGGGTCGAGGCATGAAGATATATTACAGATCCTCGTGTCGATATCGAGAAATCTGTACCATGTTAATAACGACGCCCGTTTGGGCTCTCTTGTTTGAAATCGGTATTTAAGTATTATGAAGAAATGGTATTATAAATGATAATAAATATAATGGGACAAATTGACACCAATTGACCTAGTCCAAAACTAGGCAAAGCCTGTACTATGGGTACTAGACCACGGATAAACATACTTATACAAATAAATACATAGTTATATACATATTAAACATCCAAGACCCGACAACAAACACTCGTATTCATCACACAAACATCTGCCCCGACCGGGGTTCGAACCTCAAGCTTCATAGTCAGGATCTCTAACCACTAGGCTATCCGGCCGTTAATTAAATAGTTCGCGAATTAAAGTAGCACTATATCCCTAGTACTGTTTAAAATCTGGCTTCAAGTTATTAACCTAATAAGTCTATCGTACAGTTGACCAAATGGTAATAAGCTTACGCATGTGTATTTAAGTAATAAAATCCTACAATCTGAACATACTGAAATAAAACTGATCACTCACATAAGTCGAGTTTAGCCCGACATGTTTCTGACTAATTCGTAGTCCTTCCTTTGGGAGCGTACGATTCAGCGGCAGCGAGACGCACACTCCCATCCGTCATCCGTTTTATTTCACTATGATTTAGTCTCACAGTAGTTTCACACGTTAAAAGCTGAGCGCCTAGCGTAATCGCCGACCAGGCCAAGAAATACGTCTCGATCGCGTTCGCGTTTAACAATTCTCATACTGTTTGACACTTAAACGCAAACATCGCGTTTGTCGCAAACATCGAGACGTATTTTGTGCTTTTTCTTCTTACACTAAGGGCACTGAACATCTTTCACATGTAAGTACCTTTGTTTTCAATAACTTTTCGGCTGAAGTATAGTTAGTTACATTATATTTCTATACCTACCTATAAAACAGTGCCGTGACTGACTGACTGACTGACTGATCTAGACAACGCACAGCCTAAAACACTGGACCTAGAGACTTGAAATTTGGCAAACTATCCTAGAAGGGCACTAAGAAGGGATTTTTAAATATATTTTTTACACGACGAGGAAGGCAAACGAGCAAGTGCGTCACCTGATGGTAAGTGATCACCACTTCCCATAGACACCCGCAACCCCGGAGGGTTCGCAGATGCGTTGCCAACCTAGAGAGCTAAGATGAAATGCCTCTTGTGCCCATAATTACACCGGCTGTCTTACTCTCCACACCGAAACACAACAGTGCAAGCACTGATGCTGCGGCATTCCCAAGGGATAAGGAACTAGCTCATTTCGAAATATTTCACGGGGGCGAAGCCGCAGGGCATAAGCTAGTTTAACTAATAAGAACACAATAATGGCCAGAAAATGTAATAATAAATAATAACAACATAATAAGGCAAGGAAGCGCTTGTCCAATGGTCGGCCATGAATCAATCGCTCTCCACCGGCGGTGTGTACGACGCCAGGGCTGCCTCGGGGCTTACGAGTCATTTAATATTTTGAAACAACTCCATATTTCTTTTTCTTTTTTCATTATGGTTGCCTGGTAGTGATCGCTCTGTGGCGATGAGGCCGCCCATTGCCGCCTTGCATTTTCTTTGTACCTTTTCTAACAGACTTCAAAAAAAGAAGGAGGTTCTTACACTCCACACCGGAACACGACAGTGCAAGCACTGCTGCTTAGCGACAGGAGTCGACGGAACAATTTACATCAGAGGGTCGAGCACGACTTTACAAATGCTGCGTAACGTTACGGTTATCGTATCGAGATCGAGAAACCTTATACTATGAACTAAAAAACAATTACTTTGCTCACCCGCGACCACTAATGACAAATAGTTATATCTGTGCGGCAAATGTATGTTTCCATGCAACACCTCCACCTCCACTGCTACACGAATCAACACATGCCACACAGACCCAACTATCACCACCACCACTATACTAAACGCTGACGCGTTTCGGCACTCTCCACGAGGCCATTTACGAAGCACAACAACAACCGCTCAACATGCCACCACTTCCACTACTGACATATGTAAACCATGTACTCAACTTAGTTAATGACAAAACCAACGTACCCACTAATATTTTATAAATTCCAAACTACCCTTTTATGTAAGTCCTAAACTACCCTTTTTAAGAAATGAATTCCAAACTACCCTTTTTATTTTTATTTTTAATCTACGCCAGGTACCCCGTTATTTTTAACCGAGTACGGTAAAAAGAGAAGTCATGTTCTCATTATTACTATGACACATTAAAGTAATTGTTTTTTAGTTCATAAATATGGACCTCCGCAAAGTAACGCCTGATTCAATAAATTAAACCTTATACTAAATTTTAGTTCCAAATACGCTCACGGGCGGGCGCTGTTCCAAACGTCATACAAACTCGACAACGTTTACTATTCGATTTTACGTTACGCAGCATTCGTAAAGTCATGCTCGACCCTCAGATAACTTACCGTTTTCTTCATGATCTCAATTCCATTTTTTTTTTTTTTTTTTTCGGTTTTCTCGTGAATATCAATTAAGTTTTTTAATAAAGAAATAAAGAAAAATAAATAAATACCAATTCTGGTGTAAGGGTATAGCACGCGACCCGGAGTGTCGAGGATCCGGGTTCGATTCCCGGGGTTGGTATTTTTCTGGTTTTTCTGTGTATTCATGTTTCAGTGAGTTTATTAAAAAACTTAATTTTTACTGTTTTCTTGTTGCAAGTCCTTCACAGCACAATATGGATAAACAACAACTATTCGAAATAAATACAACCACATAATACCTGGTCCAAATTAAAACCCATTTTAAATGGTATTATTTAATTGGGTGCGTCCCGCTGAAAAACATGGCTGCGGCGGGCCGCAACATTAAGCTAAAACATGGCTGCGGCGGGCCGCAACATTAAACTAAAACATGGCTGCGGCGGGCCGCAACATTGAGCTAAAACATGGCTGCGGCGGGCCGCAACATTGAGCTAAAACATGGCTGCGGCGGGCTACAACGTTAAGCTAAAACATGGCTGCGGCGGGCCGCAACATTAAGCTAAAACATGGCTGCGGCGGGCCGCAACATTAAGCTAAAACATGGCTGCGGCGGGCCGCAACATTAAGCTAAATAGAGCTCATTTGGAACACGTCGTAACAATAGATTTTTTTATTTGGTCCTGCATTTTTATTTTTCTTAACCTGTGTTATAAAAGGTAGCCCTGTATGTTGTTAATTCAGGGCACAAAGCTATCTTCTTTCAAAATTACAACCACCTCTTTTACATTGTGGTCATAGGTGTAGGTGTGTAGGCGATGTAATTTGGCTACGGTGAGCTCGAATTTGACACTATCTGTTAGACATAATGAAAACGGGATATTGACCGCAATCATGATGCATGTAACTGCATCGAAATGTCGGGAGCTCATCAAACCTATGAGGTAAAATCGCGGTCAATATCCCGTTTTCATTATGTCTAATGCAATTAACCGCGAATCATTTAAAACTGTTACTATTTTAACGTGTCTGGTAAAATGATGCGTTTTATGCACTAGTTGCATAATCTATAATTTCACATTCGTGACATCATTGTAGGATAGTAAGATTTCTATTAGTGGTCGCGCGGCAACCCTGCGTCACGGCGAACTTTGATCGAAAGCGGATTTATGACACAGGCCCCCCGGTCTTAAGTAATTGACTTGCTTTATTAGGGGGCCGTCGTGTTTCAGGTTCCGCTGGCTTTTCTAGGGTTCCGTGTGAGCTTGTGTAGAGGTGTGGAACCCTAGTAGCAATTCCACTTTTGCAAAGTGCTCTTTAGTAATTAGGGGCTTATGAAGAGGGTAGGCCTAATACGGTGTCCATTGAAACTCGAGAGTAATTGTAATAGATCCAGTATTTTTAACATTATTCTCTAATATTTTTATGTTTCGTTTCAACGCACTAAATAAAGGAAATTACGTCTGTGAAATTATTACAATACGAACGCAGAAAAGTATTCCCAAACTATATAGCGTGTTCATAAACTTCCCATTCTCATTGGCTCTTATTTCCCGCGCTCTGATTGGCTGGTCCGCCGCGGCTCTGCGCTAACCGCGCTAAGTGAGACCCGTCAGTCCAACTTGCCACGGTGACTGGCCTTCTAGAGCGAATTAGTGGCAGATCGATTTAATGTCTATATACTATTAGTTGGGAAGTAAGGGTCTTAGTTTATTGCTAGGAAAAGTTCCGGGAATCAAGCGTTGGTTTTCAGCTTGAGCTTGACCTACTCTTGAAACTGCTCTTTTTTTAATAAGTTTGATTTTGTATCTACTTGAATACAAAATTCCGACGAGACTTGCCACGAATAAGTAGGTACCGTCAGCAAAAGTACTTGTATTTCAAAACGTGTTTTTTATTTTTAAAATTACTATATTGTCTTGTATCAAGAAATTATATTTATGCAAAAATGCCTTTTCCACACAAACACATAACGCTCCACATAATATGCAAATTCCTATTCAGCTTTTTTTAGTACAGCTGACTGTACCGCTGCGTTGCCGGGAGTACCTATTCTCTGCATCTGACTGTATCTAGGCTTATTCCAGACTGTACGAAACTAGCTTCGCGTATAGCTACGCGATCTCGTAGCACTGCTACAATGTGCTACGCAGTATTGTAACTCGTAGCCTTTACCAAGTTGCACAATGCTAAATCACTATAAGTAAAGTTGCTACGAGATTTTCCCGTGTCGTGAGTTAACACTTAACAAGCTTGAGACTGTTTTACACGTGCTGAAAGTTCTTAAACAGTACTTTTAAACAGTACCACTTTTTTATGCTGACAAACAGTGCACAATATTTATAATTAAGTGTTCTTTAAGTTTGACCACAGACAGCAAACACACAAATTTCAAACATACGCACTTTTTTCGCTCTAGGTTAAAATAAAACCGCAGTAAAACGCTAAACCTAATTTTAGTTGCTTCGACCCAATTTTGACATTCCGCCAGAAACGTACAACACCATAATCTAGCAGAACGAAATTATAAACTTTAACTTTAAAACACCTTGAAGATACCCTCATCCAGCAACGCCGGGCGCTCTACAATGTTGTCACATGGCGTCTCGTCTCCGCCGAGCGCTGGACAAAGCGGCGAGCTCCCGTGCCCCCACCATTGTGGACGCGCCGTGCTCAATTTGTAGTACACCACAACCTCTGGCGCAGTACACAGATGAGGACATTTTAAGCGGTATGAAAAAGCACCAAAATGAAATGTGTTACGTACATGAGGGACCTAGTGATAATTATATGCGGGGTAAGTTTTTTAGGTCCAAAATCCAATCTAAAGATCCGCGCCTATATATGGAAAAAATAACAAATGCGCATAACTGTGAAACTAACTGCTAGCAAAATGAGTCACATTTCACTCAATAGGTACTTGTTTTTAACAGGCTTTTCAACCAGTTTCTTAGGTTATACGTTGGTTAACTGTTCTTGTTCAGTTAACTGTGTCCAGGGCGACAAAGCGTCTACATTGTTTGCTCAAAGACCAGTTTCACGCTCGCTTCTTCGGTTTGTGAATGAACCTCTGCATCGCTCCACCATCCTCTCTTGACCCCTAGTTAATACTAACCAAGAGCCCTGAGACGGGTCAAAGTATATTGGTGTTTTAACCGTCTTCACCGTCGACGCTTGACCCCTGCCCGATATCACCCACGTACCATGAAAGGGGTCAAGTTATGTTGGTAGTTTTGACCGTTGTCTCGAGAGCTTTGAACTATTGTGACGCTTTTGATTATAATTAATGGCAACTGTTGTTAAAACAATACGAACATCGTTTTCGTGGTAACAAGTTGTTGTCAAAATTTTGCTTTGCGGGCATTTTCAAAAAACTGTGTACCCTTTTTTCCAAAAATGTTCTAAATTTTTCCATAGAAAATTTATCTGTCAGTTTTGTGACGGTCCATACAGAATATATGTAAAAACGCGTCACAAAACTGACAAAAAAATTAGGGACACTTTTTTTAATATTTAAATAGATAGTCCTCGTGATTTTGAGCAGAAATAATCTAAAATTTGTTAGGTTATTCAAAAAAAGTTGAGGGTACACAGTTTTCTGAAAATTGCACAAAGTGAATTTGATAAAAATCATTTGAGACTGTTCAACTCAACTAAGCAATATATCGTACATGTTTGACATGCTTTTATAGAATGTAGGGTAAACTAACCTCATGTTGACACCGCTTGGCATCTTCACTAATATTATAAGCAAATAGGACGAAAATCAGACAAAATCTTGGTGTCTATGATATAAATTAAAGTGCCGATAATAGGGTAGTTTACCTTATATAGTTGTATTATTTTCTTGGCCCAAAACATTGTGACTATTTATATAAACTCGTAACTGTAACTTTGTTATTAATTCAGGCAACTAAAGCGGATCAATCTTTGTTGCAAAAAAAAAATTTTCTTCTTCCGACAAAGCCGACCAAAACTAGAAACTACTTGAACTGTCCTTTCAAGAGCTTATTACACTGGCCTCCCCTAGAAAAACAAGTAGATTTATAAACATTTTATTCTCAAAGGTTAGTTTATATTCCTGTTTTCTTTTCAATGACACTTAGCCGGATTTTCTGTGAATCCTGTAAGAGCAGTTGTAGCCTCAGATTTCCCTTTTAGTTCGTTTAAACCCGGATTACACCAAACTTACGTGTTACTCTGAGAGAATCACTTCATGTATACTTTAGACGGTTTTCTAGGGTTCCGTAGTAGTGTGAACACCCTTTCTTCTTTGAGACTAAATGTGTGCATTTTTCTTTATAAAAAAATTCACCATCATTACTTTTACATTCTACGATATCTCAAAAAGACAAAGATTTATAAAACCTGAAAAGCACACGCCTCGTATTCCATGGCACCATACCTTTTAATTGTAATTTGAATATCAGCGGAACCCCGAATTTAATAATACGTTGCGGTCTTAACCAATATTTTGCTATAAGCCCCGGATTACATAACATATTCGAACGGACTCGCGACTTTCAGTAATCACTTTTAGGTACTTTGTACTGTCAGTTTGGGTCAAATTGCTTAATGTGTAAGTTGGGTATTAGCTTACTTAAATAATTATGTTTTTGAGCATAGATTAAATATAAAATAATACCTACATATGCTAGTTACTTTATATTTTATATCATGATATCTTCGTAAGGTGCAATTACACGGACGTTTTTTTTTTTCAATTCCCTTTCAATAATCTTATTAAAATTATGAGTAACTTTAAATTGCTTGGTGTATTCGTGGTGTCATAAATTCAAATAATATTGCGATGAATTGAGCAATTAAATTGCCGATTTAAATTATTATAATAAAGTTCACTAAGTCCAATCACCAGTGAAAATAACTGAAAATGACTAATGACTGCGTCGAAATATCGGGACCTCATCAAACCTATAAGGTACTCGCGGTCAATATCCCGTTTTCGTTATGTCTAATGCAAATAACCGCGAATCATTTATAACCGTTTATTTCATAGTGAAATCACAGATCACGGTCAGTCGAGTATGGCCCGATATGTTTGGAACTAATCCCTAGTCCTTCCTCTGGGAGCACACGCTAGGCCGGTGGCGAAACGTAAACTGTGCACCACGGCTAAGAGGGTCGAGCACGACTTTACGAATGCTGCGTAACGTAAAATCGAATAGTAAACGTTGTCGAGTTTGTATGACGTTTGGAATAGCGCCCGCCCGTGAGCGTATTTGGAACTAAAATTTAGTATGAGCTTTCTCGATCTCGATATGATAACCGTAACGTTACACAGCATTCGTAAAGTCGTGCTCGACCCTCTGCTCGCGCGGCTGCTCGGCGCAGCTGACGGCGGCTCACAACTACCCTCGTTTTTGTCGTCATTCTTATTATTGTCAAAAGTACGTTCTTCATCTAATTACATTAACGGTTACATTATAATAACATTGATAGATTGGCATCGGAAATCTCATACGCTTAATGGAGTAGGAGTAGGGTTGCCTATCAGGGCACTTTGCGGCGTCCTCCCGATGTAAGCGCGTCGCGTAACCCGGAACGGTAACTTGGTAACGGAACGTAATTAAGATAACTGAGGGTTTAAGATTTTTAACGAGCGATCGAAGCAAGTGAGTTCTCGGTGTAGAAAGAGGACGAATCGGCGTAGGTCTGAAGAGAGAATAGGGGGCGCCACCGTCGATGCTAAAGAGTCATGTTTGACGTAAATTCTTAGTTTGGGCCGAACCTATGCCGAGGTCCAAATGAAGGTTCCTATGCAAAACCCACCCTAGCAATTCATTGTAAGTTTTAAATAAAAAGTTTATTTACGGTTTCCTCTAGATCGATAATCATCTTATTCGTCGTCAATTTAGGTAGATAATTTAACCAAACACTTCAGGTAACTAAAGACATTCAAATTAATTAGTAGAGTTACAGCCATAGACCACTTGTACTAGCTGAATGGGTAGTTACTGGAAGACGTTAGTTCTTTACAAGTTACGTGTCCACTCGCTTATCGCTCATCACTTGTTTCTTGAACAAGCACATTCCCGCCTTGTAATTATATAAGCAATTATGTAGGTGCGCGGTGTAAGCTAATTAGTCAATTAGTATGTGCCTCGTGTGCGGTTGGATTTGCCGAACGGGTCACTGGCCTTTAGTGCGTAATGGTCAAAAATTGGCCACTTCAAGTAGAGCCTTACCATTATTATGAACTAAAAAACAATTACTTTGCTCACCCGCGACCACCCGCGTGGCCGTGGCGCGCGTGGCGTGGTCGCGGGTGAGCAAAGTAATTGTTTTTTAGTTCATAAATATGGACCTCCGCAAAGTAACGCCTGATTCAATAAATTACTTACCATTATTGTTGGCAGCACCAACAATAAAATGAGTCTCATCTGTGGTATTGCTCATTCCCTTCATTAATTTCCTTAGTTCATTTCATTTCCACGGCTGTGTTTGATTGCTGATTACTTGCCTCCTCTCAAGAACTGGTGCAAGACCAATAGTGTCATCACCATGTCAGTCGAAAGACGTCCACTGCTGGACATAGACCTCCCCCAAGGCTCTCCACTCAGACCAGTCTTGTGCTCTCCGCATCCACTGCGATCCCGCGATCTTTACCAGGTCGTCGCTCCATCGTGTTGGAGGCCTACCGACAGCTCACCTTCCGGTCCGCGGACGCCATTTGTGAACCTTCTGACCCCATCGGCCATCAGTCCTGCGAGCAATGTGCCCCGCCTACTGTCGCTTAAGTTTCACATTTCTTTGGGCTATGTCAGTTACCTTAGTTCTGCTGTGCAGTCATTTCTGATTCTATTCCTCAGAACCAATAGTCTGCTCGCCTGCTATTATTTTGTGAGGTGGGGCCAAGTTGGGGAATTTCCATGGAACTAATTTAAATTATAATTGCGTTTTTTTTTAATATTTTTTTTTGCAGAAGTGATCTCTTCGACGGTTAATGGCATAGACTTGAAATTTGGTATGAATATTGTAAGTTGGATGACAATGCAAGTGCCTACAACAGTCAACAAAAAGTAGAGTCGGCAAAATAGCTCGTACACCTATTAAAAATAATATTTTAACAGAAAACTTATTATTGTCAATTTTCGATTCTTTTCAATCACTGACAGTAAGAAATAAAATTACTTTCACGGTATTTGGTCGAATGGCAAACAAGTAAACAAGTAGTAGGTTTATGAAAACGATACGGAAGCTTTCACTCTCGTATTCTATTCAAATGTGTTGTTACGTATTTCTATTTCAAATTATTTTATGTTACCTTTAAATTACCCTCGGCATCGGGTACTTCAAGGTATTGTTTTGAAACCGCCTACGACTTCGAAGTAAGGTCGAGCAGCCCTATTATTTTAGGTAAATTAAAGGTGCGTACCGACCGCTAATTTTGCTCGTTTAGAATAATTCCAGTGGGCGTTTTAATTGGAATATTTTCGAGGTCACTTCTTGATGGCGGTCAAGAATCTCAAATGGGCATAATCGTTACGAGAAGTAACTACCCAATAAACCTTTTTGCGCCATTTTACAAAAAAAATCTTATGAATAAAACCCCTTACCCCTTATTCTTACATTTTTGCGATTGTTTTTTATTAAGTACTATTAAAACGAATTTTAAAGGAAATGATCAAGTTTTATAGCTATAGAACTATCAAAGTTTTGAGTTGTTTGCATACTGTGTCATGATTATGAGTAGTTGCTACCTGTGCCCTAAGCACGACATGTCGAATCCTGCGTCTCGTAAAATCGAATAGTAAACTATAACGAGTTTGTATGACGTTTGAAACAGCGCCCGCCCGTGAGCGTATTTGAAACTAAAATTTTGTATGAGATTTCTCGATCTCGATACGATAGCCGTAACGTAACGCAGGATTCGACAAGTCGTGCTTAGGGCACTGTACTCGTAACATATTATGTATAAACAGTTTAGGGTAAACTACTCTGTGAGTAGCACTTTGATTTCAATCATTGGCACCTAGATTTTGTCGGATTTCAACCCTTCATTTTTTTTTATACAACGAGGAAGGCAAATGAGCAAATGGGTCACCTGATGGTAAGCGATCACCACTGCCCATAGACACCCGCAACTCCGGAGGGTTTGCAGATGCGTTGCCAACCTAGAGAGCTGAGATGAAATGCCTCGTGTGCCCGTAATCACTCATTTGTTTTGATATTAAGAGTGAAACGTGAAGATTCCAAGCATTAGGGTAGTTGTAAGAAATAGCCTAAGTACTTAAGAAATATTATCGTACTAGTAACTTTACCAACACTTTTTAATGTATTTTTCGCGCCGGCAGCACAACTACCTCTACTTTAATGTTTTAAATCATTTAGCTCCCTCGCCGTATCTCTTTGCCAATCGTTATAAAAAAAAAACAAGCTTTTTCTAAAGTAAAATTACAAATTAAAAAACACAAGCACGATGCTTAAAAGTAAATTTGAATAGCAAATGTTCCGTAACTTATTCCAAAGTCGGTCAAAGTTCTCCCGAAATTGATTCTTCCCAACATGACGTTGGTTTTAGATGTAAATTAAGACGAAAACCGACTTAATTTTATGTTAATTGTTACAATATACCCGTTTAAGATATTTGTTACAGACTCTCTTCATAACTTTAGGCCAAGTTTCTTTTTGACGAATAAATTTTGGCAAAACTTTTGTGAAGACTTATTTTCACTAAGCGTTAAGCTAAAGGTAGCTTCCGTCTGTCTTACTGTAAACGTTTTAAGTACTACACACATGCTTCTAGTACTAAGTACTTTGGCCATAAAATATTACAAAGTAAAATTTCCTCCGGCAATTCACACGGAATAGCCTCTCACCCAGAGGCTCTTAACATAATTTCGAAGTTCCATACAAAATCGTAACTCAAAATTATCTCCGCTCACAATAAAATTAATTGCTCAAATCGCATTAGGGTCTGAGCTGTGACGTCATAAAATTTACTTGCGACTACAGGGCTGTCACGCTCACCTGTAAAATGTTTCATATCCATGCCACTGCTGAAGTTTGAACCGAAAATACAGTGCAGGAAATAATTCAATCTGACCACTAGAGTGGTTCAAATTGAAATTGCATAATTTGACCCGAACGTTACATTTTCAACATAAGTAATAAATTAGCTTAGCTTAAGTACTAACAAACTTGTTTTTGTGTTTCATCCCAAACTGTTCTTGTTTTTGGAGGAGCATGGCCTCCTGACACAATTTCATACTTAATAGGAGGTCCCAACCTTACCCATTTCTTAACCTTCTGTAACATACTATAAAACAACGTGCAGTATTGTAAGTGAACCGTTAAGCAAATGACCACTCTACTTTTAATACTTTATTGGATTACCCAGATATTTTGCACTTTTCCGGCTTCGTCGACATTACAAGCAACGCAGTACGTGTTTTAACTCTTAAAAGTCCCATGTCTCATTTTTATGGCAAACAAGAATGAACTCTACACATTTTTGTTCAAGGTTCAGTTTTGTCTATTGGAAAAATGCTGTAGTACTTTGCTACCAACGTCAAGCGTTATACTTTATTGCCATATCAAACGTTACACGGTAGCATCGATTTGACAATAAATCTGAATATTCATTTAGGATTTATGAGATGTGACACTTTTATTTTCAGGCCCTCTTTAGGGCGTAATAACGTTTTTATTGGCCCTTGCAGCTGTGGGTTAGGTCGATCGGTCTTGACTTATAATGCTTCCGTGACTGCGGCGAATGATAAGAGAGCAAGAGTTAATAAGACACTGTTTACATGACGGACGTTGAAAACGCGTTGGCATGTGACCGTCTAGCTAGAATGAAAGCAGTGTATAGACATTATAGAAAAACCTTTCCCACGGGCCAGGCAAAAATCGATCTTATGACAATGTCATAAGCATTTTGACAGGGGAAAGCTTTTCTCACTATAACTTATACATATCCGCGTCAGTGGAAACCACAGAATTAATAAAAAGACGATGGAAATGCTATCGTTCGTATTTTCTTCCAGAACCAATGTTGCTGCTTTGTCCTTCCTCTAGCTGTTAATGCACACACGCAAAAGCACTACGCAATCACGTACATAAATTATTAGTGTAATTACACATTGTGGACGAGTTTCCAAAATTACAAAAATGCTGCAAAACACCAAATACATAGTTATCACGCCGAGTTTACGTTAGTATATATATATATTCTTTGGCCGAGTTTTGGCGCAATTATGACTCATGATTCGCTCAGCTGCGGCTTACGCGTCACAAGCGCGGCGTCTAGGTCACTCGACCATGCGACTTCTATCCGCTTTTTGTTAATTCTGTGGTTGATACGCACTCTAACATGTAGCCAAACGGATCACACACGTCGCGTCACGTATTAATCCAAAACCCTCGAGTATTGCCCGACATGTTTCGGATTAATCCGTAGTTCTTCCTCTGGAAGTACGGGAGTAGAGCGTTGACGCGCAGTTTTCGTTTCGCTACCATCGAAGCTTGTGCTCCCAGAGGAAGGACTAGGGATTAGTTCGAAACATATCGGGCCATACTCGACTGAAATTTAGAAATGTAGCCTGTCTCTATCCTATGTCATAAAGGATACCTCTAGACAAATATCCATCTTTTGAAGTGCAATGTCTCATCTACACGATGGTCGTCTCTACAGTTCAGTGCCCTAAGCACGACTTGTCGAATCCTGCGTCACGTAAACTCGAATAGTAAACTATAACGAGTTTGTATGACGTTTGGAACAGCGCCCGCCCGTGAGCGTATTTGGAACTAAAATTTTGTATGAGATTTCTCGATCTCGATACGATAACCGTAACGTAACGCAGGATTCGACAAGTCGTGCTTAGGGCACAGAGGCCCGAATACGAATATTCGAAACCTGCGTTACGTAATCGAGTAGTAGCCGTTCCAAATACGCTCACGGGCGGGCGCTGTTCCAAACGTCATACAAACTCGTTATAGTTTACTATTTGATTTTACGTGACGTAGGATTCGACAAGTCGTGTTTCGGCACAGGTCATTGACGAGTTGAAAACAGAATCAGGATATCTCCATTTATGTACTAAGCGGGTGGTGGTTTTTATTTTTCTTAATTTCCTTTTAATCTTTACTGACATCGTTCGCAATAATGAAACGGCAATGCAATTAGACTTAACGCTTAAGCAAGTGACCTGTTAAGATAAAAGAATCTGTTAACTCACACCCGTGACCTTGCGTAGGGGGCGCCGTTAAAATTTAACTGCGAAAGATTGCCCGCGCGCAGGTGCTCGAGATAATGCCTGTTAGGGTTCCACGAGTTAATGACGTCATGACGGTACCACTCTAGCCTCCTAAGTCCTCACTTTTTACCCGACTGCGAAACGCAAAGGAGGGTAATGTGTTTATCAGCCTATGCATTTTATTTACGACTGACCGAGACAAACCGAGACGCGAGTTCCTAGTTATTTTATTTTGGAAATTATTTTGACATGCTTAAGGTTTTTTTTTCGTTAAACAATTTGTACTTCACCTAGTATAAGTACATTCGGCAGTTATTCTTACTGTCAATTTGTACAGGTACGTGGGGACTTACGAGGCTAGAGTACAGAAGCCCGAGTACGAGTTTTCGAATCCTGCGTAACGTAATAACCTAATTTGCCTCTTGTTTCTATAGTTTGGTTGTCTGTTAGAGATCGCTTTTAAGCGATAAGACCGCCTATTGTCTACCATGCCTGTTTTGTGGTTATCTCCTTGTACTGTTGTGTGGTTTTTAATAAAGAATACTTGTATTGTTGTATTGTAATCGAGCTGTAACGTTATTCGAGAAATGTGTATTACGTTTGCAAAATTTAGTACTTATGAACTTTCTCGATTTCGACACGATAACGATACGTTACGCATGATTCGAATATTCGTTCTCGGGCTTCAGACTATACAGTGGGGTGTTGACATTGAATAGTCAATACTATCAATGGGAACTTACTCGGACTTGTATCAGGTTAGCCACAAGCCCGGGGTTAATGTTTCCTTGACGATACAAATAACTCTGCTTAACACGCAGGAAGGTGCAAGTCTGCCTTAATACCTAATTTGATGTCAAGCTTTTCCATAATAATTTGTTCCTGGTGTACAAAATACTAATGGCTTGCTACCAAGTTCAATATTGAAATAAACTTGAAACGTGTAATAATAAGTCGCGTTTAGCCCGACATAATGTTTAGGACTAACTCGTAATCCTTCCTCTGGGAACGCAAGACTCGGCGGCAATCAATTCAATTTCATGCCATTTCTCGCAATTTCATGTCACAAGTTCATATTGCCCTAAGTACTTTTTATGCGCCTTGTACTCTTATAACAATCAATTTAAAAACTCATCTCAATCCCAAATTTAATTCACGGAACCCTCAAAATCTGTCACACGATGACGTCGTCGCCCCGGTTTTATCGCAATGTCGTCAAAATAAAAAAGAAGCGGAGCCATTCCGAGCTTATTTTCCATTATCAAGGGTGGGGTCTCAGAATACAGAACGAGCCAGAACCCGCGAGCGCGCCTAAAACAAGCCACCAATACTACACTGAAGACTGAAATACCTAGTGTAGTTTCGCGCAGTCACCCCTGTGCACGCAACGTGTCCTGACATATTGTACAAATAACAATATTAATTTTAATGTCTTAGGGTAGGTTTTTACAATATTCATACATAAAAAGTAATAAAACAATATTAATACAAATTATAAAAACTTAACCTAGAGTGCCGCCGGCAGCGAGGCGGGGCCTAAGCTACCGGTGGTCAGGGCGACAGAGAGAGGAACCTCCTGACTATCCGAGCCGTGTCCAGGAGTACCGCCTTCTGTATCTGACCCTTGACTCAACCACCTAGCGAGAACCTTTTAGCCGAAACGACTATCGGGACAGTGATCGTCGAATCAACAGGCCACATGGCGGTAACCTCGTGAGCCAAGTCAAGGTACTTGCTGACTTTGTCTTTATATATTGACAATGTTAATTATTATTATGCCGTCTTGTGTCGTTTCTACATACAGACAAATGCCGTTATGGCTTATAGAAAAAACAGGATAGGATTACATTAGTGTAAGTGCGCGTTGTTTTCAGACACAGTGCGCGGCGTGCGGATATGACTCGGCGCGGCTTCTGGTTTGTTTTGCATTCTGAGTGTGGCATCTTAAACGGGGTCGATGGTGGATTAAACTTTTCTAATTTCGCACCGATGAAGAACAGGTGCCGATCGAATTTGTAACTCTATTGTAGGTGGAAATGAGCAATTTTGGCGGAGTCAGCGAGAGATTAGCGCCGACCCGGATAATCCTGGTATCGGGCCCGAGATGTGACCCTCATATTTCATAATGGCCCTCCCCTTCGCTCCCCCGGCCCCCAAAGACGCTCCCTCCCTTACATTCGCCGATTGTTGATATGTTTATTAAGGCATGATCAGAACTTGGCGTAGTTAGGCGTGATTTGCACTTTGGGTTGTTCGTGTCGCAAGTTTGCGCAACTTTGATTGTTTAATAAAGTTTGATTATTGAAATAAGTTTGCTGTAGACGTGTGCTCGGTAAATGGATGATTTAGCTCCTGAAATTGTAGGTGCTAAGCTTCGTTAAATTTGTAGAGCTGTCATAACAAATCTTTTCTTTTTAATTTAGCTCAATTTTGTTCAAATAGACTTCGGTTAAGATCTTCAGGTACATCCCTCCACCGATCCGAGAAGCTTGTTCTAGGAAGGCATTTAAGCTAAAATTTAGGACACTTTTAATGAATCGCCAAAAACTTCAGGTCAGTTCCTGATGCCTTTTATTCATGCGTACATGTATAGTCTTTATTTGTCTCCTCGGCTACAAAAGATCATCATAAGTATAAATAAGTTGTAATTTTAATGATTTGTCGTTTGTTACTGTGCCCAGTCTATAAGTATTTCTTCTGTGTTTATGTGTGAGCCTAATTGCATTGTGTTCAAAATAGGCAATAAGTGTTGTACTAAATCTGCTTGGCAACGTAACGTACCGAATAAGCTGCAACTGTAGGTTCCGGCCGAATATCAGCGCTGTGGCAGTAATGCCGGCAGCACACGCTGAGTTGGCGCCTTTTCGCGGCTATGCCGTGACAAATTTCCGTGTGTGTATAGCTTGTAAGATATTTGTCTTGCTGCATTTGCCATAGTCATGGTTGTCGAATAAAGTTTTTTATATATCTATCTATTTCTGAGAATGCCGTAAGGATAACGGAATCATCCCAATAGAAAGGGATTGTCCAGTCCCACGAGTAACTCAACGAGTTAAACCGTGCCCGCAAAACAAAGCTACACAACCCGAAAATCTTATTAAAATAGCCGCACCGAACGGTGGAAAGCACGAGTTATTGGTTATCCGGGTCCGATCACGGGCGAGCCGGGCGAAATGATGTATGGCCGGATAAGACAATGTAGCGAAAAGGTACGCCCGGCTCGCCGTTTCGGGTCGACCTTTCAATTTCCTTGAGTGTCCGGGTCGGAGTCAATATTGCGGTCTTTATTTCTTTGTCTACAAGAGCGTGATGAGTTCTTAGGTTAGGTTCTTAATGTCGGTACGTAAGTCAGTTGTCGGCGAAAAGGAAAACGTGTATTGTAGTTACAGTGCTAGTTTCTTAACGTTAGTGTTTACGGCACTTGAGCGTTACTCACTTTTGTTACGATTGTGTTGGCCAAGCCGACTTATCTGGCATTTACTAGCAATAACTAAGTCTTGAGTGTTGTAAGTTTTCTGTCAGAATAAAATGAATAAACTGTCAGCCCTCTACCTTAAACTTGAACTGTCATAGAGCCAATGTCAAAAGGGTTTGTTTTTCATTGGCTTACCTTCACAAATACATATTCGAAAGAGCTGTCATAAATAAATGGTCGTTTATTTCAGTATTTTTTAGGGATAAAAATATGCATGTAGCCGTGATTTTGTTTCATTGCTTTGAAAATAAAGTTCATGGCTTACATTTTTGACATTATCTCTGCGACAGACAGTTCAAGATAGGGGACTGAAAGTTGGAGTGATTATTTATTATGAGCCGGCAATCAACTGTCATATACCAATTAAAATATTCAACACAGGGGCCACGTCTCCGTCCCTATCCTGCTAGACTCTTTACTATCTTAAATAAGCCTGCATTGCAGAGATACGACGCCGTCAAGAGAACAGTCACTCGAACCTAGTGATAATTTATGCGCGCAATAAATTTTCCAAGGGCATCTATTTTTACCCTCACTCCCTTACACATACACCATTTGCGATATTCGGCCGTGCCGACGTCGCCGTACCCGGGTATACCCGGCTATGATTGATGACCGGCCAAGTGGTCCGGATAAGACAATGTACCGGAAGGAACGACCCGGCCGGTACAAACTGACCGTACCCGGTTTATTTGCCAGACTGCCAACTGCGGGGCTATATGATGCGAGATAATGAACGTATAAGGGAAATGCTTTTTCAATATACTCTGTATTGCTGCTGACTGTATTACGGACTTATTTATAGCATAGGTATTACGCTTGTTGGAATTGTGTAGTTTTTGTCATGAGAATACTTTTGCGAGACTTCGTTACAGCCAAATAAGTCTGATGCCGGTATTCTTATTTAGGTTTATTATTTTGTTTGTTTTCATTTATTATACGTATCTATCTGGCACCGCTTGTTACGCTTTTATTACGAAATTGAAAAACTTTAATGAACCCATGAAAGTACTTGCTTGAAGTAAATTTAGATACCTACTATAAAAGTTTACCCAAGTAAATTGATTATGGATGCTATTAATTCAAAATGTCTTAAGTTCACAGACAGTTCGAATCGCACCATAGAGTTCGCTATTTATTACTTAATTACCGAACACGTTCTCAGAATCGCTGGCAGCGTATTGGAAACTGCTATAATAGCTTCTACGTACTCCCAGACTAACTTCACACTCTGCCGGCAGCGAGTTACAACTCCACTCCGACACTGCGAAGATATTAGTCTTAACAAGCGTTAGATGTGATCTCGCATTCGACAGATATAGTCGGACCTCTCGATTCCCGTTCGGGAACCCCGACGCGTCGCAAAACGTGGAGTAATTCAGAAGGTGAACGGTTCGCTTTAGACTGGTGGCTACTACACAGATACATTTCTATATATGTTTCCAATTGAAGTCCGTACACGTATCTTTGGATTGAAATCGTGGTCTATCGGTTTACAACGAGTTTTCATGGCGCAGTACGGGCCCGGTGTAGATATTTTACTTGGTGTTCCTCGGGTCTCGGAATATTTTTTGCGTTCGTAAGGCGATTGGAGAGATTGCATTTTCGTATTATACGTTGCATCGGACAGGGGATGCCGATTTATGATGAGAAGTTGGTGCTGCATTGTATGTAGTGCCGCCCGGTTGATGGAAATTTGAACGAAATGCTCCTATCTATCAAAGTTGGATAGATTTTGTGAATTTTGTTTTATTTTTTAAATCTCTGTCGACGTTACTTTAATTGTTAGCCGCCGGCTTTATAGTTTTTGAAATGTTTATGGCTTTGACATATATACAATAGGTAGATTCTTATAGTTCAGAATAAATATGTCTTCGTAATGTCGGCAACATATACGACAACGTACCAATGATCCGAAGCATAGTCGAATCTTTTAAAGTACATTCTCTAAGCACGTTCGCTGCCGGCAACGTTTCTAAGCGATTTTTTTTCTTTTACGGAGTATTTTGCTATAGTAATTTTACTGCACCTGTAAGAGTCTCAAACGAAAAACCATCAGCACCAGCGTTGTGGGATAACCCGCGTTCTCCTACGTAATAAAATTGCATTCCGTCTACTATAATATCAGTAATATTCTATATCCTAAGCCGGACAGCACACACACACGTACACCATCACAAAGACTCAAAGTAACACAGCTTGGACAAAGTATTACAAGCAAGTCGGACAAAGTATTGACGTCCGCATATTGCGAGCTCGGGGCGTACACTCGGACAAACATCGTGTCCGTCTTTTGTGCACCCGGATAACGTTGCACGGGAATATTTGAAAACGGATGAAATATTCCCGAGAGTTCAATTTTGAAGAGGAGCTGCAGCTTATATCATGACTGTATTATGTTTTCGCTTCAGATTATAGTTTTACCATCGTGCAGACTGCTAACTAGGGAACCCACTTGCATATAGTAACCGCTAAGGTGGAATGTGAGTCGAACGAAATGTTAAATTCCGTGGCTTAACGTTAACAAAGCATACCATACTTAACGTTCGTTCTCAAAGAAAAAATTAGTAATATAACGGTGTAAGACTATGATCCATCAGGCCCTATTTCACCAACTTTCAATTGTCAGTTTTTAATGACAATTCGTTATCAGCTGCTGACTTGAAGAGATTTTGTTTTAGCGCGCTTCATACTGGCCAATGAATGTAGTTCGGATTGTCATGACAAACCGACTATTATAAAGTTGGTGAAATAGGAGCCTACTGAAATAAACGGATCACTCTCGTATGTCAGTCGAGTATAGCTTGACATGTTTCGGACTAATCCGTAGTCCTTCCTCTGGGAGCACACGCCACGCCGGTGGCGAGACGTTAACTGCGCGCCGCGGCTCTGCTCGCACGGCTACTCGGCGCAACTGACGGCGGCTCACAACTACCCTCATTTTCATCGTCATTTTTATTATTGTCAAAAGTAGGGTAGCACACTACACTGATCACATCGCCGATCCGTTTATTTCACTGATTGAGTCTCACGGTAGTTTCATGTTAAAAATAGGAGCTTGTTATATCTATCTCAACTAATTTATATTAACCCCCTATTGTTGTGCCTAGCTGTCAACCAGCAAAGGATACAACACCTTGTCTGCCATTTGCGAAAAAAATCCAATACTTTGACCAAACAAAAATCTTTTTATAATGTGAATCAAAAAACGCAGACTAAACCGAATTCGACCCCAAAGCGTTAATTAAGTACCTACACCAAACTGGCCCAGTTAAGTGGCTGTGTAAGAACAAAACGAGGGTTTTGCAGTCTCAAAGGGGTGAAGTTATTTGTGAAATGTCCCCCTTATGGGGCCATTTCGACCTTTTATTTTCTCAATATCCTATCTCCCGAATTGTGTAGTTGTATTAACGCCGCTGTGTACGTTGATATAAGTTTGCTTTTGGGATTCTTAACTTGGAAAGATACGAGGTTGGGGAATTAAGAGGTCGATGTTTTGCTGATAAGGCCTGGTCAGACTGTGGTCTGTTGTGTTAAGGGACTTGTATGGACATACAATGGAATGAAATGGAATTGATTCGTAGGACAAAGGCCCATTAGATTTCCAGAAGCAATCTTTGAATTTAGTATTCAGATTTTGTGCATATTACAGTCAATGTGCACAATATAATATGAAGACATCCGTGTATGACTACCTAAGCTAAACTTAAGTCTACTATTTGTGTAAGCTATTAGTCAGTAGAATTTATATTATGGATCTGACTTTTAACAACTCTCTTAAACTTTCGGTATTATGTGTAATACTACAATAAAACAATGAAACAAATAAAAAAAAATATTTTAACGCATTCGCTGCCAGCTGTCAGGCACGAAACTTCTTCAGGTGCCACAAAGTATGAGAGCGGCACTGGGCAAAAGTCACCAAAAACGCATATATGCGTTGCCGGCAGTGACTGCGTTAAGAAACAACAAGCAGCGCGGGCCGAGGCAATGACAGCAACTGACTCATTCAATTGTTTTTTTCTTCCCTCGCTGCCAGCCGTGAACTTTATTAGTGGCCAGTAACTAAAGATAAACCTAACCAACCTTAATACTAAAAATGCGTCGCCCACACTAAGAACCTATATGACAACTGATATGACACTTCGGTGCTGAACCAGCCGTGAATAACCTTATATTCAAAATTCAAAATTTTATTCGGCAAATAGGCAGTTGAATGCTCTTTTATACGATTTTTTTTTTTAGTCTACCTGCGCTTTCGGATCGCTTATAGGTCGTCGTGTTCACAGAGCTCCAACCTAAAAGTCCCAAGCAGTCCGTTGTCTCCAGACGCGTAGCCGGCACCGGGGGCCTAATCAAACCAGAATGAAGCATAAGCACGGGAAGCACCGGAACGGCACCGGACGGTCTCGGACGAACTAAAAAGGGCACGCCCGACGCTCCCATTATTGGCATTCCTGAGGATGTGACGCCGAGGGCATTATATTATATCTATGGGGGTGTTGAATATTACTGCCGCTTTCGCTGATGCGCGACGTCGCGCGGATTGTTTTTCGTTGAGTTTTTTTTAGGGGCCCGTATCTCGAAAGGAAAAAACGGAACCCTTATAGAATCACTTTGTTGTCCGTCTGTATGTCTGTCTGTCAAGACCCTTTTTCTCTGGAACGCGTGGAAATAGCATGCTGAAATTAATATCAAATACTCGACCCTGCTGTCCCTTGAAGCTGTAAAAAATCAACCCTCTAAATCAACGCAATCAAAAGATACAGTCATTACAAAGGCTGTTTCCTTACAAATTGCCGAAATCCAAAAACCAAAAGGGTACTTCCTGTCCTAGAAACTTGAAATTAGGTATGAAGGTAGCTCTTATAGCACAACCACTCAGAAAATTCTCAAAATCTACATTTCTATGTCTGTCTGTAGGTTTCACAGACCAATATAAGATGACCTAACACTGCGTACATCTTGCTTAAGAGCAGGGCTCTGTTAACACTGGACAACTTAAAACACTGGGGAAAAGCAGCGAAATCTTTGTACGGAATCCTCGTGCGCGAGTTCGACTCGCACTTGTCCGGTTTTTTTTTTTGTTGGGTTAATCTTACTTGAATCTTCTACTTTCGTCTTCGTCTCAGTCGTTTGCTCTTGACAGAGCAGTCGTGGTCACGCGAGACGCTCGGTAGCGCTTTGCCACCGTGCGCCATCTGTCCCTTTCTGAAGTCGGTCTTTAGCATTCGTTGAGGGATTTGTGAGTCAACGACACACTTGAATCAGTGTGACTTATTTGTAGTGACAGGAATGAAGAGATTTTAATAAATGGTAAGCGTTCTGAAAAAAAACCTCGTTTATTTTAGTGTGCTGACCACGGGCCAACCACCCTCTGGACACCGCATCTTCTATAATTTACTTAGAAAGTCATTACGAGAAAAGCCGCGGTGAGCGGGGCGGGGGAATGCGTCGTAATTGGTTCATAGCTTGTCATCTGGTCGAAAGTGAGCCGCGATTGGTGGCTAATAAGATTTATAGGTGCAAATGAACATATGCGTTTCGGAAACGTTCGCCCTCAAATTTGGTGTCCAGAGGGTGGTTGGTCCGTGGTGCTGACTTTGTTTTGAGTAAGATTGAAGAAAATCTTTATCCTTCCTTATTTTTGACGTTTTAACTATGACAGCATAATTTGACGGAAAAGAACATTCCTAATTTCAAACAATTTTATCTTTAAGTGGCCCTAATATTGTAAAGGTTCCGTCAGCGAAGGGACAGCGGGTCAAATTGGAGCGTCCGACGTTATCGACTAAAATTATAATAATTAATTAAATAGCGTTTAAGCCCGGACACAAAGAATTTCGCTCTCTTTCCTAATTAAGGTTTTCTAATATATTTTTTATGCTACTAAAAAAAGAAACTTTGAAGCAGTGACTTTACATGTGACAGTGTGACAGTGAGTTTACATCGAGTGGCATCTTTAGGAAGTACATTTTTATACTTCAAAAAAAATATTGGTTTCTCAATCCGATTATTGTAGGTAGTAAGTGTTTTGTTTTGTATCAGAAATTTATCAGCAAACACTACAATGGCAAATAACGATAGATAGCGCTTCGCGCTTGCTAAATCTATAAAAGTTAAGAACCATCTCGTTTAAATTAGCCTTCGACTTAAAAAACTGCGTCCGAATAGGTCTATCCGTTTAAGAGCTACGATGCCATAAACAGACTTACACTTACACACGTGAAACTTTATAACACCCTTCTTTTGCTTTGGGTGTTAAAAAGTCCGTCGAGATCTGTGGTCGAGATAACTGCCCCTTATGACTCAACTCTTAATAACCAACTTAGAAAAGTAGAAAAACCCCCGACATTGTCATTTCAAAGTTCAATATTTGAAAAACGGCGGATTTTAATGAAACATAGCTAATCTAAAAACCATGTCTTTTAAACTTGCTTTCGATTAAAAGAAACTGCATCGAAATCGGTCCATCCGTTTGGGAGCTATGATGCCACAGACAGATACACAGATACACAGGTCGAACTCACATCACCCCTCTTTTTCATCGAAGGTTAAAAACAACAATAAACAACAATAAACTTACTTACCCTTTTAAGACACGTGAAGCGCAACTCCAAAGCTTTTGTGTTTAGAGTCAATAAAATTGCTCATAATCAACGTCGGACACTGGGAGCGATCCTCCATTACAATGGTAACGTTGGAAAACGTCACGTCAAACGTTTATGCTCCCATTCGTTGGCGTTGGTACGTGACTGGGTAAAGCGGTGCATTCATTAGCGGATACTGAAAATTGAATATCTATGTAATTTTGTCAAAGAATTGGAGAGGTTTTTAGATATTAAATGTTAAAGAATTAGATAGGTACTTATGTTTAAAGATACGCGGGTAGTAGGACCTTGTGCGAGGTCCGCCCGGATCGCTACCACCATCTTACTCGCTAATCCCGCCGCTAAGCAGGAGTGCTTACACTGTTGTGTTTCGGTGTGGAGAGTAAGATAGCAGATGTAATTACAGGCACAAGAGCCATTTCACTTAGCTCTCTAGGTTGGCAACACATATCTGCACGCCCTCCGGGTTGCAGGAGTCTATGGGCAGTGGTGATCCTTACCATCAGGCGACCCACTTGCCCGTTTGCCTTCCTCGTCGTATAATAAAAAAAGGATTAGTCATTTGAATTAACCATTAATAATATTAGAATTTAAAAGACAACAAAAGATTGGACTTGTGCTAAAAATTATGTTCTAAATTAGCAATGACATTTAAACCCTTTTAATAAAGCAGATAATTATCATGTTAAGTCATAACGGTACACATGTAAAATCACACATTATTAGCTGACCCTTAAAAAACAATGTACCTAATATAACCATAAAGAAAGAAAGAAAGTAGACATTTATTCACTTTCACAAGAAGACACACAAATACAAGCAAATACACACAATTTCACACATTTCTTCTCAAGGAAGTGTGTCCTCGCAAAAGTGAAACGGACTCAGCATTAATAAAGCTAAGAAACAACGCTATTGTAGTTTATACCACTATCACATAATGAGGGTCCTTAAAACACGAGTTTGTGTTTTTATGAAACCAGGTACTCCTCCACACGCACGGATTGAGACCAGTGAGCATTAAGCTTTAAACAAAAAAGCTTTGCCAGCAACTTTGGAGGTTCACTCCCTCAGTTCGCTCCATTAGTTTGGGACGATTTTTCCGACCCTCTAACTTTGGTTCGAAGCCCTTTGGTTTATTGGCGAGAATGTACCGGTTGGAAGTTGATTTACTTAATAATAAAATTCTAAATTTACAAAAAAATAAAAGACAGATGGAAGGTCTACCCTGAACTAAAAAACAATTACTTTGCTCACCCGCGACCACTAATGACAAATAGTTATATCTGTGCGGCAAATGTATGTTTCCATGCAACACCTCCGCCTCCACTGCTACACGAATCAACACATGCCACACAGACCCAACTATCACCACCACCACTATACTAAACGCTGACGCGTAGATATAAGTATTTGTCATTAGTGGTCGCGGGTGAGCAAAGTAATTGTTTTTTAGTTCATATATATGGACCTCCGCAAAGTAACGCCTGATTCAATAAATTAGGTCTACCCTGTCCGACAGTGGGACAGGACAGGCAAATCAATAATTAAATTTAGTTTAAATAGTACTAGCAAGAGTAGGTACTTGGTTTTGTATTTTTTTTTTTATGACATTGGTTATTTTATTTCTTCTATCAATAATTAACGGGTTACGAACAAAAACGCCCTCTCGCTGTGAAATAATGCTTCATATTAATGTTATCTAAATGTGTTTTTACTTTCGACCCCTGAACATTTTTCACTTTTGTAAAAAATCTTACGCCTTCTTGGTTACCACTAAAAAACTACACAGATGTTGTCTACGAATCATTATTCTCATCGATCAAAGAATCATTATTGTTTTCTTTGCACCTTTTTTGCTGTTCTGTTGTATTGTATTGTATTGTATTCTCTTTGAAATACAACTAGGTACTTACCGGTTTTATTCCAATAACTTCAATTCACAAAAACAAGTGACTGTAATTAATATTGCACTAAAAAAAATATTAACATCGCGGTCAACGCTCATTTGCCCAATTTAAAATGAGCTCAAAATTACTACCGTCTGTTGTCACGAGTTAATCAAAACAAAACAGGGAAAAGTTTTACGGACGCGGGTAGTTTCACGTAATTAACGCGATGAGTAACTGCTCCAGTAATACACAGAGGCCTGGTGGGGTACATTTACGGATTTTTTTTTTTTATTGACCGTTATTTTTTGTTGACTAATTTGTATAAGTGCTATGAGAAGGGGAAAAAATCTGTGGAATAAACATTAAGAAAAGGTCTAAGTACAATTTTTTTGCAGTCGTCATTATTGTTTTTAACCCCCGACGAAAAAGAGGGGTGTTATAAGTTTGACCTGTGTATCTGTCTGTGGCATCATAGCTCCCAAATGGATGGACCGATTTCGACGCGGTTTTTTTTAATCGAAAGCTAGTTTTGAAAATTTCAATCATCCGACAGCAATCCTCTTTTTGGTCTGTCTCGGCTCTGGTAGAAGTCTCCTTTAAACCGATTCATAATGACTTATGCACACGCATATACGATTTTTCAGCAGACGTAGGT
The DNA here is from genome assembly GCA_963691665.1 of Clepsis dumicolana. Lineage (NCBI taxonomy): Eukaryota > Metazoa > Arthropoda > Insecta > Lepidoptera > Tortricidae > Clepsis > Clepsis dumicolana. The sequence goes on along the minus strand of OY829512.1, from coordinate 3,143,457 downwards.
AATGTCATTTTATTCTGGCAATACTTTTTAGAGAAACAATCATCTTCACACCAAATAAACCAGGGAGGCAATTGTTAGACCGTAACTACCAAATAGGCCTTCTGTCATCTGAAAAGTCATGTTTGATTGAAACCAAACCAACCGCTTGCGAGTCTTATTAAACGTCAAAATTTTATCAGAAAACGTTGATAATTTCCCATAGATCCGCATGCCGCGGGCTTCGTTATTTTTCGATGAATTCAAATTGGAAATGCTTTTGTCCCGTTCAAGCGTTAATTATGATGTAAACGCTGAGGGGATTCTCGCTTTGAATTATATTCGCTGGCGAAATTAGTTTTCCCGTTTTGTCGTTCGACACGACGAAATTTCGGTGACGAATAAACTAATTAATCCACGCGAACATGTGCATAATTATTATGTTAGCAGTAATCCGTGTTCCAGACAGCACTACTAACCTACAGCTTTATTAAACCTTGGTACAAGATTAGTAGATTAGGTGACATAGATTTCAAAGTTTACGACTAGTTCCTATACTAAGCCTCTTACGTAAATTTTGACACTAGAAAACGTCTCAGCAAATCGACAGCGCCTCTAGCTGTGCGCATCGATAGCAAATTATTCTCATAGTATAAAGTAGGTATCATAATTATATTATATTGAGTGGGCAAGTGAAAAAACCGTGACCTTACCGTTACCTTAGCCGCTTAGAAATTCCAAGACTCGTCGATGCCCGAGTAATATTTTTCTTGTCTTTTGATCTCTGTAACATCATTACATAAATGAAAGTAGGTATGTTTGAATATTTTTTTGGTTTGAAAAGCAATTTTTTAATAAAAACACTGTATAATAAATTCGTTTAATATTCCTCCTACATTTCTTTGACGGATCGATCAGTGAGTAAACACAAGTCTTTATAGTGAGAAAATGAATACTTCCGCAGGGGAAATTACGAGGCGTTAGCGAAGGCTTTGTTTGCCGGATACTCATGGAATTGCTTGCTGATGAAATACAAGAATAATAATGAGTAAGTAGTTGTTTTACGCAGGCGTCTTGTTTTGGTGACACTTGGTAATTTTCCCATCGAATGTTTCAAGAGTGCCTGCGCGGTGCGTCGTAACTGTCAAAAAAAACTAGAGTTCAAGTATAAGTAGTTGAGGAAACTAAACGGTAATGCAAGCAACTGTTGATTTTTTTCGCAATTACAACCGTAATAAGAGTAATAACATGACAGTGCGTGTATGCAAATTCGTAGCTGATATGATTCACGGGAAAATCGAGTTTGAAAAAAAAGTATAAGGTTAGGGGCTGACAGTTGACGTGTAAAAGATAACTAATTATGGACTGGTAATTAACTGACAATTGTCAATTCAAAATACCTCATAAAGGGACTACCATCTCCTTCCTTTACCAACCCTGATGCTCACCCTTAATATTTTTTTCATAAGACTCAACCATTATGAAGGGTACACGGAAAGAACATGACATATCTGTCTAGTCACCTTTTTTTTTAAACGAGATTTTAGTCTCGAAATGTAGAGCACTCAATAGACTATAAGTTACCACTCAGTCACAGACACAAATATATATGTAACTTGTCTTTTTTATCACTTTAAAAAGAGATGTATAAGTAAATTACATCGTTCCAAACTTTCAAATCGCGACGACTGAAAAAGTTGCTAAGGTGACTAGACTAGACATATTCTTTCAGTGTACCCTTCACATGCTCTTGTAAAATGTCCCCGTCTCGATACTGTCTGCGAGTAATTGTCGCCACAGCCTCTCTCAGGACAATGTGGCTCTCATTCTAATTGCCGACTGCTTCCGCCTCCCCGCGGGTCGGCATGGCCATAGACTTTGGTATCCGCAGACCAGCTGTTATTAAAATAAGAAATAAATAAAATATCATGGGACAATTGACACTAATTGACCTAGTCCAAAACTAGCCAAAGCCTGTACTATGGTACTAGACAACGGATAAACATAACTTATATACAACACCAAGACCCAACACCAAATACCAAGATCCGAGACCAAACATTCGTATTCATCATACAAATATCTGCCCCGACCGGGGATCGAACCCGAAACCTCGAGCTTCATAGTCAGGGTCTCTAACCACGAGGCTATCTGGTCGTCAAAATCATTTAAAATCTGTATTCTTCTTTGTGCAAATCTGGTTCCGGTTTCATAACGACTTGTAACGTGTAATACAAACGGAAATCTCCTTTTAATACAAGGAGTTGAAAAGAGACTTCTGTTTGTATTACAAAGTTATTAGTTATAAAGCTACAAGTTACAAGCGTAAGTCTCTTTCTAACAAAAGGTGATAATGAAACTTGCGCTTGTAAATTGTAACTTGTAGCTTTATAAAACACGGCCCAGTGCTATTATTCTCTAAAGTTATTAATCGCTGTATCAGTTTTCGTTTAAGAAGTAACGAAAATTAGACTATTATCATCATCATCATCTTATTTAAGAGTGCTACTCTTGTCGATGCAGTCGTCTCCAGTCCGTTCTTTCCAATGCAAGTTCTTTCACCTCCTGATACGACACAACGTCTATCTTCTTTTTTTATTTGATACTCTATCCTCGGCCTTCCCCTTCCTCTTTTTCCTTCTATCTTTCCTTCTATAATTGTTAGTATCAAATCGTCGTGTCGTATCAAATGGTACCATTTTTCCTCTCCTAGTCTCTACCACATTCGAAATACTTCTTCCCTCCCCAACTCTTTCCAAGTCCCTCTCATTGGTAACTCTCTCTCTATTACCATAATGGTGTTAATATTCCACTGGTTTGCACAAAACTGTACGTTTCATTCGTACGCATTGCCAAGGAATGAAAACCGCTCACGTAATTTTTCCTGACAGATATAATCTCAAGACCTCTTCAATGCTAGAGTGAATAGACTGTCACTGAACCAAGGAGGATAGTATACGGAGTGTCAAAGCCCATACTTCGAATCGTTCCCCGCAGTTATCTTAAAACTCAGGCAATTTCTAGATGGAGCCAAGGCCAGCGGGTCAAATAATAACAAAACAGCGGTACGAATGTGTCACTCAAGCAAGGTAGATGGCGCTGAATGTAAATAAGAACGATTCAAAGTATGGGCTTTGTCAATCCGTTTACTTTCCATGATCCCTGTACTGAACCAATGCGTTGCACCTTTGGCCTCATCTGCACATTCCATCTGGTGGAAAATGGGTCAATAGCTGGTCAAATTTTTGTAAATAACCTAACCAACCAACCTAACCAACTTAAAATTAAAAACAAAAAAATTGACAGCAATTCCGAGAAATAATAAAATAGAATAGAATAGAAAAACTTTATTGTATAACAGTGTTTGTAGTGAATACATAAGGTGACAACAAATTGAATTGGTTTCAACAGTTTATCCATCACGGACGTACAATAGATATGAGTTACAGGATGAAACGTATTTGTATCGACGACACTAATTCTTAATAATAATTTCAATTAAGTATACATTATGGTACCACATTTAAAAATTCATTAATATTATAAAAAGATTTGCTAATTAACCATTTCTTAAGGGTACTCTTAAATTTGAGACTGAGACTAATCCAAAGACACCTCATACGTTGAAATCTGTCAAACGGTTTAGGCTGTGGAGCATGCCAAAGAATTAGACATACATGCATATATACGCTCGAAAAACATAACCGCTCCTTGGGCAGTCGGGTAAAAAAATAACACGTGCTCGAGATTTCGAGAATAACACTACTGATTGCAACCACATCGAAAACCCTCAGGCCCCCGTTTCATAAACGTGACAGGTGACAAATGACAACGACAGTTTGGTGTAGGTTACTGGCTTGAAAAGTTTTTTATTGCTAGACTTCATATTAACTTCGAAGTGTAGATCGAATTGTCGTTGTCATTTGTCACCTGTCACGTTTATGAAACGGGGCCCAGGTGTGAACAAGATACTCTATCGCGCAAGTGCAAAGTGGTAGGATACGAGACTTCAAGGGAACAAGTAGACTAAGTACTTAGCAGATATTTTTGTCACAGCACTCAACTTGGGTTCGCAGTCGGTTAAAAGTTTTTCAAAGTTAGCAACGTCTGTGTGAGAAACATGTGGCAGTGTTTTCATAGCTTGCTTCTATAGCTTTTTATGTTCATTCGCAGGCGTCAAAATTCAAAATTTTATTCAGCAAATAGGCAGTTGAATGCTCTTTTACACGTAATTTTTTTTGAGTCTACCAGCGCTTTCGGAAAGACCATGATTGCCATGAAGAATGCCCCGCAAGAAAATTGACACAAAATATTTTTTTCTAAAAACAAGTTACATTAGCTCTTACAACACACAACCACAGATGAATCACACAAAGAATCAATCAAAGAAGACGCCAATTAATTACCTACCTGATTAGGTACTTCATGAAATGACTTATCTTTCGTTTTTTAACCTGTAACCTGTGTATATGTCTGTGGCATCAGACCTCCCAAACGGATGGACCTATTTCGATGCGGTTTTTTTTTTTATCGAAAGCTAGTTTTATCGAGATAGCTCTTAGTTAAGTTACATCGGGTTAAGTTGAGTTTAAATGTCGGGGGTTTTTCAAACTTTTCTACGTTGGTTAGGTTATTTTTTTTATGATCCTCTGAAGTCCCACTATGCTTAGTCGAGCTTAGCAGAGATTACATTAGCCCTAAAACTCGCCGTTGTAGCAACTAATAGGCACTTTCAGTACCTATCTTCTATGACACGACATTAGAAATCGAGGTTGTGTCCCATCGGACATTGATCTAGGAAACTATTGGACTAGTTGATAGGTACGTCACCTTGGAATTGAGTGGCGCCGGCACAGTTGCCTGCTACATTTTCAAGTTAATCATCACCATAATTTTTGGTCAAAGACAGGTGTTGCGATAGGCCTTCGTGGCTAAAACTACCATCCCGCTAATATCCTAATCGTAAAAACCGTGATAGCCCAGTAGTTTTACCTACGCCCTTTCAAGCAGAGGGTCGAGGGTTCGAATCCCGGCTCGCACCTTGTGAGTTTTTCGGAATTTATTTATTGTAATTTATCACTAGCTTTTCGGTGAAGTTAATCAGTTCCTAATCCGCAGTGGGGGCCCGCGTGGGAACTATAGCCCAAGCCTTCCCATTCTGAGTGGACGCCTGTGCCCACCAGTGGGACGTAAAATGAGGCGGGTGATGATGGTGAACTTAAAAATCTCTCTTGTGTGTTTCATTTCAGGAAGACACGAATAAAAATTCAATATCAATTCTTACAACATGGTCCGATGAGTACATACCTCTCCGACCGCCTCCTGCCGCCCTCATTTTTTTTCAACGTCCCCCATTGCGTATAATAAGCCTAAAAGGCTCTTTGATTCCCCTCCCTCCCCCCCCCCCCCCATCAGAGTTTCCCCGTAGGTTTTTCGCTCACCTTTGACGGACTAACGTTTCAAAGTCAAAGTCAGGAGTCCACTTTGACCAGTGCCAGTACAAAGGTATCATTGTGCTTTGTGTTCTTATGTTCTTGAGTTTTTTCATCTGAATTTTACATATTTCAAGATCGAACCTTTGAGTTTTCGGACGCCATTATTTGGTTCACGGGATTCGGGGCCTTTTATGACGTGACCCTTTTCGAAGGTTTGATTGAGGATTGTGTGGAGATGTCGTGTCTTTTGATGTGTTTGTGTGGACAATTATTTCGCTCGATAGAAATGGGATTATAGTTTAACGACAATGGCGTTTGTTTGGTAGATTGAGAAACTACTGAAGAGTTTAGATTATCATATAACTTAAAAGCAGTTAAGTAATATCTAATTTCAGATTTTAAACTTCGCTTCTGTTTCGCGTGCGGTGTTCACAAGTATTAACATTTTTATTGTTGGTGAACCTTAATTGTTGAAAACTAACACATAGGTAAATTGCCATTAATTGGCCACTTTAGAAAATGTCATACAGTTGTTACTGACAAACAATTTTGTATGGCGATATTGAGGGTCGAGCACGACTTTACGAATGCTGCGTAACACTACGGTTATCCTATCAAGATCGAGAAACCTCATATTAAATTTTTGTTCCAAATACACTCACGGGCGGGCGCTGTTCCAAACGTCACACAAACTCGACAACGTTTACTATACGATTTTACGTTACGCAGTATTCGTAAATTCGTGCTCGACCCTCTGATGCGGCTCAGGATAGGGCGATGCCCAGCCAGTGGGACACAATTGCAGACTAAAAAAAAATACATTTTAATTTATTCACATGATATCAAAATTTAATTCTCTTACAGATTAAATTATTGGCGAGGTGGCCAGTTACAGGGGGTGGGCAGTAACGTGCGATTTAACCTAATTCTAAGTTCGATTCAGTGGGAAAGTTGATTTGTGTATAATACGTGTTCAACATACAATGACAATGCAAAGAAAAATTCGTTAAGCAGCTGGACTTGAACCAGCAACCTCGGTAATCCGTACCACGCTCCACCAATTAAGCTATACTTAACGTTGGTGTACCTAACGAATTTTTCAATGCCTTGTGTCATATTTTATTTGGAAGATCTCTCCTCAGCGCCATCTATGAGTAGCTTAATCAAGCAGCTCACCCACTACGGAACTTCTACAGTTACGCATTAGTGGCAAGAGATGGAGCTATTTTCTGAATCAATGAAAATAATCGATTTATTGATTATTTTTGTTTTTATTTTTATGAAACATTCATAGAATGAAATTCAACATACAATGACAATGCAAAGAAAAATTCGTTAAGCAGCTGGACTTGAACCAGCAACCTCGGTAATCAATAAATCGATTATTTTCATTGATTCAGAAAATAGCTCCATCTCTTGCCACTAATGCGTAACTGTAGAAGTTCCGTAGTGGGTGAGCTGCTTGATTAAGCTACTCATAGATGGCGCTGAGGAGAGATCTTCCAAATAAAATATGACACAAGGCATTGAAAAATTCGTTAGGTACACCAACGTTAAGTATAGCTTAATTGGTGGAGCGTGGTACGGATTACCGAGGTTGCTGGTTCAAGTCCAGCTGCTTAACGAATTTTTCTTTGCATTGTCATTGTATGTTGAATTTCATTCTATGAATGTTTCATAAAAATAAAAACAAAAATAATCAATAAATCGATTATTTTCATAATACGTGTTATTCACAGCAGTGACAATGTTATAAATGAACGTGGCTCCTACAGCGTTGTTCGAATCATCAATTAACGCACGACATTGCTAATGAGCTACGGGCGTCGCTTTATCATTTGTGATCGATTCAGTTTTAAATAGTAGGACAGTCATTTGAATGTAACAATGTAGTACAGTTGAATAAGCTTACTCCTGATTCACCATAAGTTTGAGTTGAATAAGCTTACTCCTGATTCACCATAAGTTTGAGTTGAATAAGCTTACTCCTGATTCACCATAAGTTTGAGTTGAATAAGCTTACTCCTGATTCACCATAAGTTTGAGTTGAATAAGCTTACTCCTGATTCACCATAAGTTTGAGTTGAATAAGCTTACTCCAGATTCACCATAAGTTTGAGTTGAATAACCTTACTCCTGATTCACCATAAGTTTGAGTTGAATAAGCTTACTCCTGATTCACCATAAGTTTGAGTTGAATAAGCTTACTCCTGATTCACCATAAGTTTTCCCTGTAAATGTCATAACGATTATTTCTTGTCAAGCAATACATTGTCAACTGTTCAACAGTTCGAGGGTGGTCGGACCTTGTGCGAGGTCCGTCCGGATCGTTACCACCATCTTACCCGTTAATCCTGCCGCTAAGCAGCAGTGTTTGCACTGTTGTGTTCCGGTGTGGAGAGTAAGACAGCCGGTGTAATTACGGGCACAAGAGACATTTCATGTTATCTCTAGGTTGGCAACGCATCTGCAGAACACCCTGGGTTGTGGTCTATGGGCAGTGGTGATCAGTTACCATCAGGTGACCCACTTGCTCGTTTGCTTGCCTTTTCTTATAAAAAAAAAGTTAAATAAATAAGAATGATTGATATGATGATTGATTGAGTTGCATAAACTACTATTTCTTTTGTTTCAGCTTTTTCTTAAACAACAAAAATTATACATTATTTTGCAAATTGCATCCCATTGACAAAATTTGAAAAAATATTTGTGTACCTAGTTACATAGAAGATGTAGCTATAATATGATAATTAAGTACGTTGCATGTTGTATTGATTCTTCACGAGAGACTTAAAATACTTAGGTCTCTAATGCCACCAAGTTAACTGTGTCACTGACTTCTGGAGTTAAGTTACCGCGTGTCAACGTTGGTTCGAGACGCGGTGCTAACTGGCAAGTTTGCAAGTTTGCTACTGAAACTGTATAGCTATAGAAACCTACCACAGGCCAGAGAGGGATACGCCACAGTTGACATATAGCTTTATATACTTACTCTGGATACGCTTACGAGTTCAGAGACCTGTTTTAAATGAGCTTGCGTGTATATGTATTGCTTATTTGTACAGTCCCGACTTAGTATTACGATACTTGTTCGTAACGACTTTTATAACTAAAATGTCGCTTTTGTTTAAAATAATAAACCTGCACATGTAGCACGGCGCGCCATTTTGTCACTTGTCGCGCAGTGCGTACCTTTCATAGTGACGGAATCAGTGAAGGACGCACTGAGTGACAAGCGACAAAATGGCACGCGTGCTAGCCCCCCTGCTGTTCCTAGTTTTATTATATAGAGGTATAACATTAATTGTAAAGTTGGTAAAATAGGGGCCTGTGGCCCTATATTTCTCCAACGTTACTAATGTCAGTTTTCAATGACAATTCGGTGTCAATTGCTGTCTTAAAGAGCTTTTGTTAAACGCGTTTCTTAATGGCAAAGAAATGTAGTTCGAATTGTTATTGTAACTAATGACTGCTTAGGTACGGCGTATATGCACAACTTCGTCATACCCAAGCTCTGTGTCATACAATATTATGCAAACACGGCACCTCTCATCACGCCCTGAATACGGTCTCAAGGTGAACCCATGTTGAGCGATAGCTAAATATGTACAGAAGATAAGCTATTAGCAGTAATAATACAGATACGCCTCTGGGCCCTTATTTAGCTCTTTTTAGTAGAGTATCTGAACGCACTTTGAAAATTTTACGTAACCCAACTAATATACATTATTGACACTCGGGACTTAATCACGTAAAAATATGTATTTATTTAAATACCTCGACGTTTCAGAAGTGACACGTAGAGGTGTCATGACAATGCGTGAAAATCGCGAAAGTTTAAATCAATACCTATAACCAGCTTAGAAAAGTTGGAAAACTCCGGACACTGTCATTGTCATAGTGATTGTGTGAACCGATTTTAATGAAACTTAGCTAAGAACCTTCTCGATCAAACTAGCTATCGAGTTTCCCAATTCGTTCTGGGCCTGCGTGGGAACTGGAGCACAAGCCCTCTCATTCCGAGAGGATGCATAAGGGTCGAGCACGACTTTACGAATGCTGCGTAACGTTACGGTTATCGTATCGAGATCGAGAAACCTCATACTAAATTTTAGTTCCAAATACGCTCACGGGCGAGCGCTGTTCCAAACGTCATACAAACTCGACAACGTTTACTATTCGATTTTAGGTTACGCAGCATTCGTAAAGTCGTGCTCGACCCTCTGTTCCCAGCATTGGGACGTAAATAGGCTGATGATGATGATGATGATACAAAACATTTGCAAATTAACCTCCGCAGGTCATTGAACCTAGAGTTGAATTAAGCCATTAGTTGTGTTCAGCTCATTCAAACGGTTTGTACAACGACCGGGTTTCGCTAGGATTTGCGTTTCATAATTAAAACTTTTTTAACGCTCTTTCCATTGTTAACCGAATACATTTAAATGCAGAAAACGTTTCGTTTGGTCTACGTGTCCTGTTTTAACGTGTTGAACTTTTATAAGTTGGGATTTAGCTTTTATCTACACATATATCATAAGTCCTCTATAATGAAAGAAAGAAAGAAATAAAGAAAAATATAATGCGTTCGGAAACCGTAGAAAATGACCAGCGTTGCAGCATGAGGACGCCTTCTCGCCGACAGCGCCACCCAACTACCACCAGCAGTGCCCTAAGCACGACTTGTCGAATCCTGCGTTACGTTACGGTTATCGTATCGAGATCGAGAAATCTCATACTAAATTTTAGTTCCAAATACGCTCACGGGCGGGCGCTGTTCCAAACGTCATACAAACTCGTTATAGTTTACTATTCGATTTTACGTGACGCAGGATTCGACAAGTCGTCGACGACTTCGATGTCGTAATGACTTTTCGATATCGAATTCGATGTTTCAAATTCGAAAACCAACGTAATTTACAATCGTAGCGAAATAAAACGAATCACTCACGTATAATAGTCGATTTCAGTCCGACATGTATAAATATTGTGATAATTTACAATTAAAAAAAAACAGTTTATGAAACGTCCGCTCGGTAAGTATGTTTGTCTACGATTAAAAAAAACAGTCAAATTCGTGATAGGTATGGGTATGATATGCCTTCGGCTTCTAAACCCATCTTAAAGTACTTATAATAATATGTGTGTAGATAAAGTAATGTATGCAACTCCACTGTAGGTCTTAAAACACTCGTGTGATCCTATTCGTGATCACACACGTGTTTTAAGGACCCTCATTATGTAGCAGTTGCATAAACTACTATTTTATGTCCGGTGTGACTATTTTTTTTCTTTGCATTAATGTTTTAGTGAGTATTTAAAAAGTATAATTGAAATACTCAACGCGGACAGGTTATATTAAGACAACACTACCTTTTGTCACGGATAATTGCATAGTTCCCGTGGGATAGCGATAATCGAATTCTACGCAAAGTCACGGGCAACAGCTAAGCAGTATTAGAATAAAGAACTACCACCATTTCACTGTGACATTAAGCCCCTACACAAAAGTTGCCATACAGTTCCTCTCATAAAAACTTCAACTAAAACCCCTAAAACTCTTTGCTTTTTGTAAGCTAAGCTTAGCATAGCTTAGTTTAGCTTAACGCGTCCAATGCGACATTGGGCTAAGTGACAAATTGTTCTATCCTTACACGGGCGGCGTCACGTTTAACTCTAGAAGGTCGTATGCGTTTGATTTTACCGATGCACTTAAGCCGTTTCAGTATGACAAAGCTTACACGGTCCGCGTCACGCTTTATTCTAAAAGGGCTTATGTGTTCGATATTGCTAATGTACTTAGGGCATTTTGGAATGATGAGCCAGTCTCGGCCCGGTGATTGATGGTAACTTTCAGCTAATTAGATAAGGGATACCACGCATATATCTTTGTGTTATAATGCGGAGGTACGTACGGTGTAAATGATGTGTTCCAGCCGGTAGTTGCGTAATTGTAACGCTGGCACTTCACTTGGGTGTCTTTGGCAGAAATATTCGTGACGCCTCTCTTTCGTTTTTCACCCGAAGGAGAGTGATGGAAAGACACATTTGGCACATGCTACCAAGTAAATTGCCAGCACAAGGGCAAACGCTATAGACGACCTGAGCCGTTACAAATTTACAAGCGGAAGTCTCATTCTATCACCTTTCGTTAGAAAGAGACTTCTGTTTGTAAATTGTAACTTTTATAAAACACGGCTCCGGTGCATGAAGCAGCCCCCCGACTACGAAGTGCAAAATTGGATCTTCGTATCGTGCCGTCCCTCTCAAGCTAATATTATTTAACACGAGAGTGAGCGGGACGATACGATACGAACTTCGATTTTCGAATTTCGTAGTATGGGGGCAGGGCTTGTATGAAAATCATAGGTCCCAAACGGAGGCGTACTGATTTGAACGCGCCTTTTTTAATCGAAAGCTAGTTTAATCGGGATGGTGTTTAGATAAGTTTCATTAAAATCGATTCAGCTATTTTTGAGACAACAAATACAAATATTCTTTATTGAAAACCACAGAACAGTACAAGGAGATTACAGATGGTAGACAATAGGCGGTCTTATCGCTTAAAAGCCACACACACACACAAATGTGAGACATTGAACTTTTAAAGGGGGTCATCAACTTTTTTAAGTTGGTTAGGTTAGGTTATAAAAGAGATTACTCTTTAAAATTAATATGGGTTACACTCGTGTCTTATTCATTTCGATTCCGCTTCCGCTTCCGCTCCCGCTCGGCCATCAGCTTAATCTCATTAGCGCGATGATTCATTCGCAAGCGCGCGCCTCGCTAATTGTGCCAGCGATCGGAGCAAACAAAATGTAGTATTTAATTGATGGATTCTTTCATTTATTAATACAGTAGCTTTTGTAGTGAAATAAGCTGATAAACTCATATAAGTCAAGTTTAGACCCATTGTTGGGCACAGACCTCTAAGAATGAGAGGGCTTGGGCTATAGTTCCCACGCGGGCCCAGTGCGGATTGGGAACTCCACACACACCATTGAATTGCTTCGCGGAAGTGTGCAGGTTTCCTCACGATGTTTTCCTTCACCGAAAAGCTTGAGATAAATTATAAATGAAATTTCGGAACCTTTCAAATTTTATTTCACTTATAATAATGTAGGTAAGTGTGTTATTATTTTAGTGTAATAACGTGTACCTACTTACCTAACTATAATGTGTTAAAAGCAAAATTCTATCAATATTTTTATAAATTGCAAGGAATTCTCTGAAATGAAACTTGGTATATCTAATTTGTTATAATGCAGACAAGAAGGTTTGTAACTAAGTGTTCATTCAATTAAGGTAATATCCCTTTTGATGTGTATCCCTTTGTTAGACGTTAATACAGTAAATTAAGGTTTAGATACAACTTCTTTTAAGCTTCAATAATTGTCAAAAATTATCGTTAGGTATAGGTACGCGGTGAAACTATAAATTACAAGAATTTTATGAATACTTACTGTCTGAAATGTGATATAATAGTAGTTTATGAAACTGTTTTACATAATGAGGGTCCTTAGAATACGAGCGTGTTTTTCACACACGTGTGTTTTAAGACCTAATTATGTAGAGTTGCATACATTACTTTATCTACATATATTGTAAGTACTATAAGATGGGTTCAGAAGCCGAAGGCATAATAAACCTTTTTATCGTAGACAAACGTATCGAGCTGACGTTTCGTAATGACTATTTTTTTAAATTGAGGCCCATTTTTAAATTGTATTATTTTTGAAGATGAAAACTGATTGTCTTAATAATAGTTATTTCTGAACTAATAATAGAGGAGAAGACTTATGATTATGTTTGTAATATATTATGATACCTAAACACGCGAAACTTGTGCTCACGCTCGTCAAGCTGCTTCCTTGTCAAATTACATCCATTCTTAATTGTCATAATAATTGTATTGAAACATGTAACAGCAAGCCAATAGTCTCAGCTCATTACTCAATACGACACGGTGTCGGTCGCCGGCCACAGAAATAAACTAGGTGATGACAGAGGCGACTTGTCCGCTAGGGGAATTACTGGGCGTCGTATTCATACATGTCGCTGATTGCGTCCTTTACTGACTCGGTGGGTACGAAAGGGACGTACTATACGATTCAAGAGGTGATTATATTGACTGAGTTCTTTAGCCGATCGGACGGTTAGATTTTAGAAGATAACATGTACAATACGAGGGCTGTTTGATAAGTACCCGTTTTCTAACTATATTAATATCACTGGTCGCAAATAAGTATACCACCTTTTTAAGGCATTTTACAGAAGCGGGAATATTAAAAAAAAAAATGGCATTCTTTTGTTTTTTATCTCATTTGACAACGATTCAGTGAAGACGTGAACTTAAAATTGTTAAAATGGAGAAAGAACAGTATCGGTCTGTAATTAGATTCTTATTTTTGGAAGGAAAAACATGTGATGAAATAAAAGTAACAATGCAAGCGGTTTACCATGAATGTGCTCCTTCTATGACAACCGTCAGATATTGGTATAACGAGTTTAAGCGAGGGAGAACAACCGTCTTTGATGAGGATCGCCCAGGCCGGCCAGTTGAGGTGACTACAGACGATATGGTTAAGAAAATTGAAAATATCGTTTTAGCCGACCGCCGAATTAATCTTCGAGAAATCGTTGATGCTGTAAACGTTTCAATCGAGAGGGTACAACACATATTAGAAAAAAAATTGGGTATGAAGAAAGTATCGGCGAGGTGGGTGCCGCGTTTACTCACGGAGGAGCAAAAACGGAACCGACTGACTACTTCGGAGCAGTGTTTGGCCGTGTTCAAACGTAAACCGAAGGAGTTTCTGCGTCGTTTCGTGACCGTGGACGAAACGTAGTTCCACCACTACACCCCGGAAATGAAAGAGCAGTCAAAGCAGTGGATTTTACCGGGTGAACCTGCTCCAAAGAAAGCAAAAACCGTCCCATCGGCTGGAAAGGTCATGGCGACCGTTTTTTGGGATTCGCAGGGTATTATACACATTGACTATTTAGAAAAGGGAAAAACAATAACAGGGCAGTACTATGCCAATTTATTGGATGAATTTGACGCCGTGTTGAAGGACAAACGACCCCATTTAAAAAAGAAAAAAGTACTGTTTCATCACGACAACGCCCCGGCTCATTCGTCCAGAGTTGTGTCGGCTAAATTAGCACAGTTACACTACGAACTATTGTCTCACCCCCCGTATTCTCCAGATTTGGCCCCATGCGATTTCTTTTTGTTTCCCAACCTAAAAAAATGGCTCGGTGGCAAGCGATTTGGATCAAATGACGAAGTCATTGCCGCCACAGAGGCCTATTTTAATGACTTTCCAAAATCATACTTTTTGGATGGTTTATTGAAGCTTGAGTATAGGTGGAACAAATGTATAGAGTTAAAAGGTGACTACGTAGAAAAATAAATGCATATGTACAAAAAAATTGTTTTTTTTTTTCCATAAACGGGTACTTATCAAACAGCCCTCGTACATACGTAGGTTGGTACCTACAAACTAGGGGTGTTACGCATATTCGCCAAGTCTAGGTAGTAGGGTATTGTCTGTCATTTCGTTGTAACGATGTGTAGGTATTATTCGGTTTTAACCCCCGACGCAAAAAGAGGGGTGTTATTGACCGCTATGTGTGTGTGTGTCTGTGGCAGATTTTTAAGCGGTGGTTCTTAGATAGGTTGTTGTCTTAGGTAGGTGGTTGCGGGTGGTAGGACCTTGTGCAAGGTCCGTCCGGATCGCTATCACCATCTTACTCGGTAATCCTGCCGCTAAGCAGTAGTGCTTGCACGTTCTTCTTGCGTGTTCCGGTTTGGAGAGTAAGACAGCCGGTGTTATTACGGGCACAAGAGGCATTTAATCTTAGCTCTCTATGTTGGCAACGCATCTGCAAACCTCTGGGGTTGCGGGTGTCTATTGGGCAGTGGTGATCACTTACCTTCAGGTGACCCACTTGCTAGTCGTATAAATAAAAATAAATGTCTTGGGTTTTCCAAGGGTAGCTTGAGTTATAATAATGTTCAATGGTGTGTGTGAAATTCCCAATCCGCACTGGCCCAGCGTGGGAACTATAGTCCCCATCATTCTGAAACGAGGCCTGTGCCCAACTGTGGGACGAGAATAGACTGGAAAAGGAATGAGCCGATCACATTGGCATTATCACGAATGACTGAATCTCAACATTGGAGAGAAGACAATCGGAAACAACAATCAATCGCCTGTTTATTGTTTGCGTTCGGCCAACGGGCTTTGTTTGTGAATTATTTAAATAGTTTAATTTGTTTGCCCACCTCTAGGGTTACCAGCTCGGCGAAAATACTTAATGTAGTCATCGGGGAGCGAAACTTTGATGCCGGTGACGTCATTATGATGCAAATTGACATAATAGGGTATTTTTATATAATATAAACAACATATTAAAATAGTGACAAAGATTATACAAATCGGCGAGGACCGAGCAATACCGCATAACCGGCATTCTTCATCATCTTTAACAACCAAAAAAGGCTACGTCATACGTCTCCAAATACGGATGCATAGATTCCATGCCGACTATGCATATAATGTGTTAGTTATAACAATTCGCAGTTCTTAAATTCACGAATGAAAAATACTATTTAAACGGTATACATTATTCTTGTCTCCGACAATTTTCTGATTAATAATGACAAAGACAGTTAGGTGACAATATTTTTATAAGTACTGGCCGTCTCAAGTGTCAATAAAATATCCGTAAACTAAAGAGGCCAGTAAGTTGTTAGTGATTGTCTATAATCTAGATAAAAACACTCTGTATGAAGCTTGACGTCATACGGCTGTCTCCGGCATCAAAGTATCGCTCCCTGGTAATCATCAACCTAAACCTAAAACTTTAATCGAAACAATCGAAAAACATATATTTTTTGTTAATTTATGTAAAACAATTTTGTTTGATAATTTATTTAGACCATCAGAAATCTAGAATAGCAGAATGCAGCGTATCGAATCCGGTAATTATCTAGTTTTGACAACCCTATTGCATTATTTATATTTGGTACGAGTGATAAGTTGTAAGCGAGTTATATTTAGGGGAAAATTTTAAATAAAAGGACCTGTTGTATGTGTGAGTAATGTGTGCTAATAAACATTATACTTTTGAAATTCGTAATAATATAACGTACCTATGGTTTGCAAACTCATTATTTGCTTATCTTTCAAGTTTCATTTCAAGTGATTGCTGAATTATACGTGCGTAAAATAAACGTATGTAGTACAGTTTGGTCTTCTTTATTACCTCAGTTGTGCATAAAGTTAGCACTTAGAACATGATTTGGGTTCGGGTGAATTCGTATTGATTTTTTTTTTTTGACATAAGAAGCACTATTGACAGCCGAAGTATTTCTAAAACCCGAATCGTACCTATCCTAAATGCCCACAATCTGTACTTCCTTCCGCGTAAAATTTACACTAGTCGCTCAGTAAATGCCAAACGTTGCCAATGCTTGCCGCTAGAGGCGCTGCCGAATTGCGCATAGTAATTGAGTAGTTTTCTTGTGTCGATAAACTAACCAACTTAAAATTAAAAACAGAAAATCCGACTGCAATTCTACTTTACCCTATGTCACTTCCACAACTGAGATGACTCCAAAGAAAGAAAGAAGGAAAGAAGGCATTTATTCACTTCCACAAGAAGACACACAAATACAAATACACATCATACATTTCTTCTCAAGGAAGTGTGTCCTCGCAAAAGTGAAACGGTCGCTGACTCAGCATTATGCTCACCTCATATGTTGAAATTCGTCAAACGGTTTAGACTATAGCGTGCCAAAGAATTAGACATACAAACATGCAAACATACGCTTGAAAAACAAGACCCTCCTTGAGCAATCTTGTAAAAAATAACACTATTTGCTGTTTGCGTGTGTAACTAACGAACGAAACGTCGGGGTCACCACACTGTAACTACTCGTTAAGCGAGATGTGTTCAGGGCGTGAATTTACGGGACAGAGAAATGATAATAAACGATTGAGTAGTTATCTTGTGTTTTAATGTAACCTTACACTGATTACATGGAATATACGATACAAGGGGGCTAACCAGGCGGGTATCGAGTGGGTGTCTCTAGTGCGCGGCCGATCGCTAAGGTGTTCCGAAACAGACTGACTGTACCGCCGCTCCGTACCCGCGTGGTTAACTAAAATGCTGACGAGGGTGTCGCCAGTCGCGACACTTGGTTATTTGCCGATCGCTATCTCTCGTCACTCGCACCGCCTCGTTAATAATGAATCGGCGTACAGGCCCGACAGGCGATTTGACGCGTCAACGGGTCAACCCTGTTTTATTATTAAAATTAAGTTAGCGATAATCATGTTTGCCCGGGATTATATCGATTGTGGATTTAGTCCGTGCCCTTGTATTTTGCAAATATGCGGCCACGTCCGGACATGAATAAAAATGTTAAAAATATATGTTATCGAAAGTAGCATTTTCTGGTTATGAACTTCCATTGTAATCTTTTTATTATGTAATAAGTATTATAAATACTTCGTTCTAAATAATCGTTGCCTGCAAAGCGGCGGATGCTGGGTCTCTAGTAGCATAATTTTTTGGTTTATCGTCATTTGCCGACACACGTTTCATAGCAGTTTCATTTCATCGCATTTTCATTTCATTGGAAGCTATTTTCTGACTTATTTTCTTAACCTTTTGATTTAAAAACGAACCTAACCTAAACTTACCTATACAACAAACAATAAAAAACATCCTGATTTTAGCAGAAAATAGCTTTGGATGAAATGAAAATGCGATTAAATGAAAGTAATAAAACGATTGTCGAAGAAAACGTCTCGATCGTGTTCGCGTTAACATTTCAATTGCTTTGCAACTTCTTATAGTAATTGACACGTCAACGCGAACGTGATCGAAACGTTTGTTGTTACATGAAGTTCACACCAAGCTCTGTGACATTTAGGCACAGGGACGACAGCGGCCTGTCGGTGTAAGCTTGCGCGCCGGCGACCTTACGATGGCACGTGTACGCATAGGGTTGACAGTTTAGTTACCGCGGCACAAGGAAATGATAACTAAATACTTAGTGAAAGAAGTTTAATTATGTAATGAAATATTATGTAAAATTTAATATGATGCATGCTTTTAAATTTTATTTTACATTAATTTTTGTTTTTTTTTTGACGATCTCTTTCTGAATTTCTCATATTTTTGACATTCAAAATGTGATTATTTTCAATAAGAAATACAGGAATCTATGTAATATAATGTGAAATTAAAATATTATTGTTCAACGTGTTCACACATTTTTGTAAATTGCTTGATTAATTATGTTTTCTATTTTCACGATATATTTTAAACATTTTATTATTTTCTTTAACTATCGCGAATATTCGAAATCGTACGAACAGTTCTCTCATAAAATCCAAAGGGAAGCGACCGTTACGACGTTACGGCGAGACCTCCGTTTTGGCGTTCGCGTTTCGCCTTCCACACCTCGCGCGACCCGCGCTCGCCCCCGCTCGCGTCCTGACACGGACATAATAACAACGCAGTAGTTTACTGCACACATGCGTCCGTGTCGTTTCTATTTACCTTAGTATATATGTTCTTTGATTGAGGGTTATTTCTAATGCAGCCTCACTCGCAGCCTCAAGCGCTATTGTCACTTTTCAGTTACTAAACGACAACCTATTTGACACTAAGAAACAGCCATAAATAACTTATAGTCTTGTGTACAATAGTATAATTAAAATAATAATAAAGTTTTATTGACAATACAAAACAAAATCAAATTGAAGTCCCTGACTTCTGAGCCAGGTTGAAACCTGTGTTACAGAAGTCAGTGTCCTCTCCCAACAATGCGATACATTTTGCCTTAAGTATATACTAGATGTGTATGTGGTTGTGTATGTGTGTGTGTTAATTAAAAAATCTGTGGCGATATTTATAATCGTTTACATTAGCATTAGAGTTGACTGCTTTTGTAAATCAGACACTAAATTTTGTGTATTTTCTTTGCAGATGCACCATCCAATTCAGATGAAACCGGCTGACAGTGAGAATAGAAATGGTAAGTGTTTGTTATAAAGTACTCGTCAACTTTTTAGTTAGGCTCGTATGTTTTCAATATGAAACCATACTTACATTTTATAGTGAATTAATCTGAGGGATTGTTAATTGTTTTGCTATACAGATACCTGAGTAGAAGGGTTAAAAAATTGTATTCAAATTTAGCCACAACCCTTTTAGCAGTACCATCTGAAAAATAGTGTTTTTTTTACCATATTTTTAAAAGAAGGGATTCTCTTCAATCGACAGTTTTAGCTACATATTCATTTAGTAAATAAATTCAACTTAACTGGTAGGCTTGCAACGTTCGTAACTTTGGGAAGCTTGAAAGGAACTTATTTACTTAGTAGTTTCTAAACAGTCTTACCTGTCTAATTCACTATATTTCAGAGCCTGTAGTGTAATTTTTGACCTAACCTGACCTACATTTTTTTGAAATTTTTTGACACATTTTATATATTTTTGACATTTTGTGATTTTGACATTTTTGACATTTTGTGATTTTGACATTTTGCAACTTTGACAATACGCTCCGGGGGGAACAAAACGTGTCGATGGCGTTCGCGTTAACGTCTCAATTACCTTATGAGCTCCTCTAGCGGCACACATTGATAGCAAACTATTCTCATACCTTAGTAGAGGTATTTGATACTTTAACGCAAACGCGTTCGAGACGTAGGTATTTCCTGGTCGTTGATTACACTAAGCGCCCTGCGCGTTCTCCTTGTGTTTAGCTAATTGCTGATAGCGCGTTCAGCGTTTACCGTATGACAAATCGATTCGGACGCTATCGTTAACTATCGCGTTACTCGCCTGACAATGGCTGACATACAACACACCACTAAAGTCCCTACAAACCACTACACGGCACTCGACTGCGCGCGACCAGCGGCGCGGCAAACGGAATCGCACTCCATTGCACGGTTCACACGGTCAATGTACTACGGTGAATTAGCTATACGCGCAATGAATTAGGTTATCTGATAGCGTGGCCGTAACGACTACGTGATAAAGCCGGGTTGCTCACCGTACGAAGACGCACGTGGGGTGAATATAACACAACATGCACACACACGCATGCAAAACAGGTGACTTATTCTGACGGATTAGATACGTATTTTTTTGGAAGTAAAGGTGAAGTATGTTATAATAGGTACTGAAGTTAGTAGTAGTAGATAAGTTAATATAGAATTCTCCACCCAAGAAAACCCTGTTTAAGTAAACAGCATAAATGGTTTACTTACATCTTTTTCTGACTTCAAATTAATTTTGACAGTTTTTTTTATCATGCAACTTTATTATCCTCAAACGCCAACTTTCCTCCTAACTTGTTGCCATAATAACTTCTTATCATATGCAAACACTAGATCGTGCTCGTAAAATACGCTTTATAGCGGAATTTATCGTATGCACATCACATTTTACGCCCCACGGCGCTTCTGTCGCATACTGTCTTGAATGTAATCTCGACTTCTAGGCGAATATTCGGTATCGATCAGGTGTATACTGACAGTAAAACAAAAGCACTAGTTGATAAAGTCGACTAGCATTGAACTCTCTTGAAAGTGCAGGGGTTCTAGTATAATTTTTGAGACAAGAAAACGTTTCTATTGCGTTCGTGTTACCGTCTCAATTGGGTAGATACTATGAACAAATTGGCAGCGCCCGCAAAAAATAAACAAAGTTACCACCTTAAAATATACGTGCTACTAGAGCACGTATATTTTAAGGTGGTAACTATGTTTATTTTTTGGTCCTCGATTAGGTACACTAGGTGCCCTATTTCATGACGGCTTCTAACTTGTAATACAAGCGGAAGTTTCTTTCTAAAACCTATACTTGAAAAGAGGCTTCTGGTTGTATCACAAGTTGCCGTTATGTAATGCCTATAGTGCCCCGCCGCTGTGAAGTAAATCCCGACACGTTGCACACCTATGAAGTTTCTGATTATTGACAGTGTTAACCATAAGAGAAATATGCTACAATTGATTGCTGCGTGTGGCATTTTTTGATAGTTGATAATCAGCAGAATCCCTTAACTTTTAAAAATAAATTTCCTGACATTTTGTGGCATTGTTCATGTTCAAGGAGCATTATTGTATTTCTTATATTTTTTATTTAAAAAATGCTAACAATTTAAATTTTTCCCTGTCTACCTGACAGAGGGCAACATTCCAGAGAATTCCTGTCATCTAGCATCCCCAACCCAAGCAGGGGGGCTAGCACGCGCGCCATTTTGTCGCTTGTCGCTCAGTGCGTCCTTCACTGATTCCATCACTATATGAAAGGGGCGCACTGCGCGATAAGCGACACAGTAGCGCGCCGTGCTACGTGTGCTGTATAAATTTACGAAACAATCCTACTCTAGTCCGCGTAACGGAATACGTCCCCACTGTCTATTTATACATTCGTCCAGCGGATTAGTCCTCAATTCGATCGGCCATCAATCGCGAAGCCAATAAGTTGTATGTGTCCGTGACTATAACTCTTTAGCATTCGTTTATTTAACGTGTATTGGACGGCGTCTGTGACTACGAGTATCTTTACTCGATCTTCTAACTGTAGTCGCGTTTCTTTTTTCCTATTATTGTTTAGAGTTCTATGGTAAGTCGCCTATTACTGCCCTCCCCCCTCTGTAACTGGCCACCCCCCCCCCCCTCCATGTAACTGCCCCCCCCCTGTAACTGCCCCCCTGTAGCTGGCCACCCCTCCTGTAACTGGCTACCTTGTCAATATAATTTGTAAGAGAATCAAATGCTCATATCATGTAATTAAACTAAAATGTTACCGAGCCAGAACTGTTACCGAGAAAATTCTGAAAGTATTGTCCTCAGTATCGCCATACAAAATTTGTGGACTGAGGGTCGAGCACGACTTTTCGAATCCTGCGTAACGTTACGGTTATTGTATCGAGATCGAGAAACCTCATACTAGATTTTAGTTCCAAATACGCTCACGGGCGGGCGTGTTCCAAACGTCATACAAACTCGTTTACTATTCGATTTTACGTGACTCAGGTTTCGAATGTTCGTACTCGTGCCTCAGTAACTGGATGACTTAAAGTGGCCAGTTAGTGGCAATTTACTTTATATGCATACTTTCTATTATTCAGGAGAATTAGGCAGTTACTCTATGTATTTAACCTTTACACTCTTATGCGTTATTAAACAGGTTGTGACTGCCCGACAAAATATGCTATTTGTCGTCGACAAATCGACAATTTTTTTAAGCCCTGCCAGGTCAAAAGATGATTTATTTGATAGAGCATCGGCTCGAACACGAAGATTGTCAACAGTTGATGGTAAAATTTAAATAGACTACATCCACTGGATCTTCCAATGTGTAGTCATATTTTTTTTGTTTTTATCATTGTTTAGAGCACTGTGCATATAATACATTCTATTGTTTATCTAGACGGTTAGTTAATTATTGATCTTATGTTGTTTACATTAAAGTTCGTTAGGACTAAAGGAATAAAGGTAAGAACAGATTACTTTGCTATTTTGACTCTAGTAATTAACATAGAGTTTAAATTTAATCAATAGTATTTATTTTAAGCTCTGACAACCACAAATATAATGACACAAATTTCCTGTTTATTTAAATAGACAAATACGCAAAATTATATTTTGATTAACACTAATATCCAGTACTAATAAACAAAGCACTGTTTACGAACATCAAATTAATTGATGATTTCGTTCTGGTATACATTTATATTGCGGTAAATGTTTCAATAAGCTTTTGATAAACACTTTCATATCGTATTTACTGTTATAATCAGACCCGTGGTGAAAATCAAGCACTCAGCTGCCTATTTGCTGAATAAAATTCTAGACTATTCGAACAATCCTAATAATCTTACAGAAACTTTGTATGTTTGCGTGTTTCAGAATTACACAAAAACGGCTAAGTATACCCTAAATTAAAACGTAACCGAACATATACCGATAGCCGAATGCTACGCGGACGAAGTCGCGGGGAACAGAGGGTCGAGCACGACTTTACGAAAGCTGCGTAATACGTTACGGTTATCGTATCGAGATCGAGAAACCTCATACTAAATTTTCGTTCCAAATAGGCTCACGGGCGGGCGCTGTTCCAAACGTCATACAAGCTCGACAACGTTTACTATTCGATTTTTCGTTACGCAGCATTCGTAAAGTCGTGCTCGACCCTCAGAGCCCCGAGAACGAATATTCGAATCCTACGTAACGTAATCGAGTAGTTGTTAACGTTATCATAATCGTCATCGAGAAATTTCGTATTATATTTTGTACCAAATACGCTCACGGTAGGGTACTGTTCCAAACGTCATAAAAATTTTGCCGTTTTAGCGTTTGGACAGGTATTCAATATATTTGTTAACCCCCATCGAAAAAAAAGGTGCGTTGTCTTTGTTTATCTATGTGTATGTATATGGTACCGTAGCACCTTAACGGATAAACCGATTTCGATGTGGCTTATTTTAATCGAGAGCTATTTTAATCGAGATGGTTCTTAGCTAAGCTTTAAAAAATTTACTCAACGGTTTCTGTGACATGAGACTTTGAAATTAAATTTTCCTGTGTTTTTCACCTTTTCTAACAGCCTTATCACACTAGCGATTTGCGAGCGAGTTTTGTATTGAGGCGATCACGCAGCGTGTTCATCGCGAGCGATATTAGTATGCAGCACTCGCTCGGAAATCGCTAGTGTGAAGGCTGTTAGTTTTACATATTGTAATGTAATTGGATAGTAGTATGTCTAAAGTACTTTTAAACTTTGTTAACTACCCTGCCTCTGATATTGTTTGCGTCCTTGCCGTCGTGACAAGTTAATAAATTTTGTCCTAGTCTCATACGAATACAGAAACAAATGAACTGCTGAGTCTGACGTTGTGTTTTGTCTGTCTAGTGACTAGCCGCTTGCTCAAACGTCTATCGGCGGTTTAATCCCGGTGGTGTGTGAACAAGGCATGTCGTGTTGGTAAGTCATCGCACCTGAGTGAATGATTGAATGAAAGAGCGGTTGTAACACTCGAAACGAATCTTATTAGTCACCGGAGAAAAAGTTACGGATTTTCTATTTTTGAAAAATTGTTGTATTTTGTTTTTAAATCATTGTATTATAGGCTAGGGCATAAAAAAGAAAAAAATCTTTTGGAATGTGCAAACGGAGCTCTGATACCTACCCCACTTGACCTAGTGACCCCACTTTGAAATTTTAAGATCCCTGTTCAGACCCTGTTGCGATATTTTTTTTGTTTACAAAATACTTGGGTAAGCATTATCTAAAATTGTTCCAAAAGTCGATAATCATTATATTAAGTAGTTCCTCAGATAACCAGCTGTGACGGACAAACAGACACACCATAAGGAACTCTACGTTGACGACTATGGAGATTTTTGCCGCTTGGTTCAAAATGGTTCTTTCACTTACGTTGTAATAGGTTAGCAATTAGTCCCGGTGGACTACACATCAAGTCATGATACCCACCCGATTGAAGATAATTGGTGAACTAAGTGGCTATAGTCCCCACTAAAAGAATCAGACTTGTAGAGTCAACAGCTTAAGACTTTCCTCGGCCGTTCCCGCTTCCGCGGAAGCTATAGGCAACGTGACAACAAACCGGGTACAGGACGGGAACGCACCTGGAGTGGTGCCGTGGAAACCGTGTCACGCAGGACGGGGCTCATTAGCGTCGCGACGGCGTGGTGAGGGGGGGGGGGGGGCGGGGGGGGGGGGGACGGTTGACAACACGAAGGATGACTGATCGGCCGTCAGCGCCCGCGCACCTCGGCGCACCGGCGCGCTTAGTCGCGTCCCTGCCGCGGTTCAATGCAGACGTTATGTGTAGTGCATGTGAAGTGAAGTGATGCGGGGTGACACGGGCGGCGCGCGCGCAAAGGCGGGCGCGGGGCGATCCAACGGCGGCTACCCGCCTATCAGTGCCGCCTATTGGCTGCCTCCCTCGAACCCGACGCCCTACCACGTGCCAGGTTCGCAGCATGCTTGGAATTGTGAACACATTTGATGTGACGTGAATCATTCGATTGTTCTTTTGCTAATGGCATCCGATACCTATTTTGGATTGCGATATGCCTAAGGGTTTTGCGTTACGTTTTTTTTTTCAGCTACTACTTAGGTACTCTTGGCCTGATCAATTGCTTTCAGGAGTTGGAGTTATGTTTAGTGTTTTACAATAGATTTTCCCCGTTGTGCTCTCTGACTAATAATGAGAGTTAATTATCCTCGTAATTATTCAGTCACGTCCAATAGATTGTTTTTAACGTCGTGCTATATGTTACTGTTACAACTATTCTCATTTATATTGTATTCAAATATACATTGCGTCATTGTTTTGGACCGTAGCTAAATTTTCACTCGCTACTCAAATCAAACCAACCACCTTGCATTTAGTGGTTCAGCTATTTAACAAATCTATTGGCGTTTCTAAATCGTTGTCGTTCCGAATCGTATTTTTTCGCTCGAAAATCGAAATCGCGTTGACATTGACCGATATCGCTACACGCCGATTTAAAACCGCGAAATGAGGCGGTGTAACATTTTAAATGCTATCCAAAGATTTGTTAATCTTTATCGTCGACAACACATCGGTTATTAGGTACGAAGAGATTGAACAAAACAATCCGTGCTATTGCCAACTAGGTTTACGGTTTAACAATCGACACAATATTGGTCTGTTTTCTTTTGATGCCCTGTTTTATTCTCCCGCAGAAACTTCAATAGATTTTTACAGCTGAAAATTTATTGCTCACACTTACGTTAAGACGTTTTTCAGCTATCGTGGTTGTTGATGGACGGATTCTTATCGCGTTATATGACCTCAAACATGCTAACAATGACTAAAGGAGTACCGTGGGTAACCGCAAAATACTTCCAGCATAGGCACCTATACCTACTTGCTTGTACGGGGGTTTTCCTCGTGATGTAGGTACTTACTTGATATTTTATGGTTTACGTATTTCACGTGACGTGACGGTTTTAAAGGAAAAAATATGTTTTTCTGTAAAATTATTAAGTTACCATTACGGCTGTATTGTTTTTATCTATATACATTATGTTTACTAGTGTCTTTTCTCTGCAAAAAAATCCTTCTTTGGCGTGTGTTTTTGGAAAAACATATGGATCTTGCGACTCAAAGTTTAGCGGCTCTACCAACAGAACCTAACTTGCTATATAATGAAGAAACGAAATGTGTACTATTTTATTGTATTGCTAAACGAATCAAAAAAATTGAGATGACTGTTTTTAACCGACTTCGAAAAAAAGGAGGAGGTTCTCAATTCGCCAGAATATTTTTTTGTTTGTATTGGTATTCTTATATTGAGTAAATATTAAAAAGAAAGCGTTTGTTTTGACGCTCTATTTTCGAGTCACCGCCCAACCGTTTCATTCGTCGTTTGAATCCAACCAATTACTTTCTCTAAGAATTCCCTAGGAAAAAAAAGATGTTTAAATACCTTAGTGAAATAAACGGATCACTCACGTACATGAAATCGCGTGTAGCCCAACACATGTTTTGGACTAATTCGTAGTCCTTCCTTTCTGAGCGCACGACTCAGTGGCAGCGAGACGCACATAGAGATAGTAGTCGCGCGAGCAGGACCTTGCCACGCAGTGTGCATTTCGATGCCGCGGAGTCGTGCGCTCCCAGAGGAAGGACTATGAATTAGTCCAATATGTCGGGCTAAACTCGACTTATATACTTGAGGGATCCGTTTATTTCACTATGATTTAGTCTCACTGTAGTTGAATGTTGAAAATGTTTAAATAACCTAAAATTAGTACAAGAATGCACTAGTCTAGCGTTCTGTTGTTATTGTCATTGCCGAGTCGGAGCACGATTTGATTACGGTCGACCGAAATAAATGCAGTTTCCTCGTCTAGTGTAGGGCCTTATTCCACTCGCATGGGTGATTTGGCGGCAGGGCGTATGCGAGATTTTTATTTCAGTGGGTCGCGCACGAAGTTTTCGATACCTGCGTAACGTTACGTTATCGTATCGAAATCGAGAGACCTCATACTGAATTTTAGTTCCAAATCAGCTTACGGGCGGGCGCTGTTCGAAACGTCATACAAATTTCTCGATAACGCTTACTACTCGATTACGTTACGCAGGTTTCGAATATTCGTACTCAGGCCTCAGTTCTCGGTTTTAGGACGAATTCTCGGTAACCGTATGGTCAGTGCCGGACTATGAGCGCCGGAAATTTACCAACTGTCGTAAGTTCGTTTTATCAACTTTATGCGTAGACTTTATGTTACAAACGGCAACAGATGATTCTCCTAGTACCTACATAAGAGTAGGTACGTTTTATTCTCTAAGATTATTAGATAGACAAAACCTGCAAGTTTCATTACATTGCGATGCTCATCCGATTGCTTGTAACTCTATAGCTCCTTAACTCAGCAATATAAAGCCGCATGCACGTTCTTACTGGCATGTGTTTACAGGGATACTGAAATCCAAGTCTGGCTTACGCACGGCTGGAATATCACTTTAAATGTGCCGAATAGAGACCATGCTGAGATATTTGAGAAGGCGACTTGTATCAGCAACTCGCTATTTGGCAAATACAATCTGTGTTTCACTATCAGTGCCTGGAATACAGTTTAAAATGTACTCAGTTTTCACCATTAGAAATAGTAACTACCTTTAATATTATTAGGTATTTGGTGGCTACTGTTTTTATGTACTTACTTTAAAAAGTAAAGGATAATCGAACAATCCGATTCATCACAGAATGTTTCCCCAGTAAATTTTCACATAGTAACGGTGAACACGATTTTCCTTTGTAAAGCAATGCAATGTCACTAAGGCGTTTACTGTGAAACGATTCCGCGATGGGTCACTTGGGTCAGGTATCAATTTTATTGACTACGAATAAAGAAAAACATTAATGTCAATAGGTATATAGTCAAAAATACAACAAGACTAAAAACTATGTAAGTAAGTACGTTAAATTAACCTAAGGCTAACCTAACCTAATCTACGAGTAAAAATCCCCCCCCCCCCAGGTCACCGTTACCGCTCATTGTGCCAAAAAAAAAACTTTATTTGGATAGATACGTAATATTAATAGCTGAATAGCCTAGTGGTTAGAGACCCTGACTATGAAGCTTGAGGTTCCGGATTCGAATCCCGGTCGGGGAAGATGTTTCTTTGATGAATACGAATGTTTGTTCTCGGGTCTTGGATGTTTGATATGTATATAAGTATGTATTTATCTATATAAGTATGTTTATCCGTTGCTGGGACTAGGTCAATTGGTGTCAATCGTCCCCGGACATAAAACAAATACACTTGTAACGTTAAAATACTCTAAAAACATCTGTCCGGAATATAGTCGTGTTAGCAGAACACCTGAGCACGTATCCGCGCAGATCTGCTTCAGATAGAATTATCTAAAGTATCAAAACTCCTAAAGCTAGTAAAGTATGGTAGATTTTCGTAGCGTAGGGTTGTCATCTGATACAATGTTTGAGTATTGGGAACCTAAGTCCCGATAATGGTCAAGATTAGATCTATCATGTTTATAAGCGTTATAATAATCATACGTATATACGTGTGTACAAAGTATTTAGCTTCTAAAAAAAATTTACAAAATCAATTGCTGAGCTAATTCTGTGTACCATTGTTTTAAGTTGCTTTTAATTTGATTAGTTGTTTACAATAAATGCGTGAAGATGAGAACTTTGCTTGATAATCTAAAATTAATGTTTAATAGTAATGGAATGAGGATACATGGACGGAGATTGGGGAAGGAGAAATCCAAAACTTAACATAACCAATGTCCAGTTCAATACCTTCTGAATACTTATTGTCATGAGCGGTAGCCTATTAACCAAATGAACAGTATTTGATTTAAAAATATAACGCGACCGTAACTATTCCCTGCATTAGGTACATTTCGACGGTACTCTGACTCAGCCTCGTAAGTATATAAACTTTGACGAAATTGGAATAACCCTCTAGACCTCAGTGAAGAGACATTTGGTCGCCGGGTGAAAAACCTTTTGATGGATAACCCTCTGTATTCTGTTACTGAATTTTTAGATATTTTTTCATGACATTGTTTTATATTATATTATTGATTTTGTTCCTAATGTAATTAATTATGCTATGACGATCCCTATTGGAGATATGTTTTTTATTTGTAGTGTTTTTATAACATTGTTTTATTGACTTCATTAATTTGTTTTTGCCTTGACAACTCCCTTCTGGGGACGAAACTATTTTTGACATTGTATTATTATTCATTGTTTTATGACTTATTATTCTCGTTTGTTTGTTTGATTTTTTTGACGATCTCAACAAAAATTCTTATATTTTTGACATGTAGTTTGTAATTGTAATTTTAATGTTGAGTAAATAAATAAATCTAAAAAACATGAAACTACCGTGAGACTCAATCATAGTGAAATAAAAACGGATCACTCACAACCACAACTCACAACTCGCTGTCAGCTGCGTCTAGTAGTCGCGCGAGCAGAGCCGCGGCGCGCAGTGTGCGTCTCGCCGCCGCTGGGTCGTGCGCTCCCAGAGGAAGGACTACGAATTAGTCCGAAACATTTCGGGCTAAACTCGACTTATATACGTGAGTGATCCGTTTTTATTTCACTATAAATATAAAAAATCTGAATCTAGACCGCGAACCTAAAGTGGTTTTTGCAATTTCGTTAAAGTTTATGTACGAGGTTGAGTACGACAACTTTACATAAAAATCATCGTAAATAAATCAAGTTTTCAGCAACCCTGTGCCATTGTAAAATCTGTTTAATCTTAGTACCATCTGATTAATGTCCCGATGCATTCTAATGCCTAGTTGAAGCCGCAGAGTCCGTCTGCCTTTGCGCAGGTACGGAGGGCCGAAATAGATCTGTATCTCTCGCCTTTTCTTATTGGCGTGCCATTAAGGTATCCGCTGGGTTTCTTAGTTCTTATTGCAGTCTGATAAGTTGAGTCGTGTACGGAAGTTCGAAGTTTTAATAGTGGCTTATTTTTGTAAAGGCTGTAAATTTTAATTGTAAGATTAATTCGATTTTATATTGGGACATGAGATAATTTGGTAGCTTTTCGGTAAGATTAGATAAGTGATCATTTGCGCTTGTTCGTTTGCCTTCCATATCCTATTAAAAAAGTAACTTGGATTTTTTTTTTTTATTACAGTTTTTAACATTTCATTAAATTATTTATGATAGCAATGCCGGATATAGAATTTATGGAAGTTTGGCTCTTCATTTATCAAGTACCTAATGGCTTAAAACACGAAACGGCTACAGCTCGTAAGAATTATGATAAGATTACGGATGGTGGTAGCTTAGGTGTATAAAAAAAAACTTGGCATAAGCGGATTTTTTCTATACTTTCGGTTATTTTAATTCATCTAATTCTCATTCATAATTGACTAATATCCAAAATCTAAGTTTAACTTTTTTTACGTGCCATCGTTTCAAAACGACTTCAGCGCTTTCTTTCATCGCTGATCATATCTTCAACTGTCGTGACAACAAAATTGGATTACCCAAAACATTGTCTCAACAATATCCCTTGGTCCTATTTCGGGTATTTCCCTCCTCCAAGTCCCTGGGCATTGGTTATTTTTAATGATCCCTCATCCCGACAGGCTTCCCAGAGACGGTTCTCATTAAACGCAAATTGGTAAAATGTCAAAGGAATACAGCGAATATTTTTGTTTGTCGACTCTCGTTTAAGCGGTTTTTTTGAGCGATAGGAGATATCAAAGTGACGTTTTTAGGTATGGTCAGCTGTGATGTTTAGTAGCATAAGTGTTTTATTTAAGTAGTTCATCATAAGCCTGTGATGGTCGGTTGGACATAGGCCTAAGCCGCGCAATTTAGTTAAAGTCTTAGGTATTTCAAGTCTCTGGAACTTTTTTTCGTCAAATGACAGTTGTAACGTTTAAAACGTTTTGTTTCTTGAGCATATTTTGTGTTTTGTTCGCTCTTTGTGGCAATAAATGATTATTATTATTTATTTTATTTTTTTATTGCACGTGATTTGAACAGAACGAGAACTTACTAAATACTACTAGAATATTACTAAAATATGTGCCTAATTAGTTTGACTATTTCTGGAGACAAATAATTTTCTTATTACATTTTAACGGCTTCTACTTAGCAGTTTTTGTGCTACTAAGAGAGGTTATTTATTTAGCACCAAACAGGTACTTAATTAATTACATTTTCTGTCAGTTTCTAGCTTTGTGTTCTAATTTTCCATTATTGTAACGTGGAATGTTTCAAGTGATATTACACTTTTTAATGGAAATTGGGGACAAATATGACAAAAGCCCCCGTTAAATATTTCAAAAAGGGCTAGTTCCCTATCCCGTGGGAATTTCGAAAAATCCCTTCTTAGTGCACCTCTAGGATACTCAAGCCATATGTTTGCCAAATTTCAAGTTTCTAGGTCCAGTGGTTTAGGCTGTGCGTTGTCTGTCAGTCAGTCACGGTACTGTTTTATAGGTATAGATAAATTTAATTGTCTACCGTTATCTAGATAATGTCACACAAGCCGATTTCGGCTACGGCCACTGCTTCTGTGTCCTAATTAGTGGAGCTTTGACTACACGCTCTGATGCGACTGATGTGGCCAATTTAACTGTGAAAGTAAGGGAACATCGCACGCACATTAGAACGCCGTTTACATAATAGTAGCAGAAGGTCGAGCACGACTTTTCGAACCCTGCGTAACGTTACGGTTATCGTATCGAGATCGAGAAACCTCATACTGAATTTTTGTTCCAAATACGCTCACGGGCGGGCGCTGTTCCAAACGTCATGCAAACTCGATAACGTTTACTATTCGATTTTACGTGACGCAGGTTTCGAATATTCGTATTCGGGCCTCATTAAGTAAGTAAACGCTTGTAGTCACAGAACTAATGTAAATCGGAATAGAAGGAAAGAGTTCGATTTGTATGGGAACAGAGCGTATAACCTTTTGCGTAAGTATGTTTGTTACGTTACAAGTGTATTTGTTTTATGTTACGGGACGATTGACACCAATTGACCTAGTCCCAAACTAGGCAACGCCTGTACTATGGATACTAACTAGACAACGAATAAACTTATACAGATAAATAAATACTTAAATACATATTAAATATCCAAGACCCGAGGGAAAACATTCGTAGGTTTTTGATTGATTTATTGATTTGATTGATTGATTTCAACTTTATTATCTCCATAACACACAAGTTAATACAAAGAATACAAACAAGAAAACCTTAAAGTAAACTAATATTAAAGAAAAAAAAATATATAAAGCAACTTAACCTAACAGTGGATACCATGTGCCATGGAAGAAAAAAGGCGCTGACTCAGCATAAAGCCGCGGAGACCGCAGCGCTGGTATTCTGCCAGAACCATGGATTAATCTGTGGAAACGGTATAGGCATGCAAAACTATATGCGCTACTCTGCTCGCTAGTATGTAGGGGTAATCTCTGGAACCACCGAATCGATCCAAAAACTCATACACTAATAAAAAAACTAACACTGTCCCTGACCATCATAGGCTAACCTTATATCAACAAACCTTTAACAGCTAATCAAGCAAAATAAATATAGTTTATTAACATCGAATTTATCTGTGGACGGAACTAATTATTTAATTTAATTTAATGTAGGTGTTGCAGGTATTGTAGGTGTTGCCGCACACGCGTATTTTTCGCCGGTCGCGGGTGAGCAAAGTAATGGTTTTTTAACCCCCGACGAAAAAGAGGAGTGTATCTGTGTATCTGTCGGTGTCATCATAGCTCCCAAACGGATTGACCGATTTCGATGCGGTTTTTTTTTCAATCGAAAGCTAGTTTAATTGAGATGGTTCGTAGCTAAGTTTCATTAAAATCGGTTCACCCGTTTTTGAAATATTGAACTTTGAAATGACAATGTCTGGGGTTTTTCAACTTTTCTAATTAGTTCATAGATACACTCTTTCTTTCTATCCCGATTATAGTCCTGTGGTTGTGGTAGATGTTAGCTGGTGATTCAGCTAGATAAAGCTTAGTCTGGCATTTATTGTTGACACACGTCCTGATTATGTTACAATACAAGTTGTTATGGCCGCGTTGTTAGCTAACTAATTGTTATTATTTAGGTCGAAGTACGTTGTTTGATGGCTATATTGATCATTGTTAACCTAGACCAATCAGCTGTTTGTGTTGCATATAAATATTATGATATCGCGAACTATAATAATGCACAAAGTACCTAACGTCGGATGTTGAATTATTATCGTGGTCTGAACCTCTAGTGTAATTTTTGACACAAGAGATCCATCCATCCATTTTGATCCATCGCGTTCGCGTTAACGTCTCAATTACTATGTTCAAATCGGCAGCGCCCCTAGCGGCACGTGTTGGCAACGTCGTACTATTCTCATAGTATTTGACACGTTTTAACGCGAACGCTATCGAGATGTTTTCTTCTGTCAAAAAATACGTCACGTTCGCGTTTACGTCTGAATTACTTTGGGCACATTAGCAGCGCCACTAGTGGCACGTATCGACAACAAACAATGTTCATATTTGACAGCCGTAACGCGAACGCGGTCGAGACGTATTTTTGGCGATTGATTACATTAAAGGCTTTGAGTGCCTAGTGTAATCGATGACCAGCAAAAAACGTCTCAATCTCGTTCGCGTTAATGTGTCAAATACCATGAGAATTGAATGGGAAATTAGCCCATAGTAATTGAGTCGTCAACGCGAACGCGATCGAGACGTTTTCTTGTGTCAATAATTACACTAGAGGCTCTTCTGTGCTCACTCTTTTTCTCTCGTCGCTTCTTTTTTTAAACTAACGAATAAAATAAAATTAGAATAATAACAAGCCCTTTTTTACTTGCCGTGATAGGACTTTGTAAGCAAAGTTATATATATAATTTACGTCTTGGCCTCGTAGCTTGCAGCAAGTGTCATTAAAGTCACAACACGAATTAAACGCCAATTCCAGCCCGGTTATTAAAGTGACAACTTAAATAGTCGTATTATTATACTCAGAGTCAATTAATGCTTCATTTTCATTAACGCGTACGTTGTGAAGAGTTTTTTCCTTTGTAGGTCTGACTGTGGTAATTGTTTACCACTTTGACTTAAAATCTGCTCAAGAAAAAAAAAAGATCAGCCCCTCTGAATCAGAGAAGACATCAGATGTCTGAATTTCTAAACAGCCACCACCTGCGCCGTGTTTCATAAAGCTACAAGTTACAATTTACAAGCGGAAGTCTCTTTCTAACAAGAAGTGATAGAACGAGACTTCCGCTTGTAAATTGTAACTTGTAGCTTTATAAAACGCGGCCATGCTTTAATCTTCATTCATTATGGTAGCCTGGTAGAGATCGCTGTGTAACCACTAGGCCACCCGTTGCTACATTGTATTTTCTTTGAACTTTTTATTCTGTTTTGTTTGCTATATCATAGGGTTCAATATTTTAAAGAGTTCTTGTATTGTATTGTATTTAATAAGAATTTTCTCGATGGCGATACGATAATGTTACTACACGATTACGTCACGCAGGATTCGAATATTTGTGCTCGGGGTACTATTTTCTGTATAAAATCGTAAACTATATGAACGCACAGCCCAAACCACTGCACCTAAAGACTTAAAATCCACACAGGATCCACTAAGGAAGGGAAATTGGACTCCTAAGGGGGTTAAATAGGGGATTTTTAAATATATGGCCATAAAACAAGAATAACCTAACCAACTTACAAAAGTTGAAAAACCCCCGACACTATCATTTCAAAGTTCAGTATTTCAAAAACGGGTGAACCGATTTTAATCAAACTTAGCTATGAACCATCCCGATTACAATTAAAAAAACCGCATCTAAATCGGTCAATCCGCTTGGGAGCTATGATGCCACAGACAGATACACAGATACACAGGTCAAACTTATAACACCCCTCTTTTTCGCCGGGGGTTAAAAAGAAAGAAATGAGGGAATGCAGAGGGTCGAGCACGACTTTGCGAATGCTGCGTAACGTAAAGTCGAATAGTAAACGTTGTCGAGTTTGTATGACGTTTGGAACAGCGCCCGCCCGTGAGCGTATTTGTAACTAAAATTTAGTATGAGGTTTCTCGATCTCGATACGATAACCGTAACGTTACGCAGCTTTCGTAAAGTCGTGCTTGACCCTCAGCTAGTATAATACAGTTTTTCTTCGTAACGTACCGTTTAGGCGGCTGTCACTTCGTCGGCATCTCTCAATGCAAATATTTACCAGCGGCGCGATCGCCACCTGTGCGCGGAACAAATAAGTAAGCATTCGAAGCAGGCATCTCGCTCGTAAACAACGATGCGTTCGCGCAGAAGTTGATGTTGTTACGTTAACAGTTTTCTGAGTTTAACAGAGGGTCAAGCACGACTTATCGAATCCTGCGTCACGTAAAATCGAATAGTAAACGTTATCGAGTTTGTATGACGTTTGGAACAGCGCCCGCCCGTGAGCGTATTTGGAACGAAACTTTAGTGTGGTTTTCTCGATCTCGATACGATAACCGTAACGTTACGCAGGATTCGACAAGTCGTGCTCGACCCTCAGAGCGCCTAGTGTAATCGCCGACCAGAGGGGTCGAGCACAACTTTTCTAATCCTGCGTAATCTTACGGTAATCGTATCGAGATCGAGAAACCTCATACAAAATTTTAGTTCCAATTACGCTCACGGGCAAGCGCTGTTCCAAACGTCATACGAATTTCTCGGTAACGTATCGGAGTCCGTAGGATCGGATCTCGGTAACGGATACTCGATTACGTTACGCAGGTTTCGAATATTCGTACTAGGGCCTCAGAAGTTGATGTTGATACGTTAACAGTTTTCTGAGGCGCGAGTATGAATATTCGAATCCTGCGTAACGTAACGTTATCGTATCGAAATCGAGAAACTTCATACTAAATTTTGGTAAGAATATTCTTAACCCTTCATCATTTGACAATGTACATCGCGATAAACTTAGGCAGTCAGTACATAGCACAAATGTCATGTATGAATTTTTCTGCTGTTCAAAATTATGTCATAAACCAAAGTAACTAAATGCCAAGTTTACTTAAAACATCATCAATATCTATGGCATTATTTTTGTTTTATTGCACAACTACCCATCCTTTTCTGTCACTCAGAATGCATCTAGCACAACTCACAGTGCGACTTCTATCTCGCGCGAGAACAACTGCCCATCCTTTTCTGTCACTCAGAATGCAACGGAACGGGTCAAAGTCGCGACCAGTCGTGCTAGCCCTACAGAAGAGACTGGATTTCAGGATTTCTCTTTTTAGTTCTGCCAAATAAACGGTTAACCAGTTTTTAATCATAATCATAATTATTATTAATCATCAAGCGATTACACCTCCGTGCTCGCCGTTATCGACGAAGGCTGTGCGCTGTTTGTACAAGTGCGCTTGCGCAAGCGGCCCGGCGTCGTGTTACAATGGATCGCGGGAACGAGGTGCTAGGGTTAGGGCTGGGTCACTTACCTTGCGTTACGTTGCCTGTTGAGACAGACATACCATGTGGAGACAAACTCTGTTAATTAATTAATTAGTATTTTTTTACTTGCAACGTTGTACCTAATCATGGTCTCAATATTTTTTTCTGTTTTTAGGGTTTCGTACCTCAAAAGGAAAAAATCCTAATAGGATCGCTTTGTTTTCCGTCTGTCTGTCAAGACCCTTTTTCTCTGCAAAAACCTTACTTGTATAACTGTTAAGTGTACTTGAATACATTGGAAAATTTCGACGTGATATTTGTATCAACTTTTGCGTATGGGTAAGTTTGTGATAGGGATATCAAGGATGCGGGGTCAATACCCGGAGTTAGCTATAATTTTCTATTTTTTTTTGTACGTATTCTTATAACAGTGAGTATTTTAAAAGTTTAATAGTAAGAACTTACCTTTATTAGTCACTTTATTTAGATCACATTTTGCAAGTTCAATTCGATTCACTTCCAGTGGTCGAATTATTTTGAAGCTTGCTATCGATATTATGTAGATTGTTGTACAATTAACAATTATGCACAGTAAGTAAGCGAAAAAAAACTTTTAAGTACCTACAAAAAAGTTACATTTTGCTTATTAATGACTCTACTATTTAACGTATCAAAAACAATAGTCTTTTTCGTTTATAAAATTAACTTGCATACCCTGAAAATATATTGAAATTTCCCACTACACTGTCGCCTCTTCGCCCCGTTACTCACGTCTCGTTGAGTTGACACGTCATAAGTCAGTCACGTCATCCATTAATACCCCGATTCGTGGCTGCACGTCGAGGATAACGCAAAGCCTTCAATGTATACTGAATCGCCATGGATCTCAACTGACTTTATCGAGCAATAAATATACATTTTGTAGTTGGCAAATTTTTCACTCGAACGTTTTCATTGTGAGGCTTTTAGCGCTTGCTGAGAATTTGTAAGTCTTCTATTACAATGCTACTAATACACTCAAGAGCAAGAAAAACGGGTCACTTTGTATGGAATTGTTCATACAAAGTGACCCGTTTTTATTGCACTTGAGTATATTATAAACGCGAAAGTTAGTGGGTATGGATATATAATATCATATTATGAATGTTTATGAGTCTTTTTGATGAAAGTTCACAATATTATAGCTTACGGGATAGTGATGAACGAATACTACAGACGAAATCGTGGGTATCTGATAGCAGTTGGTCATAAGAAAATTGACAACCTAGAAGTAGTGGTCGAGAGCGAGTCGGATTCGCGAACCGAGGGTTTCGGGCCATCGCCTAATAATATTTGTGCTAGGTACTTTACGTAAAGCCCATTCAATGCAGGACAGACCGGCGGACATCGCCATCTATTGTTCTGAAGTGGAACTAATATATTTTTATTTCTAGAAAAACTGTGCTATTTAGAGACATCGTTTTATTGTTCCTACAGGTAACGTTTTTAGTGATAATTTCAGTTTTTTTTTTTTTTAATTTTTTGCAGAAAAATATTGTAATTTGACGGTCATAATTAATTCATGGCAACACCGACACTCCTCACGACAGCCAATCTCACGGACGATATTTTGCAATGGCAATGTTTGTTTAAACGAAATGCGCCTGACACAATTAAATAGTTTACGTTCCGGTGAATACCTAAAATGATAATAAATACCGAATGTTAAAACAGTTTAAGCTAGTACGTTAATAATTATAATCGTGCTGATGTTTTCGCAGAAATCGTATGCCGTATCTTCCTGAATACTTGCGAAAGAGTTTGTAATGGCAAGACAAAAGTATTAAAAAAATATTTGCTTCAGAAGACGTTTTCTGTTTCGGTTCAAATTCTAGTGTCCTCTTTTTGAGGCTTTTGTGTTACTTATTCCATAGGTACTGTTTTAACGTTCACGCTACCGCCAGAAAAAAGGGTTATGTTATTCTATTTGCCGCTTTGCAGCTCAATCGGCTTGATGTATTTTGAAGTGTAAGGTGTGATTATAATTCGGCTATACTAACTACTTTAATCAAAATACAAACAATTGGAGCAATTGACGTAATTGGGTCATAAGACATAATTTTGATACATAACTATCCAATGATACCCAACACACATCACGGGGTATGTGTGTTTTTTTATTCAGTTAAGGTTGACCAAGATAACTACCTAACTAAGAAGTTTGAAATGAAAGAAAATTATTTAAGAGAACAAAAAATCGACTGCAATAACAATCTCAATAATAAAATATTCCGTTTTAAGTGAAGTCTTTATTTTAATCCTGGAGACGAAAATGACGGTTAATAGTCGCACAATTTGTGGAAGAAGGGTTGTAAGTCATTATGACTTAGGTTTTTTTTATACGCTGCGATTTTTAGCTGTCATTTTCGTCTCTGTCATTAAAAAATAGACTTTATACGTAACTGGAATACCTTTTATAAGGAGTGCCGGCGAGGGCAAACAAAATTTACAAAATACGCTACAAAAGAAGCATACTTTTAACATGAAACTACCGTGAGACTCAATCATAGTGAAATAAACACACTACACTCTACTCGACTCGCTATACTCGACTGACATACGTGAGTGATCCGTTTATTTCACTATAAAAGTAGCATACATTATGTACATTGCATATTGGTTTGTCCCCAGCTGCACTGCTTATAATAGATGTCCAATTTATGTACAATATTTTATTATTGATCGTGTTTTTCTCTTTTCAGTTTGTTGTTTTTGCATTCGGGTTTATTCTACTACTTTTTTTGTTTATTTTTCCTTTAACTGGTCTTTACTCAATAATGGCGCATTAATTCTCGACAGTCACGAAAAAAAAAAGGAAAAGTACTTACTCTAATGTCCTCTGGCAGCAAAAAATGAAATCCAGTTTCAGTTTTAAGTCCAGTTTAGTTGTGTCAAAATGTATAGAATTGTCAGGCTTAAATCTGGTTTAAAGGCACAAACTAGATTTCGTTTTTTGCTGCAAGTTGCCCTAACACCGATTTGGGATAGACACGTGTTCTCCCAGAGAAAGGTCTATGAAAAAGTCGGAAACATGTCGGTCTAAACTCGACTTATTTCACTATGATTGAGTCTCACGGTAGTTTCATGTTAAAAATAGATCAAGTTATTTGCGAGTCAGTGCCCACGTTTGCTCAAGTCCATGCCGTCCAATTATTCAATAGCCTTAACAACTGGAACGCTCTTGGAAAGCTGAATTCTACCATATTCTTTGCCTGAATTATCCTTCCGTGGAATCAGCATACAGTATTTCATCCCATGCCTCACTAAGCGAATGCATCCACTAAATTCCTGCAACGTTACCCCAACTGTCGCTTTGTTTATAGTCAAATACGTACATGAATTTAGTGCAGGTGACTTTCAAATATACTAAAATTTTACCAAACTCTAAGCAACGCCACTGCTTTCGTATATGGTTGACTTTCGAATGTAGCTTTGCTAGTGAGATAAAATCAAACGTTTAGGTATATATTGCGGGATGCGAATCGAGATGCGGCGTAAACCACGTAGCAAGCCATCCGTGTACTCGTAACGGTTTAGTCTGTGTAAAATGTCGATGCATTGCAGTGAGACGGGATTCGGAGTGGAAGCAATAGGGTTGTCGATTTTCGATATTTGTATTGGATT
This sequence comes from Clepsis dumicolana, assembly GCA_963691665.1. Classification (NCBI taxonomy): domain Eukaryota; kingdom Metazoa; phylum Arthropoda; class Insecta; order Lepidoptera; family Tortricidae; genus Clepsis; species Clepsis dumicolana. Next base: position 3,102,853 of record OY829512.1, on the reverse strand, counting down.
ATGGTTACGAGATGGATATGATAAACATAGAGTACTGTTACTGACTTACTGGCTGACGGACAACGCATAGCCCAAACCACTGGAGCTAGAGAGTTGGAATTCGGCAAATATATAAGCTTTAAATACTTAAGTGAAGCTACATCGACCAGATAAAGGAGAAGGCCGGTGTCATGTCGTATCAGGTCAAAGAGTTGGCTTATGGGAGAGATGATTGGAAGACACTCCGCCGACAAGAGTTCTCCTAAGTTTGATGATGATGTCGATGATGCTATAAGTGAATATTTTCTAAATTAACACGGGATATAATATGGATACCTACAGCCTATTTTTATTCTGTCACGGGGACGAAACTGCGGGATTACCTACGCTAGCCATTTCTATTTTATAGAAATGAGGCGAGTCCTTTGTGCCATAAGTGACGAAATAGTTAGCACCGGCTTGTTGCTTTAAATCAATGTACTTATGTATTTTCATAATTGAAATAAAAGTACACTCGCCGGCATAATTAATCGCCCAGTTGCCGATATTTTGTCTAACAAATCGAAATATATAATATTAGTAAGTTGTTTTATTATACTGTCGCTATACTTTCTCAACCGATATGTTTAGTTCCAAAAACGACACTTTTTAGATCAACATAGAGTTGTCTTTGGAACTATATAGGTATCTGTAAGATACGAGGTTGAAAAAGTATAGCTACGATGTGATAAATTCCGTAGTTTTGATAGAATTAAACAAACAGCTTTGCATGTCATTGTTGTTTAATTAAAATAAAATAAATTATTTTTTGACATATATTTGACATCCTTTTAAAGCTTTTTCTTCACAATCGACAGCCCCGACTCTGCTCATAATTGCCACTGCCCCTCGTTGCATATTTAACAACGCTCTACGACCTAACCACTAAACGCAAATTAACTAAACGATGGGTTATCATTTAACCAATTAATTTATACACAGTTAAGGCCTTTATGGACCGTTTAAGTGCTATAAACAGAGTGTGAAAGTGTTTTTGTCAATTTTTATTACATTTCTAAAATAAAATGCCAATTCGGTGTAAATTGCTGACTTGAACTTGAACTTGAACTTGTTTTTGTTTTAGCGTGATTCATAATGGTAATGAAAATGTAGATCGAGTTGTCAATTGTCATTGTAAATTGACATTTTGTAACGTTAGATCAATAGGAGCCTGGTTAAATTTAATCTACTGCTCTTTAAAGAAGATGAATAATTTCATCATCATAATATAAATATCATAAATAAGAGTAGGCTAATTGGTGTCATTGTTGAATCACAATCAAGGTTCATAGTAAACGTCATTTGTGGTTTACAAGTTTGTGATTAATTTAATTAATGGCCCTTCAATGTGTTGTTCTAGGTTTTAAGGTTAGATCGAAACCTACATAATTAGCTCAGCTACCAAAGGGTTCTTAGTATAAGTACTGTATTTTTCATAGATTAAAAGAAAACCGAAAAGCAACCGCGTTAACGAAACGACCGACGAAACGATGTTATTGCACACCTTTATCCACGGCTTATGTAAATGTAAGATACTTTTGACACGACTGTTTGATCCGGATATTATTAACATTGTGCCACAGACATTCAGTGGATGTTTAAAAAAACATACTCGGTCTCGGTCTTACAGCCATACACCGCAGCACTCAAGTTTAAACGCCGCAGCGAACGGGCTGAAATCCACTTTCGGAATAGATCGCTCCGATGCAACAGCACGGAGACGACTTTGTAATGCATTGCTTGTGTTGCCAGTCAATCGATCGGCGATGACCATCTCGGCCGAGCAATGAAGAGAGGTCGTAACGATCCCGCCCGCGACCAGCGAGCCAACTTTTAATTAAGTTGGGAACAAAAGTCCCTGATGTCTAGCTCTGCGCGGCGACATCTTTCGTGAACGTCTCGATCCTCCTGTGACCCTGATACCTGAACGTCTCAGCTGCGTGAATTATTAAATTTACAAAGCGTTTAAAGTTCATCAAAAGGCTTACGTAATTAGCAAACTTGTACAAAACAAACGCTTACAAAGATGATTTTCGTGTTTTGTTGAAAGCTAAACATTGCACAGCGAAAACTTATTCCTAGTTTTATAAACATATTTAATAAACCGGCAGATGGAAATGTAAAACGCTTTGGACTCCGTCACAGTAAGCTTCGAGTAATTAAAAGAGCCGGAAAGCCAGCGAGTTTTGCGCTGACATTGACAGTGACAGGTTTCTAACAAAGCCTGATATTTTTAAACAAGTAGGTACCCCTACTTCATATAAAACGAGATGACAACCGTCGGCGCAGGGAAGCGTCTCGTCTCGAAACTTAAGCAATCACGACGCCGCCCGCGTCGCCACATACGTAATGCTGTCAAACTTTTCACACAGAACTAACTATTCGAGAGCCGAGCCTGCCTGCGACAGTGCAGTGATCTCGAGATCCTTATCAAGCGCTCCCCCGGTCCGTTTACATTTCCGTGTGGATAAAACTCTTCCGAGGCATCCTTAAAAGCCGCCCGATGCGCCTTATCAGCCGGTATTGCGACTATATTGTTGGCACAGCGACTGCCGCTGTTTGCTTTGCCCGGAACGGGAATGTAGCGAGAAATTTAATTTATAAGTTCAGTGGATACCGTGGCCCCGAGGTAATGGCCCTATATTTTGTTTGCTCGCCACTTATGATAGGTACTTCAGTTCACATTGCTGTGAGATCTGCGACTTGATAAACATGGAAATGTATTCAAGGCCGGGGGACAAATGGCCGTGTTCCGGGCGTTGAGTGATACGGCTGTTTCGGCTGCTTCAGCATGGGAAACCCTTGTACGGATTAGTTCCAGATGGAACTACAACGGTTGGTATAAGAACTTGCATAATTATGAGCTTGACGGATTTGTGAGCCCGTTTGTTGTTAGGTTGAAGCGTATTTATAGTGTACGTAAGCTTAAACTGTAACACGAATAAGTTAGTGTATAAATAGTGAATGTTTCGCGCTTTTAAAAACTTTAAAAATTGTTCAATTCTTAAAGCGGAAACTCCCGCAACAGCTTGCAGCTAACGCCTTCATCCGCCGCGAGCACTCTCGAGCCGACACCGCGTTACGACCGACTTCGAAATTGATAGAGCGAGCGATCTCGCCCGGCTTTAAGTTCCAGAACAGAACAGAATATATGACAATACCGGCGGACAGTTCGCTGTTCAACTTTCCGCTACAGCAGCGAGCTGCCCCCAGCCTTTTTCAAATATTTACGACTCCTACGATACAATTCACCCGGCGAGCGGTGAGTGAGCGTGAAAAGTTGATGCCATATTCATCGTTGTTACAGTTGCCTCTGCCAAGCCGAAATATGGATTTTAATGATGCATAGTGCTCGGACAGTGCGTTTATCAGCAATGTTTTTAATTGATTTTCCGCTTATGACTCTGTTTGTACTGCATTCAAAGGCAATATTGACGGTTCGGTGGACTTGAGCAGCGAACGTAAACGTTGTGCAAAGAATCTCGTTTACGGATGCGGTTTGTCAAGAGAAGCGTTCGGTTCTGTCGTCTTTTATCGGGAAATAAAAACCAGATATTTCGAATAAGATGCGCTTGCTGCGGTGCAACAAAGAAGTGAAACGATACCAATCTTTGTGAAATTGCGACTGTATTTTGTGCCAAAACGACCAAGTCATGCTACTTAGTGACCTTGTAATAATCGGTTAGAACTCAACATTGCGTAAAGTAACTAGGTGAATAACATTGTTTTATGCAAGAATGCACAGCGTCAATCACAGGTCGTTCAATGAAAATCTCTTTTTAACAGTTTACTCAATAGAATAAATACATTGAAGAAAAACAACACATTGAGCTTGAGGTGTAAGTAATAACAATGCCATCACAAAGATTGCAAAAAAACGTCACCTATTCGGTAGTTACAGATATGGGATTGCATTTACTAATTGTCATTGTATGATGGCTTCCTCTCGAGCGGACTCCGCCTCTTTGTTTGATATTGAGACCTCTCAAACGTAAGCTTCCGGTCAAGAGGACCTCAGTAGACTAGTACGTAGAACGTCTCGAGTTCTTTATGTCGTTGCGACTGGAATTCTTCGTGAGATTTACCGATTTAACAGGACAATTCTTTATAACTTTATACCTAAACGAGTGGAAGGAATATTTTTTTAGCGTACGTTATTGAAACTACAGGGAATAGAGATTTGTAGATAAATATGACGTTGATGTAGTAACATCTTCGTGGTAATCGTGGTTCATGTTTACAGCAGTGAAATAGTAATTAATTTTGAATAAACAGCCACCGTAAAATGTCAATAACGAAACTCTAATAAATGATTTAGCTATTATAGTAGTGGAATATTTAGGCAATCTAGTAGTCCACCGACTAGTCTAGTAGTGACGACCGGATAGCCTAGTGGTTAGAGACCCTGACTATGAAGCTTGAGGTCCCGGGTTCGATCCCTGGTCGGGGCAGATTTTTGTATGATAAATACGAATGTCTGTACCCATCTAGTCTAGTACCCATAGTACAGGCTTTGCCTAGTTTGAGACTACGTCAATTGCTGTCAATTATGCCATGAGATTTATTTTATTTATTTATTTATGTTGGTTTTATCAATAACATCCGAATATACGATTCCGTCACCGAAATAATTGAGACAGCATCGTGCGTTTATTATCGTCCCATTAGCACATATAATTACGTCGGCTGCATCCACTACACGCTATTAATATTCTGAAGTGTAAACGTGTGTAGTTAATATCGAGTCGTTCGTTTTGATTACTAGCTCTCGGTGGCGAGTCGGATTTGTAATAAAAATCAGTAGTGCAGATTTTGCAGCAGTATTATGTAACGAGCATGATATTTATAACATGCGTCTCGTCGATACCGGTACGATTATTACATTACGCCAAAATGATAACTATGGATTGAGATTAAAAGGGACCTACTTGACTGTAACATAAATGAGCGCGTGCTTAAATTAAGCAAGTACTTAGGCGGTTAAATGCAATTTTATAGGTATGTAATTTTTTGGAGCCCAACAGCGTTTTCGGAAAGACCATGAGTGCCAAAAAGAATGCGCCGCAATAAACTTGGCATAAAGTAATTTTTCTGTAAAAACTAGTTACGATAGCTCTTACAATACATAATCACAAATGAAATAAGTACTTATATTAATCCTGCCGCTAAGCAGCAGTGCTTGCTCTGTTGTGTTCCTGTGTGGAGAGTAAGACAGACGGTGTAATTACTGGCACGATTTAATTAGCCAGGAGATGTAAAGGGTATCCAGGTCAAAAATCTACGTGTTGCAGAATTACAAAGGGATGTGTTTTTGGGAGGTTTGTGATTTTATTAGATAGTTTTTTGGGTTTGCAAAACATATGCGAATACCTATTTATATTGCGAAGACTTTTACCGGTCTACTTACCTACACGTCTCGCGTCTGTGTGTGTTTGTAAGTCTACTTAGCACCATCCTACTTAGTTATGATATTAGTATTAGTGCGCTACTGATATGCAAAGAGCCTACTTATTTGAGTCGGTACAGACATATACAGTGGGTTTAAGAATTTATGAGTCAAGTGTTAAATATGTTAAAATCCAGCGTTGTGATTGGATGATAGTGGCTAGGGAAAACAGACTTAGTTCAGCAAAAACGCACTTTTAGGGGCGGCCATGATTGGCCGCCCAGAGGTGACTTTGACAGCTGTCAGAATATAGCGCGAAATGCTTTAGCTTGAGAGGTGTCGATGTCTGCTAATAAATTAAAATAAGTAATATTATGCGTAGCAATTAATAATATGTGTAATCTGGTAATGTATTGATGTATGAAGTGGTGAGTGCTATTAAAAGAATGTATCCGTGAGGTTTCTTGCTGGTTCTTCCCGCGGAATGGTCGTATCGAATCAGCTCAGTTATACAATGTAAGGAGGAATCGTATCACAAGAAAAAACTTGGGGTAAAGTAACTTTGTTAAATTAACCCTGTGCAAATATCCCCACTAACCCTAAAGGATTCTCGGGAATCAACAAAATTTTCGAAATCGTCGTATTAATGTCGAAGTAATGTTTTGGCTGTATTACCATATAATCGTCACGAAAATGCACCATGAGCATAGCACGGGTAGCATGAGTTGAAACTGCGAAAGTTTCAACGTTAAATAGGAATAAAAAATATTTATTGATTTAGACTTTCGCCATTTTCACACATTTTTTATGGTCCCTTCGAGACCATGGGCGCACCGTCGCGTCCGAGACGTCGAGGTACTTTAATAAATTATTTTTACGTGGTTAAGTCTCGTGATTACCATTAAAAAAATTCAACGCACACAATTCACAAATATATGTAGAGCAATAAAAGAAAGAACGTTAAACAGACGTTCAATTGGAGATCCCGTTGAAACTACGATGAAATCCCGATGAAACCACGGCGTTGATATTCCGAGGGCCTCCCTAACTTAATATTAGGTACAAGCATTGGATTAGAGTCTGAACTAAAAGTCTGTAATTTATTTATTTCATTTTAAAACTGACCTAAACACGTGTGTATTTATGTGCCAGCCGTTACTAACAGTCACACAAGCCAGTTCGATCTGCAAATGTAAATGGACGAAGTGCCTTCCGATAAGCAATTAAACAAATTGATCGTACTCTCCAATCAATGCCTTTATCCTGGGATAAAATTGTCCGGCGAGGGACCTTTTTGTCCGGACCTGGCTCCGACCTTAGTGCACTTTTGTCGTTCAGCTTTTGATTTTGAGAGGCTTTTATCTAATTGACAATTGCGCTTGTATCACCCTGCACCGTTTGAATTAGGTAAACTGCAAAAAATGGTCTTGGGATTTCTCAATGCGTTGGTTCGGAATATAAGTCGAGTTCAGCCCGACCATGACTAATTCGTAGTCCTTCTTCTGCGACTCTAAAAGGCTCTGCTCGCGCAACTTCTAGCCCGCAAAGTGTTTACTTCTTACATTGTGATATTTGGGCTTAAGTTTTTTCTTTTTTCGCTGTAGTTGTTCTGTTATTATTTTTCCATTTGCCAGTACTTACGAAGCGAACAAGCGAGTGCGTGCTCGGACACTTGGCAAGGCTGTGCTAATCATAACGGAAGGTCCGTCTGTATGTACGTAGCCATATCGGTAGCGAAGCTATTGTATGACCGACATACGACGAGATGACAATGATGATTTGCATCCATTATATGTTAATAGCTTTAGAGGTCATTTTCCTGCTGACTTGGCTTTTTTTTGTGTAATAAAGGTGAATAAACCTTTGGTTTTGTTTTTTTGACAATGTCACTTTTTGGTTAGGTATTAGGTACTTAAAAGTAGAAAATAAAATCCGAATGAAAATTATACTTACCACAGTTTCAAAACAAACTTGAGACGTTTTCATAAACATAAACAATTTTTCAGATATTTCATTTATTATTAATTATTATTTATGTTGGAATTTTTTATTGACTAGGAGAAGAAGTATCCCTTTGACAAACACGGGTTATCTACACAAGAAATCCGGCTGGAATTGCTTGTTAAGTACATCCATTAGCTCAACAATTCCATGGTTCATTATTTCGCAATATAATAGATACCGTTTAACAGTCAAAGTTGTTCGCAGTAATAAACTTTTAACACCTAGACGACAATAAAACTAAACAGCCTATTAACATTGCAAGTTCCATAAGAAGCATGAAAATCCAGTAGGTACTTAGTTAGGTAATACACGCTTAGAGGTCGGCACCAACGCGACATCTCTTTCAAAAGCCTCGCGACAATATCTCGACCTTCGCGTACATTGCTTTTTTAAGTGCGCTTAATAAATAACTTGTCGCCTGACATCCGATCAATGGACGTCGAATTTAAAATATAGCCGCCGCATTCGTTTAGCTTGCGGAGTTTCGTAATACGGCCTTGTTGGTTCCGCGAAACTGGTCTATGCAGCGAGGTTGAGGACAATGCGGTAATCATTTGCCATGTATATCAACTTAGTCTCTTTACTAGTACAGTACGATTACTTTAAATATACCACTGACAGATGGTTTGCCTTCATTTCATTTTCAATTTACTGTCGTACAAATAAAGTACTTATTACAAAATCGATAACATGTATTTGACAAAATTTTGTAATAAGTATTGTTGGCGACAGAGAACCTCTTTTTATATACTTATTGTCTATTTTTATTTCTTTTTTGAATATGTGTTTTTTTACATTATTTTGGTTTTACTTTGTCATGTGTATGTTAAGACTTCGGTCAGAGTAAAACGTTATTACAGCAATTTATTGTATTATTAATAAAATAGAAAAGTAACGACACCTCGGTCTCCAACAAGTATTTTATTTGTACGACGTTAAATTTGAAAATGAAATGAAGGCAAACCATCTGTCAGTGGTAAACTTACGGCCGTTCCCAATATTCAATCCACGGATAGTTTTCCTTACCAACAGTTACATTTTGACAGATTATAGAAAATGTGTCAAAATTGGTATTGAAAACCCTCGGTGGATTGAATATTTGGGAACGGCCGTTTGAGTAATCGTCTATCTATATATACCAATAAAACAGTACCGTGACTGACTGACTGACTGACTGACAGACAACGCACAGCCTAAACCATTGGACCTTGAAGACCTGGATCTGGACCTGGAGACTTGAAATTTGGCAAACATACCTTGAGTATCTTAGAGGTGCACTAAGAAGGGATTTTTTGAAATTCCCACGGGATAGGGAATTAGCCCATTTTGAAATATTTCACGAGGGCAAAGCCGCGGGGCATTAGCTCGTACTGTATAAATGAAACGTTTGACGTTACTGGTACCTCAAGTTATGCAATAAGGACGTATGAAGTCTGTCGGAAGAAGAAATACTTATTTAGGAATTGTGCAAGGTGGCTCAAAGTAATGTCACAATGTGGGTTGGCTGCCATTCGCTACCCATGCTTCTGCCTTTTTTTTAATCTTATATTTTAGGCTTATACTAGACTAGCTTATGCCCCGCGGCTTTGCCCCCGTGAAATATTTCAAAATGGGCTAGTTCCCTATCCAGTGAGAGTTTCGAAAAATCCCTTCTTAGTGCACCTCTAGGATACTCAATGTATATGTGTGCCAAATTTCAAGTCTCTAGGTAAAGTGGTTTAGGCTGTGCGTTGTCAGTCAGTCAGTCACGGTACTGTTTTATAGATATAGATTTATACTATACCTATTATACAAGGCTTAAGTACACTAAAGGTGACTATGTCAGCTTCGTGGGAAACGACGGTTACATGTCAGCTAAATAAATAATGGTGAAAAATACACGCTCCGCCACGCCATCTCTTAAAACCTAGTACTAAGTACCTATCTAACACTTTTACACATACGTAATAGTCAAGAAAAAAAACATTTAATTGACTCATCTGAAACGGACGAAAACGTGGACTATATAATCATTGAATGAAAGATGATAGCGACTTAAAAATGGGGTTTAATAATTAAATACAAAAGGAAAAACACATCAAACCAACAGAACTTCACTCACCAAACAATAGCTACTGTACAACTGACAGCCAGAAAAAGAATACGTCAAAAATCATAAAATAAGTACTAAAAATTAAAAGAGTTCGCAACATCATCCTTATCAGCTCCGCGCATGTTAGTTTACAATGTGGCACATACACACTAACACACACTTCACAAACAATAACGCGTGACATTCTGCCATTATGCTACAAGTGCCTTACGTAAGTTATTGTTTTGAGGCTGTATGCAAATTGTAACGTCGCTTTAAACATTAAAAATAAGCAGAAATAGCAACCCATTCCAATTTAAGTCTTGACATGTTTAACTAAAGTTTAAAATACAATTGACTTCGTTTCGAGCTGTTTCGTTTTACTTTTAAACTGGCGATTGTCTGTTCGGCGATTCTGTGCGGCTCTAGTGCGTAATGATTGCGTTTGTAATTGTTTGTGATGGGCAAAACTACACATTGCAAAGACCTAGCAATTATTTGTTACATAAACAATGTGAATAGAGGTACATTCGGTCACATGCTTTTCTCAGACCCCCTAGCATACTAACCTTTATCGACGACGTAAAGCATTTGTCCCTCTCGCACTTGCATATTTGTTAGAAAGTGACGAATACTGTATGTCATCGTCGTCGGCGACATCGGCAGGGAGTATAGCCAACTTTGAAAAGTTGAAAAACCCCCGACATTGTTATTTCAAAGTTTAATATTTCAAAAACGAATGAACCGATTTTAATGTAATTTAGCTAAGAACCATCTCGATTAAACTAGCTTTCGATTAAACAAAACCACATCAACATCATCGGTCCATCCGTTTGGGAGCTATGGAGCTATACATATACACAGGTCAAACTTATAACACCTTAACACCCCTCTTTTTCGTCGGGGAATAAAAAGAGACCAGTAGGTAGTTTATTTATTTATTATATTTGCTACATATTTCTGACATGTTCCCCAGTTCTTCTTTCCTTGTCTCGTACAGTCTCATTACGACTCTCACTCCATGGGCTGTCATCTCAGATAAGAGTTACGATGTGTGTTATTCTTGTATGATCTTGTTCAATAGATTGTTCATGCTCACTCAAAATGGTTTTAGCGTGAGTGATTGTAAATTTGGCTCTAGAATATTAAGTATTATAATTTCTACGTCACTTAGGTCAACTTCAAAGAGAAGTCCTAGAAGCCCTTTTTTCCCAGACCTGTAAGTGTCTTCTTCAACTTTAACATTGATCGAACTACCGATTATTATGATCCATGATATCCATATGATTCAGTTAAGATTGCACGGTACGATCAACAATTGAATTGAATTGATCGTGTACTTAATAATACCAGCGCTACACCTATGTGTTTCTTTATCAAAGTTTAATTGCGGCTAATTAAAGATCAATACGAACTTCGCTCCCTTCGCTTCAATGCCAGAACGACTTTGATCGTGACTACAAAGAATCGCCGCGGCTCGCTTTGCCTCTGTCTAATTAGTCCATTTTGAAAGAGACGCACTGAGTACCAAACGTGAAACGGCTCTATGTAACGTTCTTCCTACAAAGGCATTGCCAGAATCGTTGCATTAGGTACTCTAAATGAGACCGTCAGCAGAGAGTGGCTTATCCTCATCAATAATGCAAATTTAGTTTGCATTTTTAGCAGTACAAAGTTCTCTTTTCAAATTTTCAAAATATTTGAGTTAGGTCACTTCTCTTCCCCACCTCAAACATTATTACTGTTTCATCAAAAACATGTGAATCTCGAAAAATGAAAGTGCCCAGCGCTACCATAGACACACCCCGTGTCAAGGGAGAGTAATAGACAAGACGTTTATGTCTCGTCGAAATCCATCCGGCCGCGGCCCGACCGACCGTCCGTGATTGATATTGACCATAGAGTAAAAAGCATTTGCTTTATTAACTTGTGTTGGCTCGGCTACTTTATTTTTACAAGCATTGTTTACAGACCTTTAGTTTTGTGTAGAATTTCTTTTTGAAAAAAAAAATAAAAAAAAACAGATGGTCAACATTTGCCGTCTCACTATCTATTTGTCTGTTTCTGTTTCTGTCTAAGCATTTGTATAGCAGATAGAGAATTAAGATTTTTTTTATTCTCTTTAATGTGCTTAGCGACGATCGTGAAATGCCGTTGTACACGCCAAATAGCCAGCATCTATCCCAGCACTGCACCAACGACTCATTAGACAAACACATGTTATATTGTTCTCCTCTCACTAATCCTATTGTCTCCGAAATACATTAAAAAAACACCATGACGCATAGGTCATTAGCGAAACGCCAGCTTAAATAGATCGACCATTTTATATTGTCCCGCTGTTCGGTTTGTCTTCCTGGCTTCGGTGGTTCATTTTATAATGGCGTTTTGTATAAATAGTGTTGTCAGTTAACAGAGCTGGTTCCCGAATGCCGATGCAGAAGTAATGTGGGAGAGACATGTCAATCTCCACCTGGGAGCGGAGCCGGCTTAGATCTGAGTATTGTTCCAGATGTATTTTGGTGCTGTTTATAATTAACTTTGTTACTGGTAGGAGGGTACATGGAGTCTTGTAAACAGATGATTATATTGTCATTTACACGACTGAATGTGTTTGGTATAGAATAAAAGAACGCTCTTAGCGTCATCGGTCAACCCTATTTCGTTAATGTTTCACGGTTTTTAAAAGACGGTTGACTACAAATATGCTTAAACCCATATATCCCAATCCTCTGCGCTTTTCCATACTTCTGGGCTTTAATGTTACCATTCTATTTTTTTCCACTGTCGTCGCTGGTTTTGCCACAACTGTAGTGACCATAAAATACTGCGTTTCACAGATTTATTTTAGTAGGAAATAAAAGTGATGCAAAAATTTCTAATATCCTGCTAACAGCACACCAGCAGGCTTACTCTGTTATTCATAAACCTATATTAACTAAAATGCCGTTAAAGTTCGTTTGTCCCTTTTTGTCACATTGACATTTCCGCTAGTAAGAAGAAGGCAAAACCTATTTTAGCTAATAGAGGCTTGAGTGACGTTTATGAATAAGGGCATTATTGCCTAACTCACCCGCAATCGCCATCGTGTTCATTATTACAGTTTTTGTATGGGCTGACAATTGCTATCGGAAATTGCAAGCTGTCAGAATCATACAAAAACTGACATTTTAACCCGATGACGAGTGTCAAAATAGTTACGCAATTACCCTGCCGATCTTGATACAGCATACAGGCAGTCCCAAAGTCTTTAAAATACATAACATACCTACCGCCCCTCTTTTTCATTCGGCCTGAAAACATACGTTAAATATGTAAACAGTTGCGCTATCTACCTGCCTGAGGGGACTCATGAATGTATCGGCGCTCGTCCCCGGGCGCAAAATCAAATGAACCGATAAGTAGGTAACTCAAGGTTGCTTGTTATGTGCATATATTTCCCATAATGCGGTTAAATGTATTCGGGGACCGGGCTAAAGGAGGATATTTCACGTTTATGCCGCGTTGTTTTTCGAAGTGAAGTAAAGGCTTGCGCCACTTGCTGCGGCCATGAGTTTCAGATTTTTAAAGACTATTCTTGATTTTTTTTTTCGTATTAGTATTCTAGAGAGGCGTTCGAAGATCAAAGTCGATAAGAAAGTTCTCTCTACTGATGGTGCTTGATTTAAGTCTCAAATAATTTTGCTAGTGAAATAGGTTTACTGAGAAACTAGTAATGTGCATCCAATTTCGTGCTTTAATGTGTGATTGTTAACGCATTTTCTAAGTCTACGATTTTATATTGTATTACATTGTTATAATTTTTGCAATCATGCAGTACGTCACATTGTAGCAGTCTTGGAAGTGAAATTTGGAGAGGAATGTGAATCTTTTTTTCTACCCCGTGCGTCAAAAACAGAAAAATGGCAAAGTTATGTTTCTGGTTATCGAAAATTGATTGCAATACATAATACTGCTACCTATGTACATTTTTCCATACTCTCACAACATGTAACCAGTAATGAAACAGACAAATTTTAATGGAATTTTATTCCGTTTTTGATAGTTTCTTAAAACAAATCCATCGCCCTTCGTGAACTCTCGCTCCTCACTTTATTGTAATTAAAACTAATTTTATCCTTTTTATATTAGGTTCAAGAAAATAAAAAAAAAACTTTCCGCTGCCAAATGGGTTTTTTAAAAGACCAATGCATTCAATATGATAATTAGGTGTACCTTTTATTTTGTCGTTCAAACTGCTTTAAAAAGTTTTAATGTGAATAATTATACAGTAAAGAAAAATTACACGTTATTGTAAAGAGGACTTGCCTAATTGAGTTGAGGGACCCATACCACCAGTCCACCACCTCCTCAAGTCCTCATCTATCTTGGAATCTGCCCCACTGGGATAAATAAGCACCACCCATTTAAATAAATACCGACATTCATTTGTTGTATCCTTATTGCTACCCAACAGCAATATAACCTGGGGTGATTGAACTAGATTTCGTCTGACATTCCCAGGTCTCGACCGACCGGCAAATATATCTTCAAAAAATACTTACGCCGAATGACAAATGGACGGGCATTATTGCGATATCATACAGCGGATATAATATTTTCTATGGGCAAGACAAATTAATGCTATTAGCCAACCACCGTCCTCCCAAACGCGCGAGCCATTGTCGTCCCACAGCGGGCCGTAAATGCTGTAATGCACGCGGAGGCAATAATTCACTATTTCCCACTCGGGGGGGCACTCCCCCCACGGCTTAATATAGGCAATAACGCAACTTTTTCCACGACCCCCCCCCCCCCCCTTCAGTAATTTCGTGAATTATAAGTCCATTAATCATGATCGCAGTGCCGATGCAATTCGGATAAACTTTACAGATTTTTTACTCTGGCTCGCCCCGGCCATTATTTTTTTACGCCGGGACACTTTTTTTTTCCTGTTTCCGCGTGCAAGTTTTTAATATCAACGCTTTTGTGCGACTGCGATGCGATATTTTAAAATGCGGAATATTAAATTGAATAGTGCATCGAGATATTTATTTTTGTACGGATCCAATCGGCTGGTGTAATGGTTTATTGAACATTTTAAAACCCTATTCACGGATGATGTAATAATAGTACATTGTGTGTTAAGGGCGAGAGGTAAGGATTTAAGAACGAAGCTCTAGTAGAAGCCTGATGTCGAAGACTGAGGGCTTTCTGAGCTGAGGTTCGCATTCTCGTACGATCCAGTGCAGTGCTGTGCCCTAAGCACGACTTGTCGAATCCTGCGTTACGTTACAGTTATCGTATCGAGATCGAGAAATCTCATACTAAATTTTAGTTCCAAATACGCTCACGGGCGGGCGCTGTTCCAAACGTCATACAAACTCGTTGTAGTTTACTATTCGAGTTTACGTGACGCAGGATTCGACAAGTCGTGCTTAGGGCACTGATGGGGCCGCCCGTGCTCCCGTGCACTCCATTACAGCTCTTGGGCGTTATGAAAATAGAAAAGGTCCGAAGGTTTTATTCAGGACATAACAGAGCTTAGCTTGCATGTTATGACCCTTTTGCTAGTGCCCAGCGTGTATATAAAATACCTAGACTTCAATTGTTATTCATTCGTAAAAAAGACGCTTAACTATACAAAACTCTGAAGCTACCAGTTTCAACCGATCGGTCTCCTTCGAAACAAGTGAACGTCGATGAGCAAAACCAAACATTATACATTACTGAATGACGCCGTCAGCTATTTACCCGCCGTCTGCATAATACATACTTCGCCATCACGTGTGCCGTACACTGCTTTGTTTACATAAGATGCTCGCGTCAATTATTGCTAGCATTGACACCAATCGGCTGTCAAGGGTGTCCGCCTATTGATGATATCAATGATCAGCGTGACTGCTGGCTGTATGGTTGAATAGCCCTTTGGCATCTTACTCTAAGCAAAATGAGGCACAGGAGCAGCATTGTTGAGGCTCCTTTATAATAGTGGGCCTTTGTACTATTGTAAACCACACTCGGAGTATGCTGTTGGTCTGTTTAAGTGAAATGTCGTGGTTGGATAGAAATAGAAGAGGAGAAATGCCTGTAGATTCTTCTACAAGCACATTTGATGACTTCATTAAATAAAAAACAAACACAATAATGTTTTCATGATTTTATTATAAAGTTTAAGTAAGTACCACAGTTTAATTAATGATCTCTCGTAATCTCTGTTACAAGAAATGTCAAGACTTTTAGGTTGTTGTCAAAATTTTTATCAGGACATTTCATTTTTCCATATGGCAACCCTACCTGAGGGGCTAGCAAGCGCGCCATTTTGTCACTTGTCGCTCGGTGCGTCCTTCACTGATGCATTACTATGAAAGGGACGCAATGTGCGACAAGCGACAAAATGGCGCGCGTGCTACATGTGCAGTTTATATACCTTGTCAACATCGCGTGAAGGTCACACACTTTTCTTTCTCAGCACTATAGTAATACCTATAGATTCATCATTCTGTGGGAAAACAGTACGTCGTAAGTTTCGTCACCGCTGTCACAGATGCCATCCGTCATCCGACGCTTCTTCGCATTACCGTCATCGGATCCGCTTACACCACGCTACTTACACCACCCACATAACCTCTTTTACATCTTCGATAAGATTCAAATTCCCGTGATTGGACGACAAGGAGTTGGTACAGGGTGGAGCATTATTTTCATAGTGGATTTCGTCAAGCATTTTAATGCGTTGACGTTTCAGTTTCTGAATTGTGTTTATCAAGTTTTTTTTTTTGTATTTTCCCACTTTGCCATGTAATCGGTTATGTAAGATTAAGGATCCATGATGGACATGGGTCAGAGACGTACTGAACTCTGCATTGAAGACTGAGCTAATGAACTTTACGAATGGTCGAGAGGAACGGATGATCTTACCTTATCAATTGCATAGTCATTATTAAAGAATCCTACGTATAGGATTTATCTCAGTTTCATCAATAACTTTCGTTAAATATATGCATGCCTTATAAAAGGCACGAAATTCAATGTCTGAATTTCGGTCATGCTCAACGTGTTTGATTTGCTGGTAATTGTAAAAAACCCATGTCTCACTTATTACAGCAATTAAGACGATTATAAATTTAACAAATACCTACTAATAAACATAAATAAATAAATATCATGGGACAAGTGACACCAACTGACCTAGTTCCAAATTAAGCAGAGCTTGTGTTATGGGTACTAGACAACGGATAAACATACTTATGTAGATAAATACATACTTAAATACATATTAAACATCCAAGACCCAAGAACAAACATTCGTATTCATCATACAAACATCTGCCCCGACCGGGATTCGAACCCGGGACCTCAAGCTTCGTAGTCAAGGTCTCTAACCAATAAAAAGAAGGCAGGTTGATCTTTGAAAATTATGACGTCATAATTGAGTAATTCAATACAAACTTCAAACTTATCGTTCATTTTGATTTGACATTTGAATTAAAGTTGTTAATTTGACCAACTAGTCATCGTCCTCATAATGTCACTACTTACCAATATCTCTTAAAGACGCAAGACTTTTAAAGCTCACGCAACTTAGAAAATGATAAAGGCATGTAATATAGTATAGCCCACCAAATACGTGCGTGTTATTATGCTCCTTCCTAAACACCGGACATCACGATTCTCATCCGTCAAAAGCCGGATGCGCTCGGCCGTCTCCGGACGCGGTCGGCTTTCTTCGGATGTGTTCGGCTTTTAGTGCAAACGCTTTGTTTAACAGCGGTTATTAGGGCCGTGGACAAGGATCAAGTTTCGACTAAAAGAAGTGGCATTGTTTTAGAGAATTGCGAGCTTTTTTTTTCTTCGATTGGATTAAGGATCGTTAGTTGTTGAAAAATTTGATTAGTAGGTCTCCTGAGAGGACAAATCTTGCCACCAAATTTCACCACGGGTGATACCACAGAACTATGTCGGGATAGAATGAAAGAGTTCATCGATTTATATTGCGGAAAGCAGTCGGGAGCTGGAACGTGTGCCTAATGAGGTTCTCAGACCCTCTTTTCGGCACGCGGTAGGTACATGACTCGTACACTCTTTCCTTTTATCCCTAAACAGTTCTGTGGTGTTACCGACCGCTTTCTATAAGAAAAAACTTTTGTCTTGCAAACTTTTTTTTTTGTAAACTGTAAAACGGGATATTGACCGAGATTACCTTATAGGTTTGATCGGTCAATATCCCGTTTTCATTATGTCTAATGCAATTAACCGCGAATCATTTAAAACTGTGTATTACCTTTTTTTTTAACTTCGTGGATTCGTTCAGTGATAGACAATAAACTGAATACAAACGTCTGTCTGCAGCTGACTGTATAATTGTGTACTGACAGCCGGTGCCTAACTAGACACGGCCGTTTTTAGCTCTAGCGGTTCCTAGCTTCGGTCCCGGGTTCGAATCCCTGTCGGGGCAGATATTTGTACGATGAATACGAATGTTTGTTCTTGGGTCTTGGATGTTTATTATGTATTTAAGTATGTATTTATCTATATAAGTATGTTTATCCGTTGTCTAGTACCCATAACACAAGCTCTGCTTAATTTGGGACTAGGTCAATTGGTGTCAATTGTCCCATGATATTTATTTATTTATTTATTTACTTAACTCTACACATGGACAGGCAGAGAGCGGCCTCCTTACAGGACCTACTTGATCATTAATTCTGACAATATCTGCACCGAAGAAATAAGTGAGTTTTTTTTTTATGCAACGAGGAAGGCAAGCGAGCAAGTGGGTCACCTGATGGTAAGTGATCACCACTGCCCATAGACACCCGCAACTCCGGAGGGTTTGCAGATGCGTTGCCAACCTAGAGGGCTAAGATGAAATGCCTCTTGTGCCCGTAATTACACCGGCTGTCTTACTCTCCACACCGGAACACAACAGTGCAAGCACTGCTGCTTAGCGGCAGGATTAACGAGTAAGATGGTGGTAGCGATCCGAACGGACCTCGCACAAGGTCCTACCACCCCCAAAAAAAGAGTGAAGTGAAGAACAGAGGCCCTGTTCTTGCACACTTAAAATTATACTTGACTTTATAATACCTACGATAGTTTGAGTCCGACCGTCCACAATACGGACCGAAGGTGGCCTCACACCTTCCGAATTCGCGTTGCGGCGAGTGTGTTCAATCTCAATGATTGTTATTGCCAAGACGGGCGTGACTGCGCAGACGTTGATGGATAACGGGTCGACGCTGAAAACATTTGGGCTGCGGGTGTGTTCATTAAAAAAAAATTCGATGAAGATGAAAATTACACGGAATTTGCCTATTCGTCTCCGGGATGAAGAATACCTACCCCCCCCCCCCTCCACCCTTTTCTCTATGGAGTGTAAGAGTGACCGGTCTATTGTTTTTTAGGATTTTTTTTTCCAATTAAAATCTAAATAGCACCACCTGCTTTAATCTGTTCTTACCTTTATTCCATTGTGATTCTTAATTGAAAGATCTTGAGTTGAAAATTTATTGTTATGAAATATTTAAATATTTAACAGTTTTGTACCTTAGTGTAATGCAATGCAATGTAACGCACTCCGAACAGAGGGTCGAGCACGACTTTACGAATGCTGCGTCACGTAAAGTCGAATAGTAAACGTTGCCGAGTTTGTATGACGTTTGGAACAGCGCCCGCCCGTGAGCGTATTTGGAACTAAAATTTAGTGTGAGGTTTCTCGATCTCGACGCGGTAACTTTAACGTTACGCAGCTTTCGTAAAGTCGTGCTCGACCCTCAGTCTGTATTCAGTATGCATACGCGCGCTTTCTACTACGCGAACTGCATATTTTTAAATGCACCGACTAATAAATCGCATTTTTACATGTATGAACTCTGCATTCTAATGTTTTTGACTAATCCGTAGCCCTCCCTCTGGGACCACACGCTTCGGCGGTAGCGAAACGAACAATCGTTCCCTTATTGGTCCTAAAAACATGTAGGGCTATACTCGAGTGACATACGTGAACGATCCGTTTATTTAGCGTAGCTTAGTTAGCTTCACGTCAAAAGACCGTTCATACCTTTTGAATTGAAAATTAATTTACAAAAGGCACTTCAGTGGGTTTTAATTATTAACCGACTTCAAACAGGGACGATGTTATAGTGAAATAAAAACGGATCACTCACGTATATAAGGCGAGTTTAGCCAGACATGTTTCGGATGATTGAGTCTCACGGTAGTTTCATGTTAAAAGGGACGATGTTCTCAATTCGACTGTATGTTGATTTGTTTTACATAATTTATTGAATCAGGCGTTACTTTGCGGAGGTCCATATTTATGAACTAAAAAACAACTACTACAACAAACAATTAAACAATTAATTAATGTAGTGGAAGTGGTGGCATGTTGAGCGGTTGTTGTTGTGCTTCGTAAATGGCCTCGTGGAGAGTGCCGAAACGCGTCAGCGTTTAGTATAGTGGTGGTGGTGATAGTTGAGTCTGTGTGGCATGTGTTGATTCGTGTAGCAGTGGAGGCGGAGGTGTTGCATGGAAACATACATTTGCCGCACAGATATAACTATTTGTCATTAGTGGTCGCGGGTGAGCAAAGTAATTGTTTTTTAGTTCATAGATTTGTATTACACTTGAAATTAAAGCGTCATTACAAAGTCATTGTTTTATCTTATTTTTTGTACAATAAAGTGTTCACTTACTTACTTACTTACTTACAAAGCAGCATGCAATGTGAGAAACTCAGTTGTTTATTTTGACACGACTGGCTTTGAAAGGAGATTATTGTTATGTAATTATAATTACAATTTAATCTCTAAAATAAGAGTAACGTTTCACATAACTTTGACTGAGCAAAAACGAATCTTCAAGAAATTGGGGTTGTATGTTTTTTGCAATGTATTTTAAAACGAAACCCTTTCTGTACAATAGAAATATAAAAAGAATTGGTATTTTTTAGGGTACCTTACCTCAAAAGGAAAAACGGAACCCTTATAGGATCACTTTGTTGTCCGTCTGTCTGTCTGTCTGTGTGTCAAGGCCCTTTTTCTCTGCAACGCGTGGAGGTAGCATGCTGAAATTAATATCAAATACTCAAGCTTGCGGTCCCTTGAAGCTGTGAAAAAATCAACCTTCTAAGTCAACGCAATCAAAGGATACAGTAATTAAAAAGGCCATTTCCATACAAATTGTCGATTTCCAAAAACCTAAAGGGTACTTCCAGATGTCCTATAAACTTGAAATTTGGTATGAAGGTAGCTCTTATAGCACAACCACTCCGAAAAGTCTCGAAATCTTAAATTTTTATGTCTGTCTGTAGATTTCGAACACCGATATAAGTTGACCCCACACTGCGTACATTTTGCTTAAGAGCAGGGCTCTGCTAACACTGGACTTTTAAAACACTGGGGAAAAGAGTTAAAATATTTCTACGGAACCCTCGTGCGCGAGTCCGACTCGCACTTGGCCGGTTTTTTTTAGGCAACCCCAATTGGCACGACAGCCACAGCGACCAAGCTCTTAAGAGCCGGTAAAGACTGACAGCATTTGAACTGCAGCCTAGCTGCAAAATGACAGTTCGAGTAGAGTTTTGCTGCAGTTGGTGTAACTGCATCAAAACTCCAAACCGACTGTTCAGTCCGCTTATAGTTGCAGTGCAGTCCTTTCAACTGCAACTGTCGACTGCAAGCTGGCTGCACGGTCGTAATGCAGTTACCTATATTGTAGTTGGAACGACTGCATTACAACTGTATTGTAACTGTAAACTGCTTCTATTACTACCGTGCAGCCAGCTTGCAGTCAGTGTGCGGTTGACAGGACTTCACGGCAACTGTAAGCGGACTGCACAGTCGGTTTACAGTTTTGATGCAGTTACGCCAACTGCAGCAAAACTGCACTCGTGCTGTTCAAATGCTGTCCGTCAGTACCGGCCCTTAATAAAGCGGAAAAAAAAGAAAATCTTTTAACGGGTTGACTCAAATAGCACAAAATACAGTGTCGCGTACCCTTAAAAATGATGTGCCGGACCAAAGAGTACAGATTAAGAAAGGTCGCTTCCCCACATTCCCGGAGTGACGGCCCGCCGGGGCGTTCGGGATCCTTCGGGATCTTTCGGGACCTCCCGCACGTACGGAATCTGAATTGGATATCGAAAGTATTGAGGGAGTATTTTCATTAAATGAGATGTAGGTACGTTTCAGATGGGCTAGCGCGTTACGCTGGCGATTTTCGAAACGGTCACTTGAGTTTATTCAAAAGTGTAGGTACTTAGGTCCATAAAATCACGTGAGGCGTATAAATAGGGGGGAGGGGGGGGGAGACGAATCTCGCTCAATCTCACGTGGGGGAGAGGGAGGGGTCTCGGCAAATCATGTAAATGTTTAATGAAATCAAGCAATATAACTACTGAAAATATGCAAAACTATTACCAACGTAAAAAGTCGTAAATAAACCGGCGAATCAACCGGAAACTATGGCCGGGCGAAACTACGTACTTTTTAAACGTTTGTCATTTGCGTAAAGCAGACAGACGGGAGGCGCCTTTGGCTTATCTATGCACAACAATATTTCTGCCACTTTTTGAGGGGGTCGAGGAACACACGTACAGCACACGTTGCGCTCCTGTCAAAATTTGTTACGTTCCTACAAACTCACACTAAAACAAAACTGTCACACAAATGCCAAAAACACCCACACAATCAACAGACCCTGATCGTTTATTTGCATGTTACTGTAAAACTGTTACTGATCATTTTGGTCATGTTAGAGTTTTGGCAAAGGGGAAATCGCGCGTTAACATCAATCTCCATTCCCTTCCTGCTCTAAGGTAATTTGTATTGATTTAAACTTTCGCGATTTTCACACATTTTTTTATGATGATGATTGATGTTGTGAGTGTTGTGTCGGACTGGTGGCAACCCTACTGAAGAAACTAATATGTAGTAAAGAATTACAAAAAAAAAGAACAAGTGCGGGTAGTTAGAGAAACCCACGCAGTTAGAAGATGTTGATACTCGCTTCTTCAGTCCCTTCGAGACCATGGACTCGCGTCCTAAATGTCGAGGTATTGTCATAATTTATTTTTACGTGATTAAGTCCCGTGATTAACATAAATAACGTTTGTGGATCAATCAACTTTTTATTGCCACTCGTTGCCGTTAAGATGTCCCCTGGACAACTCATCAAAAACATGGTTTTCTAAGAACCCACTCCCCCGAAAGTCAGGATTTGCATGCTTAGGAGATGAAGCATGATACCATCATACCATACCATCAGGTGATGATACCATCAGGTGACCACTTGCTCGTTTGTCTTCTTTGTCGTATAAAAAATTACCTATTACTGGCCACTCCCCTGTAACTGACTGCTTTGCCAATATAGGTAAGAGAATTAAATACTGATTTTGTGTAGATAATCAAATTAAAATGTATAGATCCAACACTGTGACCAAGCGCATTGTGTAAGTATTCGTACTCAGTATCTTCATTATAATATGTAATTGGTGATCAGTAACTGAATGACATTTCGTAAAGTAGCCAGTTAATGGTAATTTACCCAAGTAGTACACTTTCATAGTATCGCCCGATCGTCAAAGCGATTCTACGCACCGCAGCTCGGGGACATCGGACAGTTTGTGTTGATTTATTATTAGTAAGCTATTTATATACTTTCACACTCCTCTTATAAAAAGAAGTATGCGGTTTTATTTATAAACAAAATGTTGGTATTGTGTGATTAATGGCGTCATTTCATTCTTATGTTACCGAGTATTTGTTTTTAGTGCTTTGTTAACTGTTTGGAATCGGTATGTCGAGTGTTCAATGTGTGTTATGGATGATAATCTAAGTATTTTACTAATGGACATTTTGTAAAAAGAGTGTGATGATTCGTTTGATTCAGATTTAGTACTTACAAAGGTGTAATGTTGCAATATCGTCAAAACTTAGAAACAAAATGAGGAGGCAATACGAACAATGCCCTTACCAAGGACTATACTAAAACAACAAAATACGAATGAGCCCAAACATTATTAATAAATCATATTTTTCAACTTTTGTAGTGTTCGCATATCTGCAATAGAACAAAATGTAATATCTACATTACTACCTCTACATACTTACTTACGTGCATGACCTTGGCTATACGTGTCGGGTTTAAATTAAAAGTCATGTGTTTTCAGCATTAAAACGTATGCAATGATAAATTGTCCATTAAATTGAAAAGCAATAATTGCTTCATTACAAACCCAGACAGATATGCCTCCATTTCAGTTTATTTTGCAAAATAAACCGTACGCAATCCTGTCTCGCCGGTTGGTTCTCCCTTTTTCGATGTTTTAATTTATTTAAAAACTGTTTTAAGGGTTTAAATTACGGGTAGGTACTTACTTAAGATTTTTTTCTCAAGGGAGAGATTTCAAGCTGACCTCACTTGCATCATTCCCAAAACATCGCCTTCTTCTTAAATTTAAGAGCTATGCTCTTGTCAGTGGAGTAACCGCCACTCCGCGCGGTCTACGGCCAGCCGTTTGACTTCCTGATACGACACGACACCCACTTTCTGCTTCACCTGGTTAAAATAGGTCAATCTTGGCCTTCCTCTGGCTTGAAAAACATTCACTTGTAAAACTTGTTAAGGAACTTGAGGAGATCTTTTCAAAAATGTTGTTTTCATCTTGATGGTTAATACTTAGCTCTTACATTTTTACGAAAATTAAGAAAAGCCAAATTCATTATTACCCTTGGAACTTCCCAACACTTAAGTAGGTATCAGACAGAATAGCATGATTCCCTTTTAAACAGCCAAAATACATCGTCAACCTACAACGATCGTGAATGAAATGGATAAGTACCTACCTCAGTTAATCCACTGACTAAACCAATGCAGAAAATGCAGCTTTTTCCCCGACTACCGGAAGGTATTGTGTCTAAATGTCTATAAATTTGTTGTGAAATAGGTTCAAACGTTATTTAAGTAACCCTCACTTGGATATGGTTTGAAGTAACGCAGGGCCCTTGATACCTACTGAAGTACTCGCTTACACTTATAAGTGCAGCATTATTTGTCTAACGGTGTCGTACGTCACTCGGAGGTATTCGTCGCCACTCGGCACGGATGCCTATCGCTTAGGTTATTGATCCTTACCGTTTGTTTAAAATTCCTTGCGCGCGCGCCGTCGCGTCCGGACCTCGCGTGTGGGAGCTTTCGATTTGTTTAAAAAGTTATTGTCTTTGGTATTCTGTGGCTGTTGCTGTCTGGGCTGTAAGTCGCGACAATGTGGCTGCTAATAGACAGAAAGAGAACGAGATGAAAGTCACTAAGTGAAAAATATTTGTCGACAAATAAAGCCGAAACACTTCAAATATACGGTGACATAAGTAAGTTTAACCAGAATTATTTTTTGGTTACCATTCGTCGCGAAAGGCTTTTGAGGGTTTAGCTACCGCAAAATTAAGTCTGTCGCAACATTGAGCCAGTCTGACACATCACCTCCTTACATTTCTTTAATTTTATTCTAAACCACCTAAACCATCCATGACATTTATGCCCTCTCGTACGCAGCTTGCGAGCAAAGGTATCATGGTGCCAATAATCCCAACGCCCCATAAATCACGAAAAGATCATCCCAGTTCAGTAGCTAACCTAAACATTCTTCCCCGAAGCATCAGAGCAAACTCCATTTCAATTACTAAAGCGCTCTGAATGGTAGATGAGCGGAACCGCCTCCGGTAGGCTCTCAGTCCCACCGATTAGAATAGGTGCGGCGCTCGGTAAACCTATTTTGCATCCGACACTTGGTTAAATTGGCTCAATTAGCAAGCATCCGCGCCGACCTGCCGCATCCGCAAACGGCCAAATTACTTACACCCACTCCCACGTAGGCGATGAAAAAAAAAGTTGGCAAACGTCAAAAAAACATTCTCGCGCCAGCCGGTCATTCATGAAGTTTGTACGTTATACTGACGCGGTCGTAGCAGGAAGTGATTGTAATTTTATATGTTTACGCGTTTCAGATTTGATTGTTGGTGTTCAGAGGCATTTTTATGAACGATTACTAATTGCAAATGAGCCGTGAATACTCGTAATCTGCGGATAGGATTTATTGTTTGTTGTTATATTGAGTTGTTTGATTCAAATAACCGTTAAATGACGCCCAGACTTTAAGAATAAAGATGTAATCAGACGCGATTTATTATGATAAATCGCGTCTGATTACATCTTTTACTTTGCGCTTTGGAACCACTACGGGATTTCATACGGGATAGTTTTACTTTAATTTAGAAAAAGAAATACTGTTCTCTGTATATTAACAAATATACCTGTCGGATTTTTCATTTTTTCTTTAAAATTCGTTTGAACAATCGACGTTTAGGTTGGATACAAAAATTTCACAAGTCGCCGAGATTACCACAGAGCTTAGCAATAGCAGTAAGAAGGTCAAGGATTTGGTTGACAATAACCATTGTGAGCATAATGCGAGACCATCGCTTTACAAGTTTTCACACAATTACTTGCCTCACGACAATTTTGCTGTAGACGTCTTCTTATGAATAAACATGGTAGCGTTACGCGCCTACTCAGATTCTTCTATAAACACGACCCGATAAAACACTTTTGGGTCATCACCATAAGAGCTGTCATTACAAAAGTGTCATACAAAAGCCTCGTCCTTGAACAAGGAAAGTGTATCTTATAGATTTTAATTAAATTGAGTTAACTACCCGATATTTATCCTTCGCATACAATATGTAATTGATTGAATCAGGCCTTACTATGCTGAGGTACCTGCATGTCCATGAATGAACTAAAACAATTAATTAGCTCACCAGCGACTACACGTAGATAGCTACATCTATGCGACAAAGGTATGTTTCATGCAACATTTCCCTTCCACTTCCACACGAATCAACAGTCATGTCACTCAGACCCAACTATCACCGTGCTACATTGGCTCGTAGAACCTATTTTCAAAACAAATAAACCACCGTTCAACGTGCTACCAGTTAATTCTACTCAAAGACATAGCATTTATCGCATAGATGTAGCTAATTAATTGTAATTGCTTTTAGTTCATCTTTCGTATAAGTGTAAGACTTTTAAAGGTACCTATAAAATAGTAATAGTTTTAGTACGCATGTCATGTTTGTCTGAATGAGTGAGCCCGATGTGACTCATACATCCGACGACCCCAAATTTGAACGCACGGCAATTGTTTATCATGTATACCAAGCGATTAGTGGCCTCGGCGCTACTTATTTCTCCTTTTTTCAAATGTAGTTTCTTTACAAAGCTGCCATCTTGGCTAATCAAGGCTTCATAATACAGGAGCGTTATTATTATCTAGGGTGACAGCGTTGCGTTCACGGCAATTTCAACGCCGAAATGTAAAAAATTTGTTACTGTTAATAATAATAATTGCGACAGCTGTTATGAACTAAATGACAATCGGCTTAACACGTCAAGACTGAAACAGCCATCCTTAGATAGTGTCGCCCCAGCGTTTATAGAGAACCTTGTCACCTCACTTCAAAGTAAGAGTACTTGACGCAGAGTAAGAGTAAGTAAGAGTATCCAGAGGGATAGAGCTGCGTATTTTGAACTGCGTCAAAATTACGAAAATGTGATTGCTTAACCTTATCGTAGACGTGAATACACCGGCCGGCGACAAAACCGCGCAAAAGACAAGTCCCAAAAGTCACTGCGTAATAATCGCGTCGTCGTCATACAGTCGAAGAATTACGTACCTACCTCTGTGGAACCTTTACACAAATAATTTCACAATATTTTCTTTGGCAGACGTATGGCGTATCAATGTAACATTTTCAGCGAAACGGGTCTACACTTATACGCGATTCAGTTTCATCGTCTGTTACTTCTAAAGCTTTGGTGATTGCGAATCCTTTATACAACCTCAAATGAGCAGTAATCCCACTATCCTATCCGATGCAGCATCAACGAACAGTACTCTTGACTGTGGACTCAATTAAATTAAATCCAACCACTAGAAAGGCTTTAGGCATAACCAATAGGCCGCTACAGTAATTTTACCTTTAGACCTGTGATTGCGCCCGGGGTAATTTTACCCGCGTGCTGGTAATTTGATCTGATTCGGAACTATCGAGGAAACATTACGGTATTAACCCTTTGACTGCCGCGCGGGGGTAAAGCGACATTGAATGTTCAGTGAAGAGGCTAAAGGTAGATTTGCAGTGACGTGTTAAAGTAGTAATTTTGCGAGTTGTAAGGACGGTTTCGATGACGGATTGGGGGTAATGTACGCTATTGGTGTGTGGCTGTCAAATTGATGATTTGTGAGGATTTCGATTCTATAGAAATGAAGGAAAAGCTTCAAGATCCTTTGTTTTCTGTGATAAACGAGTAGATGACGAATACAAGAGTACCTACCCTTAATAATATGATGGTGTTTACCACGGTGTGTAAGTACCTTTTCTCTTCAGCTCACGTAACCTAGACTATCGCACTGGCAAAAAACCTATCTAATAAACTATAAAGCATGAAGCTCAGTGCGTCCTTTTCCAACTGTAGCACGAGCATGAGTTTTCACCAAGAATCGAGTAGTAACATTATCGTATCGTCATCGAAACAATTTGTATGACGTTTGGGACAGAGGGTCGAGTACGAGTTTTCGAATCCTGCATAACGTAATCGAACAGAGACGTTATCGAGAAATTTGTACGACGTTTGGAACAGCGCCCGCCCGTGAACTGAAATTTTGTATGCGGTTTCTCGATTTCGATACTATAACGTTACGTTACGCAGGATTCGAATATTCGTACTCGGGCCTCTGGTGAAAACTAGAGCTCCAGGTACTGAGGGTCGAGCACGACTTTAGGAATGCTGCGTAACGTAAAATCGTATAGTAAACGTTTGTCGAGTTTGTATATGACGTTTGGAACAGCGCCCGCCCGTGAGCGTATTTGGAACTAAAATTTAGTATGAGGTTTCTCGATCTCGTTACGATAACCGTAACGTTACGCAGCATTCGTAAAGTCGTGCTCAACCCTCTGAGCCTCTCGGAACCGGTACACACAAAACCTAGCTAGAGATTTACGAAAGTCGTAAACTGACCTAAGACATTACTGTTGGCATGTTTGACTTGCGGTATGTTAGTATGTCACACCTCGAAAATATGCGAATGAGTGTTACTGGCTAGGCGTGGTTTGCTGAGGTACTGGACAATATGCCTTAAGTCATAAGTCATAAGAATCATAAATAAAGTTCATCATAACATAGTCCAAGTCCATAAACTATTATTATTATAGCAGTAAACTCCGCACGACTTTGCATTTGCGTCAAGATTTTTTTTATTGAAGAAGACATGTATTACAATGCATATTGCGTAGGTAGCATTGGGGTGGAATTGGCATAATGAATTGCATTAACAAAAAGCTTCAGAAGTTTCTAGAGCGCAAAAATCAACACAAATACTACGAAGTGAAATTTCTAGAACACACAATTATCCACCGACAATGTACCTACATACATACCTACGTACATGTGCACATGTACATACGTACGTACATGTGGTTATGCATTAATCTGTCAACCGCGGCTCGTAGATGTGTGGGTTACCTGGGTGTTAACGAATTTGGGAAGCGAGGGATATAGGTGAACGGGTCATTTGTAGGTCCAACAGGCTTATTCTAGAGTGAGAAATATATTACTAGTTATGTTTTCTATCAAAGTAAGTAAGTAAGAAGACTCTTTATTGTACAAAAAACCGGCCAAGTGCGAGTTGGAATCGCGAAGGAACGGTTCCGTACCATTATTTATAAAAATGGCAAAAAATCATGTCTGTTGTATGGGAGCTCCACTTAAATATGTATTTTATTGTTTTCAGTTATTTGTTTTTATAGCGGCAACAGAAATACATCATCTGTGAAAAATTCAACTGTCTAACTATCACGGTTCTTGAGATACAGCCTGGCCCCTGTTTCACCATCTTTATAATTGTCAGTTTTATATGACAATTCGAACTACATTTCTTTGACAATATGAAGCGCAAGCTCTTCAAGTCAGCAGTTGACACCGAACTGTCAATGAAAACTGACAGTTGTAAAGTTGGGGGAAATAGTAGCCTGGTGACAGACGGACAGACAGCGGAGTCTTAGTAATAGGGTCCCCATTTACCCTTTGGGTACGGAACCCTAAAAACAGTTAGGACAAGCAATCTAATTCGATTACAAAGGCGGACTTATACAACAGACAAGACAGTTGTCTTAGAGGAGACAGACTTGAGTAGCCTTTATAGCTTAGCTTTGCATGATACATACCATATTTAAATCTGTCACTTTTGTAGGGGGACGAGGTATACAGTATACACGTACCTACTTACATCGTACATCTACGCTCATGTAAAAAATTGTAACATTCTTACTATACCTACAGCCACAATAAATTATATATTTCTAGAGCTACTGCTTACAATGGCATATTATTAAATAATGTTTTAAAATATGTTGCATGTTTATGTTATGAACCTAATAGCAATGAATAATGTAATAATTTTCTTTTCCAGGTAAGTCCGATGATATCATCTTACGGAATGTGAAAATAGGTAAAATTGTGTAATTATAACTCGAATTCGATGCAAAACGTAAATATTTTTATTTTTAAATAATTTCAAGCTGTGAATTTTTTGATTATTCACAGATAACATGTAGGTATCTAAATTAAGAAAACACGAGACCGCATATTTTGAAACATTTGAAAAAAGAATGTAGAAAAGTCCGTTATTTATTACTTGTCAGCCGATAATCTCTACAAAAGTTAAGGTTTGTCCGAACCTAACCGTCCAAGTATAATATTTATAGGTAACTTCTTATATCGTAAATCGTAATTTTCATCAATATTAAATACCTATTAATTATTAAGTAAGTTGACCTGGTAGATACGGTTGCGGATGCCCAGACGTATACAACAAACTGAATGGTGCAATTGCCCAATACGTACTATTGTCATTTCGAAGTACTTAACTCCCTAGCACGGTAACCAATAAGCATTTAAAATCATCCAAAGTTGCTTAGCCGAAGTTGCCACAATCCGCGGTACTTCGAGGAAGGACTTTCCTCCCTAAATTGTGCTATTAGGTTATACTTCAATTAAATATGATTGGGCATAAATTGTAACTCTGAAATTCTCTGAAGTTTTCGCCTCGCGTTTTCCGTTATTCGTCTCAATTAAGCTGGAATACTGGACGTAATGGCACTTACTAAGATGGCGCGATTTGAGATTCATCATTAGAATGAAATCTTGTTTTTTACAATATTTTTTTATAAGAGACATTTTTTTCGTAATAGCTAAGAGTTATCGAAGGCAGCCAAGTTTAATAAAATTTGTCTAAATATTCTATTGCTTTTCTTAACTAACTTGGTTGAAATGGCGGTATTTTGTTCGACCATGAGTAAATACTCATTATGTGAGTATAATAACGTGTATATTTAATCCGTGAACAACTCACGCTGTTGGAGACTGGCTGGAGGTCTTGTCTATGGCTCGGTTCCATATTCAAACCTTGCTCCTGACAGCACGCTGTCTTTGTCTTCGTCAGTTGCGCTGTCACGCTGGCACGGAGCGGTAGTGTTTATTCGAAATATTGCACTACTGTGTAAATTAATCCATTTTGAACAATAGCAGAAACGGCCACTCATTTCGTCATCACACTCCGCCATCTCAACTTCAAGCAAAAAACATCGCACACATACATACATACATAATAACTACTTCGCTCGTATCCTCTTCGTGCCATAAGAAAGCCTAACACATATGCAAATGTCCTACAACCTGGTGTGTATGTTTGCATAAAATTAGCAGAACGTCAGCGTGTGTACGTGTGTATGGATGTGTGTGTGTCACATAGGGCCGATAACAATGCAGCTGTTATGCCGACTTCGCACCTCCAGTTAAGTTAAACGATACTGGCTGAGGTCAGGGCTGTCACTGATGTTTAATTTGCTGATTCCGTTAACTAAAGGAGATACTATCGGATAATTTACGCAATATAATGTAGAGATACTAATTTTACGTATGCCTAGCTATGGAAAAAACTAGAAGCTGCTTTGTTAGGACATGGGTTAAAACTCGACTGAAAATTAGACATATTAAATACAGGATAAAGACCGTCGTAACCTTTCTAAGTTCTAAAATCCCGTAATTAATAATATGTCGTATGTTTTTAACCGCGAATCATTTAAAACTATGACTAAAAAATGTCACCACAATTTTACAGAGGCTCCAAACCAAGACATTACATATACGTTTTGAAATACTTCAGAGTAGGAAAAAAATTCGCTCGCATCGTCTAGCTTAAAACTTGTAGAGATTCCTGTATACAAGGTGCATTGAAAAATAAATAATAAATCAATATAAAAAATAGGTATCATGTGAGACTCAATAATAGTGAAACGTAGGTATATAAAACGAGTTTAGCCCATGTTTCGACATGGTTCGTGCGCTCCCAGAGAAATGACTACGAGGAAGTATTACGAATTAGTCCGAAACAGTGATCTGTTTATTTCACAAAAAATATATCATCTTTATTAACTTGTATATAGTGACATCCTTAACAACGTAACTACACGTCAGCACGGTGCGTGTCCCTGCCACCGCCGGCCGCTCCCGATTGCCGACGCGCGCAGTTACTGCGATACTCGGTGGCAATTGCTGCAGTGACACACACCAGCCATTTGTAATGCATGTAAAGACTGTTTGATTCCACCTGGAACATCGGTTATCGCTGAGTAGCGTTGTCCTATTAATCAGAGCTTCGCCGTACCGTAGGTAGATGTTTTGCTATTGTATTTCTAAATTACTCAATCTGGCTTAAACTGCGTCTGTAGACAAGACCTGTACTAGCGGAAACGTTTCCCGCTTAAGAGTCTGGTGGGATTTGCCTAGCATTCTCCAGCTATCGCGCTCGATTAATTAGGCACTAGCTCAATTTTATCTTCATTGAGGTAGTCATAGCCCTTGTAACTACACGTCAGCACGGCGCGTGTCCCTGCCACCGACAGCCGCTCCCGATTGCCGACGCGCGCAGTTACTGCGACACTCGGCGCACAGCTCGGGGGCAATTGCAGTGACACCAGCTCTTTGAGTTCTAGCTACTGGTAATGCACGTGCTTGGTTTCACCTGGAACATCGGTTAACGCTGAGTAGCGTTGTCCTGTTGATCAGACCGTACCTTACAAGTACCATACCGTAGTTCATCATACCGTAGAAGTTTTGCTTCTGTACTTATTAATTATTCGATCTAGCTTAAACTACGTCTGTAGACAAAATTACGTATACTAACGACGGGTAAGAGTCCGATAGGATTTTGCTAGCGACCTTCAGCGATAGCTCTCGGTGGCACTTTGTTTGTGAGCAGCAAAGATAATAACACGGAAGTAGATATGTTTACTACCGCGCCCGAGTTGAAGACTCATAAAATACCCAATTGACCACTCCATCGATATGTAAAACATTAAAGATAGGCCACGCACCTGTTCAGCGCTGACAAAATGCGGCCCTCACTCATTAGCTGTCATTAGACTGACATAATGTCAAACATCAAGGGACACTGAGACACAGAATCACCTCATCATCAGCCTATTTACGTCCCACTGCTGGGCACAGGCCTCCTCTCAGAACAAGAGGGCTATAGTTCCCACGCAGGCCCAGTACGGATTGGGAACTTTCCACACACCGAATCACCTAATCGCCTATAATTGCTTGTCCACGAGCGGTGAAGCGGACCGTATCTGGAGCACCCTTTCTGACATTTCACTTCAAAGAACCGTTACTGTTAAGCGCTGCTTACCGAAGTAAGTCTTCTCAATTTGGCTTGTGCAAAGATAACTGGCGACTACTATAGAATCAACATACTCTATATATCACCCACTTTGTATCAACCTATACGCATTAATCATATTATCGTATCAGAGACCGCGAGTTCAGCACAACTTGACACAGCGATGAACGGTCTTCATCCAATTACGCTGCAGTTTGTTTACTCAGCACCCTTCCGACGACAAGGTCCCAAGTCAAGGTGCACTCACGATGCACTGGGAATCTTTGCGCATTGACTTTATGGTAGATGACGGAAGTCTATGTATAAAATTGTTGTGCATTCGTTATTAAATGGCATCCTCTTATCTAACCGGCCAACCAGATACAATTAACACTGCCTTTTTTTATGAAAAAGGCATGTTACTAATAAATGTGTTTTTTTTAAGGAACCGTAGCACATTCTGCTCTAACAGTTTTAAAAACACTACGTTTCATTCATGAAGTGGTTTACGTAAATTAAATTACTATTCAAAAGTCCCCCTTACAAAAAATGCTACAAAAATAAGCGCCACTTTGTTAAACAGTCTTACTAGTAAGTACTGTGAGCTCATGCCTATCTAGACACGGTTTCTTGGTAGACGTAGCTCTAGCAACTGCTCCTTGGTTGCGAGAGATTCTTCAACAATAAAAATTTCATCAAACCTCATTCACAGAGCGTTGCACTTGTTTGCTGTGTTCCAAGACACTGCATTCGTTTAAATTCAATTAACGAACCAACTCTACCGTCAGCAAGGCCCTAAGCACGACTTGTCGAATCCTGCGTCACGTAAAATCGAATAGTAAACTATAAAATTTAGTATGAGATTTCTCGATCTCGACACGAGAACCGTAACGTAACGCAGGATTCGACCAGTCGTGCTTAGGGCACTGAGAGCGACACCTTACAGTACTGCCCCCCGACTACGAAGTGCAAAATTCGAACTTCGTATCGTGCCGTCCCTCTCAAGCTAATATTATTCAACACGGGAGTGAGCGGGACGATATGATACGAACTTCGATTTTCGAATTTCGTGGTAGTCCCCCTGGACAGTATAGATAATTAAAAAAATAAAATAACCATCCAACACGAAAATAAAGCTCCTATTCACTAGCAAACGAGATCTCTGCATCGTATAGGGACATATTTGCGACGCAACGCTTACATTTGGGTCGCAATGAAACGGGTGTCTCAAACACGCTTTTACTACTAGCACGTAAAGCGGATTTTGATTGAACTGGATTCTTACGTGAAATATTCCTTTCCATGTAAACTAAATCAAGAATAACACAAAAAAAAGTGGAAACAAAATAAAACTTTTTAAATGCATTTGGAGGAAAAGAGACTAAGTAATTTAAAATGTGCTATCTTTATAGGTATTCACCTAGTGGTTGTTTAATTCCTGTTTCGCGATTAGATACCGACCAAAAATTCAGGACCGTACTAAATACATAATATTATTATATTTAAATTTTACGTTAGTATAGGTCAAGCCAGGTTTGCTTTTGATCAAAATAAAAGGAACCATAGGACTTTTCCTGAGCCAGCGAGCGTCAGCATAAAAACTTAATTATTTTTCTGTATTGTGACAAATTAAACGACTGCAGTTGAACAATGGGCATGTCTTAATTAAGCCAGTTTGTATTCATGGTGCAGCGCTCGTTCTTT
Organism: Clepsis dumicolana; assembly: GCA_963691665.1. Taxonomy (NCBI): domain Eukaryota; kingdom Metazoa; phylum Arthropoda; class Insecta; order Lepidoptera; family Tortricidae; genus Clepsis; species Clepsis dumicolana. The sequence continues at coordinate 3,067,906 of OY829512.1, read as the reverse complement.
TTTAATTATTTATGCGATTCAAAATAAAATGGCCGGGGAAGTCGTGTTTATAAATCATTTCCGATTTGGACTCTATTATGGTCGTGATGATATGCGCGGGATCGCGATTATCGTTTGTCTCTTTCGCAATGAATAATTGGCGGTGAGAGTGAATGAGATGACAAGCGGTTTGTTACATCCTAAAGGGATTACCGTAAAAATAAAAATACAAAAGTTAGTTTAACATCCTAAAGGATACGATAGAAGAATGGCTATGTTACCTTTAACTTTTTGATCCACAAATAATTTGTATTTCTGTTGCTAAGGAGATAATAAATTTATTAATAATTAAACTGATTACACTGAATCGAATTTACCAAGGAAGAACATCGGTTTTGATATCCCAAATAAAATAACCTGTTTTTAGATAATTGTGTCAATATAATCATAACGATACCTTATTCGGTATCCAAAACTTCACAATCTACTCGGTATGCTACGGCTACGACTACGAGTACAAAACCTTACTTACAAGCAAATTATGGAATACTAAATAGGTAACTACCCATATACCCAGGTTACTACCACTACACTTAGAGCAATGCATCAGCAGCATTACCACGAAACACCATAATAATATTTCGCGCTCAAACGCTGAAAGGTGCACAGATATAATGCAAGTCCCGGGGGCGCGATACGTTCCGAGCGGCGGCGGAAAATGCCGAGGAAACCCGACGAAAGCCGAGCCGTACCGAACACACGTTGAGTTATTAATTAGCTCTTGGGATTCGTATTCGTACCTGTCGTAATTGCTCGGCGTTTTAAGAGATGAAACTTAAGGTTGTTTTAATTTACGAGATAAGTATTTTTTTAGTTTTTCTGTAATGTTCTCTTCTGTTCCTCCGTCATTCGAGGACTTTCTTTTTTTGGGTCTTTTCTGATTTCCTGTCAATCGCCTTAAGGGTAACTGGTAGAGATCCCTTTAAGGGATAAATTCGCCTTTGTAGAATGGCTTTTTCCCCTCACTACCTCGGAAAGCCGTCTTTTATCCTTTAATACAAGCGGGTAAAATCGCATTTTATCCACTAGTGGGGAAAGTAATTTGACCTTGGAGTGGAGCGTGTTCAAGTAGCTTTTAACTGATAACAAAACGTAAAACGCTCATATTAATGGTTCGTTCTATATTAATTATCTTTAAATAAATGATAAATGATTTGAGAATTTCATAAAAAATACCTACTAAATTTAGCTTTATTTAATGGTCCTAAAAATTCTATAAGAAACATTTGTTTTTTTATGATTGACAGAAATCACAATTCATCTGGTTAAAATCCCGCAGGAGTAGGTATTAATGAGGTTTATTTATTTATTTATTTATTTTATAATGAGGTTGAATATAATTCTGAACGCACAAGTTGAGTCGATGCAATTTCAAAACGCATCGTCAGAAATTGTCAACATTGTCAACAAAAATTTTCTGACTGAGTTCCAGAGTTTTCTGTTATAATATCGTAAAAAAAATTGTGATTCCGGTGATGAAGATTTATTTTTATGAGCTGTTTTTTTGCTTGTTGCGCTTTCCTCGCTACAGTGAGGTGAAAAGTTTTGTGTTACACACGGGTGCAATTGTATTTTACTTCTCGTGTGTTGAAACACTCGCTACGCTCAGGATTCTATTTTAGAACCACTCGGTTCGCTCGTTGTTCAACTATAGAATCCTTTCGCTTGCTTGTGTTTCAATTCCACACTCGCGGGTAAAATACAACTTTGCACCCTTGTATAACAAATAACTATTGTCCTGTTACCAGCTACCTACTTCACGTTTTTGTGCAATAAAGAGATATTATACAATGCATAAATACGTACTTTTAGATTTCCGTGGCTTGAGCACTAGTTTTCATCAAGAATCGAGTAGTAACGTTATCGTATCGCAATAGAGAAAATTTGTATAACGTTTGGAATAGCGCTGCCCGTGAGCGTATTTGGTTCGTGCTATGAAATTTTAGTACCTATTTTCTCTACCGTAGGAGGATGCATTCGTTTCAGTATTTTGTGTTCCATTCGCACTTGACAGCTCTGCTGTCCATGTTAGCTATCTACAGTACTCTGACTCAACCTCGTATGTAAACTTTGACGAAATTAGAATAACATTACCTCTTTAGGTTCGCGGTCTAGTCTAGAGTGGTTATTCCAATTTCGTCAAATATTATAGTACCGTCGCTATATTGTACACTGTAACTCTTCTACTTTATAATGACGTCAAAGGCAGGCGAATAATTAAAAACCTAATTTTTTTAAGTCTGTTAAAAACGTGTAAGGAAATAGAGCAAATCTTTCGGGCAATGCACAGTGTCGCTCGTATGCAGACTGGCGAATGAAATAAACAAATAAGAAATGTTTGTACAAAGAGAAGTAATACCTCTCTCGCCCGCCGTTTGCACAGGTGTAAACTTTGCATTACGCGCGCAAGTTGATACCTACCTTTAGACTGGGCAACTATGCAACATACAATGACAATGCAAAGAAAAATTCGTTAAGCAGCTGGACTTGAACCAGCAACCTCGGTAATCCGTACCACGCTCCACCAATTAAGCTATACTTAACGTTGGTGTACCTAACGAATTTTTCAATGCCTTGTGTCATATTTTATTTGGAAGATCTCTCCTCAGCGCCATCTATGAGTAGCTTAATCAAGCAACTCACCCACTACGGAACTTCTACAGTTACGCATTAGTGGCAAGAGATGGAGCTATTTTCTGAATCAATCAATTCAATTCAATTCAAATTCAAATCAATTTTTTTCATTGATTCAGAAAATAGCTCCATCTCTTGCCACTAATGCGTAACTGTAGAAGTTCCGTAGTGGGTGAGTTGCTTGATTAAGCTACTCATAGATGGCGCTGAGGAGAGATCTTCCAAATAAAATATGACACAAGGCATTGAAAAATTCGTTAGGTACACCAACGTTAAGTATAGCTTAATTGGTGGAGCGTGGTACGGATTACCGAGGTTGCTGGTTCAAGTCCAGCTGCTTAACGAATTTTTCTTTGCATTGTCATTGTATGTTGAATTTCATTCTATGAATGTTTCATAAAAATAAAACAAAAATAATCAATAAATCGATTATTTTCATTGGGCAACTATGCGACCAAATCGACCGAGTGGTAATACATCGCGGGGCTTGTATGGGCATCAAATCGTACTAACTTCAGTCAGCCGTCCACGTATAGCAATTCGGATCATTTAGTCTCATAATGAATACTCGGCATAACGAAGCGAGGAATATCAGATGTCATCCATTTCGCGATTAATTTTAAACCTGCGTCTTCACAGTTGAGTTGGATGTAAAATTAGAAACCGCCCTTCACTCACTCCGTTCATTAAAACTAGCTTTAATAACTAATGTATTGTGTAAGTCACTTATTTTAATGAGGCAGATTTAAGTGCTGTGTGAGTTGAGATGTGCACATTATATCTAGCAGTTCACAGGGGCGTATTTGGCAAATAATCGTGTCACCTCTCTTTCTTTTTTCACCCAAAGGACAGAGATGGAATGACAAACGTTCGGCATATACGACCAGGTGGAGTGTCAGCATAATACAATTCGACAAGGATCTTATGGGACTTGGATGACATTGACATGAAGGTACTTTAACGCCACCTCACAGTGTGATATTTACCCTCTAAAACTGTGCAAGCCTCGCCAACTTGAATACTAGAGTAGAAGTCCCACGAGTCAATTCGCAATATTCTCTGAGAAAAATGTGTCAGAAAATCGGGTAATTTTTTTACCCGAAGACAAAAAAAAAAATATATATATATGCATTTCTTTAAAAATTACCAAGTGGGTAATAAAAAACCTGATTTCACGTTATGCCCCGCGGCTTTGCCCCCGTGAAATATATCAAATTGGGCTAATTCTCTATCCCGTGGGAATTTAGAAAAATCCGTTCTTAATGCACCTCTAGTATACTCAAGGTACATGTTTGCCAAATTTCAAGTCGCTAAGTCCAGTGGTTTAGGCTGAGCGTTGTCTGTCAGTCAGTCAATCACGGTACTGTTTTATAGGTTTACATACATAATTATAAGCTATATCACAGTGAAGTTATAATCAAAATCCGTTTTGTAGTTTTTGCGTGAAAGTGTAATAATCCATCCTCGCAAACCTTCGCGCTTAAAATAATTATTTTTTACACTTGTTTCTAAAATAGGGTATTTTTTCTGTTTATTTTTTAATGATAGAGTGAGGTTTCTTTGTGTAATTTATCTGTGGTTACGTATTGTAAGAGCTAATGTATAAGTAACTTGTATTTAGAAAAAAATACTTTGTGCCAAGTTTAATGCGGCACATTCTTCTTGGCAATCATGGTCTTTCCGAAAGCGCTGGTAGACTCAAAAAAAAATTACGTAAAAGAGCCTTGAATTTTGAATTAAGTAGGATAATATTCAGTAGGATAAAGAGCCAGTCTTAACCTTCGATCTCACGCATTCCTATACTACACTGAGGGTGTTTTATAATAAATTAACAGGTCGAATGTACCCTTAGACCTTTGAGCCCCTGAATATTACATGTGGGCCTCCTTGGGAGCCCGAGACTGACACCGCCCTGTATCAAATTTGCCTATTGAATTATACTCCCTTTGTGCCGTAATGCTCCTTACCTTGTATATAATTTTGGTCATGTGTGTGGGTCAAAGTGAGTTTGGTCATCTTTAAAATACTTTTATATCCACACTCAATTATAAGAAACCATGCCCAGGGTGACCAACATTACAACAGTCAGATTTCGTCTTCAAAAACCAGTTTAAAAATATTCCTTCCTCAGTTTTAAAACAAAATTGTCGATACGAAACGTCAGCTCGGTATGTTTGTCTATGATTAAAAAAATAAACACTCAAATTCGTGACAAGTTTGTTGTGCCTTCAGCTTCTGAATCCATCTTAGAGCAGGTAGATATTTAAGTATTTAATATGTGCGCGTAGATAATGTGCGTGTATTCAACTTTCAGCTGAAACTGTACTGTATTTTTATTCGCTTACTTTACTCAGCTTGTAGCTTGTCTGCGGTCTTAAAATCACAGGCGGTAGAGGTTACGGTAAAATCCATGTTTATTTACTTAATTGAGAACGGAGAACGAAAACTTGAATTTACTCAACGTAGGTAGTTAATTTGCTTTTGTATAGGAGGGAGATGTGAACGAATGAGGATCGAGATGTTTAAATAAAAAGTTTTATTCGGCACTACCAATCAATTTGCTAAAAAAATATATTAAAACCTACAATAATATATGACGTAGCTCAAAATTAATACTAGCTATTTGTCTGACTGTTAGGTAGATACTTGCGTGGTTACAGTAGGTATACCTGTGCACGATTTCAAGCAATTCCGAACACTGATAAAAATTTAATTGCAAGATTTGAGACATCGGTATCGGAACAGATAAAAGTAAAAGCTTGTATTTTTTTTAAATAAGGCGTTCTATTCATTCCAAATTCAAATTGGATATTTCAAATTCATCGGATAAAGTAAACAATACTAATCGGATAGCGAACCGCGCGCCGCCTCGCGGAAGAGCGGGAACGACATAAAGACAAGTGAAATGGAAAGCTGTTTAATTTTCTCACACGTTTTGCTTGTGCGAATTACGAGGCACACTGCTGTGAAGTTTGAATGTTAATTGTGATGCGGAAACCTTTTGTTTCCTGTGTTAAATGTTATGAATTTGTTTGAGTTAAATGTATGGACGATAAAGAGTTTACGAAATCCTTTTTTCGATACGTATAAACTTTATAGAACTAACAATAATGAATGTTAAAAATACCTAATAATCAATGAAAATAATCGATTTAATGATTGTTTTTGTTTTATTTTTATGAAACATTCATAGAATGAAATTCAACATACAATGACAATGCAAAGAAAAATTCGTTAAGCAGCTGGACTTGAACCAACTCCGTACCAACGGTACGGATTACCGAGGTTGCTGGTTCAAGTCCAGCTGCTTAACGAATTTTTCTTTGCATTGTCATTGTATGTTACCTAATAATCGTGTAGGGCATAATCGTCCTGACCAGTTAAATTGGTGTTAAAACAATTATCTTGTCTTTTTAAGTTAGTATTGACTTGCAAAGCCACATAGATAAGTATGGCCAATGTTTGACTCATCCGGTTAATTCGTAAAGGATGCACCTATTGTGCGGGACAGCGCAGTCCAATTAGTTTGTAATTATAGTTTAAGATAGGTTAAGATTATATTATAATAGTTATATAAGTATCGTATAGAAAAATAGGCTAAGCTCATGTAAATAGATAGTAATAGAAAGAGAAATAAAATAGTATCGGATCCGGCCCCGGCCCCCACGCTCGCCCGAGTGTGAGAAGGACAAACGAACCCGGCGCCCCGGGCCCCCGCTCTCGCCCGAGCAGTATAAATAGAGCCCGCGCGGCGCTGGGAAGTCAGTCGTCTCGGAGTCTTCTCACAGTCGTCAGCCAGCCATCTCTCTGGAAACAACCTCTTCTACGGATCCGATCAGAAGCCGAAAGCGTCGCGTTTTATTTTGAACCCCAAAAAGTGCGGGTCTATACAGTCCGGCCCGTACATTGGTCCAGTCGAACCGGATAGTTTCGCGATGCCGGTAACGCGCTCCGTCGGAAGAAGAGGCGAGTCTGCGTCGAGCGGCATCACAGCCGCCGCCTATACGACGCCGTCCGAGTCTGCGGGCATCACCGCCGATTCCGCGACTACGTCTGCAGTCTCCACACGGACCGCCGCAGAGAGCACACGCATGGGGCCGACACCGATACCTCCACCTCCGCCACCACCACCGTCGGCGGTCACAGCGACGACTCAACCGCCAAGAAGCACCACTCCTACCGTGGTGGCCAGACCACTCGACGCGCGGGCAACGGCTGCACTGTTGTTGGCTATCAACCTCGGGGTTGCGACCCCGCGGGCGGACGCCGCACTGGGATCACCTGCGGGCCCCGGCACGTTCGCGCCACCGCCGCCGCCGAGTGAGAAGAGCGACCTCGCTGCTACATCGTCAGCACGCAAGAAGAAGAGCAGCAAGGCATATCGCGCTGCAATAGTGCGACAAGAGCTGACCAGGCTACGGATGGAGCTGGCAAGAGCGAAACTCGCAACTATAGAAAATGAGGACAGCGAGGACGAGGACACGGTCGTTGAAGACACGGCCGAAGAGCCCAACCGGGCGAGAAGGGTGCAGGATTGGGTCGACCAAAGTACGAGGGTCTCGGGACACAGGTCTCCAATTCCTGCACCCAGGCAGCATGACGCAGCCAACTTCGCGGTGCCCGGGCCGGAGCCCGGTGCCTACATGCCACCGGCGGGGGGCGTCCCCGCCAACTTCGCGGCGCCCGGGCCGGAGCCCGGCGCCTACTTGCCACCGGCGGGGGGCGTCCCCGCCAACTTCGCGGCGCCCGGGCCGGAGCCCGGCGCCTACTTGCCACCGGCGGGGGGCGTCCCCGCCAACTTCGCGGTGCCCGGGCCGGAGCCCGGCGCCTACATGCCACCGGCGGGGGGCGTCCCCGCCAACTTCGCGGCGCCCGGGCCGGAGCCCGGCGCCTACATGCCACCGGCGGGGGACGTGCCCGCCAACTTCGCGGCGCCCGGGCCGGAGCCCGGCGCCTACGTGCCACCGGCAGGGGGCGACCCTGCCAACTCGATGGCGCTGGAGCGATGGCTCGGCGCACAACAGCAACAGCAGCAGCATCAGCAACAACTGCACGCGGAAAGAAGTCCCGCGACGGCGCCCGGGCAAGGGCTCGGGGCCAACATGCCACCGACGGGGGGCGACCCCGCCAATACCACGACGCTTGAGCAGGAGCTCGGCACCCGCAACAACCAAGCCGCAGCGCCCCAGCCTGCACCAGGCGTGTGGCTCGGTGCCGCAGCGACGCCGAGGCAGCAGCTACATAGTGCCATACCGCCGAACGGAATGCAAGCACCGGCGGGAGCAGTCCAGGTCATGCAGCGGCCTCCTAACCCGCTTGCCGACCTCACGACGGCCATCACCATGGCCATTACCGCGGGCCAGCAGCAACAGCGGAAACCTGTGGACTTACCAGTGTTTATGGGCTCGCACCAATACTGGCTTTCGTTCAGGAAAGCATATATAGATACAGTGAATAGTTTCAGTGATAGTGAAAACGTTTATAGACTTCGCAACAGTGTAAAAGGACGTGCGCGCGAAGCGATAGAAGAACTGTTGATAAGTGGTGCATGTGCAAGTGACATTTTTAAAGTATTGGAAAATCGGTTCGGGCGTCCCGACGCCATCGCACTCGCCGAGTTGGAACGCTTGCGGTCGCTGCCGCGGCCAACGGACAACCCAAGAGACATTTGCATATTCGCGAATAAAGTGTGTAATATAGTGGCTACGCTACGCGCTTTGGATAGAGCCCACTATATGTACAACCCGGAAGTCACGAAGCACGTGACAGAGAAGCTCGGCATGAACATGCGATATAGATGGTTCGAATTTGTGGCGGGCCAACCTCAAGAAGAGCCTGACCTGCTGAAACTCTCCCGCTTCCTACAGCGAGAGGCTGATATCTGCGCGCCGTTCGCTCCGCCAGAAATAGTACAGTCGGCGCAACCGCAGTATCAAGAGCGCCGGCCGCCAACGCATCGAACGCTTGCTGCCATAGAACGCAAACAATGTCCAGTGTGCAACCACGGAACTCACAGCACCGCCCTCGAATGTGCAAAGTTTACACAAGCGGTGCCCGCACAGCGCTGGGAATTTGCGAAAGAAAAGCGACTATGTTTTCGTTGCTTGCGATATAGAAAATATGCACACACGTGCAAAGCAAGGAAATGTGCGATCGACGGTTGCGAGAGATGGCACCACACGCTTCTACATACAGACGAAGAGGTCACCGTGAAGAAAGTCTGCGACAACAAGAAGGAAACGCCAGTTGAAACAGTGACCTGTGCATGGGCTTGCGGACCACACTCTTTTCTGAAGATTTTACCAGTAAAAGTGTCCGGGCCTCTGGGCACGAAAGAAGCTTGGGCCCTGCTCGACGACGGCTCAACGGTCACCCTCATAGGTAGCCAGCTGGCCGAGGACGTCGGAGCGGAGGGACCGCTTGACCCTCTGCGCATTGATGCCATATCGGACTCCACTTTTGAACAAAAACGGAGTCAGCGAGTGAAGATAGAACTAACAGGCGCAGGTCGAAAATATGCAATCCAAGCGCGAACGATGAGGAACCTTGCACTATCTGCGCAGCGAGTCGACGAGGGAACGGTCAACGAATGTCGTCATCTACAGGACATAAGAAACCAACTCGTCTACACGTGTGGCCGTCCGAAAATCCTCATAGGCCAAGATAACTGGCACCTGTTAGTGGCGCAACAAATGCGACGCGGCCGTCGTAACCAGCCAGTAGCCTCCCGCACCCCGCTGGGGTGGGTCCTGCACGGCGCACACACACGTGCGCTGGGAGCGTGCGTAAACTTCTTGCACGAAAAGCAAGAGACGATCGAAGAACAGATGGAAAGATTCTTCTCAATAGATAGCCTCGCCATCCAGCCTGCGCGTCCAACGAGCGACCCGGAAGAAAAGGCGAGAAAAATTATGGAAGCAACAGTTAGAGAAGTGGAGCCGGGCGTGTACGAAGCTGGCCTGCTGTGGAACAGCAAGAAAATAGAACTGCCACGCAATTGCGACAACGCGCTCAGCCGCCTCCACAGCGTTGAAAAGAAGATAGACAAGAATCCAGAACTACGCAAGAAATACGCAACACAAATGGAAGAACTCGTGACGAAGGGGTACGCCGAGCCAGCTCCCGCTACCACAACGCCGGGACGAACCTGGTATCTACCTCACTTCGGAGTCATTAACCCTCTGAAACCCAACAAGTTCAGGGTGGTGCACGACGCGGCGGCAAAAACAAAGGGGACGTCACTCAACGATCACCTAATGTCCGGCCCAGATTTATTGCAGTCGCTGCCGGGTGTTATGATGCGATTCCGACAACATGCGGTGGCAGTAACAGCCGACATAGCAGAGATGTTTATGCGAGTCAAAGTGCGAGAAGAAGATAGAGACGCACTAAGATATTTGTGGAGAGGAGCAGAGCGAGGCGACACGCCACCCACCGAATATAGAATGACGTCGCTTATTTTCGGAGCGACGTGTTCTCCATCAATTGCGATATACGTGAAGAATTTCAACGCCATGAAGCATCGAAACATAGATAATAGAGCCGCAACGGCAATAATAGAAAATCATTATGTCGATGACTACTTAGATAGCTTCAAGACAGTGAAAGAAGCCATCGACACATCGTCTGCCGTCAAACAGATACACGAGATGGGAAACTTCAACCTCCGCGGCTGGACATCAAACAGCGCGGAAGTGATGATAGCCATGAAGGCCACATCCGAACAGCCGAACGCCGTTAAGCTCAACGACGGCGGCCCGAGCGAACGTGTCCTGGGACTTATCTGGAGACCCGGAACAGACGAACTAAGCTTTAACCTGGACCTGGCACGCATCCCGCCAGCCGTCCTCGAGACCGGAACGCCGACGAAACGTGAAGCACTAAAGATAGTGATGTCATTATATGACCCCATGGGCTTCGCGTCACCGGTCACAATAAGAGCGAAGAGTCTGCTACAAGAAGCATGGCGCAGGGGCATAGATTGGGACCAGCGACTACCCAACGATCTCGCCGATCAGTGGAAAGAATGGCTGACACATCTAAAAGCTCTACGGGATGTGTCAGTACCCCGCGCTTACCCAGGGTTCAGCGACGCCTCCAACCTACAGCTGCACGTAATGACAGACGCCAGCGAGTCAGCCTACTCCGCGGCGCTGTATTGGCGCGCCGAACAACCCGACGGTCGGGTGTACACATCGCTAGTGCTAGCCAAAGCGCGCGTCGCCCCACTGAAGCTCACATCGATCCCGAGACTGGAGCTCCAAGCAGCGGTAATGGGCACGCGCATGGCTGAAGTAGTGAAAAAAGAACATAGACAACGAATAGACAGCACCATCTACTGGACGGACAGCAAGACAGTGCTACACTGGATCCGCAGCGGCTCACGCACCTATCGCCCGTTCGTTGCACACCGCATAGCTGCAATAGAAGAAACCAGTAAAGTCAACGAATGGCGATGGATACCAACGAATTTAAACGCTGCGGACGATGCAACCCGGGACGTACCAGAGAACTTTACAGAGAATCATAGATGTTACGAGGGCCCAGCCTTTCTGCGTCAGCCACAGGAAGAGTGGCCAGAAGAAAAGGTCTTGCCTTCATCAGCAGACAAAGAGACGCCCATCCTGACTGATGAAGAAAGAACCAACTTTGCAACACACCAAAATGTTGCGATAGTTGCAAGCGAAGCGGTTCCTGAGGCAAGCCGTTTCTCGAAATGGGAAAGATTAAGAGGAGCGACAGCTAGAGTTCTGCAATTTATAGAACTCTGCCGAAGAACAGAAATAGTCAACTACAAGAGAACGAAGGCGAATAGCAAGTCAGATCCCGATTGGCGACATCAAGCTGCACCCACCACGAGGAATATAGAACATCGAATACCGCCAACGACTCCGACGCGTAACTTCATCAAAGTTAGCGTTGACCTGCTGCAACGTGCCGAAAAAATATTACTGCAAGCGGCTCAAGAACAAACTTTCGTCGAAGAGCTAAAAGCCCTGCGAGCTAACCAACCTCTGCCGGCTAATAGCAAACTGAAGACAATAGCAGTCGCCATTGACAACGACCTAATGGTGTTGAAAAGCAGAATCGCCGCCGCAATAGACATCGCAGAAGAAGCCAAACGACCACCCGTCATAGATGGCCGACATAGAATAGCAAGACTGCTGATAGACTACATTCACAGGAAACTCAGCCACGCAAGAGTGGAACCTACTGTAAACGAAGTGAAACAGAAGTATTGGGTGATTCGTCTGCGACCCACGACACGCCAAGTCGTTCACAGTTGTCTGCCCTACCGCATAAGGCGGGCCGTGCCACCAACACCACCCACGGGAAACCATCCACTCTGCCGCCTCGCACATCACCAGAGGCCCTTCAGCTACACCGGGGTCGACTACTTCGGCCCACTAAGTGTCACCGTGGGCCGCAGCCACCAGAAGAGATACGTAGCTCTATTCACATGCCTCACAACCCGCGCCATACATCTAGAAATGGCGCACTCTTTGACAACGGACTCCGCGATCATGGCACTACGACGCATGATCGCACGCCGCGGATGTCCTACAGAGATCTGGTCCGACAACGGGACTAACCTAAGGGGCGCCGATAAGGAACTAAGAAGAGCCCTCGACACCGCCACGGAGGAAGAGGCGGTGCGAAGACACATCAGTTGGCGCTTCATCCCCGCGGGAGCCCCGTTCATGGGCGGAGCCTGGGAAAGATTGGTGCGGGCAACCAAAGCCGCACTAGAGGTGACGCTACACGAGCGGCACCCTAAAGAAGAGACGCTCATCACGCTGTTGGCCGAAGCCGAATTTACGGTCAACAGCCGGCCACTGACCCACGTGTCGGTGGACCCAAACGACCCTGAGGCACTCACGCCGAATCATTTTCTCCTCGGGGGCTCTGCCTGGGCACCGACACCTGGGACCTTCGAGGAAAGTGATACCGTCGGACGCGCCATCTGGCGCACATCACAAAGACTCGCCGACCTGTTCTGGGCGAGATGGATACGGGAGTATCTCCCAGAACTCCAACACCGGCGGGAGCCGCAAGGGCGCGGCCCCGCGCTGTCCGTCGGCGATCTAGTCCTTATCGTCGACGGCACCCTTCCACGCAACACATGGCCGCGGGGAATCGTCACCGCCACGTACCCCGGTGCCGACGGCATCGTGCGAGCTGCGGACGTGGCGACCAAGGGCGGCGTGCTTCGACGCCCCACAAAGAAACTGGCTGTCCTGCCTACGGCGGTGCACCAGTCGACTGCGGTCCAGCACGCGGAAGAAACTTCATCACCACGGCGATGAACGGCGGGAGAAATGTGCGGGACAGCGCAGTCCAATTAGTTTGTAATTATAGTTTAAGATAGGTTAAGATTATATTATAATAGTTATATAAGTATCGTATAGAAAAATAGGCTAAGCTCATGTAAATAGATAGTAATAGAAAGAGAAATAAAATAGTATCGGATCCGGCCCCGGCCCCCACGCTCGCCCGAGTGTGAGAAGGACAAACGAACCCGGCGCCCCGGGCCCCCGCTCTCGCCCGAGCAGTATAAATAGAGCCCGCGCGGCGCTGGGAAGTCAGTCGTCTCGGAGTCTTCTCACAGTCGTCGTTGACCCGCCGGAAGGGCAATTCATCGTGCGGCCGTCGACCATGACTTCGATGTCTCCGGGCCCGAGGAGCCGACGCACTACAGCGACGCGCACGGGTCCGAGCAGGTCATCGACTTCGTGGTCAGCAAGGGCGTGACAGCTGCAATGGTGCAGGAGACTCTGCCAGACCTGCCGTCTGACCACCGGCCGGTCCTCCTGACACTCAAAGCGAAGGCTACAAGCATCACAAAGAAGCCGGGACGACGCATCAACTGGGAGGCGTTCACAGCGGCCCTGGAGGAGAAATCCCAGACCAGGCCCATCACCACAGCTGAGGACGTCGAAGATGCCGCCAACGCCGTAACCACCAGCATCCAGGAGGCGCTTGACCACGCTGCGCACACCGTTCCGGCAAGAGAGAGGAGGAATCCACTCCCAACCCGGATCCAGGATCTTATATTGCGCAAGCGCCAACTGAGACGGCAATGGCAAAGGACGAGATGCCCCACCCTGAAGACGTCGCTTAACGCACTGGTCGAAAGGGTGAAGGAGGAGCTGAAGAAGAACGCTGCAGAATCGTGGGAGAGTCACATCGCGTCGGTCGACGGTGACGTCCCCTCCATTCACCGTCTGTGCCGTCAACTCGGCGCGACACCGACGGCCACGAGGCCCCTGCGGGACCAGAACGGCCAGCTGAGGTACAAGGCGGAGGACAGGGCGGAGATCTTCGCCGAGTGCCTCGAAAGGCAGTTCCAGCCGAACGCTTCGGACGACGCTGAGCACATCGCAGCAGTGGACCGACACCTGGAGAGATACCTCGCGGCACCCATCGAGGCGGTTGACGATCCGGTCGTCTTCACACCCGGCCAAGTGGGCAGAGCCCTGAAACGTTGCAACCCGAGGAAAGCCCCGGGCGCCGATGCGATCCCGAACATGGCCCTACGCCACCTGCCGCAGCGCTCCATCGCGGCGGTGACGAGGCTGTTCAATGGGATCCTGCGCACGGGTCACTTTCCACAGACATGGAAGCTTGGCCGGGTCATCATGATACCCAAACCCGGCAAGAACCTTCAGAGACCGGAGAGTCACCGTCCGATCACTCTCCTCAGCACGACCTCCAAGGTGTTCGAGAGACTGCTGCTCAGCCACCTGCAGCCACACATCACACCGCGTCCGGAGCAGTTCGGCTTCCGCATCGGCCACTCCACCACACTGCAGCTAACAAGAGTGCTCCACTTCCTAGCGACGACCAGAAACCGGAGGGAGCACGCCGTCGCAGCACTCTTGGACATGGAGAAGGCGTTCGACCGCGTATGGCACGAGGGAGTGCTGTACAAGCTGTCGACGTCACCAGCTCCTCGGCGCATCGTCCGCGTCCTGGCTTCTTTCCTGACCGAACGGAGGTTTGTCGTGGCGGTAGAAGACGCCACCTCATCGGAGCGCCGCATCCAAGCTGGCGTCCCTCAAGGAAGCTGCCTGTCCCCGGCCCTGTATGCCCTCTACACCGACGACATCCCGGTGATCGGAAACGTCAAGCTGGGGCTATTCGCCGACGACGCCGCATACTTCGCTTCTTCAATGAACATCGCCCACGCGGCGAAGAAGCTCCAGAGGACCCTTGACGCTCTTCCCGACTGGCTCTCCCGATGGAGACTGTCGGTGAACGTAGGGAAGACACAGGCCATCGCCATGGGACAGAAGAACCCTCCGCCGCCCCTCCGTCTACACGGTCAGGAGGTGCCTTGGTCAGGCACCGTAAAGTACCTGGGTGTCACCATTGACAGGAGACTCACGATGAAGCATCACGTCGCCGAGGTCGTACAGCGCGCCAAGTACGCGCGCACCTGCCTCCGTCCAGTACTCGCCAGCAACCTCCCCGTGCGCACCAAGCTGGGGATCTACAAGACGTACGTGCGGTCCCGGCTCACATACGCGGCACCAGCCTGGTACGCGTTAGTGGCCGAGTCCAACCGTAGACGTCTTCGTGTGCAGGAGTCCCAGTCCCTGCGCACCATCGTCGCCGCTCCCCGCTACGTGCGCAACGAGGACATCCGTCGCAGCCTCCGCTGGCAGAGTCTGGACGAGTTCATCGGCCACCTCGCGCGCGTCATGTTCGACCGCGCCGACAACTCCAGCTTCCCGTCGCTTCAGGGGATCGCGCCGCTCCACGCGCGCCCCCCGGATCGCCGCGCACTGGCTCAGCCCAGAGAGCTGGTGCCCCGCGACGAGTCTCCTGTTCGTGGTGACGACAGGCAACCTCAAAGCCGCTGAAAGGCCAACGATCCCGTCACGCCGCAGATAGGCAAAACGGGATAAAAGCCGCAGATAGGCATCCCAACCGAAACGCCAAAGATAGGCTAATCGGGTAAAAGCCGCAGAGAGGCCAAGCCACAAGATGGCACAAAGAGACCGTCCCATTGTTATGGGACGCGCCTGAAGCCGACTTAAAGGGCATGGAGCCCTGAAAAGTCCCCCCCACACCCCCCCGCGCTTCGCGCGGGGAGGCGTGTGAGAAGACTCGAGATGATGGGAAGTCAGTCGTCTCGGAGTCTTCTCACAGTCGTCAGCCAGCCATCTCTCTGGAAACAACCTCTTCTACGGATCCGATCAGAAGCCGAAAGCGTCGCGTTTTATTTTGAACCCCAAAAAGTGCGGGTCTATACAGTCCGGCCCGTACACCTATACTCGTAGACCTTGAAGATAATAATGTAGATAAAGCTAACACGAACTCGTGCTCGAGCACGAGTTTTCACCAAGAATCGAATAGTAACGTTATCGTATCGCCATCGAGAAAATTCGTAAGGATTATACTTTAGTGCTAATTACGCTCATTGAGCGCTGTTCCTAACGTCACACGAATTTTCTCGTACACTTTACTACGTACTCAATTCTTAGTCAAAACTCATGCTCGATCCACTGCAATGGAAAATTGGAGTAAAACCATAAGACCGGTTGTAAAATGTTACATTAAATACAGGGGTTCCTTTTTTGCCATTTTGGCTACGGAAACCCTAATAAAGCGAATCATTTTTATCTACTTCGTCATAAAAAGTTAGAAACTTGTAAAACTATGCTATTGTAAAACACTATGCCGGCGAGTAGCAACAAGCGAGTGTTTTTGGGTATGAAAATTATGTTGCTCTTGTCGCTGAGCGATAATATGTTCAATACCAAAAAACACTCTCTACTCGGCGGTGGTGGGACTAGTGCCTGTCTTTGTCCAGCAAAGGCAAATGTCAAAGCGAACGATAAAGACAAACGAATCTAAATGTAACAGAAGCAGCGGGTCATTTTTCTGTTGAGCGGTGTGTCCCGGCATCGCAGGGCGTCAGCTATCGCGATCCCAACCAACGGCCGGCCATTGTGTTTATTTCCAACAAATTTCATTATCACGACTCGTCGCAACCGTTCTCTGTTTCGGAGAGTCCCATCTCCACCAATCGGTAAGGTGGAAATTGTCCGTTGGCAATAACACTGGTCCATTTTTTAAAATATTGTTCGCGTCGAACAAAAGAACGGTACTGGCTGGTTGCGTTTCATTTTGTGGACTATTAAAAAAGAAGAAAACTAAGGAAGTGGAATCAGAAGTGTCAGGATGCGCAATCGACATTATTTGTAGTGCTCCCCGTAATGTACATAAATAACATACAATGTCTACTCTGCTATTTAGACCATTAATATAGTAAGTAATACATGACTTACAGTCTAGGATTGCCGAATGTTTCGAACATGTCCGTGGTCCATCGTCAATATGTGCTCGCCCAGTTAATTAGACAACAACTACGCAATAAATGCAATAATATCAATATGTCAACATCTCACGGTACCTAGTTATTAAATTAAAGACATACTAAAGTTATGAAGCTCCTACGTACAAACAACACTCCCTTCGCCAAGGCTTCAACTAGGCTCATTGATTCCGCGACTCAATACATCCTTGATGCTATGATAGATAAAGTAATAACCAGGTAAACTTGATCATTACACTAATTCCCAGAGACCAAACTTGAAATGCCTTTGACAGAGTAACGAAGTCGGCATACTTAGTTGCGTCGCGCGATTGCTATTTCCTATCATTCCGCATACTTTAGTTGCATTCCGTTAATAAAAGTTACCAACTCACTAACTGTGCTCTATGACTTGAACCAGTAACTGTGAGAAACTATGCTTTGGTCTATGACAAGGAAAGTACCTTCTAGAGTTTTGTAAATACTTTTTTTTCTTAAAATACATTTACGACTTGCGTTTGACCAAATCACGTCTGGTGGAACACGAAGATGTGAAGTGATTTGTATATGGCTTACGTACCTAAAGAATAACAAACACATAAAGAGGAAGAGCACCTTCCCATTTTTTGGAAACCGAATCAAACGTTACACAATTACGCTTAAATTGCGTAAATTTCTTTTGCCAATGTATCGGCAACGCGGAAGTGATATGAAGCCACCAAATTATTCCATTGTTAATTTTTTCTCAGATTACCCCAAAATGTATTTCTAAGGTACCTGCCTATATTGATATTTTATTATTGTCAAGAGAAAACAGGGTCAATGCTACATCCAGTTTTTAATTGACTGTAATGGGCGTTAAAGCATTTTATTCTTTTAACGTTTGTATGGAAAATCTTCGGGTAATGTGCGATTCAAGACATTATACAGATATTAGTTGAAGTCTACGAGTGCCTTTAAGCCTTCCGTCCGACAGTAGACAAGTACTTTCCAGTAAAATAAATAGTTCATTACACTCGGCATCGTGGAAATAATGTTACATCAACACGACATAATTAACTCCATTACGATTGGAAAGATCAAACGTTAATAATTAGCGTTCTCATTTCACGACAACACATCCCGTAACTCAATATTGTACCGTGACAATAATATTCCGACTCCATTCCGGAAAAAACGAACGTCGTCATTTGTTATTTAACCCATGTATACGAAATGACGGGAGGATTGCACAAATATTATCATGTTACACGAAATGTTTCGTTTCTTAATTTCCTCCGAGTGTATAACTTCGCCCCCACATACCACCTAAACCCCCCCCCCCCCCCCCTTCCTTTCGGCATTTGACTGTCGCATTTTCTTATTGTGCTTTTTTATCTTCACGCGTCAAAGAACAACAATGAAATGAAATGTAGCGTCTTTTTTGCACAGGTAACGATTTCGGCGAGTCGATTCCCGCGATCCTGATAACAAATATATTTATATGGCCCGAAAGAATGTAGGGACGCCTACTATTCGGGAATTCGTATAACGGTTTTTGGCTACACAAAATAGGTACTTTATTGATATTGAACATGAACAATACTTAGGTGAATTGAGAAATGTTTTTACATGTCAAAGTACTTATGACATTGAAATAAGATAGATTTTGGCCTAACCCGTGGAAAAACTTTTTTCACTGTTTTTAGTTAACGATTTAGCGAGTTAAAATACAGAGACGAGTAACATTTAATTAGGCAGGTAGATAAACGAGCAAGTGGGTAACCGTAAGAGATCAGAGTCACTTATCACCGCTGCTCATAGATTCCAAAGCAACAAAAGGATTGCGAATGGGTTTCCTACCTAGAGGGCTTCAACCATAGACTTAATATAGCTTATGAACGGGACGGCCCCTTCGGTCGGTACTCCATTTTTGTTATCAATTTTGTGGCACCAAAATTAGTGCCTGCAATATGAGCCGCGCGCAAAGCACGGGTGTTGTCGCGACGGCCGCGCGCCGCTCGCCGCCGGCGGGCTCGCAACCCCGTTCCTTTTCAAAATATACCAAATGACAGGAGGTTCCGTAGTAACAATGATCTTGAGATACATCTCCTGGTCAATTAAATCGTGCCAGTACCCAGTAAAGTCTTCTGGTATTGCAGTTCTGTTAATTACTTTTTATTGTATCTAAAATACTGTAACTTTTATTTTCTTTATTTTCTAATCATACAGTGAGTTTGCTTTGTATAATTCATCTGTGGTTACGTATTGTAATGCTAATGTAACCTGCCCCCCGACTAAGAAGTGCAAAATTCGAACTCGTATCGTGCCGTCCCTCTCAAGCTAATATTATTTAACACGAGAGTGAGCGGGACGATGCTATACGAATTTCGATTTTCGAATTTCGTAGTATGGGGGCTGTGCCCTAAGCACGACTTGTCGAATCCTGCGTTACGTTACGGGTATCGTATCGAGATCGAGGAATCTCATACTAAATTTTAGTTCCAAATACGCTCACGGGCGGGCGCTGTTCCAAACGTCATACAAACTCGTTATAGTTTACTATTCGATTTTACGTGACGCAGGATTCGTAAAATCGTGCTTAGGGCACTGTTCTTCAAAAAAATACTTTGTGCCAAGTTTCTTGCGGCGCATTCTTCTTGTCAATCATGGTCTTTCCGAAAGGGCGTTGTAAAAGAACATTCAACTGTCTATTTGCTGAATAAAATTTTGAATTTGAATTTGGATGAGGGTCTAGTCCAAAATCCGCTTTGATCACTGGTGTCAAATAAGGTCTATCTGTCAATTTCCACCAATCATAGGCCAGTAGCTTGTCTCTCATTGGTGGAGAATGACAGACAGACCTCACTCGACACTCCTAGCGGCTTTCTGACTCACGATAGCCCCTCATCCTTATCCTAACTAATATTATAAATGCGAACGTAACTCTGTCTCTTTGTCTCTCTGTCTGTTTGTTGCCTCTTCACGGGAAAACCGCTGCACCAATCTAGATGACATTTGGTAAGAAGATAGTTTGAATATTGAGGAATAACATAGGCTACTTTTTATTCGGGAAAATTGTATAGTTCCCGCGGGATAGCGATAACCAAAATCTACGCGGACCCAGTCGCGGGCAACAGCGAGTTGACAATAAACATTGGCGGTGCAACGTACGCCTCACAAATCTCTTGAACATGATCAAACGATTCAATCCATTGCACTTGCCAGTAGAAATAACCGTATTTGACACTAAATGCACAAATAACGCGTGCCGATCGGATGTGAACTCTATTGCTGTGTGATAGAAGTGGGATTGGGTTGAACCTATGAGGTTTGTCCTAATATTGGTGCAAGGCTCTTTTTGTAGCGTTTTATTCGAATCTGTTGTTATTTATATTAAATAAATCCTATAATTTTGAGGTAATTTGTAAAGACTGAGATGTTTTGGTGAAATAAACGGATCACTCTAGTATGTTAGTTGAGAATAGCCAGACATGTTTCGGACTAATCCGTAGTCCTTCCTCTGGGAGTACACGCTTCGCCGGTAGCGAAACGCAAAGTGATGATTGAATGTCACGGTAGTTTCATGTTAAAACTGAGATATTTTTTTATTTACATTTAATATGATTTTTGATCTCGTTGTTTAGAGATCATTTTTTTTCGAATTACGTTTAAATCAAAAGAAGAGAAAGATCCCTTCGAAGGTTCCTTCTAACTAATCTTCCATGGGATCAAAACTGCTAACTAGGAACTCAGTGATCCTGTTTATGTTTGTAGTACGTACTTAAATATAAATAAAAGCTTCACTGAATGAAAAGCATTCCAATGTTTTCCTTTCGGCACAGTTTTCCAAATAAAAAAGTAAAAAAACGAAAAGTGGCAACCGAGCCCGCCGTTTGTTCCACATTCAAATTTATTCAATTTTACCGAACGATCGGAGTGGAAATGAAATGGAACGTCTCTCGAACACTCTATTAGCATCCGCTGTTAGTGTGACTCCACACCAGATCGGTAGGAAATAAAATTGTAGTAAAAATGAAGCTAAATCATTGTGTACGTGGATCGGATGAATCGAGTTCACTTCGAAAGCGCCTAGTGTAATCGACGACCAAAAAATACGTCTCGAACGTGTTTGCGTTATAGTGTCAAATACTTACTATGAGAATAGTTTGTTGTCGATACGATTGCGTTTCGCCACCGGCGTAGCGTGTGCTCCCAGAGGAAGGACTACGGATTAGTCCGAAACATGTCGGGCCATTCTCGACTGCCACTGCCCATAGACACCCGCAACCCCGAAGGGTCCTCAGATGCGTTGCCAACCTAGAGAGCTGCTTAGCGGCAGGATTAGCGAGTAAAATGGTGGTAGCGATCCAGACGGCACTCGCCCGCGCCCACACATACGTGAGTGATCCGTTTATTTCACTATGATTGAATCACGGTAGTTACATATGTTAAAAAAACAAGTAGATACGTTTTGTCCAACAACATGACTGTACTTTGTTGCGACGTTTTCAAGCGATCCGCCTCGTGCGCTGGAAATTAAAATTGACAGTTTTTTTATTAAAGTTTTCCACCGTTTTGCCCCATTCCTAGCTATTTTCATTTCCATACGGCATATTTATTTTCGTCCGTGAACACTATGTCAGCGGCGAAATAATGGTCTCAATCAAATGACTTCAATATGAGTTTGACATTAACATTCCTATATTCAGCGTGATTTTCGCTTTATCTGTGCACTGTACCCTAAAAAGTAGCTGTAGTATTGTAATGAAACGCCCTTGTTATTAACATTTCCTACGCTTTCCTTTCTTCAGACTCAATGTTTTAGAAATTATAAATAGATCGTCTTCCTTTACGTATCGAATCCTATAATGTGCCTAGATTAGTTAGTATAGTTAGTCTTTTCATCACACTTGCACGTAACAAGGGTCATAACATACAAGCTAACTTGCCTGTTATGCCCTAAATAAAACCTTCGGAACTTTTTTTCTTTTTGTAATGTCGTCACGGGCGGCCAAATCAGCATTGCGCGCCACGTTTCCTCGCAAGTGTGGCAAAAAGTGTCTTTTACTTCGGGCTTCTACTAGACCTCGTTCGTAATTCCTTACTTACCGCCCTTAATACACAATGTACTAATATTATCTATGGTAGAGTCACCTTTTTTGCATACGGAACCGTAGAAAGCATCTAATTTAATAAAGTTTATGCGTACTTAAAGCTATGTGTACATGCACCCCGTCTCCGCGTTTCCGTCTACCGGAATGCTCGCGCGGTATTTTGCTTGAAGAATTTTTCCCGCGCATCTCTTTGCGGTCCGCTGCCGCCGCCCGCTCCGCTTATCGCGGCGGAAGCGGGGGCGGGGGCGGGAGCGGAAACTGCGGAAGCTTGCAAATATGCGTGCCCATGCCTCAGTCGCTCGGTTGGAAATTTAATTTGGGAATTTGCGGCGAAAGGAATGCGTTTTTTTTTTGTTTTTTTTTTTTGGAGGCTTTGTTTGGTAGTGTTTGAGTTGTGGTCTAGATTTTGATGTAATAACTAAAGAACTCTTTTAAGTGCACCATAAATACCTTCAATGAGAATACTGTTAAACAAACAATTCGCAGGGGCCTATTTAATTGACTCTATTTTTTCCGACGAATTGAGAACCTCCTCCTTTTTTGAAGTCGGTTAAAAATTAGTTCGCGGGTTTGTAGTTCGGGGCGAACCACTAGTTAAATTCATTTAACCACCGAAAATTACTTAGTATCAAAGCCGTAGCGCAAACGCAAACCCACGACAGCGTTAGTCTTAGAACGCCTTTGAACGTTATCATTACACAAATCACGAAGCAATTACTAAACGTGTACGCGCAAGTGCACGTTTACGTTCATTCTAATGTCTCTATAACGTTTAAGCACGGTTAATTGCGAACTAGAAGGCGACCAGGGAATTAAACAAACGTACAAAGTACATTCTAAACATGTTTACGGGTTTAAACAATTTCACCCGCGGCTTCGACTAACGTGGGTCGAATTATTGCCATTTTGGTGTAATATAAGCAATCCTCAATGCGTTTACGGCCCGTTTTTACGAGTTAGCAAGTATAAACTAGTTTTAGTTGCGGTTTGAATAATTTTGGTATAGGTGAGGTGAGGGGTGATTTTGACACGCGGACCGTCCTTGCACGATGCATGGACATTTTTATTGTTTAATAAGTAACATCAATTTTGATTCGCAGTTAGTATTAGGTATTGCATTTCATTTGTCACACCTAATGGTTAGGTTAGGTTATGATGACGACGCTACGTTTTCCAAATGAAATCTTGACGATCGGATGGCCTAGTGGTTAGCGACCCTGACTATGAAGCTTGAGATCCCGGGTTCGAATCCCGGTCGGGGCAGATGTTTGTATGATGAATACGAAGGTTTGTTCTCGGGTCTTGGATGTTTGATATTGTTAAGTTTGAGGTTATATAGGGAGCTGCAGTGATAACACAAGGATGGTTCGTTGCTAACTGCCTTAATGAATAGATGTACAACCATTCGTATACATGTAGGTAAGCATCTATATGCCTCGCTATACGCTATAACTTTAGCTATACGCACATTAAACCTAACAAATGTGTATATAAGTATGTATTCGTCTATATAAGTATGTTTATCCGTTGTCTAGTACCCATAGTGTACTATGGGTACTAGACAACGGCTTTGCCTAGTTTGGGACTAGGTCAATTGGTGTCAATTTGTCCCATGATATTTATTATTTATTTATTTATTTATACCTACTTAAGATGACTTCAAGTGTTAATGCTCCATATTTCCTTATTTATGAGGCAACCCTTATACTGCGACAATAAAAAGTAGGAAAATGATAAAAAAGGAACTAATATTTAATTTTTCATACCAAATTGTTGCCATATTCAAGCACTTCACGTCAATAATCTGACAGATACGAAGAAAGCAGATACGCACTACACGCGTAACTCGGTAAGTTTTTCTTACCATACCGAATTGCAGCGCTTACTGGCAACACAATCAAACAGTTGATTGTTCAACCTGTTTACCAAACAAATGAAATAAACAGTTTCACAGAACTTCAGCTGTCTGCTTGCGAAACTTTTTAAAACAACCGCGTAAGGTCTATTAGCAGAGGTTCATTAGGCGGTTGATTCCGGCCGGAGCTTGGGCGCAACAGGTCGCTTGCTTTTTCTGAATGATCATTTTTTGTTTGAACTTGACTTGCTTCGGATTTGACCGAAAGCCGAGAAAACTTCGGCCGGTTTTTGTCTGAATCCGAAGCCTGGAAATGGAAGAAGTGGAGCGTTTGTCTATGGTTTCCGCAACATAAAGGGATGGCCGCTATGTGGAAGTTTAAATTTTTTTTTCATAGAACATTATGGTTTACAAGGTTTAATATTTAGTCTTCCGAGCTAATTACAGCATGTATCATCTAACTAATTATGATTTAAAGAAAAATTTCAGGTTTCACCCATCTTCCACTTGATCAGACAAACTCATAAAATAAAATAAAGTTACCTATGTGTTTTCATGTTCGCTTGTAGTTATATTCATGTTTGCTGAACAACAGTTGATCAACTTTGATGATGAGCAACGCCAACTCGTCAACATGAGTTGCGTGCAACTAATATTTACCATTGAATACCCTAATACCGGGGCTTAACCGTCAAATTTTATTTATTTGCTTATAATACGTACCTAATTGTTTTTACTGAAAACCCAACTGGGTAAAAGCGGCTCTCCTCTCGATGTTGTCTAATACTTTTAGCATAATAAAATTATAAAACACCTACTTCGTTTAGTAAATAAATTTCTCTTACATTTTCTTGCTCCTGAACATTGCAATTTCGAGCGTAAAATAAGGCCGTGTACCCAAGATGGGATGTCGCGTCTACTATTAATGTGTGCCACTATGTCATGGTGTCTGCCGTGTGTGCACAGCCTCTTAGCATTTGTCGTGGCTTTGTGTGGGTATAAGGCTGTGGTCAAAGTTGACAAAGATTTTTGAGTCAAATATAATTTTAAACTGACGAGTAGAGCAGACTTTTTAATTAGCACCACCTGCTTTAATGTTCTTACCTTTATTCCATTATGGTTGCATTATGGTAGAGATCGCTCTGTAGCGATAAGGTCGCCCATTGCTACCTTGTATTTTCTTTGTGCCTTATTTCTTGTTTTGACTGTTATGTGGTGTTCAATAAAGAGTTATTGTATTGTATTGTATTGTAGAGCACGCATGCACTCTGCTAGGGTGTAGCCACAGTACGTACATACAATCAAACCTCCAATCCCCTTCACCTTAGTATTTTCTGGTTTAGTATTGTCTTGTTCTCGAGGACTTAACGCCTTGTCTGTAAATCTTCAGCGCCACTTTCTGGCTAAAAATGAAAATTTTAATATTTTTAATACGGCAACTTATGCCGACCCTGAATTCATCTCCATATTAATCATGGCTCATACACTAACCTTAATTAACCTCCTTTAAGGTGGCGCGACCTTGTTTTGACAGCAACTCTACGTTGTCTATGTCACATAAAACGGCCCCGTCTCATGACTCCGGTTTAACGACATATTGTCTTGGCGTACAAGCAAACGCACTTGGCAGACGGCACGTAAAGGGCACCAAAGAACGATGTTTCGTACAAATTGTTGCCAGGTAAAAAAAAATCCATGATGGAATTTTTTTTCAAGCTATTGTAATAAACCGCCACTGTTTTAAAATTAACGCCTAATGCATTAAATTTTTAAATAAAAAATAACAGTAGGTACAATAATTGTTGTTTTGTATGTATCGAACGAATACCTAGTGTACTTAATTGTTGTAGGCATTGTTAACGTCTCGTAAATTTGTATGGAAACCTGTTTAAGGTTCAACTATACCACCTTAAGATGACTAGCTGTAACTTATTGTTTACCGTGACTTCCAACCGCAAGGATATTTGTTAGTTTTACGTGACCTTATGTACACTGTAGATACCTGTTAATTACATACTTACATACAAATACATGTATATAAGCGTTCCACGTGGTACATTTTAGTGGTGATTGCGTTTTACTAAGTATCACGGGCGTAGCCAGGTGGAGGGGGGGAGGGGTCAAAACCCAGGGAAAGAGCCAGAACTATGATGGTTATTATAACTTTTGGCTCGCGCTAATTATTATTTAAATTTTGAAATATCTTTTGCTTCCGGTCCCCACAGCCCTAGAGTCTCTTCAGCAAACGCAGCAAATATGCAGCTGTTAGCCACGATTAGCATTTAAATTAGATTAGATTTTTTTAGTATACCTACCCGAACTATTCTTATAAAAACTCGCAGTAGAACTCTTTCGAAGTAAACGCTTGACTGGATTTCTTGATAGGTACAACAACGACTACCTGCGACAGGGCCGTACCGCGGCGCGCGGTTTTTATTAGGGTTTAAATTGGATTAGATTCGATTCTTTTTATAATCACCTTTTTAAACTTCGCGTATTAATTTATGAGAAGAGATGCTCATAAACGGCCGCCACGGTTTTACAGAGTGTTCATTCCATCTCTGAAAAGAACCAGCGAACTCGGCGCTCGTTAGTTCGCGATTCATTATTGTAGTACAAGGGGTTCTTCAGGTTATGTAAATTGGTTAACCAACGTTGCCTTTACTAGAGACGAGCCACTTAAACCTTTAGCTCAGGGTTGGCAAATGTTTTTGTTTGAAAATGTGAATTTATAACAATAAACAAAATTTCTTCAGTTAATCCATGGTTTTATTTAAGTGGAAACAGAAACTTGCACATCTTCAGCCTAAACATAAAAAAGTAATAAGGCGCAGGGAAACAGGCATACAGCCAGACCAGAACATAATATAATATAACATTATGAAAGTAACTATAAAAAAACCTCTACGTTCTAGTCTAGTGACTTTACAGAAAAGAAAGCGAAAAAATAACAAAATATGAAAGTGTATGAACTAAAAAACAATTATTTTGCTCACCCGCGACCACTAATGACAAATAGTTATATCTGTGCGGCAAATGTATGTTTCCATGCAACACCTCCGCCTCCACTGCTACACGAATCAACACATGCCACACAGACCCAACTATCACCACTTCCACTACTAGTACTACTAGTACTACTACTACTAGTAGTGGAAGTGGTGGCATGTTGAGCGGTTGTTGTTGTGCTTCGTAAATGGCCTCGTGGAGAGTGCCGAAACGCGTCAGCGTTTAGTATAGTGGTGGTGGTGATAGTTGGGTCTGTGTGGCATGTGTTGATTCGTGTAGCAGTGGAGGCGGAGGTGTTGCATGGAAACATACATTTGCCGCACAGATATAACTATTTGTCATTAGTGGTCGCGGGTGAGCAAAGTAATTGTTTTTTAGTTCATAAATATGGACCTCCGCAAAGTAACGCCTGATTCAATAAATTATGAAAGTGTATGTTTTAGGGATGAATATCAAAAATAAAAAAAATGCCGTGTACTGAGATTGAAATCTGAAGGCAGAAAAAATAAATATCTATTCCGATTAATTGAGAACCTCCTTCTTTTTTGAAGTCGGTTAAGAAGTAGTAGAAATAGCCTGTATGCTGGTAAAATTGACCGTAGGTATTTGCCAAATATTCGTCTCGCCTCTCTGTTGTTTGTCACCTGTAGGACAGAGATGGAATGACAAACGCTTGGCAGATACGGCCAAGTGTAGTGCCAGCATTACAATGAGTCATACCTATGTCGATGATACGTGTGAAATTTATATCATCATCATCATCATCAGCCTATGTTCGTCCACTGCTGGACATAGGCCTAGGAAATTGATATAGACAATATATAAAAGTTTACTGTATTAAGTCTTAAGCAATTCAACTTATATTCTAATGCCCTTATTCATAAACGTCACTCAACTCAAGCCTCTATCATCTAAAATAGGTTTTGTCGTCTTACTAGCGAAAATATCAATATGACAAAAAGGGACAAACGAACTTTAACGGCATTTTAGTTAATATAGGTTTATGAATAACAGGGTTAAGAATGTTCATTCGTCAGTAATTTGACAACCCTGTTCAAGAATTTTAAAACGGCGTTTGCGCTAAGTACACAATTAGCTGCGCATTTAAACAGATCCCCGCTCCACTCTGAGTGGGGATTCACTTTAAATATTCTAATTAGTAGTTGACGCGCTTTACTGCTTTTTTAATGGGCCGATATAACTTAACAGCCTGTCTTTCACTCGTACCGCTCTAATTACGAGTCTTCAATGTAATTACGATGAAGGCATGATAAAGATTCAATTATAATTTAGATTTTTGACACTCGATTTTTTTCACGGGTGGTAGGACAGCCGGTGTAATTACGGGCACACGAGGCATTTCATCTTAGCTCACTAGGTTGGCAACGCATCTGCAAGCCCCCGAGGTTGCGGGTGTCTATGGGGCAGTGGTGATCACTTACCATCAGGCCATCAGACCTACTTGCTCGTTTGCCTTCCCCATCGTATAAAAAAAACCCGAGGAGGTGTGATAAGTTTACTAACTCTGTTTCTGTCTATCTGCGTGTCTGTCTGTGCCGTCGTAGCTCCGAAACAAATAGACCGATTCGGGCGCGGTTTGCTACAATGGAAAGCTGGTTTAATTGCAATGGGGCTTACCCTAAAAAAATGTTGGATTTTGAAATGAAAGTTTCAAATAATTTTATTGATTAAGTAGAATAATTGGTGGCAGTTGAACGATTGTTTCGGTGCTTTGAAAATGGACTCGTAGAGAGTTGCGAAATCCGTCAGCGTATTGTGTAGTTGTGGTGGTGATAGTTAGGTCTGTGTGACGTGTGTTGATTGATTCGTGTGGCAGTAGAGTGGGAGGTGCGGCGTAGAAACAATAGTTTGTCGCATTAGACATTAGCGAGTGTCCAAATTAGTTGTTTTTAGTTCTAGAATTAAAATTCCATTATTTTTTTAGGTTCTCTTCCAATTTTGATTTAGTTACGCTCTGATTATCTTACGTCTCTGAGTGCAGCATTTAGCTGTTTCACGCTCATTTAAATCATAATGACACATTCATTTCCCGATCATCGACGTCCACGGTAGCTAACTACTTAAACAAATTAACATCCAATCTTCGATTTACAAATCAAATCAATGGCTCCGACGTCAATTTGCGTAGCAATTTTTACGGCTTAATAAAAAAAAATGTTTTTGTAGCCAAATAAAATTATTTGGCAATTTTGCGCGGCCGCCGCCGATCGCGTAATTAAATTACTGGCATAGCGCACGGGAATGCGACTTTTCAAAAATTTCATAAATATTCAATATTTTATGTTATGCTTGCTGGTAATTCGCTCGGCGGTATTTGCCAAATGTTCAAATTCAAATGTATTTATTTGTTAGAATACAGTATAATACAATGGTCTTAAGGTAATATTATTGATGTCCTGGTATTCAGCATGCAAGCAAGCGTACAAATATTTCATTATTGTAAACTAAAGGTAGGTAATTATTTAAATAATATCATTTTAGTTATAATTACATTCACAAAAAAAAATTACAAATATAAATGTCAATTTTGCTTATAATTTAAGTAGTCCTTAACGCTATAAAAACATTTCTCCATCAACCATATCGTCAGATTACGTTTGAACATCTTTCCCTGTAATACTTTCAATTCGTGTCGCCTCTCTTTCGTTTTTCACCTGAAGGACAGAGATGGAATGACACCATATATTCATTACGCCGACCAGGCATTATTTTAATTAGTTAGACTAATTATTACCTTTTACTTTATTTATTATAGCAGCCCGTCCCCGCTTCGCACGGGGTAGACAATTATAAAATGAAAAAAGTTGTTGTAGTGACATAACTACAATAGTTGGACATATGCTACCGCGGAGTTTTTTGTAGACATTATGATGTTCTTCAATATTGTTGTACATTATTTTGTTCTATCGCTAATAGTTTCGGCAGCGCATTCGACGAAAGACATTTTAAGACTCATTTTTCTACACCTTCGGTTACATTGTTCAAATTTTACCAAGGATCCCGATTTTTTTCAAAATGAAATGCAGCCTATGTCAAATTGGAAGAATGTAGCATTCTATTGGTGAAAGAATTTTTTAAATCGGCCCAGTACTTTTTGAGCCTATTCATTACAAACATACAAACATACAAAAATAGGTACAAATCTTTCCTCTTTATAATATTAGTGTAGAAGTGTAGATTTCACTTGTAGAGTGTCCTACAGACATCAAACTTCATACAATACCTACTTAAGATTCATTCATAAGCATACAAACATCAAAGATTTTGGGAACATTTAGTGTAATTATTGACACAAAAAAAGTCTTGATCGCGTTCGCGTTTACGCGTCAAATTACTATGGGCAAATTAGCAGCGCCACTAGTGGTTCGTATCGACAAAAAATCTTATACTATTTGACACTTTAACACAAACGCGTTCGAGACGTATTTTTTAGCCGTCGATTACACTAGTCTCTGGCCCTAGGACTTCGACAGTTACATTAAGTAGTTAGTAAAAAGCCGTGATAGCCTTGTGGTTTGATCTACGGCCTCTCGAGCAGAGGGTCGTGGGTTCAAACCCCGACTCGCACCTCTGACTTTTTCGGAATTTAAGTGCGGAATCAAATTTGTAATTTATCATGAGCTTTTCGGTGAAGGACAACACCGTGAGGAAATCTGCACACTCCTGCGAAGCAATTCAACGGTGCGTGTGAAATTCCCAATCCGCACTGAGCCCGCGTGGGAACTATGGCCCAAGCCCTCTCATTCTGAGAGGAGGCCTGTGCCCAGCAATGGGACGTGAAAAAGGCTGGTGATGATGATGATGGTATAGGTAGGTATGTAAATTGCGGTAGCAGGAGGAATGTACTTACTTGACACAATATCGTATCTAATACAATACAATACAATACAATACAATACTCCACCTGGGACCGATCGCAAACAATACCTATTTAGTTATTCGCAATGGCGCGGACTGTTCCTTTTATGTTCAGAGGGTCGAGCACGACTTTACGAATGCTGCGTAACGTAAAGTCGAATAGTAAACGTTGTCAAGTTTGTTTGACGTTTGGTACAGCGCCCGCCCGTGAGCGTATTTGGAATTAAAATTTAGTATGAGGTTTCTCGATCTCGATACGATAACCGTAACGTTACGCAGCTTTCGTAAAGCTGTGCTCGACCCTCAGTTCCAACACGGCACGATAACTACATATAGTCGCTATACTTTCTCAACCTCGTATCTTACCGATATATTTAGTTCCAAAAACAGCACTGTTCAGATCAATATAGAGTTGTCTTTGGAACGGAATATTTCGGTAAGATACGAGGTCGAGAAAGTATAGCGACTATATATAGCAATATAGTCCTTAATAGTGGACCTTAAGGAACCCTTATGGTGTCACTTTGTTGTCCGTCTGTCTGTCTATCTGTCAAGACCCTTTTTCTCTGGAACGCGTGGAGGTAGCATGCTGAAATTAATATCAAATATCCAAGCCTGCAGTCCCGTGAAGCTGTAAAAAAATCAAATTTTCTTAGACACAATAAAAAAATACAAAAATACATACATATACTAGGTATTTAAGTAGTTTTAGTTGGTTCAGTTTTAGCCGCGCTCGCGGGTTCTGGTTTGTTCTGTATTCTGAATTTGAAGCTCTCATTGCTCCTTCAAAGCCTGTAATTAGGTACGTACATAACACGACATGAAATCGAAAGGACCGCGTCCTTAATGAAGCGGTTATCAAATATTAAGCGAATTGATTTCAGCGCGATTCCCGAGGAATGTTTCATGCGTGTTGATCACAAATTTAAACACACGGCTAATGCGCGAAGCAGAGCGCCGAATTTAGCGGCTCTGTTGTACCGAGAGCTGTTGAGTTTTTCACTCGCGAAGGCTCGTTTTCTCGCACCATTTTCATGCTAATCTCCACACGAGCGTGCTGATTTTGCGGGCATGAAATATTTGTAACAGGCGGGCCTCCGTTTCGTACCTTTTCAATTTCGCCAGGACTCGGCCCCGCGGGGGTTGAGAGCGCCGAATGTTGAATTTTACGCGTAAAACTCACTGCATTGTGTACAGCCGTACCTATATATTTATATCGGTGCCGCGAACGGTTCCTATCGTTTGTTTTTGTAACAACTTCTTGCGACCTACATTTTTATGGCAGTGCTCTCGAATTTTTAAAATCCTACAATTCTTCTTATGCACGAAATATGCTTTACGGACGGTGGCGGGGCGAGTCGTAAATTCGCACTTAACCCCGAGCGTCGGATCGAGCAGTACATATTTCAGGATCACACGAAGATCTCTGACACCGATGCCTCGAATGTACAATGCACTCGGTCCCGTGGCCGCGGCGCACTACATAAATGTTACATGCCACTTGGAAGCATCTGCTACTTATGTACATATTTGACAATGCATCTCCGAGATTGTCGCGAAAAAGCTTTTCGGATGAGATTTGCTCCAAGAACATTATTATGAGCGTACCTGTTGGGATTAGGTTGGAACAACGTCTAAACGAAAACAAGAAACAAATACAAACTTTGTAACCTCCGAGCTCGAATTCCCGGTGCAACATCAGCGCGGGGAAAAGTTTTAAACACCCACACAGGAGATACTTGCTTACCGGCAACAAACATATCTCCCGACGAATGACTTGTATCCGCTGGCTTTGTTTCAGGGTTGCCAGGGAGCGTATTCTCTTTGAAGCTCAGTGTAGTGGCCTCATAGCTAACTTTCGTCACTCTAAAGACTGATGTTACTAGCGGGACTGATAGTTCGAGCATGCCTTAACTTGCCTCTCGTTTCTGGCAGTTTAACAGCATAATGTCCTTATCCGACAGCTGAAGTTTGCGCGGGACGAATGCAATGTTAGTTGCAGCGAGTTTTATTAGCCGTGCCGGCCGGCGGCGAATTTGTGTGTTTATTTTCAATTTGCGTCGCCTCCTGGGAAGAAACGTTGGGCGTTATCGTGACGTGGAACTATCGGGTTTGCTTTAGTAATATGTGGACGTTAATGGTAAACGTCAATTGTTTGCGAACGCCACGTAATCGTCAACAGTGTCCGACATTTATACTCCTTACCTTATGACGTCTGATGTGTTAACTTGCTTGACTTTAAGTCTCTTTCATTATTTTATGTCAAACTTGGCCGTAATTTGCTTACACATAAAATTATATCGCTTGAAACGCCTTGACAACTCACTAGCAGTTTGTTTATATCTTACAAGTCTTACTTATAAAGGAACGCACGTACCAATAAAGCTATTTGCGACCGTTTATGCTTACCGCAGTTTGTATTTAATTTGAACTTTAGAAAAATTGTTATTGTCTATCCGCGCCAGTTCGTTCTTTTGACGACTCTCACTAACCTCTCTGCTTCCCCATTTGTTTCAGAACGTAAACTGTTCGTGGGGATGCTTAATAAGAAGCTGTCAGAGAACGACGTACGATCGCTATTCGCCGGGCACGGTGCTATAGAGGAGTGTACGGTGCTGCGGGACGCGCAGGGGCAGAGCAAAGGCTGTGCTTTTGTCACGTTCATCTCTAAACAGGCGGCGATTGCTGCTATTAAGGTAAGCCTAAATGAAGGACCAAATTAGTATGTTGGTCACCCGCTAGAAAACATGGACAAATTGATGGCGTTGATTGCGAATGTTTACCGAAACGGTAGATGAAGTTGTCCTAGGAAAGGGCAACAAAAGATATAAAACATACTTAACTAGGGCAGACTTTTTAGCCGATCAAAAGTTGTGCTTTATATAATGATATCTCAACTCAGCCTATTTACGTACCTACCTAGTGACTGGGCACTTGCCTCCTCTCAGAATGAGAAGGTTTGGACTGTAGTTTCCACGCGGACCCAATGCGGGTTGGAAACATCACTCACACAATAGTAGTTTATGCAACTGCTACATAATGAGGCCTAATTATTTTTTTTTTTTTAACAACGAGGAAGGCAAGCGAGCAAGTGGGTCACCTGATGGTAAGTGATCACCACTGCCCATAGACACCCACAACTCCGGAGGGTTTGCAGATGCGTTGTCAACCTAGAGGGCTAAGATGAAATGCCTCTTGTGCCCGTAATTACACCGGCTGTCTTACTCTCCACACCGGAACACAACAGTGCAAGCACTGCTGCTTAGCGGCAGGATTAACGAGTAAGATGATGGTAGCGATCCGGACGGACCTCGCACAAGGTCCTACCACCCGCATAATGTGGAGTTGCATACATTACTTTATCTACACACATATTATAAGTATACTCTAAGATGGGTTCAGAAGCCGAGGGCATATATCATACCCATACATGTCACGAATTTGATTGTTTTTTTTTAAATCATAGACAAACATACCGAGCTGACGTTTCGTAAACTGTTTTTTTTTTGTAAAAAAAAAATCACATTATTAATTATTATACATGTCGGACTGAACTCGACTTATATACGTGACTGATCCGTTTTATTTCACTATGATTGTAAATTACGTTGGTTGTCAAATTCGAAAAATCGAATTCGATATCGAAAAGTCATTACTACTATTACTACTACTGCCGACTATTACTTTACTGCTGGACCTGCTGGTCGTGGTGAGGCGACGATGTACTGCAATGCGGGTCATTTTCTACGGTTTATGAACGCATTATAGAGGACTTATGATATGTGGGTAGATAAAAGAGTGTTATCTATCCCAAAACCTTCCGAACCGATACTTAAATGTACTTTTTAAAGAACATATACCTTAACCCGTTTCATACTGGCTGATATATTCAATTCCTCCTTCCGAAAGTCGATTGAGTCCCGCCATACTTGAACAGCGAATATTCCTCGAAGCTGTCACTTCCCATTCCGTGGGTTTCACGCGCTGCATACCTTGAAAGCCTTTTCAGAGCCGTCTTTAGCGTTCGGTCAGTCCTATGCAAATGCATGTTTATTGGGACCCTGAAAATATCGAAATATTCGATGGGATGTCCGAGTGCGTTGTGGAAAATTGGTTATCAAAATTTGCAAGGACTGACGTTGGTGTGATATGGTTGGTCGTTATTAACCGCCGATGCAAAAAAACAGAGGGGTTTTATATGTTTAACGTGCACTTTTTCAATAGAAAGCTTCTTTAATCGTGGTGGTTCTTAGCTGAGCCGTTTTTGAGATGTTGGGCTCTGAAATAAAAATGTCGGGGCTTTACAAATTTTCTTGTGACAATTTTCTATATAAAAAATCTACATTTATCAACGTATACGTAATATAAATCGTGGAGAAATGGAGAGGAGGCCCAGTGAAGAACAATAATTTCAAATATTGACTTCAACCGGTGGCAGGGCCAGAGAGAATTATGGCAAACGTACTAACCCGCAAGGCCACAGCGCGCCAACAGGAAATCAAGCTTAAAGCAACGCTTCAGGAACTAAAACATTATAAAAATTTATGCACACAACTAGAAAAAGAAAGGGAAGACAGCGAGGTGGAGGTGACCAAGGTCGTGGATAAAAACACAGGTCTGAAGAACCAGCTGGCCGAGCTGGACATACAATACCAAGACACCTTCGAGCAGCTGGTTCAACTGCAGGCTAGAGTGGATTCATTTGAAGACTGTTCAGCCCATTACGAACAAGCATTGCAGCGCATTCATAGCTTAGAATGTGAACTAAATCAAGCGCACAGAGATATCGGTATCCTCCAAGCTGAGTGTGAACGTCATCAGGCTGCTGACACGGACAGTCTTTATGAAGAACTGATGGGCAAAAGCTTGTACGAAGACATGCTAGACAGTCCTGGCAGCGGTTCTCCTGCATCACCCCATTCTCAGTCTGTCATTTCTACAATTGATCTGACAAAAGATGACTCAAACACGTCTTGTTATTTCGTAAGTAACAAAAGTCTTAAAAAATACATTAAAATTAAGAAATTCATTAGACGCACAGAAAAAATAATAAAATCAAAACATAGTTTACAAAAAAATATGAACTTAATTAAGGAACGTACTCTCTTGATTAGTAAACTTAAGTCAACACAAAATAAATTAAAAACAAGAGACTCTTTATATAACAGCATGTCACAGAGCTTACAAGCTAAAATCAGTAGGTTAGAGGATTCAATTAGAGATATAAGTACAAAATATGAAAGCAGCAAGCGTGAAATCAGCGAGCATGTCAGCGCTGCTACACAGTTGGTAGACTTGTGTCACTATAATGAAGAACGTTTTGATTCTTTTATTAATAAATATGTTTGAGATAAACCGCGTCGTGCCGGTCGAGCCCCCGTCGCCGGAGCGCCGGCCCGCGCCCGCGACCCCTCCGCCGGCTGCGCGCCCCCGCTCGGCCGCGCCCCCCGCGCCCACGCCCCTTGTGCCGCCCGCGCCACCCGCGCCTCGCGCCGTGCCCGCGTCCCCGGCATCCCCGACGCCTGCTGAGCGAGGCCCTCTACAGACTGTAAATGATCTTGCGACTGCACGCGCGGGCCAACCAGCTGCTGCCAGTACTATTATATACTCCGATGAGATCGGCGTGGGCTTCGGTCCCATACTCGGCCATTTCCTGCGACAGAAAGTCGCGAACTACTGCCTACGCGGTGCCAGTCTCCAGCAGCTTGCCGACCGACTGTCGAAAGACGAGTTCGACAATACGACCACCCTGATCGTCATGCTGGGCAACAGTATAGGCGTAAGGAAATCTCACCTTGAAGACTTACTACGAGCTCTGTCAGCCGTTGAGCAGCGTGGTATCCACAAGATTATCTTGTGTGCGTTCCCTTATTCTAGGTCGGTTTCATACAAGCGAAATATTGTAATATCTAAGTGGAATGCCATGTTATACAATGTAACTTCTTATAATAGCAAATACCAATTTTTTGATAGTAATAAATTTATAAAACGTTTTCATCTAAACGAATCACGGCTGTATCTGTCCAAAAAATGTAAATTAGCAACAGCAAAACTACTAGCATATAACATAGAACCTGGGCACGGGTACGCGGCGGACGGCGGCGGCGGCGCCGGCCCCGCCGGCCCCCCCGCGAACGCGCCGCCCGCGGACCGCCAGTCTTTAAACTGATGCGCGAGACAGCGGAGGAGCATAGTTTCATTTTGGTTCATCAAAATATACAAGGCTTCTCCAGCAAAGCAATTGAAATCGGATTATTCCTCGATGCTTTTAATATAGACGTAATGTGTATTACTGAACACTGGCTGAGACAGCATGAGCTGATATCGAACATTCGTAATTATAGGATTGGCAGCTCTTACACTAGAAACTCAGCAATACATGGAGGAACTATGATTATTGTAAAAGATGATTATAAGTGTAAAGAACGGAAAAATGTAGTTCAACTTTCATTAGAACGAGTTATTGAGATTTCGTGTGTTGAATTGGATAATCACATCGTATTATGTGTATACAGGCCACCGTCCTCAGACTTTAGTCTATTCGAGTCCGTGATGGAGGATGCTTTGAAACAAGTTTTTAATAGTAGTAAATATATCATAGTATGTGGAGATTTCAATGTCAATTTACTGGACTCCGAAAATAGAAATTCCGTGAGACTTCTGAACCTTTTTAAATCATTTAACTTGCATCATCTTTTTGAGGAACCGACTAGAGTGACGGCCAACACGGCCACATGTTTAGATAATATTTTTTGCAAGTGTGAAGCTACGAACAAAGAAATTATTAACTGCTTCAGTTCCGATCATAGCGGCCAAAAAGCTGTTTTTAAAATGCCTAAGCAGACGAAGGAGCAATTAATTACTTATAGGCCGGTAACTGATGACCGTATAGGAAGATTTAAGGAAAGTATTATCAATGAGGTTCCTCAACCAAACATGGAGAAGAATGATCCTAACATCTTATATAAGGACCTGACTACTGTAATAAATCGAGAGTTTGGGAACATTTTCAAACTTAAGACTGTCAAGAAAAATGGTAAGAAGGTAAGGTTCAGTGACTGGGCCACGGTCGGGATTCACAGGAGTAGGACTAAACTTTATGAACTATATGAAATGAAAAGCTACAATAACGACCCCACATTTAGAGACTATGTTAAAAGATATTCGAAACTATTTAAAAAAGTTTGTGTCGCCGCCAAAGCGGAATACCTTAGTAATAAAGTTAAATCCGCTGATAATAAAGTAAAAGCAGTATGGAACGTAATAAATTCAGAGACAGGTAAATCAAAGCCCCATAATAGCCAATATAAGTTAAAGATAGATGAAAGAATAGTAACTTCAGATTTAGAAGTGGCGAGTGCTTTTGAGGATTTTTTCTCTAATATAGCTATAGATACAACTCGTGACTTAAAGTCATCCACTGCGCTGGCTGGCTCATACTTAAATGTGGTTCAAAAGGATAGTAACTTGAAATTTGATTTTAAACACACAAACTCGGAAGAGATTATAAAAACATTTAAATCTTTGAAAATTAAGAACACAGAGGATCTTTGGGGTATTTCAGTTAAAGTAATGCAATCTGTCATCCATATTGTGGCACCATATCTGGCCGTCGTGTTTAACAACTGCGTCGATGAGTGTGTGTTCCCTGACTTAATGAAGTACAGTAAAGTTATTCCTTTATTCAAAGCTGGCAGCTCATCTGAGCCTGGTAACTTTCGACCGGTTTCCGTGCTTCCTGTACTAAGTAAAGTGTTTGAGAAAATTATGCTAAATCAATTGCTTTATCACTTCAATATTAATGAACTATTTCACAGTCAGCAATTTGGGTTTACAAAGGGCCGCTCGACAACGGATGCGGCTGCAAATCTCATGAAGCACATTTATGACGCATGGGAACAATCGCAAGATGCAATAGGAATATTTTGCGACCTCTCCAAGGCATTTGATTGCGTGGAACACGAGACGCTTATCCGCAAACTTGAACACTACGGACTCACAACTAATGCACTGAACCTTGTTATGTCCTATCTCAGTCAGAGAATCCAGAAAGTAGACATACATAGAGTGCAGTCATGTGGATCACCGGTGAAGCTTGGAGTACCACAGGGCTCTATTTTGGGTCCGTTTCTCTTCTTGGTGTACATAAATGACTTGCCCCAGCTGCTAGAACACAAATGTGACATAGTACTGTTCGCTGATGATACCTCTCTCATTTTTAAAGTCAACAGGCAACAGGAAGATCAAAGTCACATCAATGAGACTCTAAGAGATGTGCTGAAATGGTTTACTGCAAACAATTTACTATTGAATGCAGCTAAAACGAAATGTATAAAATTTTCGTTGCCTAATGTAAGACAGGTTGACACTACTATCAGATTAAATGGAGAGAAGCTGAACCTCGTGGATGAGACTGTTTTTCTCGGGCTTACCTTAGATCGCAATTTGCAATGGAGCCCACACCTATCTGGTCTTGCTGGTAGATTGAGCTCTGCCGCTTATGCTGTACGAAGAATCCGGCAATTCACCAATGTAGAAACGGCGCGGTTAGTTTACTTCAGTTATTTTCACAGCATTATGTCTTATGGCATCCTAATTTGGGGCAAGGCGGCCGACATAGAGACAATCTTTATCCTGCAGAAGAGGGCGGTCCGGTCTATTTACAATCTTGGCTCCCGAGATTCACTTAGAGAACGCTTTAAAGAAATCGACATCCTTACAGTAGCTTCTCAGTATATATATGATGTAATATTGTATACACACAAGAACATCAAATCTTTCAAGAAAGTGTCGGATGTGCATGGTTTCAACACTCGGAATAAGCATAAACTTGCCGTCCCTAAATTTCGTCTACGAA
Organism: Clepsis dumicolana; assembly: GCA_963691665.1. Taxonomy (NCBI): domain Eukaryota; kingdom Metazoa; phylum Arthropoda; class Insecta; order Lepidoptera; family Tortricidae; genus Clepsis; species Clepsis dumicolana. The sequence continues at coordinate 3,028,214 of OY829512.1, read as the reverse complement.
AAGTCAGTAAGTCTTTTTTGGGAAATTGCGTGAGGTTCTACAATAAAGTGCCTGTAGATGCATGGGAATTGCCTCACAATTCATTTAAAAGATACATAAAGACCGCTCTCTTGAAAAAAGCATACTACAAAGTGGATGAATACTTATGTGATGGCACCACCTGGCCAAGGTTGAAAACAGAAGATAATTAGGACATCAATGTGACTTGGCTGCGTCCCGAAGATATTCGTGTATGGTGTCCGGCTCTGTTGCCGTTGTCCGCTGCGTACTAATTGTAATACAATTGACAAAAATAATGTTTTATTTATTTGACATGATGACATGAAATGTATATTTCATAAATTTTTGTTATTTGACATTTGGAGACCATATACATCTCCAGTTTATGTATATGTATTATTATACTTATTATTTGACCGTGGAGGCGTTTTACACCTCTGCTGATTTTAATTTAGTTTAAATTGACCCTAGAGACTATACATCTCTAAGCCATTTAGATTAAGTATTATATTATAGTATTAATTCTGGGACCCTATACATCCCTTTGTAATTTAAATTTTCACAGATATTTGACCTGGAGACCCTATACATCTCCTGCTCAAATAAAACGTGCCAGTAAAGTAAAGTGTTCTGGTTTTGCTGTTTTAATAATTACTTTTTACACTTGTTTCTAAAATGCGGTATTTTTTTTTTTTCTCTCTTAATCTTTTAATGACAGAGTGAGGTTTCTTTGTGTAGTTTGTCTGTGGTTGCGTATTGTAAGAGCTAATGTAACTTGTTTTTAGAAAAAATGACTTTGTGCCAAGTTTCTTGCGGCGCATTCTTCTTGGCAATCATGGTCTTTCCGAAAGCGCTGGTAGACTCAAAAAAATGACGTGTAAAAGAGCATTCAACTGCCTATTTGCTGAATAAAATTTTGAATTTTGAATTTTGAATTATCTCCGAAGACGGACGAACTAAGGGCTGCTATGGATGGATGGATGGATGTAATATCAAACTAAGGATAGTGAAATAAAAACGGATCACTCACGTATATAAGTCTAGTTTAGCCCGACATGTTTCGGACTAAAAAGTGTCAAACTAAGGATATTTAATGTTTTTTTGTGTTTTAATAGAGCACGTAAACCAACCAAGAACTACAGTTTTCAGAGTTCATACAACATTGAGACAAAGTAGAGTCATTAACGGATCAAATCAACCAGAACTCTCCAGTAGAAGTTTCCAAAGCTCCTTAAGAAAGTTTGTGATAAAAACCCCGTTTCCGAAAGAAACTCATTGGAACTCGACAATAATGAAATCTAATCGCTCCTGTTAAATCAATAGAGATTTCGCGCAAAGACTCGTTTAAGTTGGATCACTTTCAATTGAATAGGAAACTTCAGTCGGAACTCTCGAGTTCTGTTGAACGCTGTGGGGTTTTTAAATTGTTGCGAATTGCTCGATTGGTTAGTCGGTTCAAGTTTTAAGCGGATTGGTTGGTTCTAATAACTCGGTCCATTACGGGGTCCCAATTAGGAATGCTCCGAGATACCCCACGGGTATTAGCAGCATTACCAGCTAGGAGACAGACGACCTTTTAAAGGCTTCGATAATGCTCAAGCCTCTTTCTCTATTAATTAACTTCATAGTAATAATTTGGTTTTACCAATGTTGTTTTCTTATCAACCAGTAAATTGAAGTAGTAAGACGAATTGACAACGACAGGCGAAGATGAAACCATTTAACTCATATTTTAGTAGTCGTAGTCTCAATCTCTTGGCCTTGAAATTTTTTTTTAAAGTTTATTATGACGAATAGTATTGTCGAGTGTATTGTTGTTGTATTGAATATTGTCTACCCTCATATTTTTTTTGTAATATCATTGCATAGGTGTTCAATAAAGAATATTGATATTGTATTGTATATTTTGAACCAGTTATTACCAAGCTTAGCCTCATCTGCCTGGATTTCCAGACACTGCACCACAGTCAGACAATGGAAGGCTGCTCAGCTCCGCTAGTGGTCAAATTCGCGGACACACAGAAGGAGAAAGAACAGAAGAAGCTCCAAGCAATGCAGGCGAGCCTGTGGGGGCTAACGACGCCGGTGACGCCGACGGCGTACCTCGCGTCGGAGGCCGCGCTGTCGCCAGCGACGCAGCTGCAACTGTTGCAGCAGTTGCAGGCAGTCGGGTTGCAGCAACAGCTGCTGCAGGGACAGGGGTCCACGTTGCTGCAAGGTCAGTAGAATGTTAAGATGTTTTTTATGCGCAGAAGAGAATTAAATTACAGCACTTATTTATTGTTTTTACGTAATGTTATTATTCATATTACGGAGTAAGTAGATATTTTTGATACGGATGCCAGAATTTTGTTGTTTTGTTATAATCACTTAAACAATTTAAAACGTTTGCTCGCAGAGTTTCCGATTTGACTCATCACGCTCGGTCACGTTTAAAGTATAATATGCTATATTATGTATTATTTAACTTGCTACTTTAGTCATGTGATAAACACACTAGGTACTTGGGTCATTATATAATTTTAGTCATTGCTGCCGCAGTTAAATGATTCAGTTTCGAGGACGCTCGCAATTAGTCCTAATCATTTTCGTTTATTAGAAAAGCGAACGTTAGCATAATAAGAAAATTATGCACATAATTTATGTTAGTATGTTAACAAGATGTTAAAAGAGAAACAAGGCTTACCATTGAATGCTGGCAAGGTCAGCATTAGCCTGAATAATAGACGATCGTGCTAAGTATTCTTCTCAGGAGAATACTTCGTGGTGACAATAATATTAATGGGTGATTTTCTCGGGCGTGTAGTAACTTAGTATTCTGTCACGTAACTAACATGAAAATAATTAATTTCTTGAAACGATGGTTTTGATACATTCTAAATAGAAAATATCTACATTTGTTTAATGAGGCTAATGTGATCAAGAAGTTCGCTCAAGACGCAGTTTAGGTAGGCATTTCCACAATCAAACTATAGACTATAAATCCATTTCCACAATCAAACTATAGACTATAAATTATCAGCAATACGCTTTATTTTACCTCTCGTTAAAACTCACACCCTACCCCTCCCGATTAATTCCGAATTTGTTTTCGCCCTTCCCGTTTTTAATTTTATATTCGTTTCCCGCCTAGGTGTAAACTATCAAGACTTAGCTTTCAATGGTGCAGGGCTGAGCGGGGGCGCGGTCAACTCGGTGGGGGGGCAGCTGCAGAGCGAGCAGTTAGGAGGGTTGCTTGCGCCCGTGTCGGTGCAGAATCTGGCTGCGCTTGCGGCGATGACGCAGCCGGTCGTGTCGCAGGCGGCGCCGATCGCGCCAGCCGCCGCACCGCAGCCGGCGGCGCCACAATTGTGTAAGTAGCTACTCTTCATTAAATTAACAGCAGTCTTTTATGAAAAACTAGGCTTCAAAGCGAGATACAGGGAAATACAGGGAGCCATTTCGCCAGCTTGTGTTAGCATCTCCAGAATACTGGTGGGATCCTGGATACTGGTGGACAGATCAACGAGAGTCCGTTCGATGGCCGACTGAGCCCTGCTGCCGGTAACAAAACACGGCATGGTCAGGTCAGGTAGATTCAATGTCAATCTACATCTACAACTACACTAATTCTGTATGCAGCATTAAATCAGGATATTCTGAATTATGTAAAATTTGATTTTTCATCAGAAAACGTTGCATTATGTTATGAATTATGAATCCAACAATAGAATCCGATCGGATTGAAACAAAAGGTCCTTCGGAACTCCGTGATAAGTACAGGGTTGCCTGCCCTCATACGAGCCCCCACCATCGATCCCCCAAACTCGTCCACCAGTACAATTAACCCTCCATAAATCCCACACTAATTGCCAACCCTGCCCGAACCCTAATTGGGATGTAGCTACATAAGTTAGGACCCATAAAAAACCATAACGATCGTTTTTGTCCGCAAACTTTCCTATTTCAGGTTGGGCTTAAAGTAATTGAGAGAACTTAAAAAAAAAGATAAATTAACGATGAATTTTCATCCTTCAGGTCTTCTCGGGAAGACAAACATAACAGGTAAAGAGAATTTGAATTGAAAAGACAGTGTGCCTTTTGTTTTCATGGAATGCCTATCTGTTTTGGCTGTGGGAACTGTGTTCTAAACGAGATTAGGCGTTATGGTTGTACGATACATTTAATATTGCTTTCAACTTACCTCGGTTCCAAAGATTCGATACAATATAATACAAGAAATCTTTATTGAACACCCCATAACAAACAAAACAAAAAAAGGTACGTACAAAGTAAATGCAAGGTAGCAATGAGTGGCCTCACCTAACTACATATATTTTTTTAGTATCACTGACTGAAATTATTCATGTAAATAGGGGGACCTAAAGCAAATACGTGCATACTCAACGGCGAAGGAACTAGTGCCATACAGCTTTGCAGACATAAATAAAAGAACGCCTACATCTTATATTTTGAAGTAAAATCGAGAGAGAGCAATCAAGAACATGATAGCTGATCATTTCGTCAAATTGCTAGAATTAACCCCTAGCAGAGACCAGTAATATAATGACTGCCAATCTCCATACTAACTTGCGTAGCTCCGAAATATAAGGTTCACTAGATGGCGTTGTTTAGCCGGGGTATTAATGCCATACATGCTAAACAGCGCCATCTAGTGAACCTTATATTTCGGAGCTACGCAAGTTAGTATGGAGATTGACAGTCTTTATATTACTTGTACTCTCTGCCCCGAGTTTTAAGAAAAAATGTGTAAGTTGCATTACATAAGGCCGTGAACAGTTCATACCTACTGTCTCGTTTGGAACATGCTACTGAGATTGGCTTGGTTTGATTTAAATGTGTAAAATTCGTTGCTGGCTGCTACAAAGCTTCCTAAGGCAGGCAGTAAGCCATAAAATTGCTTTTAAAAAGCATTTAAATGTAATTAATTGTTTGTTTTGTTGTCATAATACCTATTGATAATATGACCTCGGATTTTGAGGTAGGTAGACAAAGATTGAAGTTGCTTGTTTTGTATAATTTTTTTCCGTTTGTCGCGTTAATTCGTAAGGTATTGAGTTAGTGCTGATACACAATAGAAAAAGAAGGATTGGATAGAAAAATTGGCTAGCTTCATTATGGCTGCCTTTTTATTTTTAGATAAAATTGTTACTTAAACTTCTTTAATTCAGTTTCATAATGAACTGAAGATAGTTGTAGAATTGATTTCTCTAACACTTAGAGTTTGATTGATATTCTTAGGCTGTATAATAATCAGAAACAAAAATACATAAACTCAATAATGTCTGGACATATCATGCGTATAAGGTGTTACGTGTTTAGTTTTACTAAAGTCAAATGTTTTCTAGATATTTCTTACGCTTATATTTTGCGGATAATACTTTTAAAAAAGTATGATGCAAAAACATGTTTCGTGTGTTTAACCATTGTTTTGCATGAGAGTGCTAACAATTTTTTTGTAGTTATGTCGGGGAAGTAGGTATTTTCTTGTGACGTTAATGTTGTCAATCATAATTATTAATACTTATGTGTGCGAGTTAATATTATTCAAAGTAGGTAATTCCTTAATTATTTTTGTCAAAAACAACAATGACCTTCAGATATACTCACCTTACTGCGATTTTAGAAAAAGAAAAAGTCGTGATAGCCTAGCGGTTTGAACTATGGCCTCTTAAGCAGAGGGTCGTGGGTTCAAACCCCGGCTCACACCTCTTGATTTTTTCGAAATTGATGTGCGGAATTACATTTGTAATTTATCATGAGCTTTTCGGTGAAGGAAAACATCGTGAGGAAACCTGCACACTCCAGCGAAGAGCATTTCAATGGTGTGTGTGAAGTTCCCAACAAAAAGTACAGTCTTAAAAATTAAATTTTTAACAGAAAACTTATTAGCTGTTCCGCTTGTACACAAACTAAAGGCCGTACTTATTTGATCTTATTCTTATTATGCATGAAAATTAGCCTTTAGCTTAGCTTGTCGCCCGAAAAGGATCCAATATGAGTACTATTTGTTCTACAACGTAGAATTTCTTATCTTACGTGCACGAAAATGTGACTTTTGATTTTCATTTTAAATTATTCTATAATAAGTATAGCTTATATGCGATGTAAATTGCTTCACGTAGAATGCGAACGCGTAGTCGAGTAGGTATTAGCATTACGATAATCTCTTGGATATTTTCTACAAACATTATCTATTAATTGATTCTGCAAGTTCTCTACCTACTTATAAATGGAATACGTAGACATGAAATACAGAAGACTTTAATAAGCGACTAGATTTTTAGCTCGTTTGTGTTTCTTTAAAGCGCAGTCATTATAATGTTATACAGTCAAGGCCTAACATAGTCACCAAGTTTGTAATGACTATAATATGACCCCACTAATTTTTATTACAAGAATACATGATTAGATTTCTTAAAATCCCTCCCGTTATCACTAGGTCCTTATATAAGGTATTTTCTTTCCAACTAACTTGGCCCCGTACATTAAAGACCAATGTAACGTTACACCATTATAACGTTACAATTTTCCTATCAGAAAAAAATCATAGTCTGCTAACTTGACGTGAGAAGTAATTTTGTATTTAGCAAAAAGAAAGTACTTAAGTACCTTCTTAGAGAAACAAAAAGTACCTAAAGTCACCCCTGTTTTCCAATTGTACACGTATTACTGCAGCAGTTATTATACGTAAAATATAAAATTATGTGATCTTCCTCACAAAATAATGAATAATATTTTAATTTCTTAAAAAATTACCATATTTCATGCCCATTTCTGAAATATTCCGCCCAGGTTCAGACGATCAGGACTTTAGCGCAGGGACAAGCCTTTTTTTACTTAATAAATAAAAGAGTCCCTCAAATAGTCCATAACACATTTAGCGCGGGGACAAGCCTTTTTACTTAATAAATAAAAGAGTCCCTCAAGTAGCTCATAACACATTTAGCGCGGGGACAAGCCTTTTTACTTAATAAATAAAAGAGTCCCTCAAGTAGCCCATAACACATTTAGCGCGGGGACAAGCCTTTTTACTTAATAAATAAAAGAGTCCCTCAAGTAGCCCATAACACATTTAGCGCGGGGACAAGCCTTTTTACTTAATAAATAAAAGAGTCCCTAACACATAAGTCTGATGATTAACATGACCCGTTTAGTAAAAGTCCTAACACACGTGGCCGTTAAGCGTCCTACACAATAAGCATGCTAACCGTGCCATGTCACAGGGTCTACAGCGGAGCCGCTGAGCTCTGCGTACGCGGCGCAGTTTGGCAGCGCCTTCGCGGCTGCGCCTTTGGGCTCGGTGCTTGGGTCCGCGGCTGCTGCTGCCGCGGGCAAGCAGGTCGAAGGTAAGACTATAGTTGTTTCAACCCTTAATAAGGCAGAGGCGATTTAACGACCACTTACTTGGAAATTCAACCTTAGTAATTTAATAATAATGGTATAATATCAATTGAGTTTATTTAAAACAGGTCAAGATATGAAGGCACATCTCACCGTGCCGGGCGCGCTTTGCCAATCCCTTAGAATTACCCGATCTCGATCGAATCTATGATTTTTAAAAGCAAAGGAAAGATTGAACTAGATTTGATCTGATTATATGTAGTTTTAAATGATTCGCGGTTAATTACGTTAGACATATTATTAACGGAAAATTGACCGCGATTACCTTTACTCCTACTTAAAATCATGATGCATGTAATTTCGTCGAAATATCGGGAGGTCATCCAAACCTAAGTAAGATAATCGCGGTCAATATCTCGTTAATAATATGTCTAATAATTAATTACTTTGAGTACGGCTGTTAGAACAACTTTAGATTCGTCAAAATCTCTCCTCCAAGACTTAGCTATAATTTCAACACAGACATCAGAAATGACTTGAAACGAACAGGACATGCCTGACGAAGTCCTATTGTTGCTCACAGTGATCATTAATCGTTCCAGGTCCGGAAGGCGGCAATCTGTTCATCTACCACCTGCCGCAGGAGTTCACGGACACGGACCTCGCGTCCACGTTCCTCCCCTTCGGCCACGTTATCTCGGCCAAAGTGTTCATTGACAAACAGACCAACCTCTCCAAGTGCTTCGGCTTTGTCTCGTACGACAACGCCGCCTCGGCCCAGGCCGCCATACAAGCCATGAACGGCTTCCAAATAGGTACAAAAAGACTCAAAGTTCAACTAAAACGCTCCAGGGAACTATCGAGACCGTACTAGAGAGGTGTCCCTAGTGATTTCCTAAACAAAAAAAAACTGGAAACTATGCAAAGGTTGTAAGTATTTGAACGTTTGTTGTGATGTAATCCGGTGCACTTTGAACTGACAGATAGTTAAGGTTCGTTCAAAACGCGAGTCCATGTGCACAGTTGTTAACTAATAAGTATAAGGTTAAGATTTCGTGTCAAAGGATATATCGTTTCCAAAGTATTCCCCAAATTGTTTATTAATTATTAATATGTTTTTAACTTAAGTTTTAGTCACTTAAAGCGTAAGTTCAACGCGTTTAGATACCGATACTGTGTGGACGCCAAAGAGCCGGCACCGAGCCGAAGTGTGTGGATCAAACGCTCGCTTGTAATAAATTAAATAACGTACATGTAAAGAGATATATATATTTTTGCCATCCAAAGCTTACTACCGTGCGAACAAACGCCGGGACTACCAAATAAGTATTGCTATTTGATTGTTTTGTTTTGTCACTTTACATTAGAGCAACTTTATATTATTATTTTGATAAGTATTATTTCGTTACATCGATCCTCTCTGTTACCTGTAGTCGATCGTGCTAAAATAATCCATGTGGCCATTTCTGTTACGCAATTTTTTGTTCAAATACGACGTTAGACTAACGAAATGATCTCAAAGTGATCAGTGTATTTATTTTACCTGACTTGTTGTCAATAGTGTACTTAAACGTGTAATTTTGTTTGTAGGGCCACCTACCGTGAACGTTTCTTTCGATATGGACCCAAAAAATATGAATAATTCATATGACGTAGTAGATATCTCGAATGTTTTATTCAATTCTCGCAATGTCTGTTTTTACTGTATTTTTATGCGTGCCATCCTTGATTTTTATCTAATGCGTGATAAATACGTAGCTGAATAAATACACGGACAACATTAACATATAAGGCAGCAGAAACCATAAAGTGTATCAGTTTTTTTCTCTCATAAATATTGAGGTGTATATTTGAGATATCTATTAAGTACATCCTTTTTACTAATTTACATACCTTCTTGTTGTACTTGTTTGTGTATAACTTATGCATAATTGTTTGTGAAAAATGGATGCTAAACCGTTCGTAGCAACGTTTAACATTCATCGTACCGACTACCCACACTGGGATCATGTTGTTTTTAACACAATTTGTTTAATATATTTTTATTGTAACACATCGAACACTGGACCTTTAGTCAAAATTTCATTAGGTTTAAGTATTTAATATTTAGAATATTTTCGTAAGTAAGTTTGGTAATAAATCACCCAACTATGAGCTGTCTTATCCTCGATAACTAAAAGACATGGTGAACATATTATACTGATTGTTGCTCATAGCAGGGGTTCAGGTACTTAAGCTATGTTTGCTAATTTAAATTACCTTTCCTTGATCACTGGCACAGTTCTTTTCCATCTAGCTATTTAATTCTAATTACAATTACTTTGTACTATCTACTTCTCTTTAAGAAAGATAAGGCAAAGCTGTAAGACTTGAAATGTTAAGGTTGTGCCTGGAGAGTTGAATGTAACCTTATTATACATTAAAGCGGCAAGAAATTGTTAAGGCATAGGTAGTTGTGCTCAGATCCTAAAATCGGACTTTTCAGAAACGTCCTTCTATTTAGTTAACATGGGTTAAAACCATTTCTGCAACTAACCCAACCTAAAAAGAAGCAGAGATGGATATACATCCTACACGCTTTTGACTTTTCAATTTGTGCCAACGCATTATTTTCCAACTACCCACAAACGACCAATTTAAAATATGTAGTACCTAACGATTCCTTCTAAGTTGTGTTATTCTACTTGTTTAATTTTGTCGTTTGAAGAACTGATGTAGGTCATCATTATAATAACTTAATTAAATTTAGTTGAGTATTGTATTAAAGAGAGGATTATTAGTATGGTTTATAAGTTATTTACTCTTATTTAGTCATGTTTCGATGTCTGAAGAAAGACAATATCTAGACTGAATAAGTTCCCTAGTAGGTGTTACAGCAGTTAGTGATTTCAGTCATTCGTCTAGTGATTCCCTTATTTAAGGTTCCGTAGAACCTGCACGATTATAGCTTCTTGTCTTTTTTCTTGTTATAAGATAAATTATTATTAAAGGGGGATGTATTGTTTAATTCTGTTTTTGACATTTCGGTAAGATATTTAACAAAAAAAATGGGACACGACCACAAGATCAGTCTGTTAATACTTAAATAGGTAATTATTTTTAAAACAATTGTCAAAAATGCTAGTGTGGAGGGTTTTTTACCTACTTAATATTTCCTAGCTATGATAAGACGGGAGACCTCAATGTTGTTGTGCATGGAAATATGCCTCATGGAGTTTGAATGTGGATTTAAGATTTCGGTTGTCGTAGGATAATGCCGTTACATCTGAGTTTCCCGCCAAAATACTGCTGCCAAAGTGGCCATTTTGAAATGTGCAAACCAGCAAGCCATAGATGCGTAATAGTCCGATTGTGTTTGTCTGACATCCAAATACTTATTTGAAGAGTCATCACCTATAGATGAGAACATTGAAAACGTTTTGAAGCTGTTTTTTGGTTAACTTTTATCTTGTTACCTACCGCAGTGGAAATCTATGCACACATTTTGTCACCCATGCCAGTTGTCATTTTTAGCTCCAGCTTTTAGGTGTGTTAATTCTGTTGATAGATACCCAAAAAGTGAGATGACCTTATATTTAAAAATCAAAATTGTATATTAGTAGGCAATCTTACTTTGTCTATGGCTGTAGAATGTTGCCAAAGGAAAGCCTACACTTTTTGACATGAAATCTTGGTGGTCATTTATTTTGTTTCGATTGTATGTCGCGCTAAAACGTGCTTTATTTATTGGGCTTTCTGTAACAAAATAAGGCACGGTTAAGCAAGACAATGTGTTAAATTTAGGTTTATTTTCTTTCGCGATGGCTCAATAGTTATTAGAACTAAGCGGACTTTTAATGTGTACATGATTGGATATCATTTTACTTTGTAAAGCTTATTCTTCAGCTTCAGGGCAGAATAGTCGCGTCCTTTATGAACCACGTCATATCCTAAAATACAGACGCAAAATAATTTTTACACATTTTCGAGGCACCTTGTTTAGTATACAGTGGTATAAAAATTAATATAAAAGAACTGTTTTATACAACACCTGTTTTGTTGATATGAATGTAAATAAATGTCAAGTTTAAAAACTAACGTTTTGTTATTTTGTCCTATTATTCTATACCTATAAAAGAAGACCGTGACTGACTGACAGACAACGCACAGCCTAAGCCACTGGACCTAGAGACTTGAAGTTTGGCAGACATATACCTTGAGTATCCTAGAGGTGCACTAAGAAGGGATTTTTCGAAATTCCCACGGGATATGGAACCAGCCCATTTTGAAATATTTCACGGGGGCAAAACCGCGGGGCATAAGCTAGTGTACCAAAAAATTGATTGAGATGACCAAAACCGATTTTTACCGACCAAACAGTGAGTTACCGTAACAGTGTAGGTTAATCATTAGGCTCTGATGACTCCTGAAAATAGGTTATCACGAAACGACTTTCATGGCGTCAACCGACGGTAAGACAAGTAAATACCTTAAGAGTGCGCGTTAAGGCTCATTTTAGCGCATAGCATGGTGGGGTGTATAGTGTCGGTGCCCTACTCAAAACAAGATCTATGTCCATATTATACAGATATACAGCCAGAAACTAAGATTTCTTAGTGTGTCTCTCGTTTCTGACAACATGCCTAATATGACTGTCTACTCTTTACTGTCAAACTTCAAATGGCTGGATTATGCAATAAAACAAGAAAAAAATACTATAAACATTTATTCTAATCATTTTCTAATTTTGGTACATCCTGCGGCGCGACCTCGTCTTCTGCCTTCACTTCTTTCTTCTCCTCAATTCTGCCTAAAACCGGTTTAGACTTGATCAATCCGTTCTCATCAGCATACGGTAGTATATCGCATATTAGTGGAGACTCTACTCCTAGGATGTAGTGGCAAGTTCTGGGTTCTAGAAGGTAGAGAGAGACTTGGGCGGAACTGGAGGAGTTTTCTAAGCATTTAAGTTTGACTTCAGTCTGGCGAGGTTTCCCCGTTTTATCGCAAATATCTCCGCCGGAGTAGAAGTGAGATATGGACGTGCGTTGATCTGAGGAATAGAATAAGTGTTATTATAATTTTAAAGGCTTATTAGGGTAGCACTAGTAGATTATGTTCAGTAAGTAACAAAAACTAGGTACACTTTAAAAACAATGACATTATACCACTTTGATATGAAATGTGCACGTGCTTGAGAAACTAAGTACAGTAAATTAAATTTTCAATATTGAGCGATCCTGGTATAGTCAGTAGCAGAAGTAGCTAAGTCACAATTATTTAAGCACGGCTCTATTGTTATAGACATAAGAATTTGTGTAGATCCTTGTGACGCTTCGGTTGCTTAGCTACTTCTGCTGCTGACTGTACCTATCGACCTTTCCATTTATACAAATAAATGGGAAGGGGTTTTTTTTTATAATTTGAGCCGCCGAGTCCGGCTTTTGTGTTTTTGAACCTGGCAACGCTATATGCGTTGCTTCTTTATAGTAGAAAAAAAACTAACCAATAGGTTTGGGTGCTTTCCCCTTGTTCTCCTTGATCCAGTCCAAGTGCGCCTGCTCGTCGAACTTCCCCAGTAGGAGAGTAGTTTTCTCCCCATTGCGGTTAATGTGGTACTGCACTACGTGTTGCCCGTAACAGAACTCGTATTTCCACCAGCCCGTGCCCTAAAAAACATTTTATTCTAATGATACATAAAGCAATTAAAACTACAATATTTCGAATATTGTAGTTTTAATTGCTTAGTCCAAGGACTCGCTCATACATTTTCAAATTAGGTACTAAACAAATACAACACTTGAGACCTGACGCTGTTTAACTGAGAGGATAACTTTGACCATTTCGCGCCTTCCTTACTCCACATCTCGTCTACTAAACCACGTAGTTTTAGGGGCGACATCTATTAAATATAGGTCTAACTTCATGTTACACAGTGTTATCACAAATAACAAGTCTTTTCGCAAAAAAAATCGTTCAGAATTCGCACCGAATATGTAAATTACTTATTCAAAATACTATAAAAAAGATATCATAATAATGTTAAACGTGGAACTCCTAGACTATAATATTTTCTATACATTGGTGTATGTCGCAAATCAAAGTAAATTACGCTTATTATGTAGTGACAGAGAATAAATTGCGATTTGAATATTTACGACTTACTTGTGATCACCTTGCGATGCAGATATCGTAAGTATTAAAGACGATTATTTTGTTTTTATCATTTAAATAATGTACAGTGTGGCTCTAAAAAGTTGAAAAACGCAGTCTATCCCAACGTCTGGCTCAGGGGAAGGGAAGTGAATTCGAGTGAGTATTGAATACTGTTGGGAAAGGCCGACTATCAACTGACCCCGTTGAGACAATAGCGATTTGGTATATATTCCAGTGGGCGTAAAATATGGGCGTGGGTTAAGAAAGACCAGATAGGATAGGGCCAGAAGGTTCTCGAATGGCGTCCGCAGACCGGGAGACGAGCTGCCGGTAGGCCTCCAACAAGACGGAGCGACGACCTGGTAAAGATCGCGGGACCGCGGTGGATGCGGAAAGCACAAGACCGGTCTGAGGGGAGAGCCCCGAGGGAGGCCGCCGTCCAGCAGTGTCTTTCAGCTGACACGACGATGATGATAATGGAGAAAGGCCGATTATCAACTTACCCCGTTGAGGCAATTCTCCCCGTTCAAGAACGCTCTCGTAGGCGAGTCGTCCGATATCATAGGCAGCGGCTTCTCGGCTATCTGCGCCACTTTAGCACTCTCCTCGGCCAGGTCATCGCCCTCGCCCAGTGGGTGCAACTCGAACTTAAGGTGGGTCTCGCCGTCCTTGAAAGACCAAGGTTTTTTTAATTAACAAATGAAAAGACAACTGTTTTAAATGATTCACAGTTAATGGCTATCGTAGTGTCAAGTGACGTAATTCTGCCAATTTCCACCAATCATAAGCCAGTAGCTTATCTCTCATTGGTGGAGAATGACAGATAGACCTCACACTAGCGATCTTAGCGAATTTTCGACTCAGATTAGCCGCCTTCTTTAGTCTCCTTACTCACTGACACGAATTGTAACATTGAATCATGTCAATCATTGAATGTAACAGAGAATCTTCATAAATGTTCAATAAATACTATAATCGTCCCACGATAACTCGGCATAAGTTATAAATTGGCAACCCTGAAAAATCACGCTATGGTAATACTTTTTTCATGTCACTCAGATATTTCTTTAATTAAAAATAATAATGAAATAGCAATCAGAAGTTGTTTTTTTTTTAATATGGCTCTGTCCATTGGAGGACAATTTTGCCAGTATTTAGTAGGTAGGTAGGTTTTGGTAGGTGTTGGGACGACTATAGAACGTGTTATTGTTGAAATCAAATCAAAACAACTTCAAACAAAACACTATCATCGTCTAGTTTAAGAACTTAGTAAAGCCAAATGAAAAACATGCGAGGTCTGTCTTCTGTTTTACTAAGCTCTACAAAGCTCACAGTAGACCCGACTCTCACATTATTTGAGAAGCGTAGGGTTAAAGAAAGTACTACAAAACTCACCTTATCAATTTTCTCGACCTTCAAGACAGCTAGAATGTCCTTAGCGTCTCTCTCCTTGACATGCCAACAGAAACGTGAACAAGCGTCTATTACTACACTACAACCACTACTAGCTCTGCAAACTTATGTGAACAGGTATGCTAATAATGTAAATCTATTCAAGTAAAATGTACAATCGTTCAAATACTAATTATTGCTTTGTTCGTAGCCGTAATTGGGCAATTTTTTTTAAAGTTGGCAAAGCAATACATGCTTACATAACGTTAATTTTACTGGTTGCTTTTTGGTAGATGGTCTGACTTTGACCAGAAAAATGTTGTTCATTTTCTCTGTATTGATTTTAATTTAAGTTTAACACAAAGTTGATTCCAGTTTACATAAATTTGCAGTACAGTAAGTATAAACAAACAAAAAACTAACATGAAAAGCAAAACTCATTTCAAATTTCATACTAAAACAAACAAAACATTCACTAAAACAAAACTCAAACATTTTAATTTGTAACTACTTCTAAAAAAATATAAAAAGAAATAAATATGCTTACCGTTTCCTGAATTAAACACTGTTTTTTTAATCACAAGTCATTAGCAGTTTTGACAATTCAATTTTAATTCGAAAGAAATTCCTAAGCGAAACATGCCAAAATTACAATCGTACAGCTGGCAAATCACTTGACCGTATTTGCCAAATATTTATCATCCCACGTGTCCTTCACGGTGAAAAACTTTTCGTTTTTCACGTGAACAACAGAGAATAGAATGACACGAATTGCCAGCATAAAAAACAGGACTTCACAACATTTTCAAAGTGGCAACACATTAATATCATGGTGGCAAGACAAAGACGCTGTTGGGAAGGCCCGTTGTTAAAACAACTTTGCGTTGGCCTAGAAATGTTAGGTATCTAAGTTTTTTTTTCATACATTTCCATCTCAAAATGACACTATTTCCAAACACTTATTTGCCAACCACCGTTATAAACGTGGAAACACTCATAAGAGAAATAAGTTCCTAGGATGAACCGTAAAACGGCATCGTATATTTCTGTTAAGCCTTTACGTAAAAACAGCAAAAAAAGTATGCCATACTCACATTATTGCTCAACCTTATAGTCTGCTGATGGAACCTCAAACTGTCCACCTCGGCTTTCAATAAACTCCTAGGTTTCCTAGGCGAATCTCCAACAGGCAAGCAGTCTATGATATTTTCCCCCACTTCTTTGGTTTTGAATTGCGGATGTTCGCACAATAGGGGTGTCAGGATGATGATTTCGTACTCGCACGTCGATGTTTCCTTGAAGGAATAAACTTCGTGCTTCCCGTGTGTGTAGCAGACGTATTGGACGCGGGTCTTGCGCGGTTTGTTGCTCAAGTCGCATAGCGTTCCTGGTGAAAAACATACGTTAGACAAATAGGTACATGTATCTTTAGCGAATATTTATTCTTTTTTTATTGTGCGAAGTCTTTGAGATTCGCAGACGGATCTTTAAGATTCCTCCTCCGGAGAGCCACAAAGCCCTAGTGAGGGTCCTTATGAGTGTTTTTATGAAATAAGGCGAAGCCGAGGTTCATAATAGGATCACACGAGTGCTTTAGGGCATAACTATGTAGAATTGCATACATTACTTTATCTACACACATATTATAAGATGGGTTCAGAAGCCGAAAGCATAATAAACCTGTCACAAATTTGACTGTTTTCAGGGTTCCGTACTTCAAAAGGAAAAAACGGAACCCTTATAGGATCACTTTGTTGTCCGTCTGTCTGTCTGTCTGTCTGTCTGTCAAGACCCTTTTTCTCTGGAACGCGTGGAGGTAGTATGCTGAAATTAATATTAAATACTCAAGCCTGCGGTCCCTTGAAGCTGTGAAAAAATCAACCTTCTAAGTCAACGCAATCAAAAGATACAGTCATTAAAAGGCTATTTCCATACGAATTGCCGAAATCCAAAAACCTAAAGGGTACTTCCAGATGTCCTAGAAACTTGAAATTTGGTATGAAGGTAGCTCTTATAGCACAACCACTCCGAAAAGTCTCAAAATCTTGAATTTTTATGTCTGTCTGTAGATTTCACAGACAAATATAAGTTGACCCCACACTGCGTACATTTTGCTTAAGAGCAGGGCTCTGCTAACACTGGACTTCTTAAAACGCTCGGACACACTACGGAACCCTCGTGCGCGAGTCCGACTCGCACTTGGCCTGTTTCTTTTATACAAGGAAGGCAAACAAGCAAGTGGGTCACTTGATGGTAAGTGATCACCACTACCCATAGACACCCACAACCCCGGGGGGTTTGCAGATGCATTGCCTAGAGAGCTAGGATGAAATGCCTCTTGTGCCCGTTATTACACCGGCTGTCTTACTCTACACATCAGAACACAACAGTGCAAGCAATACGGACGGATCTCTCACAAGGTCCTACCATCCGCAATATATCTGTATCTTTTTTTTTTATAAATAATTATAAATATCACGGGACAATTTGACACCAATTGACCTAGTCCCAAACTAGGCAAAGCCTGTACTATGGGTACTAGACAACAGATAAACATACATATATAGATAAATACATACTTATATACATATTAAACATCCAAGACCCGAGAACAAACATTCGTATTCATCATACAAACATCTGCCCCGACCGGGATTTGAACCCGTGACCTCAAGCTTCATAGTTAGGGTCTCTAACCACTAGGCTATCCGGTCGTCACACTTTAACAAATACTTTTTATTTTTTATTCTGCGAAGCCTTTGTGAATGATCGATCTGTGATCTTTAAAAAAACATACCACAGATGTGTGATCAGTGAGGGAGTAAGGTTTTTTCAGGTATAATAAAGAGGTAAACTTTGTTTGTTAGTAGGTGGTACTCTCTGGAACTACTGAACAGATTTTAAAATTCTTTCACTAATAAAAGGTAAATTTTCCCTGATTAAAATAGACTACTTTTTATCTTGGGAAAAATCAAAGTTTTCGCGGGACACAGTCGAAGTTCCGCGCAAATAATTTTACTGTAATTTTAGACTATACTTTTACAATTACACTTTTTAAATTACTCACTAAAACATGAATACTTACACAGAAAAAAAAAAACAGAAAACGCTAACCCCAGGAATCGAACCCGGATCCTAGACATTTCGTGTCGCGTGCTATAACCCCTACACCAAGATTAGCATGGGGAAACACGAACTAAAAACACTTACTTTGCTCACGGAAGTAATTGTTTTTAGTTCATGAATTAATTATAGGGAAACACGCTGAATTTTCTCCATGACTGTGTTCAAATCTCAGGTCGTTTATCACTTTTTACAGTGACTAGCGCCATTCACAGCGCATTTTTAGCGAATTCTAAAGTCCTCATAATGTCGGCAGCAGAGCCCCGAGATGTTTTACCCACCTTCGTCCATAACCAGTTCGACATAGGGCAGCACCATCCCCTCCACTTTGGTGGCGGGCGGCGCGGCGCGCGACTCCTGCGCACGGTCGGCTTCCTCGTCGAGCTTCGCTTGTTTCTCGATGCTCCAGTGCCCGAGGAAGTACTCTTGGGTCTTCACCACTTTGCCTGGAAATTTGGCAATTTTACCAGGCTTAAAGATTATATTATATTTTTAATAAGCTAGTTTCTTAAAAATATAATTGATATTCACGGGAAAACCGTAAAAATAAACTATTGGAGAAAAAATACAAAAAGATACTCCGATTGAGATCATTAAACATTACATATTTTACATGGCTACATTTTTTTAATGGCAACACTCATGACGTCATCACAATTTCAAAAGATACCAAAATAAAATGGTCAGGCTACAAGTGGGGCTGATTGTATGCTTGCATAATATTTATGGCCTATATCCAGCAGTGGATGTTAATCAGCTGATATGATGATGATAATATTTATAGAGTGGATTTGAAGTACCTATACTGTACATTAATATGAAAAACTAATAAATTGCACTAGTCATTATCCATATTAATGTAGTATAATAGCTACTACAAATCCACTCTCTAATAACAATTATTCACGATATTAGCAATGCATGGTCGGAATTTGCAGTGCAATTTAAATATACTTATAGTAAAATTTTTGTGATAATGACCACTTTATGATTCACAGCATATTAAGACCTTGTCAAGCAAATGCATAATTTATGACATTCTTGTTTATTTTTTGTTGTATTAAGTAATTGTATGCACTCAAGGTCTAAAGCAAATAGTAATAAACTTTTGTAATATAACCCAAACATACCCTCTCGTTCCTCATGGTACTGCCTGATGTACCTTCCGTGGCACACCTCGTAACTCCAATAGCTCTCCAGACGGTAGGAGCATATCTTCTGAGTGAAGAGCAGCTTCAGCAGGTTGATCGGAGACGGGCCATCATACTCCTCGATGCTGGTGGTCTCTTTGGTCTGCAGCTCTGGCAAATGGCACTCATATTTTTCTTTTTGTGACGTTGATACTAGAAGGATTTCTTTGTTCTGTGGGACCTGCAAAATCAAATATATGAGGAACTAGCTGTTGCGTGTCACAAACCCTATTATTCATAAACCTATTTTAACTAAAATGCCGTTAAAGTTAATTTGTCTTTTTTTATCACATTGATATTTCCGGCACCTGAAAACCATCTCTCGGGCCAAAAAGGTGCCAGTGAGTGCATTAATTTGATATTTGTTTACCAATTACTGTTTTAATCAAGATATTATTTAAAATTGTTTAAAAAGTAAGATTGTTATTGGAAAGGACTAACATTATTAGAGCTTCAGCAATGGGAAAGCGTACTAGCAGTCAAAAAACATACAGGTTAAGGAACACAGTAATAAGAGCCCATATCCACACTAAGATAGACCAAATGAAATGAAGACAGGCAGGTCACATGCTGTGGAGTCCCCAGGAGAAATGTAGTAAAATCCTGACAGAATGGTATCCTAGAGATGGCAAACGAAGTAGGGGCCGACAATGCAAAAGATGGGAAGACGAACTTAAACTAATAGCAGGCCCGAACTGGAGAAGAGTTGCAAAAGACAGGAAGCAGTGGAAGCATTTGGAAGAGGCCTTTGCCAGGACGCACACTGAACTCTGAGACATACTATAGACAAAGTAGCAACATAGAAACGGGGAAACAATAAGGAGTCTCAGGATAAAGAGGCTATTGTATTATATTTTATAATGAAGTTAGCACAGTAAAACAAGCGTATTGTGTAAAACGGACGCCAAACTACCTGAGCATTTGATTCTCCATCTACTAAATTCTCCAGAGCCTCCTCAGCGCCTGGCCAGTTTATGCCGAATAATATACTATCGTCAAATCCCTTATAGTCGTGCTCAATACTCCACACTACACCAATTACGCTTAAAACTAATAAGCAAACACCCCTCATTTTAACTTTTGAATCACACAACCATCGTTTGTATTAATTAAAATCACAAATTTTACATGGATAATAATTATCCAAAATGTTATAGCGTTCGAATTAAAAGCGCCTTAGCGAATTGGCGGACGGCGCTACTGTCTTGGGAAATCGCGGACACTTGATTAGTATGAAACATTGCCCAATACCATCTTAATTTAGTAGGTTAGCACTCGAATGAGCTGGTTCTATGACAGACAGCCACGACAGATGACAAGAAATGACAACTCACCGACGCAAACTAAAATGCACTTTGTACCGTGCTGTTATAACTTATATTAGCTTGGCGCAACTAAAAGTCTACGTTCTGAAACTGTTTTGGTTTTCAAAATGTGTGCAAAATATACTTTATTTTCTGACTTCAATTTACTCTGAAATATTAAACAACTTATGTTCTCTTAAATTAAGAATTACGCACAGGAATTCCGCAAAGAAATGTAATCTTCAGCATTTCAATTTTATTGTGATCCTACTAATATTATAAATGCGAAAATTGGTGAGATATCTGAGAATGTACATGAATGTTTGTTACTTTTTCACGCTTAAGTGGCTTTCCGAATTTCTTTCAAAACTGGTATGAAATAGCTCATAACCTAGATTAAAACATAGGACATCGTTTATCCCAGAAAATTACATATTTCCCGCAGGGTAGCGATAACGACAACCGAATTCTACGCAAACGAACTCGTGGGCAACAGCTAGTCTAGAAATAATGACACCATAGACAAATTCGGATATTCGCTCTATGAAATGCATGACAAATGACATTTGTCAAATTGGATTCGTCAGTTTTGTCAAAATGGCGTTTAGCTTCCCAGCCTTCTCCTATATTATAGCCCTAATAATAGACGCATTCCTCATATTTTTCTCAATATTCCATGTAATAGCCTTCGATGAACTGAAAACCGATTATAAGAATCCAATAGATCAATGCAACAGCCTCAACCCAGTATGTATTCTTCGCATCGAGAACTTCGCCCATTGACTTTGGATTAACCTTTTTTTTCTGTTTTCAGCTCGTCCTGCCGGAGTATCTATTGCACTTGTTGATCAACGTGCTGTTCTTGCTGTCAGGAGAATGGTTTTCACTGTTGATAAACGTGCCTTTGATTTTGTATCACATACACAGGTAAGTTTATAGGTTATAGGTTATGTTGTGCTGACAAGAATGCTAATTAAAGAATTGGTCTGATCAAATGAGTCATTTGTTTTGCAATGCAGATACCGAACGCGGCCGGTGATGTCGGGGCCAGGCCTGTATGACCCCACAAGCATTATGAATGCAGACGTCTTGACAGTATGCCAGAGGGAAGGGTGGATCAAGCTGGCTTTCTACTTGTTATCATTCTTTTTGTACTTATACGGGTAAGTTTGACACTTTTTTATATTTTTATTTTAATGAAAGGGAAGCAAACAAGCAAGGAGATCACCTGATGGTAAGCGATCACTGCCACCCATGAGAACCAGCAACCCTAAAAGTGTCACTAGTCTGTTGCCACCTTTTAAAGATTAAGGGGAAGGCGATCGGGCCTCTGGCACTCCCACTGACCAGTGACTGAACGAAACGCACCAGGGGTGCTGTTGCTTCACGCCGATTTTCTGCGAGGGGGTGGTACTTCCCCGAACTAGCTGGCCCATTTGTACGATTGTTGACACTTGTTGATCCAATTAACATTGCAGAGTGCCTTGATGAGTGAAGCAGTTGGATTAAAGCCATAAATTCTAAACACTCATCACTTTCATTTGTTTAAGAGGCAGTAAACATAGCTTGGTCTTGAATCAAAGATAAAGTTGTACACACATATATTTACAATGAGCCAGATAACTGTAGGTATATATGCATGATTCAGAACTTATAATATGCATAGAATGTGATATGAAGGCTAGTTTCTGCAACCTAGTAAATTAGTTTCCATAACAATGAAACTATTTGTAATACTACTAGGTATTGTAATGTTTAGGGACTAAGTAATACAAAACAAGAACTCTATTGAACACCACATACCTAACAAAAAGAATATACAATGAAATTGCAAGTTAGCAATGATAAATTGTCACTAAAAGGGAAACTAATCAAGAATTTTATTAAAAAACCAAACTGAAAATGTATTCTGAGTATAATTATCAAAGTGCACACTCCATGGACTTTGACAAATAAACTTTACTGCTAGTCATAGGCTCTAATTACTGTTATCTCAATTTTCAGGATGATTGTCGTGCTGATTGCAGCGTAATCAGGAAATAAACTCGTATTAATAAGTAATTTTCTGTTGTTTAATTAGCACTCCCTAAGTCAAATAGTGTGAAGAACAAATCTGCGTAAACAGGATAACATTCTTGATAGATGCCGCTAGTTCGTTTCTTGGCTATGTTTATAATTTCACTTTAAAACAAGTCTTATTCTTAATGTACTATTGAACTGTTTACATAAACTCACTGACTATATTAGAGCAATGTTTATAAGGGAAGACACAGTAAGGCATTTTTCATTTGAACTATAATACAATACAGTATACATTGCAAAGACTTTAATGCAGGGGTGGCCAACTGGTTGATTGTGAATACTGATTATTATAAAAAAGTAAAAGTGAAAATGATTTATTACCAAAAAAGGAGACACAACTTTGAACAATAATTCGGCGACACCCACACTAGGCTGAGCCTGTATCGTGGCAGTCATAGATTATGTAGTTTAATAGGCTAGTAGACTCGTATCACAAATTACAAAAATATATGTATTTCATGTAGTATTAGGTCTAGCAAACCTAAATTATGTCAATTTTAAAACAACAGTAAAAACATGTAGAAATTAAATTTAAAAATGTGTTTTTTAATCTGTAATTTGAAATGTCAAAAACGCTGGGCCATGATCGTGACGTCATAGAATTTGTAAACAACAGAAAACAACTGACTAAACGTCATCCACATGTCACTTTCGAATGTGATTTTGTTTTATATTCTCACTTTGTTTACAAACAACGTGACGTCACGAGTCACGACACAGATAATCTATAGAAAATCATAGCCGGCAGCGTTTTCGTCTGTTCATGAGAAGTTCATTTTAAAATTAAGTTTTTGTATTGTTTTAAGTCCCACAAAAATGCAATAATTTTTTTACGGTCTTAAAGAACAATAATTAACAATTTTAGCCACTTTTGGCTAATAAAAGTGGTAATAGATATCATCATATCACAAACATGTGTATAGTCGGCGAAAGTGAAGTTGGCCACCCCTGCTTTAATCGGTTTCAAAAAGAATAACTGGTTTTGTAACTCATAGATTGCATAAAGTATTCAGAAATGGTAAAAAAACAGACATGGTTTTTCTTTCTTGTCAAAGAATTTTTTTTATTCTTATTTTTTAAAGTCTATTAAAGCTTGTTATGACTATGTCAGCCATATGTGGAAACTTGAATGTTTATAAATAAATGAATGAATTGATTGTTTCTTTTACTATTGACTTTTTTTTGTAGCCCATATTATAATGTAAAGAATAATTATACAAGTGGGTGTTTAGATTCAATATTAAGCAAAAATTAAGGAACAGTTTTGTATACAAAGGACATAAGATATGAACAATTCCATAATTAATATTTTTATTATCTACCATAAGACCCCACCTGTCAAGGTTCATTATTCTTGAATATGATTATGTATGTAACATTTTTAATAAATTATGCATGCGTTCATGTGCCTATTACAAAGTGACATGTAAACACTTTTGACAATGTAAGAGGTTAATTCCACAATGACAAAAAATCTAACAACTGTTTTACCATATACTATGATGCTAGCAGTTGTGTGAATCTTGTTTGATACTAAACTTTATCTCTGTTAACACCAGTTAACCAGTTTAAGCAGCTGCTTATAAATTTTTGTGTAATGTTTGCTACATCAGGCAAAATAATAAGTAAATGGAATAGTAGGATTGTAATAATACATCCGACTGAATGATTAATAATATGTAAGGGTTAATATGGGGACTCATTTCGGTTTATAGTTCCCGTTACATAGAAAGAACGCTGAGCGACAGTGGAAAGGATAAGTCTGGAGTCCCTCCCCTACTCCGAAATTCGAAGTTCGTGTCCGACCATCGCTTTCGTTAAACTATGTTGGTGTGAGCGGGACGGTTGGATACGAGCTTTGAATTACGACCTTCGGAGCAGGGGATCTGCGCATGTGATTATTAATGCGGGAAACAGTAGTTCACTGTTTACCAATAGCGTGAGCGCACTGGAGCGTTTCCCCTTCACGCCCCCTTCCTACCCCCGTTTCGTCCATAAATCGCTCATTGTGTCGAGAACTGTCCTTATACTCATCATCATCATGTCAGCCGCAAGACGTCCACTGCTAGACATAGGCCTCCCCCAAGGCTCTCCACCATAGAGTAATATAATCCACTCAGACCGGTCTTGTGCTTTCCGCATCCACTGCGGTCCCGCGATCTTTACCAGGTCGTCGCTCCGTCTTGTTGGAGGCCTACCGACAGCTCGTCTCCCGGTCTGCGGACGCCATTCGAGAACCTGACCCCATCGGCCATCAGTTCTGGAAGCAATGTGCCCCGCCCACTGCCACTTAAATTTCGCAATTCTTCGGGCTATATCGGTAGCTTTAGTTCTACTGCGAATATCATCATTTCTGATTCTGTCCCGCAGAGAAACCCCGAGCATAGCCCTTATACTACGAAGTGCAAAATTCGAACTTTACGTCGTGCCGTCCCGCTCACGCTAATATTATTTAATACGAGAGTGAGCGGGACGATACGATACGAACTTCGATTTCCGATTTCCGTAGTAGTGAAGTAGTCCCCCTGTCCAACTCAAAACTACCTTATTTAGACTAGTTCGTCTGTCAGGCGTGTTATCCAACATTGTTATGATGCTAGTGGGCTGTTGTGAACGAAAGTGTTTTAATAATAAAAATTACCGCTTATGATTTATATTGTACATTTATTTATTAACTTGTACATTTTGTTTTATTCAAGTTTCTTTTACACCTATTTTTACTTCTGTATGAACAAAAAATATTCGAGCTTGAAATTTCGTAACTGACAATACAAGAATACAAATTCGCTTTTGCAAAGACGGTTTCGCCGCTTTCGAGTAATTGCGTGTAGTGCCACAAACTTATCTTACGCGGTGTTCAAACTGGAATTATTATAATGTCGCGATCATAATTATTAATCTATGTCAATTTAACGATACCAACTCAAAAGCGACACACCGGATCTGGTAATAAAGTTTGTTGTACTATTAGCTACATGTTTTTTATTCCAAACTCTTACCTACTCCATAAGAATAAATAATAACATAGTAGAACGGAAACTCCCGCTCCGGACGGGCTCAAGGTCACGATATTAGAGTATTCAATTATATTTTTTATAAACTCACTGAAACATGAATACAAAAATAAAAAATTGGGAGAAAAAAAAATACAAAAAGATACTCCTACTGAGATCATGATTAGAGTATTCGTTAAACAGACTACTCAGTCAGACTGTCACGGCCGGCGTCGCTGCACGCGCGTTTGGTTGTTTATAATTTGGTTGTAATAGTTTTACGTGAGCCTGTATGTATTTTATTTTATATTTGTAGATAAGTAATACTTACTTAAATCACCTAAATGGCTTCATTTGGTATGGCACTTGTAATAACTACTTATTTAGAAGTGTCTATAATATGTAGACCTTCGTAATGATTTCTAAATCTCATATTTTGTAAAACTAGAAAAAAAGTATTGATTTCAAAGTGAAGAAAAACTTATATTTTAGCGATATTATCTCATATTTTGTAAAACTAGAAAAAAAGTATTGATTTCAAAGTGAAGAAAAACTTATATTTTAGCGATATTATCTTTAGACGTAAGTAACATTTAACAGCAACCAACCCTAGCAACACGCCTCGACGACAGAGGGGTGTAACGACGTAAAGGGGGGAGTAGGTATATAAATGGCGGCGTTTCAGACTCTGTCAAAAGAGATTCCGTTCTACTATGTTATTATTTATTCTTATGCCTACTCATTGGTTTGCAGGTACAGTCAGCGTCACATCCAATGTGCTCAAATACTTCGGCGCACCATACGATTTGTATGGTGTGCCGAACTATTTGATCACTTTGGATGTCACCATATATATGACGCTGACTGTACATTAGTAGATTAATGCCCAGGCGTGGAAAGTGAGCAATTGCTGGAGCGAAAACTTAGTTTAAAAACACGAACCGCAGGTGAGTGTTTTTAATAAGTACGAGTCCAGCAATTGCTATTCCAGCCGTGGCAGATATAGATTTTTTCTCAAACATTAAGAGGAAATAAGGAATTTTTAATTATTAATTAACTCTCATAATACAGCAAGCCAAAACTGCCATTGTTACTATTTGTGGCAGTGTCTTAAATATTATTTATTGCAAAATATTACAATATCTGAGTAATTATTAACATATTTTATTTAATTAAATACTTAATAACTAACTAAATTCATTAGGTAATTTCCTTACCCCTGTTTTATAATAGTTTCACAACGACTAAATATTTCCATTGAAATTTAAGCGGTACTAAGCAGTTTTCTTTAGTTAATAGTTATCCTCTGATTTTCATCATGGTGGACTTCTATACAACAAATGATCACGATTTTGTCACTAAAAACTGTTAAATTAATATAACTTGCATTACTTTAAATAAATCAAGACTTTGTGCGTTATTGTTACTTGTTTACGTATGATTTCATACCTAGCCTAAAGTTTTATGGCCTAGCACTAAGCAGCAGAAATATGAAGTCGGTGCGGTGCGAGCGGAATATTCCTTGAATGAAGCACCGACTTCATATATCTGCTGCTTAGTGCTAGGCCATAAAACTTTAGGCTTTAGTTTCTGTTGTCAGAAATAAACGCATTTTATTTTATTTTATTTATTTATCATTATTTTGGAGGATTATTTTACGTTTTTTTTCGAAGGTTTTTTTTTTGAAGGCGGTCTTACTTTTTTGTTAAAAGATTTTTATTTCACAATTTTACGTTTATTTAACATTTTCAGAAATATCCTCCAACTATTCCTACTACTACTACTACTCCTACCTTCCATCATCAGCTCATCAACATAAAATGATGACTACCGGACGCAAATACTTGAATAGCCTTAGAAAATATATGAAACACATCATACGTTCCTATAAAATTTGAGGGTTGCCCTCGATTTCCCTGAGAACCCATCATCAGATCATGACTTGGTGACAGTGGGACCACCTCAGGAATAATGATTTAACATTTTCAGAACTATCCTCCAACTCCTAACCGCTAAGGAGTTGTACCTTCCATCATCAGCTCATCATCATGAGATGATGACTACCAGACGCAAATACTTGAATAACCTTAGAAAATATATGAAACACATAGTACGTGCCTGTAAAATTTGACGGTTGCCCTTGATTTCCCTGGGATCCCATCATCAGATCATGACTTGGTGACAATGGGACCACCTCAGGAGTATACCCTTTCAAATAAAAAAAATAAATTTGAAAATCGGTCTACAATAAGTAAAGTAGCCGACGGAGACATCAAAGGTGCTTCCCGCCTACTTTTTTCTAACGACGCAGTAGCTCCTAATAACACTGAAACCCTCACAGCTCTACACAGCAAACATCCGCCTTCAGCAACCAACCTCCGCCTCCCAGACCCTCCGCAAACCAGTGACCCATCGCTGCAAGCCACGACTCAGGAGATCCTTGGGTCTGTCATGTCCTTCCCCAACGGCTCCGCGAGTGGTCTTGATGGCTTATCGCCGCAGCATCTAAAGGATCTGCTTTGCTGCTGCTGCAGCGAGACCCGTGACGCGTTGCTGAAGGACTTGACCGCCCTGGTGAACGTCATGCTAGCTGGGCAAGTTCCAGATGACATCAGGGACATTCTATATGGTGCAAACTTATGTGCCTTGACTAAGAAGGACGGCGGCATTCGACCAATTGCAGTTGGCACAACTCTT
This sequence comes from Clepsis dumicolana, assembly GCA_963691665.1. Lineage (NCBI taxonomy): Eukaryota > Metazoa > Arthropoda > Insecta > Lepidoptera > Tortricidae > Clepsis > Clepsis dumicolana. The sequence goes on along the minus strand of OY829512.1, from coordinate 2,999,954 downwards.
CGACGATTGACCGCCAAAATCGCTTGCCGTTCAATTATCAACAAACTAAGTACAGAATTTCAACCGTTACAGCTTGGTTTTGGCTCGAAGAGCGGCTGCGAGGCCGCCGTTCATGCCGTGCGCACCTACATGGAACGTAGCGGCAGGGAGGTGCTGCTAAAGGTGAACATTACCAACGCCTTTAATTCGGTCGATAGGGGCGCCCTATTGACACAAGTACAAGAAAATATCCCTTTGGTTTACAATTTTCTTTGGCAATGTTACAGTTCACCCTCCAAATTACTGTACAAAAATAACCTTTTAGCCTCATCAGTCGGATGTCAACAGGGTGACCCTCTTGGTCCGGCAATTTTTAGTCTCGCCATTCATTCAATCATCAAAAAATTAAATTCTAAATTAAATTTATGGTACCTTGATGACGGCACCCTTGGAGGCGAAGCAAACACTGTATTTGATGATTTACAAAATTTAACAACTAACCTTAAACATATTGGCCTCTCCCTAAATTTTTCTAAATGCGAACTTTTTGTTTCGAACTCCTGTCCTGATTAAGTTTCTGTAATAAACAAATTTGAACACGTAGCTCCTGGTATAAAAATTTTGGACGAAAAAACGCTTCACCTCCTTGGCTGCCCACTTTTGGACCAATCTTTTGAGGACTATGTAAAACGGAAAATTCAAAATTTTACCACCGTTTCAGGTCGTTTGCTCAAAATTAACATGCATACCGCATACACTATCATTCGACACTGTCTCTTCGTACCTAAATTCACATATGTACTTCGCGGCTGCCACCTCTGGAAATACCCTACTTTGATGCTTCAATTAGATACATTAATCGAAGAGACCCTCATCTCCATTCTTAACATCCCCTTTGATGAAAAATCATGGACCCAGGCCAGCCTACCCATAAGGTATGGTGGCTTAAGCGTCCGCAAAATTTCAAGTGTATCTCTGCCTGCCTTTTTGTCCTCTGTGCACAGTGCGCAACCGCTTATAGGGAAAATTTTAGCTCCCTCATTGGGGGTCCTAGAGGTTGCTCACTGCACCGAGGCCAAAAATGTTTGGTCATTAGCATGTCCGGGTACAGACGCGCCTGCGAATCCCAGCTCGCAGAGGGAGTGGGACGAGCCACTCTGCCAACTGGTGAGGAACAATCTGCTAAGCACAACATCCAGTCCGGCAGAGCGCGCTCGTCTTCTTGCTACCGCGGAGTGGGAATCAGGCCTCTGGCTTCAAACCCTTCCCTCAACTACGATAGGCACCCTCCTCGATAACACCACTTTCCGCCTCGCCACCAGTCTCAGGGTAGGGGCACCAACAAATGTCCCTCATCGCTGCCAATGTGGGAAAATGACTGATAGGCATGGATACCATGGCCTATCATACGGCAGAAGCGCGGGTCGTATACCGCGCCACGCCAGCATTAATTATGTCATCCGTAGGGCACTTGTCAGCGTCCAAGTGCCAGCCGTCTTGGAACCTAACGGCCTGGCTAGAGACGATGGTAAGAGGCCCGACGGTCTGACACTGGTTCCTTGGCGGATGGGTCGGCCTTTAGTATGGGACGCCACTTGTAACAAGGCAAATCTTTAAATCAACAAAACATTAAATTGAGTCTACAATTGACGGAGTAATCGATGAACATACATTAAAAAAAAAAAAAAATAATAATACATACAGTGGAACGTAGAACCTCCTCCTTTTTTTGAAGTCCGTTAAAAAAGCATATTTTTCTTTTTAATACTGCCAAGCTATTTAAGACATTGATAAAAATGTTAAATTTCGAATAGAACGCCTGCATACAGCCACCGGTTTGGCTGAATGAGATATGTCGCTGGATGTTTCCATGGTCTATTTTACTTTAAAAAAAGTTAAAAACAAATGAAAAACAGTCCACAATCCGATTTATGGATTAATCGCGCCTGCAATGTAATGCGGCCGTCAACAAGGCACTTCGTGTTCTGTTACTACGAGTAAAATGACAACATTTCCGACAATGTTTGAGAAAACTTATATTATCCATACTAAACAGCTTTTCTAGTAGCAAGTCTCTGAGCTGTGCCATGGACAGGCAGACATGGCGAAACTATTATGTAGACATACATACCTGTGCAACCCTATAAACCGATAATATAGAAGTACTTACTTATCTATACTTACTTCGTTTTTTTAGCTTTAGAAATAAAGTAAACAATCTTGATAGGTTTATTGATAAACGCTTTTTAAAAATAAAAATGCTATAAAATGGTATGGGCTTTAAAATGTGTTGAAACGATCGAATATTGATTGTATGATAATTCGATAATGATGGCAGGTCTGTATTGCCCAATTTAAGACTTAGTAAAATACTGATAAGATTAGCGCAATAACGCGTGAACGCTTAAAAATAGTAGTTTATGCAACTGCCACATAATTAGTGTTTTAAGGCCTAATTATGTGGAGTTGCATACATTACTTTATCTACACACATATTTTATAAATACTCTAAGATGGGTTCAGAAGCCGAAGGCATATATCATACCCATACCTGTCACGAATTTAATTGTTTTTTTTAATCATAGACAAACATACCGAGCTGACGTTTCGTAAACTGTTTTTTTTTGTAAAAAAAAAACACATTATTAATTATACATGTCGGACTGAACTCGACTTATATACTTTGGTTTTCAATTTCCGAAAATCGAATATCGAATTCGACAGACGCAAGGACACTAGAGCAAGGACACTAGAATATACCATATACATATATTCTAGATGCCCTAAGGTGGTTGTCCGTACATCGCCCCTGCCGTTCATTCCCAGCGTTTTTTGTTAAGTGTTAGAACATTTTACTGTAGGTATGATATAGTAGTTCATGCAACTGCTACATAAAGAGGGTCCTTAAAACACGAGTGTACATGTCGGACTGAACTCGGCTTATATACGTGAGTGATCCGTTTTATTCCACTATGATTGTAAATTACGTTGATTGTCAAATTCGAAACATAGAATTTGATATTGAAAAGTTATTACGACATCAAATTCGATGTCGTAATGACTATTACTTTACTGCTGGACCTGCTGGTCGTAGTGGTTGGCGACGGAGGCGACGATGTACTGCAATGCTGGTCATTTTCTACGGTTTCTGAACGCATTATAGAGGACTTATGATATGTGTGTAGATGAAATAGATTACTTATTCGTGGATAATCACAAACATGTACTGGCTACCTAACGATGAAAAATGTAGTCAACTGGGGTCAGATTAGTTTTATTCCTTGAGGTATTAGCTCTATAACTCTATGTATACCTATCTACATAAAATTAAGCGACTTAGTAAGAAACAGAAAAATCGAAAATCTAATTCCATTGCGTTGCCACTGTCAATTTATTTTTCAAAAAATATCCTGGAGAGCTAGTACATTATCATTATTATTTTTTATCAGTTTTCTATGCAAAGTAATTCAATGGCTTTTGTGTGAAATTCGCAATCTGCACTCTGCACTGGGCCCGCGCGGGAACTTTAGAGCCCAATAAGCTCTCTCACGCTGAGAAGAGGCCTGTGCCTTGCGGAGTATTGGATAAGTACTTATACGTGTTATCTTAACAACAAAAACAAATACGCTATACTTTTTATCTTTTTAATTCATATGATTTATTACATGGTACATACTCTCAGAATTCACCTGAATTATACAGATCACGGATAAGACATACCTACATAAGGGGTAATTTTACTTATTTCCAACAATTATTACATCCTTATCCCAGTTAGAATCTGTCTAGACAACATGCATTTAGGTATAATTAAGTCGTATGTATGTACATACGGTAGCCCGCCTTAATTGGCGAGCAGTTATATGGAACGTCACAGTAAGACGATTAATTGTTTGTGACTAGGGTGCAACGACATCAAACCGGCATCGATATAACATCTAACTACCGTAATACTCAATAGAGAAATAAACGGATCACTCACGCATATAAATCGAGTTTAGCGCGACATGTTTCGGACTAATTCGTAGTCCTTCCTCTGGTAGCGGACTACTCGGCGGCACTGAACCGTACACTGCTTGCCAAGCTCTGCTCGTGCGACTAATCGACTAATAGGCGAAGCGTTAATAACGGCGTAAAAGTACCTAGCTTACGTAGGTGGTGAAAATGTTCTATCTACACATATATCATAAGTCCTCTATAATGGGTTCAGAAACCGTCGAAAATGATTAATAATGTGATTTTTTTTTACAAAAAAAACAGTTTACGAAACGTCAGCTCGGTATGTTTGTCTATGATTAAAAAAAAAACAGTCAAATTCGTGACAGGTATGGGTAAGTATGATAAATGCCTTCGGCTTTTGAACCCGTCTTTAGAGTAGAGTACTTATAATATGTGTGTATATAAAGTAATGTATGCAACTCTACATAATTAGGCCTTGAAACACTCGTGTGATCCTATTATGAAACTCAGCTTCGCCTCGTTTCATAACAACACTTGCATAAACCTCTATTTCTCATTGGGGGGCTTTCGCTTAGCCAAACATACGCTAGTCTCGCTAGGTATTCTGGTATCTCACATTTGGTATATTTATAGACTACATAACATCCTGACGGAGCAAAAAATTATAACCTACCTGGCTTTTTGGGATTACCTGCAAAAGGTCCTCTTGCTCACTAATACCACCCCCCTAACAGCTCTTACCAAATCCTGCGCATCCATCCCTTTTGCGCAGGTGTGAAATTGTGCAAGCTGCATTACAATTTACACTGCGGAGCTTGATCGACCTACTTCTAACTCATTGGCTTTATAACCACGCAATGTAATGTAACTTACACAGTTTTTCTCACCATTTTAAATTCGGGGTAGTGGTCAAAAGCGATTTAATGCTTTTTTTCTCCGTTTGTTTTTAAATATTTTTGTTCTCGCGGGTCTTAGATGTTCAATATAATAAGATATAAGTATTATATTTGTCTATGTTTATACGTTATCTAAGTATGTTTATCCGTTGTCTAGTAGGTACCTAGCTATGGAAATAGAACAGGCTTTACCTACTTTGGAACTAGGTCAAGTGCTGTCAATTGTCCCATATTTATTTATTTTATTTTTGCTTGCTTGCAAAAGCGGTACTTAAGTAAACAATTGGGTGCTTTATTATGTTTGTTTATTAGTTGTTTTATATAGCGTGTGTTTTAAATTGCTTTATGATAGTCATTCTAACTTTCACACAATGCTATTCTTTAAGCTAGATAAATAGGAAAGCATAACACAGGCTAAGATTACAAAGGGAAACATAGAAGCGTAAACAAAGAGAAAGATCTAGAAAGCACTTGTTTAACAATTGACAGACATTGTGGCCCCTTGTGTTGGGACTTTGGACACACTATCCTAACCTTTTTTCCACCTTCACCCCTGAAACTGCAAGAGTTTTGCCGAAAACTCCTTTAAAGCAAGAACAGTAGGTATTATTGTATTTTAATCGTATGGCAATAAAATATGTGGGCAATCAGAGAACAGCCTAGAGGTAGGAGTGAAGGGGTTCGCTCGGTGGTTGTTCCTCAGATCCGCAAACGCAGAGAGGAGACTCTCTCCAGCCCCATTTATGTTGAAGGGAATAACACCCTCATACTTGTACCGCCCCCTTATTTGACGGTATCTTGTTCGTTACCCCTCAAGAAACACAGTTTTACCCCGTGAGGTAATTACCCCCAGGTTCGGAACCACTGCACTATTGCCTAGAATGGTCGATTTCTAAATCCCAAGAAAATTTGCTGCACCAACGATTTTTAACATGGAACTACCGTCCCTATCAGTGATAGGCTATCACGTACCTGGGTAAGTACCTAGGTAAAGCTGGATTAGTCCGACATGTTTTGGACTAATTCGGAGTCCTTATCGCCTGTGTGAACGCGCAGCTCGTAGAGTGAAAAGAAACACTCGACTTTATACTTATGCGAGTTATTTGTTTATTTCAATGCACCAACGACAATACGACATAAATCTCTTAATAAATTTTTATTGACGACTGGAGACTGCAATTAACTGCAGATGGCTCCTAAACTCATTGAATCAATTAAATGTTAACAAACGTTTATGCACGACACGAGTACACTGTGATAGTAGGTACACCTACACAGAGGGTCGAGCACGACTTTACGAATACTGCGTAACTTTACGGTTATCGTATCGAGATCGAGAAACCTCATACTAAATTTTACTTCCGAATACGCTCACGGGCGGGCGCTGTTCCAAACGCCATACAAACTCGACAACGTTTACTATTCGATTTTACGTTACGCAGCATTCGTAAAGTCGTGCTCGACCCTCGATTCTTGAGAGTTATCTAAATGTCTAGCTATGGTTTCCTAGCACACCTAACTACTTATGTGGTATTGTAAAAAGGTACCTATTAGTACCAAGTAAGTACATTATTATAGTAGATAGTTTTGAATTACTTTAAGTATAGATAGAGGACGCCTATGATGCAATATTGAACACGTTATAGCCTACGTACGAGTATAATTTTAATGTGAATTATTTACCATAATCATAGAAGTGTGATAGATAGTAGGTTACTTTTGTTTACATTGTAAGGTGTGACAATGCATGTACTTAATTTATTACGTGACTACCTACCTACATTAGATACGAATGATATGTTTATATATTTCCATGCAATTCAGCGGAATAAACATCTAGGTAAATAAGTACTTAAGTTTAAATAGCACATTCATTAGATAGTTAATGTTTTCAAAATTTATAATACTTAACTTCTACCTAAGTACTTAGGTACAAGTAAATAAAATAGTTAAAAAAATGAAAGTGTTATTTTTTATTCATTAAATTTTATCTAGCAGTCAATTCATCACCGTAGGTATAATATAATCGTATTCGCAGGTACGTAGATCCATGTTGCATAACACACTCGGAACGGCGAACTCCAAAACACCAAGACCATAACGAGAAACAATCGCGCGATTACGACTCGCGGAAGCCTTGTCCTCTTTCAAGTGTAATTCAGTTAATGGACATTACCCTATCGGACGTCGCCGAAGCTGAAAATAGCCCCAGTCGGTCGTAAGCGCAAGGGTCGCCTCTAACCGTCAGTACTCCCTTTGACGCGCGGCGGTGCACAACTACGATGCGCGCACTCGCTTACCTCGCCGCAGTGCTCTCGCTAACAAACCATGTGCACCCAGCTCGCATTCTCGGCCTCTTCCCGCACACGGGAAAGAGCCATCAAATGGTCTTCGAGCCCCTCCTCCGAAGACTAGCCGAGCGCGGACACCACGTCACCACCGTCTCTTTCTTCCCGCTCAAAAACCCACCCGCCAATTACACAGACGTGAGCCTCGAGGGGATCGCCCACATAGGAGTGGAGACCATGGATTTGGGAATATACGAACAGCCGCCTCCCCCGATCGGGTATTTTGGTGCGGAACGGATTTTGAAGCAGATATTCGAGTTCCAGCCGTTAGCTGACATGGCTTTGAATGTGTGTCGGAAGTTAGTGGACTGGCCCGCCTTGGCTGCGGCTCTGAAGAAGGATTACGATCTGGTGTTAGTGGAGAATTTCAACAGTGACTGCATGTTGGGTTTGGCTCATGTTTACGGTATAAAAGCGCCGGTAGTTGCCCTTCTCTCGAGCGGGATGATGCCCTGGTCGCCAGAACGCATTGGCCTTACTGATAACCCATCCCACGTGACTACTATAAGCACGGCGTTCCTTGATAGAATGACTTTCGCGGAACGGTTGGAGAATACGTTCGTCCAGTTGTATTTCAAGTGGTGGTTCCGGAATGAGATTCAGTTGAAGGAGCAGGAGATTCTGGAGAAGCACTTTGGTAGGAAGATTACGGATCTGTCTGATCTGGGGAGGAACACGTCTTTGTTCCTGGTGAATACTTTCTTCGGGTTGAACGGGGTGAAGCCGCTCTTGCCGGGGGTTGTGGAGGTCGGTGGCATGCATCTAGATCCAAACAGGAAAACCATACCGCCGGTAAGGTGACATAATATAATACTCACTAAAAGTAATAGGCACTAAAATTGTAAGTGCTCAGGTACGGTCAGTATATAAGCAGTTGTTACTAACGAACTAGGTATATAATAAGTATTCAAAACGACATTATTATGAGTCCCGTTTTCTCTCTCAGATTCTCTTTTTCCAAGTAATCAATCCGTTTATACCCACCCGGTGTTCTTGATTAGCACAATACCTAGTAGATACCTAGTTACCTGAGTACTTACACACACACCTCAGATTTCACAGTTATTGACGCGCAAAAAATAACGGATCACTTTTCACTTCATAAAACTTCGTATGAAATGTGACCAATATCGCTTTGCTGGCCAATGTGTTATGAATTATGATACCTACCTATGGAATAGCTACTTACTAATAATATACTTACCTGAAAAGTTAAGTACCCAGTCATAAGAATATTTGTTTTCAATTTCATTCACTGTAACATGCCAATTAAATTTGGTTCGAATTAAAACTACTTAAATGAGAAATTTATACAATTAGGAAATATGGAAATTAAGGGATTATATTAAAAATGCAAAATGAATTAAAACGACAAGCGAAGTTATTGTTACCATAAATCGATTACATGCAATAAATAATACATTTTCTTATCAATCGAATACAAACAAAACGCTGTACCTACTTAGGTATGAAAAATTTAAACATGTATTAAATTTTGCGGTCAATCTTGTACCTACGCATATTTACCTAATAGGCTAGCTAAGTACAAGTACACATACACCTAAGAGCAAAAAAAACGAGCCACTTTGTATGGCATTGTTCATACAAAGTGACCCGTTTTTATTGCACTTGAGTATAGTTTTTGGGGTTTCGTGTTCAAAGGTTATTAACGGGCCCTATTCATCAGCATCATCACCAGCCCTTTTTTTTACGTCCCACTGCTGGGCACAGGCCTCTCAGAATGAGAGGGCTTGGGCTATAGTTCCCACACGGGCCCAGTGCGGATTGGGAACTTCACACACATCATTGAATTGCTTCGCAGGTGTGTGCAGGTTTCCTCACGATGTTTTCCTTCACCGCAAAGCTCATGATAAGTTACAAATGTAATTCCGCACATAAATTCCGAAAAACTCAAAGGTGCGAGCCGGGGTTTGTACCCACGACACTCTGCTTGAGAGGCCATAGGTCAAACCACTAGGCTATCACGGCTTTCCTCGGGCCCTATTACTACAGAATAACTAATAGTTACCTGCTCTACTACTATTACTAAGCCTCCGCTAAGCTGTCCGTCTGTCTGCCGATAAAAGGGCTGTATGTTCAGAACCGTAAGAAAATTTCACAAAATGTGTACTACCTATTACTTAACTATTAGACGCTAAAACAACAAATGACAAAAATTACCATACCGAGGAACGTGTTTTACCATACCGAGGAACGTGCTTTTTTCGTTTATTGCTCGATCTTCATAATGGTAATAAGTAGACGGTAATAAGTAGAAGCTCACTGAAAAGTATCAATTACCAAGGTCGCTATAACAACAGATGATAAAAATAAAATAACAGTAATATTCCTTTAACTATTCCCTGGTCCCGATACAAGAAACGTTTTAAAAATTATGTCAAATGTTATTAGTAGTTACAACTGTTCATAATGAAGTTCCAGCCGAGTTTCATAATAGGGTCACATGTAGAGTTGTATACATTAGGTACTTTATGTACACACATAGATATTATAAGTACGATCCGTCGCTTCAAACTAATCGAAAGTGTATATCAATATCGTTCCATACATACACTTTCGATCCGTAATGAATTGTAACGATGGATCGCACCGTATAAGAGGCCCTTTAAAAGGAGATTGACTCTACTTGAGATCGCATAACTTTTAACAGTGAAAGCACTATTGAACTTGTGAGCAACCAACTTTAACATAAAATGTTTTTTGTTGGCTATCCCTTTCTAATCAAAGCGTGTGCGAAAGGGAAGCTAGAGAAATAAAAACGGAAGAAATGGCCACAATACAAAACGTCTTGCCCCGCATTCATTCAAGTCGAACGGTATTGCGGTACTTAACTTACCTATAAACCTCGTAGTATACTTACTTAGGCACATTCTAATTTTGCAAGCAAACGATGTATCAACCGATAAAAAAAAAATCTGCACCTGAATTTCATTGGTTTCGCGGTTAATAATTATGTAGTCCAAGTCTGCAGTAACAAGAAATTTATAATTAAAATATCAGGCAATCACGGGCGAAACGCTTTCATTTTTTCTGTGAGCGATAGAAATACAGTGACTGGAGCGAATTACTTATTACCTACTTACAGCGGAAGAATAAGATCGTGGTAGCGTTTCCTCCAGACGCACCTTAAGTTCTTAATAGACGAATATTCTAACCCCCTCTCTCTTCCTCAAGCAGAACACAAGCGATTTCAACTTCAAAATCCATTTGGAACTTATAGTTATTTTAAAGACTTAAGAAGCTACAAGTGTCAATAGTAGATTAATGCCCAGACGTGGGAAGTGAGCTGGAGCGAGAACTTAGTTTAATAAGTACGACTGGACTCGTACTTATTAAATTGCTATTCCAGCCGTGGTAGATATAGATTTTTTCTCAAACATTAAGAGGAAATAAGAAAGAAAGAAAATATTTATTCGTGACATTAATACGAGGTAACAAGGACAAAAGACACAGAATAAAGATTGTCACGAACTGGTCCCAACTCAGCGTGATGCTGGCCTTGCAGCCAGCGCTGGTCTTCCGGATAAGGATTTTTTAGTTATTAATTAACTCTCATAATACAGCAAGCCAAAACTGCCATTGTTGTTACTATTTGTGGCAGTGTCTTAAATATTATTTATTGCAAAATATTACAATATCTGAGTAATTATTAACATATTTTATTTAATTAAATACTTAATAACTAACTAAATTCATTAGGTAATTTCCTTACCCCTGTTTTATAATAGTTTCACAACGACTAAATATTTCCACTGAAATTTAAGCGGTACTAAGCAGTTTGCTTTAGTTAATAGTTATCCTCTGATTTTCATCATGGTTGACTTCAATACAACAAATGATCACGATTTTGTCACTAAAAACTGTTAAATTAATTTATAACTTGCATTACTTTAAATAAATCAAGACTTTGAGCGTTATTGTTACTTGTTTACGTATGATTTCATTCCCGCCGTTTTTTTTAGTTAAAAAAGCATATTTTTCTTTTTAATACTGCCCAGCTATTTAAGACATTGATAAAAATGTTAAATTTAGAATAGAACGCCTGCAAACAGCCACCAGTTTGGCTGAATGAGATATGTCACTGGATGTTTCCATGGTCTATTTTTACTTTTTAAAAAGTTGAAAACAAATGAAAAACAGTCCAGCAATCCGATTTATGGACAGGTAATCGCGCCTGCAATGTAATACGGCCGTCAACAAGGCACTTCGTGTTCTGTTACTTCGAGTAAAATGACAACATTTCCGACAATGTTTGAGAAAAAGTAATTTATTAGTTCCTTATTAATTAAATACAGCTTCCCTATTGCTTTTACAGCTACTAAGTAATGTAATATGGCTTTAATAACGGAAAAACCAGTGAGAATCGTGAAAGTTATGTTAGTCAATATTATGATGTTTAATTTTTCCATTTGTTCTATATAGGAAGGGACCTTATCATGTTCATTCGCACATTTACAGGTACTTATAAAACAGCAGATGTTTGTTTATGTACAGTTGACCTACTTATTTCGCAGTAGATAAGTAAAAATAAGTAAGTAAGTACCAACCTACTTAAGTATAATATTATACTGGGTACACTTCACTTCTAGTGGACGTCTTTCGGCTGACATGATTATAATGATGGAGATACTAACTGAGTAGTAGGTACACTTTATCCAGAAGATAAGTATTTTTTAGGGTTCCGTACCTCAAAAGTGTAATAACGTATGCGAGTTCCTGAACGGAACTACAACATTATTTTATGTTTATCTGTGGTCGCCCTCTTGCCACACCAACCTAATGGAACACGGACGTATGTTGTATTCAGAAGCTATTAAGAAAACCTAAATAAATAATATGTTTCCCCCATATATTGTTCTATTAAACAATACAAAAAGGAAAAAACGGAACCCTTATAGGATCACTTTGTTGTCTGTCCGCCTGCATTTCTGTCTGTCAAGACCCTTTTTCTCTGGAACGCATGGAGGTAGCATGCTGAAATTAATATCATATACTTGAGTATATGCCTGTGATCCCTTGAAACTGTGAAAAAAACAATCTTCTAAGTCAAGTAAGCAATCAAAAGAAGTAATTAAAAAGGCTATTTCCATACAAATTGCCGAAATCCAAAAACCTAAAGGGTACTTCCAGTTGTCCTAGAAACTTGAAATTTGGTATGAAGGTAGCTGTTATAGCACAACCACTCCAAAAAGTCTCAATATCTTAAATTTTTAACTTTGTCTGTAGATTTCGCAGACCAATATAAGTTGACCCCACACTGCGTACATTTTGCTTAGGAGCAGGGCTCTGCTAACACTGGACTTCTTGAAACACTGGGGAAAGGCGTTATAATCTTTCTACGGAACCCTCGTGCGCGAGTCCGACTCGCACTTGGCCGGTTTTTTTTATATTTCGGGTGGTTGGACGTCCTTGTGTGTTCGGATCGATCTTAACCAACATCTTATTCGCTAATCTGGCCGTAGATCAGCAGCAGCGTGCTTGCCAAAAGACCCATTTCATCTTAGCCCGTAGATTCCAACGTACATATATTATCTGCAATTTCTCCGGGGTTGCAGGTAACTATTAAGCAGGTGATCATCACTGGAATCGAGTCTTGAAGATTTTACCCGTTTTTCCCGAATGTTTTAAATTGTCCAGTGTTAGCAGAGCCCTATTAACTCTAAGGAAAATGTACGCAATGTGAAGTAATTTAATTTTGGTCATGATTTATACAGACAGACGCAAAAAAAATAAGATTTTCAGATTCAATTATTTCATGCTCTATGAGTTACCTTCAAACCGAATTTCAAATTTCTAGGACAATAAACAAAATGTAACATCAGCAAAAAAAATTAACGCATCAAAACCATCGAAACCATCTTTCTGTTTATATCTCCGAGTCAGCGATCGGTATTGAACTTGCACCGCCGTTCTATTAAAACTCGAGTTCCAGCTACCAGTTAACGGGCGGTAGGTAACTGTTACGATCACTAGGTTAGTTTTTATTATGAGTTAAGCCCGCCTTGGCAGTAGATCAAAGTTATTTTCAACGTGACTCGCATCGAGTTTAATTTGGTGCTTCGTTCCAGTAACTGTGATCGATGTTTTAACTGTGTACAATACAGGGTGCATGCGTTTTAATGACCCGTCAAGAATCAGCTAGGGGTTGAGTAGGCCAAGTGAACCCCCCCATATTTTTTTTTTAAATATTCTCCCACGAATGTATTGCCTCCACTGGTTGACAGTATGAAACGCAGCTAGCCTACCTTGGCTATCCAACCTCGTTTTAAATTTTAAATATATCTAATTAATACGTATCTAAATACCGTAAATTTTCCGTGACAGACGGACCGACAGACAAACAGACCACGACATACGTACAACTAATTCTATAAGAGCTCCGTTGTACAATGAATTGTAATAATTACACTTGTTTTATTTAAGCTTATTTCTAATGAAAGGCGGGCTGATATTTTCTTAGACGTGTTAAGCCGTGCAGATCATTGCTTTTATGTCAGAATTAACATGTTAAGTAGATGTTTAAAAACAACGAAAACGTGACGCAACAAACCCGGCTTCAGTCAGTAACAATACGATGACAACGTATTGAATTCCACGCAACAGAGAATACATATAAATAAATAAAAAATAACAGATTTTATAGGGTAAATCGCTACTACTGGCCACATTGCCAATATAATCTGTAAGAGAAATAATTGCTGATAACAACTTAATTAAACTAAAATGTACAGAATGTACATGTACTTAATACATACATCAAAGCTACAGAACATCAAAGGTACATGTGTATAGATACAGAACTGATACCGAGAGCATTCTGAAAGTACTTATAGGGATGTTGACCTATAATATATTTTATTATTTGCCAAGAAGAAAGCGCGGCGGTTCCGAGCGTATTCGTGCAACAATACGAGCGCGTGGGCAGAGATACGGCAGCCAAGCAAGAGCGCCCGGCGCGGTCGAAGTACACCCCCGCATACCCCTCGCGCGCCCTAGTGCTGGGCGCAACCCGGGCGTAGAAAGTCCGGCAATAGTGCAGGCGTGTAAAGCGGTGCCACACTGTTTGATGTGTAGTGCGGCGCATAGTGCGGCGCCACATACTCATACGGTGTCGCCATACGAAATTGGTGACCAGTTGACATTTTCTTAAGTGGACAGTTAGTGGCAATTTAACCTACTCACTTTCCTAAAATTTCAAAGTTTATCGACCCAATTAATTAAATCAGCACAAGTCGACGTTCTACTTACTTAAAATTACTCAAAACAATAATAAACAATTGACTGCTGACAAATGTAGATGTGTGTTGGTATATCCTGAATACATGCATAAGTAGATGTACGTGTAACGTCGCATACACTTGACTCAATTGCCCTCATGATAATGCGATTGGTTCGTTATGAAAGAATGCATCTCAAACAACTTGTATGCTGGTATAGTATTCTTATTAATACCTAGGTAGTTTAGTTAAAAGATAAGGGTTCAATTTCATAAAGACTTCTTTAGAATCCAACCAGAGTCCCGATTTTACAGATCGCACCAGTCCTGTGAAAATGGCTCTCGAAAATGGTGCAAATCTGAGGCCCGAGTACGAATATTCGATTCGTACGTAACGTAACGTTATCGTATTGAAATCGAGAAACTTCACACCAAATATTAGTTCCAAATACGCTCACGGGCGAGCGCTGTTCCAAACGTTATACAAATTTAAATTTCTCGATAACGGGACTCGGACCTCTGGTCCATAGCTGTAAAATCACTAGGTACGTGATTAACTATTTCTTATTCTTACGTGCCTATTTATTATCATACAATAAATATTATGTTCTGTGAATAATTGTAATCAAGAAAGGTACGTGATTAACATTTTGGATTATTACTCTCGAGCAATAGAATAAGAGGCTGAAGCTGAGCCTTTTAATAATTTATTGAATCAGGCGTTACCTTGCGGAGGTCCATATTTATGAACTAAACACAATTACTTTGCTCACCCGCGCCCACTAGTGAAAAATTGTTAATCTGTACCGTACTCGGTTAAAAATTAAAATTAAAAAGGGTAGTTTGGAATTTATATTAAAGGGTAGTTCGGAATTCATAAAATATTAGTAGGTACTTTGGTTTTGTCATTAACTAAATTGAGTACATGGTTGTCATGTGTCAGTAGTGGTAATAATGGTGTCTTGGTAAACGGTTGTTGTAGTGTTTAGCTTGGATAATGGCCTCGTGGAGAGCGCCGAAACGCGTCAGCGTGTAGTTTAGTGGTGGTGGTGATAGTTGGGTCTGTGTGGCATGTGTTGATTCGTGTAGCAGTGGAAGCGGAGGAGCTGCATGGAAACATACATTTGCCGCACAGATTAACTATTTTTCACTAGTGGTCGCGGGTGAGCAAAGTAATTGTTTTTTCATCTCTCATACTCGGAAAGTGAGGCATATCTTATCTAACATACGGGAGGAGGTTATGCATGGCTCCCCTAGGGAGTAAAAAAATTTAAAAAAAAGCGCTGGATGGATGGCTATGACTATGACCTATTCAGCCTATACAGCCTATGGCACAATTCTTATGTTTTTATTATTTTTCATTATTGTTGGCTATTATAAAAAAAAAACATGCTTAGGTACCCAATAATTATTAATACTTACAACATTAACGTAGTTTTTTCTGAATAAATTACATTTAAATGAAAAAAAAAAACGAAAAAAGTAGTTTGCATTCATTAAAAAAAAACACTCGTTAAATGGCAATGGTATTGTGAGTGCAGCCTATAGAGTCAAACTATTTGTTTCAATTTTAACATTGTAACTTACTTGTTTTACAAAAATCGTGTACAAAATACATACTGTTATAATGAATAGGTATTGTCTAACTGCTTGATTGAATTTATAACATAAAGTAGTTCTTTAATAAAATCTATTAAATAAAGACTAACAATAATTATTCTGACCAGCGATCTATATAGAAAAAAAATGCTTAAAAAAAGCGTGAAATTGGCGCGAAAGCATTGTTTGTCTTTTGTTATCTGTGGTCGCTGAGGAGCAAATCAATGTTTTTTTTTATATAAATATTTTTCTCAAAGATTTATGTTTTTTTTACTTTCCTTATAGTCGAGATGAAAAGCAGGGTGTTTAACTCTGGGAAAACGCCAATTTCGAACTCTAATTATTGGCACCCTCGCGATGCTCGGGTGCCAAAATATCTCGTTAGAAATTGGTCCTTTTCCTCCCTTTTTTTTTTTTGTCGCTTTTGTACGAAAAATTAACCATTTTGTTAACGTCCATGCAGAACTCACTAAGGTACAGTATTAGGTAAAGGAAAGTACAGACAGTCTGGATTCCAACTGCTACCTCTGCCAACCGGCGACTAGTTTCAGACCGTCTGTAAGCGGCTCTAATGGTGATAACTGATACTACAGCGCTTTGAGTATTCCTTCGCCTTCCCTTTAAAAAACCCACAAAGATTCACCAACTTCCTTAATCCCTTTCAGCACATCGAGAAATTCCTAAACGAGTCTACGGAAGGTGTGGTCCTCTTCAGCTTCGGTTCCCTCATCAAGACAGCCTCCATACCGAAGTATAGAGAGGAAATCATCGTCAACGCCCTCTCCAAGTTGAAGCAGAGGGTGATCTGGAAGTACGAGGATAGCGACGAGGAGGGAACCATCAGCGGAAATATTTTGAGGGTCCGGTGGATACCTCAGCTGGAATTGCTTAGTAAGTGTAGTGAAATCTACGAATAATAAGGTCTGTGGAAGCTTAACTAAGGCCAAAAAATGGCTCCACCAAATAGGTGCCGAGTAGAGTTTAGAACGAAATTTTTTGGACTTATTCGACGGATTTTTGTTTCGGCTTTAAAAATGACGATGAAAACGAGGGTAGTTGTACGCCGTTGTCAGCTGCGCCTAGTAGTCGTGCGAGCAGAGCAGCGGCGCGCAGTGTGAGTGCTGCCGCTGGGTCGTACTCGTACGCTTCCAGAGAAAGTACTACGAATTAGTCCGAAACACGTCAGTCTAAACTTGACTTAAGTCAGTAAAATCCCTAGTAAAAGTCCCTAATCATCTCACTTAATTAATAGAAGTCATCTCAAGAGGAAAGGTCGTGATCTCGATAAAAGTCAACAGTTTTAACTTCGATTATATTTCACATCCTACCAAGGCAGCGTCAGTGTCCATACGTCATTTTATGATTATGTCATGTCATTTAAACCAGAAAATAGCCATTTATTACATTGACCAGTGGACTTAGACTACCCGGTCGAAGGGACTTTGAAACCCCACAATGTACTACTCACATACTATTTCACGACTAAATACCTAAATGGGCGACCGGCGAGTGGCGGCAATGCGGAAAGCAACTTTATACATTGCGTGCGTTGCCCACCAACCGCCATACAGTGACAGTCTCCACCATGTAATGAACATTGAACATAGAATTCGCTCGTCGCGTTATCGTCAGGCATAATCGTGCTAGCCGCTACTTACGCTAGTCGGGAAGATCGTGATCTCAATAAAATACAGTTAAACAATACCGATAAGTAAAATCGCTCATCACATTCTGTTGGCCGTGCGTGATAGCTGATGGCCCTGATAGTGAGATTATCAAGAAGTCTTGTTCTTAAGAATGTTGATGTCATCGTAATTCTGCTTTATTAAGATCCTTTCATCAAGAGCGTAATTTCCTGAATGGACTAAAGGAAGTCGTAGTCTGTCAGAAGGATTAATTCACCAACAGTATTTTCCTGCCAATTTTCGAGGGGGATGAGGTACCTACACACATACAGCGCACGTAAACAAAACTGCCACACAAATACAAAAACACGCACACAATCACGAGACCTTGTGCATTTTGTACAGACTTGGGTATTTAAGAGGCTTCCCTGAGACGATGACCTTGAACGTTTCGCGCCTTCCTCACCCCACCTCACTTTTACTAAACAACGTCGTTTTAAGCAGAGGCGAAATATCCTTTCTTTCAGAAACAGAATTCCAATTTTGTCGTCTTTCCTTTCAGACCACAGAAAGGTGCTAGCATTCATCGCCCACGGTGGCCTTCTGGGCATGACGGAAGCCATTTCCGCGGGGAAGCCGATGCTGGTCGTGCCTTTCTTCGGTGACCAGCCGCAGAACGCGGCGATGGCGGAAGCCGCTGGTCTGGCCAGGGTGGTCAATTACGCGGAGCTGACGGAACAGTCGCTGCTGCAAGGACTGAAGAGTGTGCTTAGTGCTGAGTGAGTACCTAACTATACAACACGGGATATTGACCCGTCGATCACTCGATCAGTTTACCCGTGATCATGATGCATGTTGCTGCGTCAAAATCGTCAAAAGTAGGGTTTCTGAGTCTCTAATATAATTCTTGACACAAGAAAACGTCTCGATCGCTTTCGCGTTAACGTCTCAATTAGGTAGGTAAGTAGGTACTATGCGCAAATCGGCAGCGCCCCTAGCGGCACGTTTTGGCAGTAAGCTTTGTTATCTCTAGGTATATTTTGACAAAATAATGCTAAAATGCTTGTACCTAGTGTTTGTAGTGGGAGGAGCCATACTGTGGCAATTTGCTGCCGTACGAATGGGCCGGCTCGTCCGGGGAAGTACTCTACCACCCTCTCGCAGACGCCGTAACTAGTTTTCATTGGTGGCGGTGATCACTTACCATCAAGTGACCCGCTTGCTCGTTTTCCTCCCTCTTTCAATAAAAACAAAATCTAAAATGCGATCGAAGCGTTTTCTTTGTGTCAAAAATTACACTACAGGCTCAGTATTAATTCGTAAAACGCATAATGTATCAGGCCGAGACAGACTTAGGTAGGTACTTTAGAGATTTGCCTAGGTCATCCTGCAAGCAATATAGGCGGTGTAACAACTTCACCACAATTTCCTCAACGTAATTTCCTCCTCATACGTGATTCTAAATAATTTTCAGACGGCATGACTTCCATAACACCATACTATAGCACGCAAGTGACAGAGCACAAACATGTCCGCATAATGTTGAGTAGGTAGGTATATTATAATCTCGCTCACGTTACCAGTTTCCGTGTTAATTCTCTGCATTGTTATTATAATGTGATGATTTACTCTAATTTATCTTGTTTTTCGATGATCCGTCTTCTTTTGTTTTCCTAATCGTCACCATCCAATAAGGTTGCGTTACAAAAGTACCGGAAACATTATTATTTATTCATAAGCATATTCGCAAATTGGACTCTATTATTATTTAAAGCAGGTAGCTAACTACTTGAGAAAATGTATAATATATAATATTAGCTGGGGATTAACGTGAACCGATTTGTTTTGTATCGTAAGGGAGAATGTTTTTTTTTAAACTACACGGAGGTGCTCACTAAGACTTACTCAACTCCTGGCTGAATTATTCACGGTTCATAAAACGCACCTATAAACTACCTTGAGTTGACTGACCCTTTCGCTTTAGTCCCCCTTTATCACGCCATCTATCGGGAACTGCGTCAAACTGAGCTAACTATGCGTTAATTTGCATCTCTTTCTATAAAGCAGATAGGTTGGCAGATATTTGGCGAAGTAGAATGCCACCCTATGGAGCCGACCTCGGTTTGGCTTTGGACGCTAAGGGAGATGTTACAAGCAAAGGGATTTTGACCCACTCATAACATCAACATCTCTATTTTACAGGATGCGTGTAAGTGCACGACGGGCCTCCAATATCTGGCACGACAGGCAGACAGAACCCTTGGACACTGCAGTCTACTGGACGGAGCGGGTGCTCCGCTGGGGATCACAGTCGCCCCTTCACTCAGGGGCGAAGTACCTCTCCTTCTTCGAATACACCCTCTTAGACGTCGCTGCCACCTTACTGGCACCATTAACTGTAGGAATATTACTAATTCACTATATAGTTTTCACTCTTATTCCAAGATCGCTAAGTTCGAATGGTAAGAAGAAAATTCATTGAACTCTGTTTGGCAGTGTTCCATATAGTGGCGAATATAGAATATTAGCTCATTGTATGTTAAGTAACGCGGGTCGTTTTTAGGTAACACGTTCTCGGTGAGTGCGTTTGTTGTGAGTAGGGAGACTACGTCATGTAACTCATGCAATATGCCTAGTTTTTCAGCGGACCGTCACGATGTATTTGCGTGTTTCAACTAATGTGATTCCGTGAAAGCGCGGCTACGCGGCCCTATACTCCGTTTTTTTAGGATTTGAATAAAATAAAATTTGTTTTCTAGTTAATTGGGATGGTTCTTAGCCAGTTCAGCCGCTTCGAGATATTGAACTTTGAAATGAAAATATCGGGGGTTTTACAACTTTTCCATATTAGTTAGGTTATATTTCCTGGGGTGTTCGAAAAATGTAGGTAAGTATTAGCCAAATTACTAGGTAACTGTAGCGAAGAATTCTTCAATGTCATGTCACATTAATTATTAAGGACGACGAGGAATGTGTGATATCTTGTTTAAATTTCAGATCTATCGGATATCGCCATGTGCTGTGGTTCCTTATGATTATCTACATACAATCCGCGCGCGAGCTCCGGGGAATCGAGACTGGGTTTTTTTTTAATTTTTAACGATCATATACTAAACTTATACAATAATTTCATAATTATTTATATGAGCTAGTATTGTCGTTAGTTAAATGAGCTAGTGAAAATATTCTTTATGGAATTACGTGTTTGATAAAATAAAACTAACCCAGCCTCCGACTCCTCGGAGCTCGCGCGCGGACTGTACATAAAATCGACCCCACCTAAAGCATAATCTGCGCGATGTTGTAGACTTTGCTATCAAATATTAACGCAGTTTCCATTGTCATCCTGGTCAAAAAAAACTTAATTTTTCACAACATATTGTCTGATTCATAAGGGCTGGCCAGCAAATGAGAAACTAGCTATGACTTCGGCAGTCTAATGTCTGCAGTTGCTTTGCTGTGTCCGAAAATAAAAGTTCCTACTATTATTGAATAGCAAACTCTAATATCTTTACCTTATTTCTTATAACGTCCACAGGTTGATTGGTAATCCATGGAACTAATAAGTACGTACAAAGTAAATGTGAAGGGTAGGTACACGAAAAGAACATGTCTAATCACTTTTTTTTAAACGACATTTTAATCTCAAAATGTGAGCACTCAATAGACTATAAGTTACCACTCAGTACAGATACAAATATATATGTAACTTGTCTTTTTTGTCACTTTAAAAAAAGATGTATACGAAAATTACATCGTTCTAAACTTTCAAATCGCGATAACTAAAAAAGTTGCTAAAGTGACTAGACATATTCCTTCCGTGTTCCCTTCAAACAAATAGTTAAATCACTGAGGGTCGAGCACGACTTTACGAATGCTGTGTAACGTTACGGTTATCGTATCGAGATCGAGAAACCTCATACTAAATTTTAGTTCCAAATACGCTCACGGGCGGGCGCTGTTCCAAACGTCATACAAACTCGACAACGTTTACTATTCGATTTTACGTTACGCAGAATTCGTAAAGTCGTGCTCGACCCTCTGTATGACATTGATACCACGATTTGGAAATAAGGTTGCATCTAAAATTGATTAAATGATTAGACGTAATTCGAATATTCTTTATGCTCTGTTAAGATATGATATCATAACCTTTTGGATGGAACCTTTTAACTCTTGGTTCAATTAATGACTAATAGCTTTGATCATTTTATATGCTCTAAGTGCCAAGTACGACAGTCTGTAAATGTTCTAAGGCCAACTTGCACCTGGATTAGATATTAACCCGGGGTTAACGTAATCGTGACCTACTGTGTTACTGTCACTGTGAAAATGTCATGGTGATATCGCATTGCCCGACAAGGAAAATTAATATGACACTTAATGTGAGAACGTTCTACGATGGTTCAGGTATCAAATGGTTTGACTGTACAAATACTTACCTACGTCAAGATAACCCTAGGTTAGGCCTAGCCCAGGTAGGTGCAGTGTAAGTCGGCCTAATGTATATTGCTTCTTATACTTATAACATGTTAACATAGATGTAATTAGCAAAATTTTTACAAGATCTAGAACATACAATCATTAAATGTAAATTTAAAATTTGGAGCTGGTATACTGTGCATTGTTTTAAAACTAATTAATCAAAAACTCTGTGATGTAAATTAAGAAAATATCAGTATGTTAAAATTAAGTTGTGGCGGAAATCATTAAAACAATGTAATTTAGGCGTTTGGTTTTATTAAATAAATACACAGCCCTTTAACTATAATGTTAGAAGCAGGTATAGTTGGTATAGACATCAAAATAATTCAACATACATCTCAACAATACAGAGAATACAGTACAACTGTAAATATACTTAGTAGGTACATCAAAGCATTGACTGTAAATCAAATTTTCAACAATATCAGCCCAATGTATCTATTGGATAAAAATCATAATATTCATGATTTAGCTGATATCCCAGCCTGCTAACAATGACATTTGTCATCTGTCCCTTCCATTTTAAACTTGTAAAAAGACAGATAGACCAATCAATGTGCAAAACAAAGCAAAGGTGCTTAACATTTTTAAGCATTTCTTCAACAGAATGTTACACAATCCGTTCCATTTCTAGCTTTTTAATTTTAATCGGCAATATCTGAACCATGTCTTTACATAAACTGTATTCTTCTTGCATCATCATAGCTGCATCAGGGTCATTTGTACAGATATCTACAACTGCTTGGTATGAATCGTAACTCTTCTGTGCATTTACAATTTGCACATTCCTATCGACTGCAATTCTTTTCATGCTATTCCTGCCAATAAACGCATAAGCGCTTATTACAGGCCTTATGTGTTCAGATTCTAGCTTGAATGGCATCTTCCCATTTTTATCCTTGACTGAATTGATGAAATGATCGTACATTTCAATGCTCTTCTCACATAACAGATTTATTTTTTTCAACGCCTGTGGAGAAGGTCTTTCCTTAGAATTATTTAATTTCTCCAATTTTATATTTAAAATATCTGTGTAGACCTCTCCAAGTTCATACCAGAGTTGTCGGCAATACTGCATGTAGTATGTTGGGTTGATTTCTTTCAACAATTCTTCTAGCATGTCAATGCGTCGCTTATGCATTTTAGCCCGCCTTTCATCATCTTCTTCAAAGAATGCCAGGTAACTGTAAGCTTGAGAACTGTCTTGTAGCAGCTCTATGTAATCTGATGCTAAAGTGTCCAATTTGTAGTATTCCTTAGCTTTGTTCAACCAGCTTTGGCAGCTCAGGAATACCTCTCTAGCATCTTGGTAAGTGAGTAGGAATTTGTCAACAATTTTCTTCTCATAAACAGAGACATCTAAGTCTGGAAATATCAGGTTCTTGACGTCTCCACTGCAGATGTTTTCTTCATCTTCCAGGGTCAAATTTGACATGTCTGGAATTGAAACATAATTTTTTCTTAGATTTTTACATTATGTTGAAATTTTATAAAATTGGTGGTGAGTCAATGTTTGTAGATATTACTTACAATGTTAGACTCAATTTAGGGAGACCTGGATTAGACACTACTTCAGGGTTAAAGTTAACGCCTCATATGCAGAAAGTAAAAAAAAAATCTGCATTAAAGTCCCTATAATTTTAATACTTACTAATTTTGGAAATTGCAAAAGAAATAGAAAATGATAGCCTTAAATTTTACATCCGTGACTAAGCTTACAAGGGGTTAAGACAACACTGGCAGCAAAAATAAGTTGTGGGCTATGGAACTTACCAGTAACAGCATCAGCACTCATCTCTCCATCACTCATCAATCTATTCTTAGAAGCAGTCATGAGGAGCAGGCAGTACTTGGCCCAACACCTAGCAACATCGGCAGACCTGTGTTTCAGCGTCTCAACCTTAGCCAAGAATGCTTCTTCATTACTCTCCGATACCATCAACTTCTCTTCGTATCTCTCAAGAACAGTTGATGCTGCAGCCAAGTGATGCCGTGACTGAAAGAACCCATTCTGCTCTGCAAAGAACTGAGACAAAGTCGCAGAATTCAAAGCCCAATCAATAGGTTCGTAATCAGAATACTGCAGCTGTCTACGTAAAGTCACATGACAGTATACAGCAGACTTCAAATTCTCCTTCAATGTACCAAAGACTTGAGCCAAGTAGTACAAAGTTAGCGTGTGTGCTTTTTCAAGTAACATGAAGTCTGTTGCAGGTGTTTCTTCAGAATTTGAGATGACTTGCTCTATAGGCAGTGGCATTTGCAATGTGCATTTAAACGCTTCATAAAGCTCTTTGGCTTTTAGTAAGAAACCTTTTGCTGTCTCAGGGTTGTCTCTACTGGACCAAAGGATACCCAGATTGTTGTAGATGTTCAACAAAGTTGTGGTTACTTCTGGTTTGAGATGGTTCTCGGTGAGGAGGTGCACTGCTTCTGTTAGGACCTTCTCACTGGCAGTCAGTTCTTCAGTGTCCATGTTAATAATGCCAATGTTTAAGAGTACAGTTCCCATCATCGCGTCAAGTTTCACCCTGTCCAAATCAGTCTCAGAATCTATTATTTTCTGTAAAGACTCCCGCATGTTCACTAACAAGTCCTTCGCTTTATATTTCGACAGATACGGATCATTTTCGGGATCATTCTTGCTCTCCTCATCAAGTAGTTTCCTGACTTTGCAGTAGCTCTCTTTAAAATCGTTGAGAACCTCTTTCTCCGTCATTTTTTCACTGGTCTCAACCATCATTCAAAACTAGTCTTTAACCAATTTTTACTTGTTGATTTTATTAATGTTATTGGATAATGTTTAGTTTACATAAAGTATCTCATTTACGTATCAATCGAGATTAAAAAGAACGTAAATTACTAGCACTAACACGTAGAACCAGTCAATGTCGTAGTATTCCCACATGTGAAAAACAAATTACATTTAAATACGATGCGATGGCGCTTTATTTAGGGTTATTTTATTTTGTAGAACGATGAAATCCAGTATCCTTTCTTTTTCGTGCTTTTCAATAGTTTTGCCAAAACAGACAAGTGACAGGCCATGCCAAGACCTTTTTTTATAAAATTCATCTCTTCAGGGATAGGCAAAGGAAACGATGTCCATGAAGTCATGTCTGTTGTAATTTTTTCCGAAAATCAGTCAAGAGTCCTCAGTCAGTTATTTTCTGCTGCTCATGCCTTCTGTGAATAGTATACTTGACGGCGCGACGAGTAGCGGCTGGCGGATTCTTAAGGGTAACAGAGGAAATAAGAGTTTTCGTTTGAATTTTTCATTATTGGAGGGGAGGATCACGACACTTAATTCCCCTCTTAGAGGGGTAGTCGATGGTGTGCAACACCTTACCACGTAGCAATTGATGGGTCTCACGATCTATGACATCCCACACTTTAGGACCCTAGCCTAGTTTCGTCTTGTACTTTACCGACTTTTTTAATTTTTTTTTTGCTATCATACACAAAGTTTGTTCAATAAGTCAATGACGAAAGGATTGGAAATAAAACCACCAGTAAAATTTGCACGGTTTAATCTGAAATCCAAAATTCACAATTTAACTCGACCATCTCTTTATTTTCCAGGATTTATAATTATAACATCATCTTTCAACCGGCATGTATTTATAATTTATCAAAACATAAGCCATTAGCATAATTTATGTATTTACATTGTACTGACAATTTCTTATTACATCAAATTGTTATACTGTTACTTATTAATTCTACTTCAAATTCCAGTCAATATTTTCAAACACATACAATTTTATTTTATGAACCAGAGGATTCTCAAAAACTTAACTTATTTAAGACGACACAACATCTTTATGTGACATTTGACGGCAAAAATGTTATGGCACCTACCACTTCACTTTGTTTCTTCGGTTTCGGATCCAACGGATCCCATCATTCTACAAGGGCAAATTTAAACTGAAAGTTTCTTTTTTCAAAATTAACAATTTAATTGACTTCGATGGGATAAAGCTAATGCTTATTTGTTAGAGTATAACACTAACATAGCTCAGCAATAGCTTACCTGAAAGTGAAAACTTTCTTCCGATTTAAAGAGCAGGCTCATAAAACCCACTTTCCCGAAATATGCACTTGTTTAAAAGAATCGCTTTCTCAAAAAGTGCACTTCCCAATAGGTACACTTTTCCAAAACTGTACCATCAGATGGTACAGTTTCCCAGAAAGTAGGTACACTTTTCCAAAAGAGCCGTTTCAGATCAGTCGCATTAAAATTGGAAAACGAGGTAGCCATCTTTAATTTCTGCCTTTTAAAATGTGTATGAGAAAAAGTACGTTTTGAAAAAACGTACATTTTGGGAAACTGTGCATGGGTATTGGGATTGTACTTACATTTTACAGAAAGTGGGTAACTATTATGAGGATAAGTCATTTCAAAATAGAAGGTTTGGAGGGAGTTCTCATTCTCAATTCAACTTTAAATTTATATTACTAACTCCCTCCAACCCTTCTTTAAATCGATTAAAAAAGGGAGAAAGTTCTCGATTGATCATCATACGAGTACTTAAGCCATATTTTCCTCTTGCCGTGGACTGTCACATAGTAGACAATTAATAATACCCATGCATACATTAAGTAGGTAACCAAATGGGTACTTAATAAAATAAAATACCCGAAGAGGTAGACAAAATACTAAACAAGTAACTACTTATGTAATTTAAAATAGAATAACTAAGCTTGGAACTGTGATATCACGATATTACTGATAAATGTGGTCAATATGGCATTATTTTTTGGAGATCAGTGGCTCTGGACCCTTTGGCCTAATAAAAAAAAAAGATGCCATATCGAACTACTTCTCCGTTTATTTTAAGATTAGATTAGAAATTAACGGTCAAATTCTCAGACGTTTTTAAGTAAAACGAAGACACTATTTAAAATTGTGACGACAATGAGGAAAACATAAAATGTTATTATGCCGGCTATACACACTCGCCGAGACCGGGCGAGGCACGCATGCCGTCCTTTTCTTGATTATAAGGGCCGAAAGGTCCGACATGTGGGCCTCGCCTAGGGTTGCCAACTATTTCTTGGGCAAATACAGTATTTCCCACACCAAGGTATAAAAAATATATTATACTGAAGGAAAATAAAATATAGTAGGTACTTTAAATCCCTACTGCGATCTCGAAATATTCCGACGAATTGAGAACAACCTCCTCCTTTTTTTGAAGTCGGTTAAAAAGGGCCAGCCAACCCAACCGCATGTAACAAGAAATATAGTATTTTTGCGTACTACATATTTCAACAGTTTATAGTACACAGAGTCAAAAAATAATACAATACTATAATATTATAGTACGGTTGGCAACCCTAGCCTCACCCGGTCTCGGCGAGTATGTCCAGCCGCCGGCCTAACATGCACTTTTTTCCATTTGTCTTTGAATAGCCGAGAAACGTGTATTAGTTTGACTTTTAATTCAAATCTTAAAACGAACGGAGTACCCATGTGAATGCAACAGATTCCGCCGTTGACTTTGGCTGACAACAGGAATAGAAAGTAAGCTCTTTACGAAACTACCGTGAGACTCGAACGTACTGAGCCTCTAGAGTGTAATTGTTGACTCAAAAAAACGTCTGAGACGCTTGAGTTAAAATGTCAAATAGTATGACAATTATTTGTTGTCGATATGTGCCACTAGTGGTGCTGCTAATTTGCCCATAGTAAGTCAGACGTAAACGCGAACGCAATCGAGACGTTTTTTTGATCGTTGATTACCCTAGACGCTCTGAAATAAACGGATATAAGCCGAATTTTGCCAGATGTGTTTCGGACTAATTCGTAATCAAACCAACTTTTTGTATATAAATTGTTACAGTCATACCGTTCGAACTCGTTTTTCGTTTTTCAAATTTCAAACAGAGATGTAAATTAAGCAGAAATAGCAGAAAAATAAACTCTCGAACTAATCAAAGTAATTTGAAATAAACCGAAACGTGAATATGTAAGTAAGAGTTTTTCGCTGCTACCAAACCAATGTTTGCTCGGATGGTGTAGTTGGTGACGCGTCCCCACGGCATGGTGGAGGTTTGGGTTCGAGAATTATTTTTTGTGGTATTTCTGTATATTTACGTTTCAGTCTGAAATTTGAAAAATCAGTAATCTTTCCGCTGGAAGCGCACGACTCGTCGGCAGCGAAACTATAAATGGCCACTTTGTACGGTCACCATAAATCTTATCGAAGCGGCCAATATAGTAGGTACGATCGAGGTCATTAATTCCTGACCCACCATGAAACCTGTTCACAGTAAACGTCATAGAGACATCGCATTGCTTGAAAAGGAAAAACCTTATGACGTTTACTATGAAAATGTTCTATGGTGGGTCAGAAATTAATTTCCTCAACTGTTGTACAACGGTACGAGTCATACAAAGCAAGCGTTCGTCTCTATCCGCGACGAGACAACTTAGCGTGATCGTAAGCTCGTAAGCTGTCTGAGGATGGCCGCTTCTATACATCTCTTGGCGACTGTAGTAGTGGGGTTGCCATTTTATTCCGTGGAACTATGAAGTATAGTGCGACAATGAAGAGTAGAAAACGGATAAAAAAGGAACCAATAAAACAGTATATTCGCTATATGATGTTTTACCCAGAAAAATCCCACGCCCTATCAACTTTCAATCTCTTCTTTCTTTGATGAACACCCCGCTTGTAAATGTTCTTATTAAATTTATACACTCTCATAACATAAAACTGTAGCAACTACTAAGCATGTTTCTAGCCTTAACATCTACCCTTTCATTTTTTTTCCTCTCTTTTCTTTGTACCTTCCACTTCCACAAAAATAATTACTTGTACAATCGTCTTTTGTTGTCTGTGCCGTCTATAACTTTACGTTATTTGTTTTAGAATCCCTAAACCGAACAACCTTCTCACGTGTGCAATGTCTAAACGCTGACATTGGCAAAATACTCCTTGCAAAAAGAGCAAGGGTGAACGCCATAAAAAAGGAACTAATATTTTTCATACGAAATTGTTGCCATATTCAAGCAATCTGACATATACGAAGAAAGTGGCGCCCTCGTTTAATTTCTACTCTTTATTGTAGCACTATAAGTACCCACAAACCCAAGTCTTCAAAATCGTGTAAAATATCTCACATCCATGGAACAATAATGGTAGAGACCCAGTCCATCGTACACTTAAGCCTAAATTTATTATTATTAAAAACATAAAAAAAAAACTGTGACCCAGCGTGGAAAAAGAAATCCTAAACTTTTATCTTTCCGTTTGTATGACTGTCGTGAGCCAAATAAATATATACTCGATAAGCCTCAAGGTCAGTTTCAAGGCTTACTCATACATTCAAGATAAACGTGACAGTCAAAAAACGGCCAAGTGCGAGTCGGACTCGCGCTCCAAGGGTTCCGTACCATTATCTATAAAAATGCCAAAAAATCAGGTCTGTTGTATGGGAGCCTCATTAAAATATCTATTTTTTAGTACTTGTTGTTACAGCTACTATCACGATTCATGAGATACAGCCTGGTGACAGACGGACAGCGGAGTCTTAGTAATAGGGTCCAGTTTTACCCTTTCGGTACGGAACCCTAAAAACCAGGTACATTAAAAAA
Source organism: Clepsis dumicolana (assembly GCA_963691665.1). Classification (NCBI taxonomy): domain Eukaryota; kingdom Metazoa; phylum Arthropoda; class Insecta; order Lepidoptera; family Tortricidae; genus Clepsis; species Clepsis dumicolana. The sequence goes on along the minus strand of OY829512.1, from coordinate 2,970,222 downwards.
ATAGCTAATTATAGTTACTGTTTACTAACAATGGGGTAGTAGGTTATCTTACCAACTGCGTACAGACAGCCTCAGAAGCTAGACGCTTTAGTAGGTACCTACTTTGACGCAGTAAACAAAATATTTTGTCAGGATTGATGTGTCAAATCACAAATCAGTAGGTATGTCCTACTTTTGAGGCTGACCGTACCTAAAGGTACAATCGAAGCATAATATACAACTACACGGACAAGCATAGGAGCTACGTACTCTACTCTCTTGACAAAAGTCATGTGAAGACATTTAAATATTTTTTAATAAATACAGTTGCTCAAAAAGTGGTACTTTTTGTAGCTACGTATCATGCGGAAAGTTGAATTTTTCGTACTAGTGCTTTTTACTTTTTCAAGGAGCCGGTGGAAAACGGAGCCGGGCCCCTGCGGGTAGTGGTGGGGCACTTCGTGCCAGCCCACCCCCTCTTTGTCATGTTTTCGCAAATGTATTAAAAAACGTCTCGTCGTTTGATACATTTGCGGAATGGTCATTTTCACCCGTCCCAAGTCTCGACCCTCGCCTAACGGTTCGGGCCTAGACACCTCGGGACTCGTACAAAATGATATACCTACTTTACACACTTATATCAAAAAGTACTATTACAGACTATACGAAGGAACGAGTGGCTGCTGTCAACAGGCAGAAAGTGTCACAGCAATTTCTCCAGCCCTTATCTTAGACAATAATTGCTATTGTGTCATTTCGTGTATACAGGGTGCGTTTTAATTAACCGTCCGTTAGAATTCAGCCAGGGTAAGTAATAAGTCTTAGCGAAAGGTTTAAAAAAAGTTTTATAAAAAAAAGGAACATTCTCCCATACTTTCATTGCGTCTGTTGGTTGACAATATGTACGGGAGAATTTTTTTTAAACTTGACAGGGGTGCTTACTTAGACTTAACCCCAGGCTAAATTTTTGACGGTTCATAAAAACGCACCTCAAAAAAACTACATAGTTTTATTGAAGCCTAACTTAATCGATAAGCTAAGGCTACACTAATAGCTAACGTAACAGAAAATTTAGCGCAACAAACCGAGTTTGTTACCAAAAAACTAATGGCTAACAATTAACACTTCATTATAAGTTTATCACCGTTGTAAATAAAACACATAAATAAATCCGCACTTAGCAACTAAGTACCTAGTGCAATTTCTGACACAAGAAATCGTCTCGATCGCATTCGCGTTAACGACTTAATTAATAAGAGAGGCCTCGGTTTGATAAAAGTATTTTCGAAAGCTTGACTTGGTGATAGGGTATTATTTTTTTATGCTATTAGTCATCAACCCAATTCGCCACTCGCCACTGCCATTGGCCAATTTAAATTTAATTGCTTTACGCTGGCCCCTAAAGGTTAACTTCCGATGACCGTCTCTAGCGCATGCCGCGCCAAGTTTTTCGCAGTATGAAACTGTGTGGAAACTTTCGAAGGGCGCTCGGAAGAGAACCTTAACCACTTGACACTCGAGTACTTTTTTTATGGTAGCAAATATGTATTACGCATACCCCCGCGACGTGGGGACGACGCGGTGGTTATGTGAGACTCACCTCCCCGCAACTTCTCTTCGTAAAGAGGGGGAAGGGGGATGTCATGTATATGCTTAGCGGTGTGGGTAGTTTTAAGCTTACCTGTGTCAATGTCAAGTCAGTCCGTTAATATACGCAATAGAGAACATTGCTCTTTTCCTTGATCTCCTCTTACGGTACCTTAGGACACCTGCCCGGCTACATCCCAACACTGGGGATATAGCAGGGGAGTTGTACCCACTAAAACCCATCGGTGTTGTCACATCCTGCCGGGTTGTTACCGACACTCCTTGGGATGTACTAGCGGTGCCCTTCGGCCGCTCTAGCCTGACCGCCAGGACCGTGTTTTATAAAGCTACAAGTTGTAATTTACAAGAGGAATTCTCTTTCTAACAAAAAGCGATAGAATGAGACTTCCGCTTGTAAATTGTAACTTGTAGCTTTGTAGCTTAATAATATCCGGTATGCGGATGACACACTACTGCTTGCCAGCTCCCTCGGTGACTTACAGAAACTGTTGAATCGAGTTCAAACTGTTAGATGTCTATATGGGCTCAACATTAATGTTAAGAAGACCAAGTACATGATCGTAAGCCGGAAACAACAGGCGAATAGTGTTCTCTTTATCAACAATCAGGCTGTGGAAAGAGTCAGCTCCTTTAGATATCTTGGCTGCGTTGTTAATGAACAATAAGACCACAGTACGGAAGTAAAATGTCGCATAGAACAGGCCCGACAAGCATTTGGTAAAATGTCTCCTATTCTTTGCAACCTGAGTCTCAAACTCTCCACAAGATGTCGCTTAGAGCTTTGTTATGTTTTTTCCGTTCTTCTTTATGGAGTGGAAGCTTGGACATTGACCCAAACCGTGTGCAAGAGATTGGAAGCTTTCGAGATGTGGGTATACAGGAGAATGTTAAGGATATCATGGACGGATCGAGTAAGAAATGACACGGTACTGCGGAGAAAGAATAAAGGCTTGGAAGTGATGCGTATAATAAAGCATAGGAAGCTGTTTTGTTTGGGGCATATAATGCGCAACGACAAGTATGGTCTGCTTCAGCTTATTATTCAGGGAAAGATTCAAGGCCGCAGACCACCTGGCCGTAGACGTACCTCCTGGTTAAGAAACCTTAGAGACTGGTTCGGGATGAGTACCAGATCCCTCTCTCGGGCGGCAGTCTCAAAAATAAAGATAGCCCTAATGATAGCCGACCTCCAATAGGAGAGGGCACTAGAAGAGAAGAGCTTTATAAAACACGGTCCAGGGCTCCCGCGCTTAGGGGGAGGATCACAAGTATGACAACACTTGATCCCCCCCTTACGGCGTAGCCTTCATTGAGGGTATTGTAAATTAACCAAAGTACGGTAGGCGTCTCGACCGGGTAATGGACATTGGGCTAGCACGACTGGCCGCGACTTTGTTTGTCGCGCGAGATTATATTACCCGTCCCGTCGCATTCTGAGTGACAGAAAAGGACGAGCAGGTGTTCTCGCGCGAGGCAGAAGTCGCACTGTGAGTTATGCTAGACCTACTGAGAAATAGCTCGCCACAGATCGCGCGAAGTCCTGGCCACGCCGTTAGACAGGTAGAGTCCATGGTGTTATGCCAGAACACTTTAGTCGATAATTTAATTTACTACCCATTTCGTTGAAATGTTGTTTGAAATTCGCAATACATTAAGGTCGAAAATTCTATTTAAGTTGTGCTCTAAGCTCTTATGGTGAAAGTTTGCTGTATGATATTGAACCTTAGGTGGGTCGGAAATTAAATTCCTTGACTGTACCTATCGTACGAGTAACTCGGCAATGCCAGAGAATATATACACTAACGTAACAAGAAACGACACTGATGCATGTGTGCAGTAAACGACCTCGCGGCTGTGTGCGTTTCGGGACGTGAACGGGGGTGAGCGCGGGTCGCACGGGGTATGGAAAGGCGATCCGCGGTCGCCACAGCGCGACAGTGTCGCGCCTGTGGCAATGCAGTGCCCTTAGTGTAATCAAAAAGCACAAAATACGTTTAGTATAAATTTCACGTCGTAACAAACGTTTCGCTCGCGTTCGCATTGACGTGCCAAATACTGCGAGAATAGTACCAATACGTCCCGCTGGAGGCGCTGCCGATTTGCCCATAGAAACGGAGACGTAAAGGCGGACGGGAATGAGAAGTTCTCTTGTGTCAACAATCACATGTTATTTAATGACAAATGTTGTTTTCTTAATTGCATCGCCTGCTTTGTTCTGTTCTTTTCTTCATTACATTATGGTTGGCTGGTAGAAATCGATAAGGCCGCCTATTGTTACCAGGTAATTTTCTGTGGACCTATTTTCTGCTTCATTTGTTTTTTGTTGTTCAGTAAAGAGTAAATACCCTACTATTGGTAGAAGTGTTATTTACTTTTATCAATTGTTCAAGGTATTGCCACAGGATATACAGGATTTCCCTAACTAATCATTAAATTCTTCAGAGCAAATCAAATAGACACTAGTCCATATTAGTATATTTCAGACATTTTGAGCTTGCCTAATCAACAGTGGAAATATTAAATTACTTTAAATAAAATAAGGAAGTGTATTGATTTATTCATTAACTCATAGCTTATTCATATTCTATTAGTCACCCTATTATCCTTATTCATAATTATTAAGTCAACTTTATTTCCAATTGTGTCAATCACGGAAAGTCAAATAAAAAATGTCTCCAGTGTAAAGTTGTGTTTTACAAAGTACTTAGTAGTCTTTAAAGCGTGATTTAGAGACTTGGAACACTCATAAACAGCTAATATACAATAGCATATAGTAATTCAAAATCATCAAAGTATATGATATATGAGTCACGGAACATTCCTGTTCATTTCACTACACAAAGAAAACAATTGAAAAAAGAATTAGCAAGAAGTTTGTCACTTCCTTGTAGTTTCATTTCATTTCATAATACACATACATACCTACTCTAATGACAATACAAAAAAAAATCTAAAGAGGATAATGCAAAATGTTAGATGGCAACAGTACAGACATGATTGATGTATTTGTTCCTCTTAAACTCAACTCAATATACTGCTTATAAATTCTATTGTCACATTTGTCACATGCAACAAACCTTTGGACTAAGTAAATAACAGTTTTCAAGTTTGAAATTTTCCCATGAATCATCCCTAGATCAACGTAAAAGTCTCTAAAGCAGCCATTAAAGCTACACTACCATCGCATAAATGCATATTATTCTATTCCAATATCCAAAATTTCATACCTTCCAGCAGTCAGCCCTCTTTGTACATGCAACAAAGCTTTCATATGAAGCTTGGGCTAATATTACGAGCCCATTTCAGGTTCCTGGTCATCCGTCGACATAGTCCTTGGAGGGGTTGTGTGGTTCATCTGGGAGAATACTTCTTTCTCTCCAAGAGCTAGTGGATCGGGCTGGGAATGTGCCGGTGGTGCGTACACCATCATCGGAGATGGAGAAGCCGGTCGCACCGTTCCTGTTCCTGTTCCACCCGTAGCTTCCTGCTCCTCTAAAAATCTGTCCATATAATCTGTATGCCCAGGGTGCAGCGTGTACTTTTTCTTCTCTAACCGTGCCTTGTTTGCAAATATATCGTGCCGCTCTGTTTTCTTCCAAATGTAGTAGAACTGAACAAGTTCGCCCACAGAACGAGTTCGCACTTTGTTCTGCCTGATAAGGTGGAAATCCTTGCCATGGGCTTTGAGGCCATTCTCAAAATTGCGACATTCTTCTTCAGACCACAAGCTGGCGTGGGCAGGGGTTTGAGCAGAGATACGCCGCCGTCTTAGAGCCTCCTCTACATTGTGACCACACTGCTGGAGCAGGAACAAGGCCTCCTCGTCGTCCCGCAGTTGTTTTCCTCTCGGCACAGCTTCAATGCCACTCGGCAAGCTTAATGCACTGTTCCTCCTCATATAATCTTCAATAACATTCTCATCTAACACGCTGGGGTTCCAGAGCAGCTTATCCTCATTTTCGTAAGGCAGCGCGTCGTCATAGCTACACAGACCTTCTGGAATGCCTGCTTGGTAATCGGTACCAACCATAATAGTTTTCTTCCAATCATCTTCATCAGGGCTGTAGTCATAGTCCTCCTCTTCTTCGGAAGGGGGCCGTGAGCCCGAGCGGAGGCATCTTGTTGCTTCAGGGCTTGTGGTTTCGGTGTACAGTTGTTGCAGCTCAGACTCGGGTTTTTCCGTTTCCTCCGCAACTGGCTCCGGTACAGGTTCTGGGGCAGGCTTCTCCATGTTCTTGTCTAGGCCATAGAGAGCGAGCAGCTCGTCCAGAGGCATGTCGCCCTCCTGCTGCAGGCTGCTGAGCTCGGCCTTGGGGTCTTGGTGCTCCCCCGCCGCTAGTGCTTCCTCTTCGTCCAACGTGCGCTCGTCGTCGAAATCATTAACCATCATGTCGACCGTGGGCTCGAAGAGAGACTTGTCGCTCCCCACGTCCATACTGGCATCGTGTTCACTTACACTGGACACCAGCGCGCAATCTGACATGACTATTGACTAGCGTACCATCGACAGTCACATTACAAACACTCGCACCGTTACCGAATACTGCGGCTGGCCCATGTACTTTAACGATAATTTAAACAAAATAAATCACATTTACGACATTTTAAGTTGATTTTTAGAGCCAAATGCGTGAAACAAAACAAAAATATTTTGACACGAAATCAACCATGTCTAAGAGATGTCAAACTAAAACTGATTTTTTCTACTAAAAGTCTAAAATTGGTAGAAAATGGAATGGCCAATAAAAAAAAAAATCTCTTTCGTTTTGATGTTTTTACTTAGGTAACAAAAGAAAGGGTAGTGAATTTATTAAGAGAAAAAATATGAACATAGAAACTGTAATCTAAAACCTATCTAAAGATTATTAAACGGTAGGTATGATTATACGGTCAGCTGCAGAGAAAAGGTACGCCATTATGGAGGGGGTGTCTTTTCTCTGCAGCTGACTGTACTTGCTTACTTACAAACGTAAAAATATTTTTTACGAAAAACTTCTCTTTGTACACAGACTACTAAGAGATATTGTAGAATTGTACCTATTCTGATAGTGTTACGATTAGATTCAGCATAAATACTAAAAACTAACAAGGAAACGTAAAGCTAAACTAGATATTGCGATTGACATGTGTGAGTTCAGTAATAGGTAAGAAAATACAAAAACTTGTTCAGATTGTGACAGTAGACCTGAAAACTGCAAATCCCTCTAGGAATTCGTAGAATAGAATAGCTTATTTGTAATTAAAACAAGGCAGTCTTCTTTTCCTACATTTCACGAACTCGTGGGGATGTAATGCTGTCGGTCAATGACCTTTTGATAAAGTGATGGACCTGGGTCGTGTTTTATAAAGCTACAAGTTGTAATTTACAAGCGGAAGTCTCTTTCTAACAAAAGGTGATAGAATGAGACTTCCGCTTGTAAATTGTAACTTGTAGCTATATAAAACACGGCCCAGACAGTAAGTGCCACAAATTTATGATCTTACAGGGGGCAAGGATCGGAACTAATATTAACTTAACGTAAAATTATGACTACCCTTAGACGACAACGCCATTGTCATCGTGTCACAAAACTTTGCTCACTATTATTTGGATGATGGTCTAGTGGTTAGAGACCCTGACGTGCCCTAACTCTGACTATGAAGCTTGAGGTCCCGGGTTTGATCCCCGGTCGTGGCAGATGTTTATATGATGAATACGAATGTTTGTTCTCGAGTCATGAATGTTTAATATGTATATAAGTATGTATTTATCTATATAAGTATGTTTATCCGTTGTCTAGTACCCATTAGTACAAGCTTTGCCTAGTTTAGGACTAGGTTTAGGGGTATAAAAAAGTTTATGCAGGGTCGGCAACGTGCGAGTGATACTTCTGGTGTTGCAAGCGTTCCTAGGCGGTGGTAATTTCTTAACACCAAGCAATCCGCATGCTTGTTTGCCACCAACGTGGTATGATAAAAAAAAAGATTTTTTATTGAATCAGGCGTTACTTTGCGGAGGTCCATATTTATGAACTAAAAAAACAATTATTTTGTTTACCCGCGACCACTAATGACAAATAGTTATATCTGTGCAGCAAATGTATGTTTCCATGCAACACCTCCGCCTCCACTGCTACACGAATCAACACATGACACACAGACCCAACTATCACCACCACCACTATACTAAACGCTGACGCTAAACGTTTAATATAGTGGTGGTGGTGATAGTTGGGTCTGTGTGGCATGTGTTGATTCGTGTAGCAGTGGAGGCGGAGGTGTTGCATGGAAACATACATTTGCCGCACAGATATAACTATTTGTCATTAGTGGTCGCGGGTGAGCAAAATAATTGTTTTTTTAGTTAAAAAAAAAGGTCAAGTTGTCAACTGTCCCATGATATTTATTTTATTATTTATTATGATTTCGCTGAGCTAGCATGACAATGAGTCAACGACATAATATGATTATGTATTATAGTTAAATGTTAACCAAAAACACCAATTCTTACACAAAAGGACTTAGTAACCACTCATGGTTTTTCAATGCTATAAGAACATAGGCCCTTTTGGATTAAGGGCTTAGCAGTTTTGTGGTACTCATTTATTTATAACTTCATTTTGACAACACTTTGTTATGTGTAGTCTAATTTCAATAGTTTCGATAGTTATTTTTCCGGTATTTTAATTTGTTTGTCTGGTAATGTATTTTGACATTTTAAAAAAAACTTTATAATTAAGTAATATCAAAGACAAACAAAACGAGATATGAGCGGGCTATAAATTTTCTACTATTTTGGAAGTTTATTCGTAACTGGTAGCACTGACTGGCTTTCAATCATTTTTGCCAGTTTAACCAATTTACTATAATTATTTGCACAGGAAGCACTGTACTAAATTAAATTTACAAAAGTTTTGTTCGTGGACACTATAATTATGCGTACTCTTTGTTGCCTCCAAGTACCTGCCGGCCGCTTCTCACCGTAGCTCGCCGTAACTGTCGTACTTCACGGAAGGTGTGAGCAGCTGATAGGACGTGACTATTCTAGAATAGACTGACGACTCTGACTTTGATTTGACGGGACTTTAATTTACATACTAATAAAAAAAAAGCAACAGACATGGCTGTATCGGACTTAGATTTCTTTGTCTATTCCTAGCGATATGAACTATACAAAAAAATTCGTGCGTACAAGCTTCTTGGTGCGTACCGTATTCCCTCTGTTTGTGACCACCAAGTATCCGCTGGCTGCTGCTCGCCGTAGCTCGCCTTAAAGTACACTATCGCTTTACGGAAGGCATGAGCAGCTGACAGGACGTGACTAGGACAGACTGACAACTCTGACGGTGACAGGATTTTATTATATAAAAATTTACAAAACACATCAGACGTGGCTGTATGGACTCAGTTCCTTTGCCTATCCCTTATGGGATGAATTAAAAAAAAAAAAAATCTTGGTGCGTACTCTAGTTCTAGTCTGCTGTGGTCAGGGGGAGGAAAGTTACCTGTATTTGACAGTTGAAGTTTTTAGCTGCGCCATCTCTTACCTGTGTAAGGCTAATTTTTAGTAGTTAGTGCGTTAATCGTTGCTGTCGGTTTAAAAAAAATACGGTTTCTTTTATTTTCATTATGTATTGCAAAATTTTATGAAAAAATATCGAACCGCAGGCTTGTAATTTTCAGTTACAAATTATTGCTTGTACTTCTGTTAAAAAATTTGCAAAATTTACCATCATACAAAGAAGAAAAAAAACGGTTTTTGGTACACCTACTACATCCCTTAAAAATTTTCGGACTCAAGAGTAAACGCCATACAGCATGCAGCTGATGCAGCGCCCAGCGGCTTTCTGTTTTTTAGAAAATGCGCAGTGTTTAACTGTTATTTCGTTAATTGTCCACTAGTAAATACGAAGAGTCGATTTTCAGCTCCTCCGTTTTATCAGTGTCCTAAGTTACAATCTTTCTGTGTTGTTTCAGTTATTTGAGATGCTTGTGATTTGTGCTATTGTTAGTTATTGCGATTTTGGACGCTTTAAATGTGTATTTTACGAAATAAACGATTTTGAATTCTGAGTTTGAATTTTTCATGTCCAATCTAATAAGAGTGTGTAGACATAATTCGTGTGAGTGCGCGCGCGTGCATGTGTGTGCGCGCGCGTGTATGTGTGTGTGCGCGCGTGTGTGCGCCCGCGCGCGTGTGTGTCCGAGCTTGCGCGCGTGTGTGTTATGAAATCTGTTCTGTCGACTATCACAGATAAAAGGTGGCATTGCTGTAGAGGCTGGTGTGAGGCTGGTTGAGGGTGACATTTTTTTCCGCTGAGAGGGCGCTCTATTAGCCGTATATTATATTACTCTATGGCTGTGGTGCAGAGTTGTCAAATGAGTTGTGTATGTGCTTCATGGGAAAATTGTTAAAATTCGCTTCCAAGAAAAGAAAAATGCGGTTTGAGGGAGGCTGGGAGATTGTTAAATAAAATATAGTTCCTGTTATTTACTTTTAAGTGTCATTTATAATGCTACGGTGTATTCTGCTAATTTTTGCTATAGTCAAAGTTTCAGTCTGTTTTTCCGACGTCGGAAAATGGGATTTACCGCTCGGCGGGGTAAGAAAACAGTAATAATATAATATTTACGCGTAATCAACCGCTTTAAATTATGGAGTTTTCTTTGAGAATGTTTTGTAAAGCGTCAATGGCCAAGGTTGCAACATATACAATACTATGTAGTGTCTGCAAAGTACCGCCCTGACTCATAACAGAACTCGAGTTAAAAGCTGAATTCCTGTTATCGCAAATTGAAGGAAAACGCAAAATAATTATTAGATTTGATTACCTTTGCTAAAGCAGGCAGGGTAAAAGCATTTATAAACTAGTGTACCTACTTATTTATGTTTTTTCTTACAGGAATACTGCGATTTTACTCTGGCCAAGTCCTTATTCAAGGATTCAAGAGTTAAAATAACAAGTAAGTGATGAATATGCTATATCACATTATTTATTATCAAAATTTTATATATACACAGTATGTGAGTGTTTAGAATAGAATTCAAGTTCAGATGAATTTGTATTGAATCTCTTTCTGTGACATAAAAAGCACCAGTAATTGCTGAAGCATTTCTAAAACCCAAATCCTGTTCTAAGGGCCTTATTCATAAACGTCACTCAAGCCTTGTTTTTTCTGCACAGGTTTTGTCTTCATCTTACTAATGGAAATGTCAATGTGACAAAAAAGGATAAACAAACTTTAACAACATTTTAGTTAATATAGGTTTATGAATAACAGGGTTTATGTTAACAAATCGTTAAGGATTTAAATGAGTTCTATTGTTTTTCCAATTGGAATAAATACATCAGTAAATTAAATAACACCATTGAATTGGCATCAATACCACAGGATCTGTTACACTTGCATACACATTATTTTGTCACTTAACTCTATGTGTCACTTTCTTAATACTGGGCTAAAAAAAAAGATACATTTATCAACAAACTAGAAATTGTTGCATGCTAACAGGGTTGAGAGTTGTCAAATTTGTCCATAGGAATTTTGATGATCATTCTATTTTGAATATTGGACAGAAAATATGCTTTAACCCTATTTATTCCGCCAACCGTACCCGGTACAAGATTAATCCATTTTGTCATTTATCACTGGTGCATCCTTTACTGACTCATCTGATAAGCATGGGGACACATTAATCAATAATGTGGGATACAGTACAATGGGGTCAAACAACTTTTTCAGTATTATTATTGTTATTCTGTCATGTCATGCAGCAAACAATATTGATATACCTATCTAGTTGCTTAAGGGGCTTCTAAACAGGCATCAATTTTATGAAATATGTATTACTGTCTGACTCTTATTATAAAAGCTAGACAAGGACTCCTATAGTTGCCGGCCACGTATTTCAGCAAAAATATAGCCCATTATTATAAGTGGGACTTGATCATGTTTGTTTTAGAATGACACTTTATTTATTTTAACTTTGTGGTCCCTGCTAATAATTTAATAAATGTTAATAATGAAATCGAAAAGTCCCTGGTCAAGAAAAGGTTGGGAACCACTGTAAAAGTTTGTTTAAGAAAGCTATTTGAAGTATTCAATTATTGAAACATTTTAGATCATCATTTTTGTAGAGTCATTTTGTAGATTGTTGCTGTAGAGTGACATCCTTCAATAATTCAATCACAAAGAAAGGGATGCACTGAGCGACAGTTGAGAAAACATCGCGCACGCTAGACGTTTTGTTTATAATAAAAATTCTATTAATATTTTTTTTTACGTCACAAAATTTCTACTTTTATTATATAATACCTACGATCATTCATTTCGTCCGTTTCCAGTTGGCTGTGACAATGTGGATGCTAATCTCACCGTATCATACCGCTGGGAGCAGAGCACATGCTCTCCGGACTACTTCCATTACTTTGAAAAGGTACTAATTTGGTATTACCTTATATTTATCCTACTTGTGTTTCCTTAAACTTATTTACTAGTAATATTGTACCTGCCATGTTTTCTGTTCTATCCAATGTTGACTAAAAGATAATGTAATTTTTCATAATGTATTTATACCACATTCCATCCCATTACATTTCACCAGAACTTGCTACCATGCTACTATTAACCTTCCTGAAAATCATAAAATTAACCCCCAATTATTAATATAATATTAATATACATCTATTTCATATAACATTGAACTACATGTAGACCAATCCTTGAATAAGACAGTAGAATTCTTCTGTGTAATCTGTTACATGCTATAAAGAACATAGTATACCTTATACCATTATATTCTAATAAATAAACAAAAGAGAACTGAAATATTTAAATTGTCTATATTTGAAATCGAAAGAGATTGAACTATTTATCAACTTATCATTTACTATTCACATTCATTTCTTATATAATACCAAGTTAAGTATATCTCTTTGACTGAACAGACTTAAGTACAACGCTATATTTACAAAAAATGCTACTACTTAACTATTGAAATGACTAACTATTTAGTGTTGCTAACTATATCTATTGTATTGTGCCAGTGAGTGTATTTTTATAAACCGTTTTTGCTTCCAGCGTATTGTAGTCTGCAAGAAACCCCCCACCGATGTAGTGGGGAACAAAACACTGCTTCCACACGCTACTGGCGAGCTCAAATTCTTATGCCCTAGCAAGCAAATTATTCCCCTGGTCGTCAAGCATGATGTTCCTGTGACTGATGAAGCCAAGAAAGATGATGGTATCGCACAATCTGTGAGTTTATTTTTAACTTCTTAATTTACAAAACCAGCGACAGAAATATCTGTCATTGAAAGAAGTCCCCGTTGACTGACCGATTGCCTCATTAACTTAACACTCAGCTTAAACCCTTGGCCCAAAAAGATGAAACTTCTCTATGATGCCGTGGGTGTGAACATGTCAATACTAATATACTGTAGAGGTAAAATTTGTTTGTTTGTATCTTTCGACCTTCTGTAGGCCGAGCACGACTTTTCGAATCCTGCGTAACGTTACGTTATCGTATCGAAATCGAGAAACATACTATATTTTAAATCCAAATACGCTCACGGGCCGGCACTGTTCCAGCCGTCATACAAATTTCTCGATAACGTTACTACCTACTCGATTACGTTACACGGGATTCGAAAACTCGTGCTCGACCCTCTGAACCTAAACAAAAATCTTTCACTATTATAAAGCCACATTATCCCTAATTTACACAAATGCAACTATTGTCCAGGGTAAAAGTGTAAAATTCCCGCGGGACGCAAACGAAGTTTCAGGCAACAGATAGTGCTGAATACTGAATACAATATCAATAGACCTTTATCCGTACTACGACGACGATACGGTGTATGTGTGTGTGTGTACGGTGTATCTAAAGTGTTGTACTTGACCTACCTTCTTGAGACATCAAAGAATAGCTTTGTGTGTGTTTCGCTTTTGTTATGCAAAATGAAAAAGTTGACTCAGCACATCACACAAGCATTTGTATTGAAGAAGGTTCTAGTCTATGAGCTACTAGCAAGCGGGTTAAATGTTTATTAATTTTTTTTTTAAGATATTGTAATACATATAAATAAATGTTATTGCAGCGTGACAACAGTGTATTTTGTATGTTTTTATACCCTTACAGTCACGCTAATATTTACGCTTTACTCGATAAAATTATTATATTTTAAACTATTTACATAAACTGTTTTACCAGAAAGATCGTGTCGATCGAATTACATCGAAAACAATGTAATAAGTAGATTGTAAGAAAATACAGTCTAAAGAACAAAGATGATGCTGCAGAAAGGACTTGAAATGGGTCACTTTCAAAAGCAATAGGACATTCATTTGAATATTTAATAGTTAATACGTAATACCTAAGTCTAATTCTTACACAGAATAGGTATACAAAGAAAAGCAGACAGACAGACAGACGGACAACAAAGTGATCCTATAAGTGTTCCGTTTTTTCCTTTTGAGGTACGGAACCCTAAAAATATCACAAATGACACCAATTGACCTAGTCTCTAACTAGGAAAAGCCGGTACTGTATTAGGTTCCCTACATTATCTTATGCGCCTCCCTAATCATTAGGTTCCCTACATTATCTTATGCGCCTCCCTAATCATTAGGTTCCCTACATTATCTTATGCGCCTCCCTAATCATTAGGTTCCCTACATTATCTTATGCGCCTCCCTAATTATTCACCTAAACTCATTACGCTACAGTACAGCAAAGCGGTGGGGCTTTGTTTGTTTGGACGAGTTAATTTGGATAATGTAGTGAAATTCTAATGATAACAGTTACATTTCAAAGTCACGCGCCCCCTTCACGGTGACTTTACGCCCCCAAGAGGGGCGCACCGCACCCTACTGGTTATCTAGCTAATTATATGTAGACATAGCAGAAAAACCTTTCCCACGGGCCAGGCAAAAATCTTAAACAATCCCAAACAATGTCTTAAATCTTATGACAATGTCATAAACACTGACAGGGGAAAGTTAAAATTCAAAACTTGCTCATACTCACTTATTTAGTTACTTGAATTTGAATACATTATAAATTATAAATAAATAACTGTCACCACCATGTTCTTTATGCTATGGGGTTCATAATCAGTAATTGTAGGTGTATTAAAATAGTTATTATAAATTCCTACTTTGCAAATATTTTATAATATTTGTGCGGGTGGTAGGACCTTGTGCAAGGTCCGTCCGGATCGCTACCACCATCTTACTTGCTAACCTTGCCGCTAAGCAGCAGTGTTTGCACTGTTGTGTTCCGATGTGGAGAGTAAGACAGCCAGTGTAAATACGGGCACAAGAGGCATTTCATCTTAGCTCTCTAGGTTGGCAACGCATCCGCAAACCCTCAGGTGTTGGGGGTGTCTATGGGCAGTAGTGATCACTTTCCATCAGGTGACCCATTTGCTCGTTTGCCTTCCTCGTCGTATAAAAGAAAAAAAATTACATTTAAATATTTCAGCTTTACCCGGAACGATAAAGCATTTCAGGATTAATTAACACTTTCAACGCCATCGACGCATACAAAAGTTGTCATCCACATGCCAAGTTGGCATATATATGGCATATGTGCAGCCGGACGCCTATAAGCGTTGGTGGCGTCGTAGGCACGTCGGCTCATGACGCTTTTAAGCGTCCTTGGCGTTGAAACGGTTAAATGACTGAGCATGGGTGAGACTTGAATTTTAATACTAATATCGACTCCACGGCTCACTTTGGTCTTAGCGTGTGATAAAGAAAAATATATGTTCCAGAAAATGTCTCCCCTCATCACCGTGACCAACGAAGGTGTGTACATCCTAACCGTGGCTGTGCTCAGCACGACCAAGTTCAATGGCACCGTTCACATCGAGATGGTCAAGGACTCCAGTTACCTGTCCGCTGCTATCTACCCTCTCTTACCGGTGAGTAGAGTACAGTTTGTTCAAATATGTATGGCTTGCCACCAGTACTTATTGACCGAGCGAGCAAATTCACATTCAAATTCAAGTTTTTATTACGTTTCACGTTGTACATAGGTTCTTAAAGTAGATATAGCGTCAACGTGAATCCTGGCAAGGGCACAGCAATGGTAGAACATGGGCAATTTTATGATTTAGGAACTAATATTATCACAAAGTTTTTTAACTATAATAATAGGTATCAAAATTACATCACAGTTAATTAGAGTACCAAAATTAGAGCAAGAAGCTTCTCCGTTTCAGCTTGGGCAAAAATGTCTAGAAAATGCTAAATGCTTTGTTATCCTCTACAGGTAGCATTTCTCAACCGATTCTCGTGAAATTTTGTGAGCAAACTCGATAATTTTAATTATGTTTTTTTGTCGATTCAGTTTTTGGAAATAAAAAAAAAAACGAAAATCATTCATAAATGAGCTCGCTAGGTCTGCACTCTGCACTCTACAACTCATAGTGCCACTAGTTTTATGTCGGCGTTGGTACAATATTCTCTATTCTTCCCATTAATATAAACCTAAGGTTAGGTTAGGTTAGCGACTCATATGGCTGGCACTAATTAGTGCCACAAAAACGGAGCACGAGTTTTCGAATCCTGCGTAACTCAATCGAGTAGTAACGCTATCGAGAAATTTGTATGACGTTTGGAACAGCGCCCGCCCGTGAGCGTATTTGGAACTAAAATTTAGTATGAGGTTTCTCGATTTCGATACGATAACGTAATGTTACGCAGGATTCGGAAACTAGTGCTCGGCCTACTGAAGGGTCTTCCACACGCGATATAAGTGTACACAGACCAACCGCCCTCTGGACACCGCATCTTTTATAATTTACTTGGAAAGTCATTACGAAAAAAGCTACGGTGAGCGAGCCGGGGGAATGCGTCGTGATTGGTTCATAGCTTGTCATCTCACTTGTCATCTAGCTTCTTCGCATCTGGTCGAAAGTGAGCCGCGATTGGAGGCTAGAGAGATTTATAGGTGCAAATGAACATATGCGTTTCGGAAACGTTCGCCCTGACATTTGATGTCCAGAGGGTGGTTGGTCCGTGTATGTGTACGATGATGGTTCCCCTTGGGGCAGTTCTTCGGCGTGATGTGCGCGGCGTACACGCTGCTGTGCGCGGGCTGGCTGGCGGTGTGCGGGCTGCAGTGGCGCGACCTGCTGCGCATCCAGTACTGGATCGGCGGCGTCGCGCTGCTCGGCATGGTCGAGAGCGCCACCTACTACGGCGTGTACTCGGCCATCGACCGCACGGGGTGAGTGGTCTCACAGCACGATAACACTGAAGAGGTCTGTGGAGTCGACGTTGAGATAGGGTCCCCAGTTAACAAGATTTAAAAGTTCGAAGAAATAATTGCCATTGAAAAATCCTGAGTTGTTGTCGCAATTTGCGAATATTTTCGCAAATGTAATTTTGTGGGAAAAAAAACGAATTTTTGGTTTATTGCACTGCATGGATATCATGTCATCCACCCACCGGGCATGTAAAGAAGTATAAAGAAGATTTAAAAAATCTACTCCATTCTATTGAAAATTCTAAAAATCCTGAGATTTTATTTTTTATTTTTTTTAGTATGTAATTGTGTCCCACTGCTGGGCAAACACCTCTCCTCTTGACTTGATGACAAATTTGATTTGATTTTTGAGATTTCTTTTGATTCCAAAAATCCGCTAGGATCGCTGGTGTTGAGAGTGAGGTCTATCTGTCCTTCTCCACCAATGAGAGACAAGCTGCTATAATAAATACTACTGGAACTAAATGATGGAAATTGACAGATAGACTCCACTCGTCATAAGCGATCGTAGTGGAGTTTCGACTCGCGACAGCCCTCAATAATGAGGTTATGTCCGCCCGCAGGTACTTCAACGCGGAGGCGTACATGTTCGCGGAGTGGGTGTCTGTGGCTAAGCGAGCGCTGGCGCGAATGCTTGTCATCATCGTGTCGCTCGGCTTCGGCATCGTCAAGTGAGTGAGGGGGGGGGAGGGGGGCGGGTGGCGGGGGCACCCATTCGCATGTCACACAATACACTTTACCTGTAGTAGGATTTTGTTTTTAATGTCGGAATTCACTTAAGAGCTTACCTTCCAGTGAATGGTTTTGTTATCTATTGTCCGACTGCTAATTAGCAGTGCAAAATGAAACGCATATGTAACAAAAGATTTCATATGAATAGCAACTTTACCGCCTAAAGAAGAAGATTCAAATCGTCATCCTCATCAGGTGTTCCACGCATCAACCTAAGAAAAATGGGTCAATCAACTTTTTATTGCCACTGGTTGCGTTGAGATGTCCCCTGGGTAACTCGTCTAAAATTTTAATAAGATTTTCTAAGGCACTACTCCATCAAACGTTAGGATTTTCAACAGCTGTATGCCTATTCCTTCATGCTTCACCTCCTAAGCATGCAAATCCTGACTTTCGGGGAGTGGCGCCTTAGAAAATCTTATTTTAGACGAGTTACCCAGGGGACATCTCCATGGCAACGAGTGGCAATAAAAAGTTGATTTATCGAAATAGACTATAGTCAAGTTGAAGTTTGTATGAACTTTGCTGTTTGTAGAACACTCCACAGGTTACAAAATATGTGTTTTCTTTAGGCCTCGCCTTGGCCCGGCGTTGCAGCGGGTGGTGGGCACTGGAGTCCTCTGGGGCATCCTCGCCGCCATCGAGGCCTGGCTACGCCTACACCATAAGGTAAAGGCTGGGAAGTTACCATTGATTTGATTTTAAACCCCGAAACAAAACAGAGCGGTGTTATAAGTTTGACGTGTGTATTTGGCATCGTAGCTCCTAAACGGATTTATCGATTCGGTAGTTTTTATAGGGTTGCTGAGGCGTCAATCTCGATGCAAGGGTGCGTGTGTTACCGGAGATGATTATAAGCAGAATGGGGCGCTCGGCGCCTTTCGTGTCTCCGAGCGCTTTTCGGGTCCATTCGGGCGGCGTCAACAAGGGTTTCGTAGACAGAATAGCAAAAATGGAATCCTTATAGTTTCATCATGTCCGTCCGTCTGTCTGTCAGCGGCTTAGCTCAGAGAGTGTACTAGAAAGCTGTAATTTTGCATGGATAGGTGTACGTACATATTAATTAGGTCGAAAAAGTGCTGCGATATAATCTTAAAAAAAATAATTTATTTTTTTATTTAACGTAAAGTGCTGATGGTTTTTTTATTTCTCGCCTACTCTATAGTGTGGGGTATCGTTGGATAGGGTTAAGTTTGAACCGTACTATACGTAATACCGTAATATTAGCTAGTTCAAATAGTTGAATCTGTTTATTTAATATATTTTTGCATTGTCATTGCATTTGGTATTCGCGTGTGTTTAAGGCGGACGATTCGAACCGAGACTTGCTGCTGTCCGAAGCGCCGATGTCTCTCCTCGACAGCGCTATCTGTTGGTGGGTGTTCGTCTCGCTCGCACACACCATGCGGACGCTGCAATTGAGAAGGTCAGTTCAGTACTATACGGAGTGGGAAGTTGACCATGTGTCAGTAAGGCCAACTACTAGATCCTTTGCTGCCACGCGAAAATTAAGAAAAAGTAAAAAAAAAAACAAGTTATGGTTAATTATTTTGTATGGAAGATTATATTATAACTATAACAATTCATATTTTTCGGATAGTAAATGCAGCAGTAGCACGGTTACAAGCGGAATCACCCTTTAAGATAAGAAAGTCATCTCTTAAGTTTTTTTTTCTATACTTTTCTTTCGTTGAAATGGATTTCGAGTTATACTAAAATTACTTCTCATGCCTAGCAGATACGTTTTTCAGATAGGAAAATTGTAACGTTATAATGTATGATGACATGGTTACAAAATTAATCATTTCTCATAAGATTACAAAGGTGGAGCCAGGGCCGTGTTTTATGAAGCTACAAGTTACAATTTACAAGCTTCCGCTTGTAGATTGTAACTTGTATTTTTGTACAACACGGCCCTGAAGTTGAAATTAGTATGAACTTTGTTGTTCTGTTGTCCAGGAATACGATAAAGCTGTCTCTCTACCGGCACTTCACCAACACGCTGATTTTCGCAGTCATCTCGTCAGTGGTGTTCATGCTGTATTCCATCAAGGCGTTCCGAGTGCTGCCGTGTATCACTGTGAGTACTAAACATAATAATAATTGACCGAGCGAGTGCGAAGCTTCTCCGATTCAGCTTGGCCAATAATTATACTTTTTTTGGACACGTTTTTTTTTAGGAAAAAATGTCATCATTGTTTTTGTCGATTAGTTTTTTTGGAAATAAAAAAAAATACGAAAAATTATCAAAAATGACCTTGCAAGATCTACAACTCACAGAGCCACTCGTATTTAGATTTTATACATAATAATACCATATACTTACCATAAGTTAATGATAATGACGCTTATTTCTACAACTTAGTTAACGGCTTGTCTCATACTCCGTTTATTTTAAGATTTGATATTCAACGGTCTAACCAAAGAACCTGTATTAAAATTGTTAAATTGTACGAGGAAAACATAGTAAATACGGCTAATATGTGCATTTACTATTTACCTACCTTCGAATTGCCAAAAGCTTATGTGATAGTTAGACCGTTTGAGCATTGCGGTTCATGGTCTCCATTTTTTTTTTACCTACATTAGGTAACATTTTGAAAATGTGAATTTGAATATGTGAATGTAAATGTGCGTGTGTGCATTGGTGATTAGAAAATGGGCTCGTAGAGAGTTCTGCAACGCGTCAGCGTGTGGTGTAGTGGTAGTGGCGATAGTTGGGTCTGTGTGACGTGTGTTGATTGATTCATGTGGCAGTGGAGGGGGGAGGTGTTGCATGAAGACATACATTTGTGTGGGTGAGAAAATTTAATTGTTTTTAGTTCATTAATGTGAATACGATTGAGGGAGGGCGGGGGGTCCGTGTCGCACTCTACTGAGATGATTTAATCGTTACTTATTCGTCGTATTCCTGTTTCGTCTCGGACTTTCAATATCAAATGAAGTTATGCAATTACCGTGACTCCGCTCTTGTATTTAATATTTAACATTACACGTTCCAGTTGGTTGAATCCGACCTTAGTGGAAAAGCAGAAAATGTAATTTAACTTATTTTAAACAAAACTCGAAAACATGTATTTTTCTACAGGTATATGGTAAATTGTTTATTACTGGCCACCCCCTGCCCTGTAACCTGTCACTGGCCACTTTGCCAATATAATATTTAAGAGAAAGAAATGTTGATATCATGTATTTAGTATTTATTTAAACTAAAATGTATAGATACAGAACCGTTACCCGTGTGCATTGGGAAAGTATTCATACTCAGTATCGCTATACAAATTGGTAGCCGGTACCTGGGTGACATTTTCTAAAGTGGTCAGTTAGTCAATTTACCTTATTCAAGGATTTAATTCAATGAAACAGGGATACGGATACGACAAATGAGGGCCCCGTTTCTCGAGGCTATTAGACTTAAGAATATTAGTATACTATTCAAAAGAAAATAGGGGCCAATAAGTATTTTGATCGTTACGTGAAAGTTATATGTCAATCAACTTTTTATTGTCACTCGTCGAGACGGAGATGTCCCCTGGGTAACTCATCTAAAATAATATTTTCTAAGGCACCACTCCCCCGAAATTGCGTGCTTTATTTGCATGCTTAGGAGATGAAACATGAAGGAATTGGCATATATCTGTCGAAACTCCTAACGTTTCATGGAGTGGTGCCTTAGAAAATCTTATTTTAGACGAGTTACCCAGGGGACGCCTCCATGGCAACGAATGGCAATTAAATGTTGATTGACTCATTTAAACAGTATATTGAAATAAGTGAAACATTTGACTGCTTAATGAAATCCTAGTGGCCCCTATTTTCTTTTGAGTAGTATATTTTGTCTCGTAAATAACACGACAAAATTAAACAAAACACAAATATTATTAGTCTAACATAACAAGCTTCGAGAAACGGGGCCCATGAACAAATCACCGAGAGATGGCCCTGTTACTATTGTTTTGTCATTGTTCAGGACTGGAAGGAAGTGTGGATGGACGAGGCCTACTGGCACATGCTGTTCGCGAGCGTGCTGACCGGCATCATGGTGCTGTGGCGGCCCACCAACAACAACCAGCGCTACGCCTTCACGCCGCTGCTGGACAACGCCGAGGACGAGAACACAGGTAACTACAGCGGGTACATATACAGGACGAGGCGGACTGGCACATGTATTAAATATTGTAGATAGAATATTTTGATATCACTATATCCGTCAGATACGATTTTGGTCAGATGGTGATTTTCGTCAGATTCGTTAATCGCCAGATCATTTGTTTATCAGCTCATGTAGCACGGCGCGCCATTTTGTCGCTTGTCGCGCAGTGCGTCCCTTTCATAGTGACGGAATCGGTGAAGAACGCACTGAGCGACAAGCGACAAAATGGCACGCGTGCTAGCTCCCCAGGTGCGTTCTTCGGCGAACCCGTTTATTGTCAGATTAGTTTTTCGTCAAATACTTCATCCTGCTTGCTTCTCAATAACGTTTTTTTATCGCTTGTAAATGATTTGACGAAAAACCAATCTGACAATAAACGGGTCCGACGAAGAACGCATCTGATAAATAAATGATCTGGCGATTAACGAATCTGACGAAAATCGTCATCTGACCAAAATCCTATCAGACAGATATAGTGATATCCTAATATTTTGTTCTATGATGAATTGGGCGGATTTTCAAACTGGAGATCCCTGGTGTAATTTGCGTGGCCGTATTCTTGTATTGAAATAAGTGCCACACAAATGACTACAGTTTGAAAACCCATCATTGGGTGGTTTTGGTTTTTTAAATTAAGTAAGTTTCAAGCTAAATAATTCGCAAACGGATCCCTGAATCGAAAAATGGTCTTCGCTCACCCTCAACATTGAAAGACCTATCTAACGATACCACACCACCACGGGGTACGCAAAAAAAAAGTCGTACCCACTGTCTGTGAAGTGAATCAATCAAATTACAGCTTGTACAACTAAATAAATGAAATTAAGTAAATTGTAGCTTGTGTACAGACGCGGACGGACAGACATGGCGAAACTATTCTAGGAAATTAGGGTGGGCGACTGTGCCAGTGAGTTAACCCTTTTCCAGGCTACTACAATCTGGGTGGCTTAGTAAAAAACGAAACATATATTTACAATAGTTATATATTTCGCAATAATTTTAAGACTAGTAACTACGAGTAGGTATTCTAGTAAATGGGTAAATCAACTTTTTATTGCCATGGAGATGTCACCTGGGTTACTTGTCTAAAATAAGCTTTTCTAAGGCACCACTCCCCCAAAAGTGTAAAGTGGTTTATGGGAGTGGTGCTTTAGAAAATCTTATCTTAGACGAGTCACCCAGGATACATCTCCATGGCAACGAGTGGCAATAACAAGTTGATTGACCCAAATTCAATTTGATTCCAATCTTAAATCTCGGTGTTAGGGTCGAAATTGTAACTAGACTTATTGCATCAATCTTATTTTTTAAAAAGCGTTTTTCATCAAAAAGACATGTCCAGTTTGTTACCTTCTTTTTAATGCTAAAATAAACGAAGTATAGATATACTTAACCCTTTAGATAGTACAATAAGAAGCCATTACTTTGCCTGGAAAAGGGTTTACCTGTATTATGTAGTCTTAACCTCACCCAAAACCCATTCAATTTTCAGAAGAGGAAGAACAATTTGTCAACGACGCCTACGGAGTGAAAATGCGAGGCACGAGCGTCTCCGAGGCCGACCGCGAGAGCCGGGACCCGCCCGAGAACACCAACACGCTGGCCGCGGACCTCCGCTGGGTCGAGGAGAACATTCCTACCAGCACTCTACCTCTTTTAGATTCCGACGAGGAAATTATTAACACGAAGTTCGAAGTGTCCAAAATGCAGTAAAGTTACTTAATAAATCAATGTGTAAAGTATTAAATTGAGTTTTTCTTTATAAATCGCAATGTTTAGTAGAGTAGTCTCAAATTAAAATAGTATTCCAATCTTCGACTAATAATTACAAGTAGATGTCAGTTCAGAGCGTCGAAAACGTCTCGGCAAATACGCTCACTTCTAGAGCGAGCTCTTATTTATTTCCCGCAAAATTTACCGTTATTGTAACAGCTTAAGGATTACATTAGATCAAAATAATCTATAGCAAACTGACACTAAACAGTGCGATATTTGTACTTCGTTTTTGTTCGTGACCGGGTATCTGGATGATTATTGATCAAAGGTTACCATTTACCACAATTTTTATGAGAGGTCTTAAAGACAAATGCTTGCATAATTTCGAGATAAATTTTTACCTCTTACGTAGACCATAAACTAAACAAACATAGATTTTACCGCCAGTGACTGCTTATATTTGAAAATAAAGTAAATTTTTCTATGAAAACATTTATTTGTACATACACATTTTAAAATATATAATCTTGTTCTTTAGACGTGATCTTTGGTATATAAAATATAATATGGAATATGGCCACTATTAATTACTATTATTAAATGGAAGTTCTGATAAAATTCAGTCATACAGAGTAAAATGGAAATACAGATTACATCTTAGATTAATTTTAAAATTTATAAATATTTCACTTAAAGTTATGTAACTACTAATACTACAAAATTTCAATACACCTGGAAGTAATACCAACTGGAGAATCGTTTTAAGAATTACAATTTTATAAATGGAAATTTTAATTATTATCATAATAAAAGTCGTAATCTTCTGGTTCGTCAGGAATCTGAGGTGGGTCCTGTGGGATGTCTATGCCTTCTGCGTCAAGCAGCCTGACCTTTATATCCATAGACAAGAGAGTCTCGAGATCATTCTCATATGATTTACTTGTCATTTTCTCCTTCAGTAATGCGTTGACACCATCAGTCCAATAGTCGAATACCTGCTCATCAGGTGCTACAAAATCTAGTGATGTCACTTCAGCAGACTTAAGAATAAGAGAGAATGCCAGGTTTGGATTTATCTTCCTCCCCCTTAAGTCCTTCATGTGCGGGCAATCCTTGCCAACAACAACACTCTTTATGTCAGCAACAGACAGTTTGTTACCAAGCTCCTCTAAGCTTGGTGTGCTCTTTTCATCACAATCACCATAATGCAAAACTTTGTGGTTAGGAGACAGTCGGATGTACCAGAATTTGTCTTTAATCCTCTGCCCCCTGGAAGAATATTTCTTGAACCTAGTCCCACCAACAAGAACCCCTAATCGTTGTTGCTGGATCAAGTCAATGATTTCTGGAGTTATTTTCTCTTTGAGCTCAACTATGGGCCTTGCATGGGACTCCCAAACTTCTCTGTTAGTCCTCTCGGTTTGCCAAATTTGGGTTATTTCTGAATATGTCAACTGGTTGACTCTTTGGCGAAATTTGTCGAAGCCTTTGGGAGACCCAGACAGGGCCCTGCTAATTTGCTCTCTGACTACGCTGGAAACTTTTACAAAGTCTTCTGTGGTCGCTCTCATCTCTTTCCAAGTTTTGTTGAGCAGGACTATGCATATACAGAACAGTTCCTCAAAAGGATGGTCATGAGTGAAGAACATGGGGTGGTATGTTTGACCTTGTTCACTTGGTGGCTCTCCAATGTGAAGAATGTCACAGAGTTGCTTCACTAGCTCGACGCTTGTTTTACCAAACGGACACTCATGTTCATCAGCTCGGCAGCTATTTTCAAGAACTATTTTAGTGTAATCTTCTTGATAGTTCCTTGCAAAGTACAGCATACAGTCCAGTGCCAGTATGCCCGGTGGTGTTTCATTGAAATCTTTTATTGGATCAATTTCACATTTGAAACCAAGCTTCTTGAAGTCCTTTGAGAAGCTTCCAAGCTGACGTCTTGTTGTAACTTCAATGTTGGAATTGTTGTCATTTTCAAATGCGATTTTCCTTAGTTCTTTGATTTTTTCTTGTGATTCTTGGTCTTGGGAGTCTGCTCGTTGCCTCATTTTAGCTTCAAGAAGACCGAGCATGAGAGTCTGGAGGACATACAACTGGTGTGCCAGCTCTGTGTCTTGAGCCTGGGCTGAGACCAAAACCCCAATCAAATTTTCATAAATAACATTTCGGACTTGCCTTGATGACAATGTGGCAGCAATATCCTTCCTTTTTGCCATATCAGCTTTTGCCAGAATAGCGTTTATAAGAGCTATTGTATTTTGTTGAATGATGACATCTTGGCTCTGATTCTGCAGCTGCGAAGTCAGACTCTGGATGGTAATTTCCTTTTCTACCTGTGAATTCTTACCAGAGCTGTTGAGAACAATGTTCTCTAGTATAGACAGACAGGATTGAATAACTTTGGGTTCTTGGGGCGTACTCTGGTTACTAACAAATCCAGCAACCTTGTGAATAAATTGGTTTTCCAATATGTCCCAGGAAATGATGCCATGATCCATGAGTTCAACAAATGTTACTAAAGCATGTTTGAGACATGTACCTTTGAATTTTCCAGACTCAATGTTACTGATAATAAGAGTGAGGCCCTTTTTGTTTATAAACTCGAGAGCAAACGTAAGGTCACTGCTCAGACTCGCCAGTTTTGTCAACGCGTTGGTTTGATCCACTTCGTTGCCGTTGTTAATTTTATACAATATCTCCTGCACGGTTTTCGCAGGCGACTGCTCGAGCCGCAGCACTGAACCATTTTTAATCTCATTGCGATTCTTTTCGGTGATGTAGTTTTGGTTGTTACTCTCGGAAAACTGTAACGCGTAATTGTCCGGGTCTGACAGACCCCAAGGCTTGCAAAGCAACTGGATAATGCTCGATAAAGGCTGGCTCTGGTCAAATTCAATTAACTGCGGCACCTTATCGGGAGCATTAAGCATCTCCACCGCAATTTTAAGAATAGTCGAGTCCCTCGTTGCTGACGGCATCTTCAATTGCTTCGTAGACATTTATTTATCATTTGTCAAGTACACAAATTGCGAAATTGGGTTTGTAATTATGATTTTGGATATCTTGCGCCCCTTATTACACCTCCCATTAAAACTGGGCAAGGCAAAACGAAATACAAAAGCAAGCAGGAAATGACAGGACAACGGATGACATTTTTTTTTTAAATTCATCCCATAAGGGATAGACAAAGAAACCGAGTCCATACAGCCACGTCTGATGTGTTTTGTAAATTTCTGTATATTAAAGTCCTGTCACCGTCAGAGTTGTGTCAGTCTGTCCTAGTCACGTCCTGTCAGCTGCTCATACCTTCCGTAAAGCGATAGTGTACTTTACGGCGAGCTACGGCGAGCAGCAGCCGGCGGATAATTGGGGGTCACAAACAGAGGGAATACGCGTTTTCACTTGAATTCTTCATTTGCTGGGTACTTTCACGTTATTTTGTTGTATAATACACTATCTTTATTATCCACCAAACAACATTTAGCACAGAAACTAAAATTCAAATAACGATACGATCCACTCTTATCGGTTTCCCGCCAAATTCCCCACAACGGATGACAGTTGTGACAGTTGTTAGTTTTTTTTTATAAAGTTCAGCACATAAGCGATAGGCAAAGGAATCTAAGTCCATACAGCCATGTCTGATGTGTTTTGTTATTTTCTGCAATTTAAAGTCCCGTCACATTCAGAGTCGTAAGTTTGTCCCAGTCACATCATGTCAGCTGCTCATGCCTTCCGTTTGCTTCCGTAAAGCGATAGTGTACTTTACGGTGAGCAGAGAATACAAACAAATACGTGTTTTCACTTGAATACTTCATTTGCTGGGCACTGTCACGTTAATTTGATGTATCCACCAAACAGCATTAAGTACAGAAATTAAAATTCAATTGATTGACACGATCCACTCCCCGATTTCACGCCAAGGTATTAGTTAAGCGCCCTTCTCACGACACACCACAACTTATCGGTAAGGGGCCAAGGCCCATCATCCATTTATCATGCGATGTTTTAGCAACTTTTTAAGATTTGTTTGCATTTTCTTTGTAATAATAGTAAACCAATACCTACTAAAGTAATGGATAGTTTGTGTCTCACCTTTTCGTGGCGGCATTTACAAAAATAATTTAAAGAACTACCATGACCCAGAAATATTTTATTCATTTTTAAGTTATGTAAGAAATACAAAATAAATATGTTGACTCAATACCTACACGTTAACTAGCGTTAGGGTTAATGTTCTGTATTGTGTACTTAGCCGTAGCGTAGACAAAATCACTGCAAGTGAATGGCGTACCACGGTACTCCACTGTGGAACTTTTTCACTATAAATGTTAATAATATACCTGTGCGTTGTTTTCAGAACTTACAAAAAATTGTTGAAAATCAACCATACTTTTTAAAGTTTTTAATTAAAATATAACTGAATCGTATGAAAATGAAATAAAATATTTCGGCTAGACTCATCATAGAAAACCCTGTAAACAATCCGCAGAGTCCCCCTAAATAACTGACTCTTTCGTACCAATAAGACGTAACATCCAACCTGTATATTGGTAGCTCGCGAGAAGCATAATATACACGAATTGAAGAAATGTTACCGTCGTCCAAATCAATAGAATCGTTTGCAAATATGGACGCGTTCTTCCGAATACGTGTTAATTTGTTAGCAATAACTTTATAACGCGCTGCGCTACAATCAGGCATGCAGTATGGGCAGTTCAAAGAGTTCTCACGCTCTATCTCTAGTCCTGGTAAGTCGTCTGGGGGGTAAACGAAGAGAAGTTTCTGGCTGTATTTGTTCAGACAGTATATCTCTTCAAGCGTGCAGGCTGAGAGGTTACTCCTTTTCGGTAGAAAGAAGGGTATGCAGCGACAAAGCCGCTCGATAGTTCTCATCCTGCATCGCACCAAGCAGTTGCTCTGACTGTAGTGGTTGTGATAGTCATTCTGCATTTCATCTGTGAACTTGCACCCTCGCTTCTCGAGAGGAAGTTGCCTGACAGCTGGCACTGTGTAGTACGAGTATGGACTTATTTTCACATCGTAATGTTGCCCTACTGATATAACTCTGTGCACGAGGCCACCAGCCGTTTGGTCGGCGTAGTCGTAGCGGTCAAAAAACAAGAGATCGAAGCCGTAACTCTGGCGCGTCGCGTAAAGGTATTCCTCAGTTTTAGCCTGCATGACAACCGTCAGTGCATTGAAGGGATTGCTATCATTTAATCTCATTGGTTTGTCGATAGGATCGAACAGGTCTTTCTCCAACCTGCCAGCTTCAGTGTTGTAATAATTGAAGACACAACAAAAGCCAAACTGTGTGATCTCCGTTCGGAACAGGCTGCTGCAGTTGAACTGATTCCCTCTCCAGCCGCATCTGAGCAATGTCTCATCGCAAGTCGGTGATAGAGATTTTAACAGCTCCGATATATGTTTCTTCTTGACGTGTTCCTCTTCGTCAATTTTATCTTCGATTTTTTCTAAATAAACGTTGAACTTCATAATGTCCTCTCTCTTGGAGTATGCAAAATCGTAAAGGTTTCCATACATTTTCACAACTTCGAAGAGCTCTACTTTGCTGGAGAAAGTCGTGTTATCGTGATTGTACAGGACATCGACTAGACGTTTGACTGCAGATATCTTCAAGCGATTATGGTTGCAAATAGCAATGGCTGGGAAAATTATACTATCTACGGGATACGAAGCTTCTTCTAAAGTCATATAAGTAGGCTGTGCATCCTGAGACTTGAGGATGTGTTCCATGAAGTAGAAAAAGCTGAATAAAGCACATCCGATGATGGTGATCCATATAAGCCTCTCTGTTATTGATTTATTGCTGTCCACAAGGAACCGGACGCCGCTAAAAGACGAGTTTGTCATGTATTCCAGGAAAGTCGTGTGCATGCTTTTCCTCACTATCATCTCTCTGTTGAGTTTCATAGGTGTTTTAAACTTCACCGTTTTTTTCAGAGTTTTTTTCACCCGCCGCGGCATGTGGGAGGGAGCCAGTTCTTGCTCGAAAAATATGTTCTTTTTTCTATCCATTTTTCGTGGAAGTCTGTTTGGAGATAGGTATTTATCACTGTAAAATGCTATCAAAATCGACCGAGCTTAGAAAAATATTCTTCAAAGTAACTACGCTTTTATTTATTAAGTAGTTGTTTTCTAACATTTGTGTCCAGCCATGTTGGGTCTAGATACCTAAGTATTACAGTATTGTATTACACAATAGTATTGTGTTGATATTACGTTGGACTGTATCATGGCTATCGTTTGCCACGCTACTTAAATAAATAATGAGCTAAAAAGCATTACATGACGAGTGAGAATATGATAACGAATTGGCTTTACTAATGCCTAGGTAATTGCTGCTAACCCGTCACAAATAAATGCAGTTCTTATGATTATATGTCTACCTAGATAGACGTTTTTCTGATCCTTCAAAGCAGAAGAAAATTGCTCAGCTAGCAATATACCTAAGTAACGATTAGGATAACTTTTAATTTGGTACGTTAATTTAGAGTGTTGACTACTGTACTTTTAACAACCGTTCTAATTTATGACGGTTTGTTAGTCGGCTAGCAAATATCAAGTTTGCCCAGGAATGCTAGTAATAAATATCTATTTGTCAGGACGTTTCTCAGAACAGACAGAAGTAATTGCGTAGGATCAAGTATCTTCCCGTCGACACACAACCCACATCTTAGACCGGGAGCTGACTATTGATAAAAATTGAGCAAAATAATGTATGGTAATACAGTCGACTGCGATACCACCACCACCACAGAGTGCCAACCCACGGAGATCCGTGTTTTGAAAATTGTACAGCATTTGCACACAAAGTGTACTTGCGTTAGTTATTGCTCGTCAATATAGACGCTAAAACGCTGATAACTCGATTCTTGTGTCTATATGCAAATGGCATACTTAGTGCGCAGCGGCTCCCGGCCCATGTCCTGTTGGCCCATTGCCTTCATTGGACTCGTCAACTAATACGTGTGACCACTTACATTAGTTCCAGTCGCTTAAGAAACACAGACGTCTTAATTTTAACGGAGTGGAGTATTACGTAAGTTAAATTTTCAATCACGATTAAACTATAAAAAATATACATACCTTAGATACATACGTTTTCAGATACATACCTTAATGGCAAGTCAGAAGTTAGGGAAATGTATGCTATTACTCATAATACTTTTAAAGAATGAAGTATGCAGTTTCCGCTGCGACCGCAGGCCGTACGGCTCAACAACTCAAGCCTCACCTCCTGACGGTCGATACAAGTTGAATGTCCTAGGCACTGGCAGTACATACCTACCGGAACAAGTATATACAGTCCAGTTGACGCGGACAGATGACGAATCGGAATTCACAGCCTTCGTCATATCAGCTGAAGCGGACTTGAAGCAGGACCCTAGGAATCCGAGGAGGCTTATTGCCCAGAACCCAGGGGAACTGAAGCTTCCGAGCCAGGCTGTCGGCAAATATAGTGACCGATGCTTATATTCAGTAGAACAGTTCAGTTTTTACTCGA
The DNA here is from genome assembly GCA_963691665.1 of Clepsis dumicolana. Classification (NCBI taxonomy): domain Eukaryota; kingdom Metazoa; phylum Arthropoda; class Insecta; order Lepidoptera; family Tortricidae; genus Clepsis; species Clepsis dumicolana. The sequence goes on along the minus strand of OY829512.1, from coordinate 2,939,244 downwards.
AAACGTCTGTGGAGGTAAGATTATGATATATAGTTAAGTATATTCTAGTGTTTCTGAGAACTTCGTCAATTGTTATAATAGCTCTTAATTACATTAAATTTGCAACCTCACACCACTTAGTGCGAGAATTGGCCTTCTTCTATGGTTTTCTTTCTTCACTGTACGGATGTTTCATCCATGCCTCAGAATATACAAATAGCGTTAAGTTCCTCTATTTCTATTCTACTTGTTTGTGCAACTCCTCCATAAAGTTTATATTACAAAAAGTTTGCTGTCAATTCTACTGGTTCACTTAATTCCAGCTCTTTTGGAGAGCACCTGAAGCTGGTAGCGGTTGCGTCACAATCCGGGCGATGGTGGCCGAGAACCAGGAGGTTTGGTTCGAAGACGGTGCTCCACTGACAGTCAAGCTTTGTGAGGATATGAGGCAGCCAGACGATATATCTCCAAACATTAACTACGAGTGCAAAGCTTGTGATGAAGCTAAATATGAAGTGAGTAAAGTGGAGTACTTACGTAACTTCTATTTATGTATAACGTCAAAATATGTAGCCAGATTTACTTGGGCGAAGGGTTGATGTATTTTGGCAACTTTAAGCGGATATTAATTGGGGAATTTTGAACTCGTATTCTGCTTTTATTGTGATAGACATAGATAGATCCAAAGTTTTCCTCTTCATTTCTATTATTTTATGATGTGTCTTTTTTTTCCCTGAAGGTCACATTCGAGGGTATTTGGTCCCGTAACATGCATCCCCGTCTATACCCAGAGAGCGATTGGCTGCCTCGATTCAGCGATATGGTTGGGGCCTCTCACGCCGCAGATTATATCCTATGGGCACCAGGCAACTTGGCTTCTGAAGGGCTGAAGGACCTAGCAGAACGTGCCAATACCACCAAATTTGAAGCTGAGATAAGAGAAAAGGTAAGGAAGTTTAGACCTAGTACTTATCTGCCACGCGCCAGTGGAGTTTTCGAACACTCCCACTAAAATGCTATGGAACAGCCAACAAAGAATGTCTCAGACATGTTAAACTCTTCTTTTCAGATCGGTGATGGTATCCGAACTCTGATCAAAGGAAAAGGTCACGGCTACAAGAAGATGAATAATCCCAGTCGTTCGGTTTTCCGTACAGACAATATCAATCACTTGATTTCGCTTGCTGTAGCCATGTATCCGTCTCCGGATTGGTTCCTGGGTGTGACCAGGTTTGAGCTGTGCCAGGAGGATAACACGTGGTTGCCTGAGAGGGAGATCAATTTGTACCCGTGGGACGCCGGGACTGACAGTGGGGTTTCATATGAGGTACTGTCAATTGAATACCGATAAATAAATAAATATCATGGGACAATTGACACTAATTGACCTAGTCCCAAACTAGGCAAAGCCTGTACTACGGGTACATATTTAAATACATTAGACATCCAAGACCCGAGAACAAACATTCATATTCATCATACAAACATCTGCCCCGACCGGGGATCGAACCCGGGACCTCAAGCTTCATAGTCAGGGTCTCTAACCACTAGGCTATCCGGTCGTCAACCCATAGGATTAAGTCTGATAAATTTTAAAAGTCTGTGTTTTCTAGAAGTGACGCCGCCTCCGTTTGCAGTATGTTTAAAAAAAATTCTTGGTGTAATGGCATAAATTGCTTCCTCGGACTTGGAAGGTTCAACGGTTTGATAAATAACACACGGTGCCGAGTTCGTTTGATTGTTTGAATCTACTTCACTCGTTGTTTTCTTGTTTTCGTAGTCGGCTAACATTGAGACGTTCCCTCAAGACTTCGTAGGCAGAGTCCAAATGAGTTCTTACGACAGGAACTCGCCATTCTATGAGATGGATATGAAGGACGTTCATCCATTCGGAAGGCTTCACATTAAACTGATCAGGACATATCACCGGGAATGCGAAGAATCTTCAGGTTAATATCTTATCCAAAGTTCCTTATCCAATTTTAGTCGAAATATAGGAGTCCCTTGCTACTGATACCTCCTCCTGATCCTTGGAGCTGATACTTGAAATTTACTTAACAGAAGAAGAAGGCGGTGCAAATGAAGGTGGGGAGGAGACGCCTGAAGATACCGGCAGTCAAGAACCAGACGAGCCCTCCAGGTATCAGAACCCTGACATAGATAGGGACGGTCGGTGAGCCACTGTTTCGTATTCCTACACTTGCTGTTAATTGTGTTAAGATTCTGTTCTTTATCTAACCATCAGGCTAAAGCAATGAAGTCAAAGAGCTTCTTTTGTCGTCAAAAGTTGATAATGATTTTTGTCCACCTGTTGAATGATTGTCGACAATAATATGAATAACTTCGAATGATACCTACGCTTAAGCTTATGATCTTCTCCCAAAACGACGCCATGAATTCCTCAATCGAAAATTAACCAGGCATATTTATTCAAACCCACATCAAACTGGGTCTTAAAACCTTCTGAACATTTCAGCTCAAGCGAAGTTCCCTCAGAGGTGGAAGTGGACCCTGATGCACCGGAAGACTGTCCGCTAACCTCGTGGGGGGACTGGAGCCGCTGCGAGGGCCTGTGCCAGGGCGGCCGGCTGGCTGGCTACAGGTGGCGGGAGCGCTTCCACCTCGTAGACGGCATAGCCGTGGAAAAGTATGATCCGAATGTGAGTGAATCTTGAAAATACATATCATTACATTACATAGCCCCAAAGTGCACTGGAAGCTTGGATAAATTTACTACGGAACGCGTAACGTATAATCTATTCACAACGGAAGACTTGGATGACACTTTTCAGTTCCTTCCTTCCTTCTTCTTTAATGGACGCGAAATTATACATGAATGGCGGCCTCTAGGGCTTGTGCCAATGACAGTAATATAATATGTCACGTAATAACAATTAAAAGCAAGATAGTAAGTAATGTAAAAAAATTACATTAAAAAAGCTACAAGTTACATATTTTTACAAGCGGAAGTCTCATTCTGTCACCTTTTGTTTGAAAGATACTTCCGCTTGTAAATTGTAACTTGTAGCTTTATAAAACACGGCCCAGTTTAGTTCATTTGTTCATTACTCATTACTATTGTAAAGTAATCAAGTTTAATCCATACCTAGTAGAGATGTCTCCTTTTCGCTCGTCATCACCGATATTGTCTTGTCAATGCAACGTAGGTTTATCAAGGATATTTTTTTCTTAGACAGAAAAGTTTGCAAAGAGCCCTTGTCCCTTGTTAAGTGAAAAGATGCCTACGATGATGATAATAACAATCGAATAGATTATTTATGTTTATCTACACACATATCATAAGTCCTCTATAATGCGTTCAGAACCGTAGAAAATGACCAGCATTGCAGCACGACGACGTCTTCGCCGCCAGCTCCAGCACCACCACCACCCCAGCAGTAAAGTAATAGTCGTTACGACATCGAATTCAATGTCGTAATGACTTTTCGATATCGAATTCGATGTTTCAAATTTGAAAACCAACGTAATTTACAATCATAGTGAAGTAAAACGGATTACTCACGTATTTAAGTCGAGTTCAATCCGACATTTATAAATAATAATGTGATAATTTACAAAAAAAAAAAACACTTTACGAAACGTCAACTCGGTATGTTTGTCTATGATTAAAAAAAAACAGTAAAATTCGTGACAGGTATAGGTATGATATGCCTTCGGCTTCTGAACCCATCTTAGAGTACTTATAATATGTGTGTAGATAAAGTAATGTATGCAACTCCACGTAATTAGGCCTTAAAACACTCATTATGTAGCAGTTGCATAAACTACTATTATCATGTATACTATGAAATATTAATTGAGTTAAAAAAACTGTTTTGAACATGTTGTGGAATAATTTCTCATATTATATTTTAGGCCAAACCTTACAAGAAAGCAGTGCCGCCACATTGTAAGAGCAAATACGAAGATTTCGAACAAGAGGAGTGTGAGGACTCTTGCGCAGAAGACGAGGACCGCGTTCAAGTTGTTGGTATGGCATTTGCTTCTACTCAGTGATATTACAGAGTATAATGTAAACCTGAGACCTCTGGGGGTACACATACATACGCACATGCGCTTATACCTGGCTTATACCATAAGAATAAATAGCAACATAGTAGAACGGAATCTCTTTTGACCGAGTCCAAAACGCCGCCATTTATATACCTACTTCCCCACTCACGTCGTTACACCCCTCTGTCATCCAGGCGTGTTGCTAGGGTTGCTTGCTGTTAAATATTAGGTACTTACGTCTAAAGATAATATCACTAAGACATAAGTTTTTCTTTACTTTGAAATCATTATTTTATTCCAGTTTAACAAAATATGAGATTTATAAATCATTACGTACCTACATAATTATAGACGCTTCTAAATAATAAGTTATTATAAGTGCCATACCAAATAAAGCCATTTAAGGTGATTTAAGTACAAATATAAAATAAAATACATACAGGCTCACGTAAAACTATTACAACCAAACGCGCGTGCGGCGACGCCGGCCGTGACAGCCTGACTGAGTAGTTTGTTTAACGAATACTCTAATATTGTGACCTTGAGCCCGTCCGGAGCGGGAGTTTCCATTCTACTATGTTATTATTTATTCTTATGCTTATACACACAGTTACTTACACATCAACCATGAAGAAATTCATAAAAGTGAACACTTAGGTATGTTCCTTTGCTGTTTGTACCTAACAGTTTTAAATGATTGGCGGTTAATTGCATTAGACATAACAACATCTCATCAACAACAACATCACAACATTCTGCGCATCATTAGTATCTACCCTCATTACGTCAGTTTGCCCGTGACCATGATGCATGTAACTGCATCGAAATGTCGGGAGCTCATCAAACCTGTAAGGTAATCGCGGTCAATATCCCGTTTTCATTATGTCTAATATTTGTTGGAGTCTAAAAAACTTAAGTTGAAAACGATGTCCATGAGGTTTCTGTTTTATTTTATAACTTGTCCAATATCACTTATACTTATTTTGCGATCCCTTGCACTTACGAGGTTTATGACACTTCTTTTTATGCACTTGGATTGCGGAATATTACGCGATTGGATTTAAGACTTAATTTAAAAATCACTCAATATTTCAGCTGCGATCAAGCCCCATTGGTTTTGAAACAATTCAAGACCCTTGGAGCCATGCCCTGATTAAATACGTGATTTTTTTTCTAGCTGAACGCAGAAGGACCTTGATCGTACCAGGGCATCCCTGGGGATCCAGGAAGAGAGATCTATTCAAACACAAAAACGCTATGGCGTATAGGGCACTATTGTAAGCCATTGTCGTCAATCTTCGATATTTTATCTACAAACATATCATAAGTCCTCTATAATGCGTTCAGAAACCGTAGAAAATGACCAGCATTGCAATACATCGACACCTTCCCGCCGCCAGCCCCCGCCAGCAGGTCCAGCAGTAAAGTAATAGTCATTACGACATCGAATTCGATGTCGTAATGACTTTTCGATATCGAATTCGACTTTTCGAATTTGACAACCGACGTAATTTACAATCATAGTGAAATAAAACGGATCACTCACGTATATAAGTCGAGTTCAGTCCGACATGTATAATTAACAATGCGATTATTGCAAAAAAAAAAACAGTTTACGAAACGTCAGCTCGGTATGTTTGTCTATGATTAAAAAAAAAAAAAAAATCGTGACAGGTATGGGTATGATATATGCCTTCTGCTTCTGAACCCATCTTAGAGTACTTATAATATGTGTGTAGATAAAGTAATGTATGCAACTCCACATAATTAGGCCTTAAAACACTCGTGTGATCCTATTATGAAACTCAGCTTTGCCTCGTTTCATAAAAACGCACTCGTGTTTTAAGGACCCTCATTATGTAGCAGTTGCATAAACTACTATATTGTACCGTTCATTGTGACTTACAGTTAGTGAAAATTACATGCGCGGATTAGACTATTTAAAGCAGTTAAAGGGTGTTACCACACCAATCGCTCGATAATCGACCGATACCTTCGATCGATGGTAGATTGGAACGACATCGATCGTTTCTAGCAAGGACGATAAAACCAAGAGGACTGTCAATGGCTATATATATACAATGTCGCGTTCCTGAAAGATAATGAGCCTGCTGTAGCTAGTTTCACTATAGAGAGGTCTCTGTACCATTAATTTTATATGACATATAGACCTCTGGCTAACACAATAGCGCCGTCTATGAACTGAATGAAAAAAAGAATTTAGATGGCGCTGTTGTGTTAGCCAGAGGTCTAAATGTCATACCAAATGAATGGTACAGAGACCCCGCCGTAGTAAAACTAGCTACAGCAGGCTTATTATTTCAAAGGAACGCGACATCGTATAGACACTGGCAGACCTGTTGGTTTTATGGTCCTTGGTTTCTAGTGACCAATCACTCGATTATCGATCGATGGTAAAACGGAACAGTCGACGTCGATCGATAGTTTCCACTAGACCAAACCTATCGATTTATTAGTATATCCGTCGATCAGCCAAAGCTACCTACTAATCGATCGCAATCGATGTCGATCGATGATTAATCGATTGGTGTGATAACACCCATTGATCTAGTTACCATTGGAGTATTGACTCATTTTAGGCTAGTATGACATTGTATATACATTTAGTTATTATTTATGATACTGAATTCCTTTCTATTGTGGTTATTAATTGGAAGTTTAATTTTTAATTGATTGCATCTCTCTTTCTCTAAAATACTACGCCCTTTCATATGTATGTTTGTATTATACCTTGACATGTGAATTGCATCGAATAAATAATTGAAAGAGTGTATTCAGTCACTTGTAGAGGAAGTCACAGAGACTAACGGACATGCGAGAGCGGGACCTCGATACTCCCCTCAACTGCCACAGCTTCAACAACATCAGATTCGCATTTAAGTTCGAAGCGTACTGTAACGAAGGCAACATTGTAATAATTTTAAGCTGAAGTAAAATCAATTGTACCTATGCAATAAAAATAAAAAAAATCTTTATTGCCAAACAACAGGGTACATATTAAGACAACAAATCTATACTACAAACTAAACATAATAGTACACAGGTTTGACAATGGGTGCTCGTCTCAGCGTGCGCTGGGCTCAAGAGCTCAGCGCTGATTTTTGTAAGTTATTGTGATAAATAAAGGTCCCTTGGCACTTAAAGCGAAATGCACGGCCAGCAAATACGTGGGTTATTAGCAGGGCCGTGTTTTATAAAGCTATTGCAATTTACAAGCGGAAGTCTCTTTCTAACAAAATGTGATAGAATGAGACTTCCGCTTGTAATTGCGGCTTTATAAAACATAAGACTGTTGCAATGTTTCCAGTGCTAGAAACATTATTTTATCGACAGGTTTTTTTTGACAACCGGATAGCCTAGTGGTTAGAGACCCTGACTATGAAGCTTGAGGTCCCGGGTTCGATCCCCGGTCGGGGCAGATGTTTGTATGATGAATTACGAATGTCTGTTCTCGGGTTTTGGATGTTTGATATGTATTTATGTATATTTATCTAATATAAGTATAGGTATGTTTATCCGTTGTCTAGTACCCATGTACAGGCTTTGCCTAGTTTGGAACTAGGTCATTTGGTGTCAACTGTCCCATGATTTTTTTTTTGGGTATCGATAGTTGTGACGTTCAAAGTGATATCGCATTTTACTTTTCTGTAGTATCTATTTCCTTCGTAACAAAACGTCCTCTTCCTAATAATGTAAACCCTCCGCTGATTTAGGTACGTTTTCGAAAAAAAAAATTTCTACTGCTAAGTAATTTTATTAATATTTTATAATGGTAATTATTTTGAAAGCATGTGTAAATTGCTATCTCCAGGAATTCAAATCTAATTTTAAGAAATTAAATAATTGATTGATTAATTTTGGAGTCATGTCCACATTATTGCGAGCAGTGACGCTACTCCGTCCGACCTCTGATTATCGTATTAACTTAACGAGAACTAAACCCTAATTTGACCATGTAGCTACAGTCGGCAGCAGAAGTAGCTAAGCAACCGAAGCTGTCACAATGATCTACACAAGCTCTTTATGTCTATAACAATAGCCGTGCTGAGATCATTGTGACCGTTTCGGTTACTTAGTTACTTCTGCTGCTAACTGTACCGTGTATTGTGCACACAAACAATTTAAACTCTACAATGTAAAGTAAGTACAATTAAAGTACAGCGAATACCCACAGCGACAACATAATTAATTTGTCCAACATGGAAGATGCAATTTAGTGCGTCAGTACAATTTAACACTAATTGTTAGGGACATATTTATAATTCGGACGCAGTCGGCATTTGTAGGTTGGACTGTCACAACATGAAAAAAGTGTATTGATGTCCAAGAACTAGAAAAAATGTCTCATCCGGTCAGAATATTCGGTAAGTAACATTGTATCGAATTCATGTTATTATTAAGGTAAACAACCCAATGTTTGGCACCTGTAATCCAATAATTGACATCCGGCTTGTCAATTTTATTAATTAATTTTGAAGATGCCATTATTGGGGCATCTACCTTATGAGTTACATTGATCAGTGACATTTATATCTACGCCTTGTAGGTGTGTTTAGCAACACAGGGGGACTACTACGAAATTCGAAGTTCGTATCGCATCGTCCCGCTTACTCTCGTATTAAATAATATTAGCTTGAGCGGGACGGCAAGATACGAAGTTCGAATTTTGCACTTCGTAGTAGGGGGGCAGGTCCCGAGTGCGATTTTACAAATGCCACACCTGTGAATATTCCAGTCGGAAATGGTAAGAATCTGTTAAAGTGTTAGCAAGGTATGTACCACGTTCATGATTACCGCCTGAATTAAATTTAAAAAATCGACTACTTAAAGTACCTGTATTCACTAGATTCATAAAAAAATATTACACTAAGTACTAAGAACAGTCAGCAGCAATAGTTGGTAAGCAACCGAAGCGCTCACCATTGTGCACAAGCTCTTATGTCTATAACAATAGAGCCGTGCTTACATCATTGTGAGCGCTCCGGTTGCTTAGCAACTATTGCTGCTGACTGTACCTATACGTATTTAAAATTGAACACATTTTTACTTCATTTTCGAGTCGTAAATTGGCTCTTACAGAGGGTCGAGCACGACTTTTCGAATGCTGCGTAAAATTACGGTTATCGTATCGAGATCGAGATACAAAATTTTAGTTCCAATTACGCTCACGGGCGGGCGTTCCAAACGCCATACAAACTCGGTAACGTTTACTATTCGATTTTACGTGACGCAGGTTTCGAATATTCGTACTCGGGCCTCTGAACTGCTAATTCCAGCTTCAGCTCCAACTTGAGTAAAGGACTCACAGTCAATTGTTTTTACCAGGTTATTCCATCATCGTTGTCCTTATAACAAGTTCCCAGTGCGAGGAATGCAACCGTATCCCACTTGGCATAAGAAGCACTCCTCTCCCCCCGGACGACCGATACTATATCCAAATCGAGAATATCGGAGAAAAGTATTTGCCTGGACAAGTTTATACAGGTAATACTTAACCTAACCATAAAAATTACACTTTTAAAACAAGCTTTTTTTTGCCGACTGTACCAGCTTTTTGCTGCCTGTACTTGTCATCATCATCATCATCATGTCAGCCGAAAGACGTCCACTGCTGGACATATAGGCCTCCCCCAAGGCTCTCCACTCAGACCGGTCTGAGCCTGCACTTGTATTGTCAACCAACTTACATATCCATACCAAATTTCAAGTTGATGCCGTTAGCCGTTGAAGAGTTCCCTCCTGCGGAGACGATCCTGACCGCACCACCGGAATTTCACTACCAGATTATTGTATTGTCACCTGCATGCTTATTGTCTAACTCGATCGCAATCTCCATCGCGTTTATTTTTGTATAGGCGGAAACAGCCAAGTAAGTAGGGTCACAGTCGTACAAAAACTGTCATTTCAAAGTGATGACAAGTGTCAAAATATTTAAACAATTATCCTGCGGATTAACTTAAGTATGCCAAATTTCACCACAGTCGGTTCAGGATGCTGAAAATTCATTTGCTAGATTTTGACGGACACCTTGCAAACAATACGAACAGTGCAAGTTAAATAAAAACCTGTAAAAAATACTATAGCGCTATCCTTCCTCCAAATCGTTCATTCTTGACAGATAACTTGTGTCATGAAGTGACTAGTGACGTTGACGTGTCATGGTCCTTCGCCACCGGTCTCTAGCATAGTTTAAATTATTTGCACTGAGCTCATCCACTTAGCAGCAATCACAAATGGCATTGTATCTAATACAATGCTATCATCTGCTTTTGTTCTCGTAACCACCAACCAGTTACAAAAAAGGTTAGAACTACTTACTAGATTGAAATTTCAACCGTATTCCTTGTTGAATGGATTTAAAGAGGTCTATACTATTCTATTCGATTACGTTACGCAGGATTCCAATATTCCTACTCGAGCCCCTGGAACGAGTAATAAGTATTCGTCTTCTTTTTGGCACACTCTTTCCTTCTATTCAGATATAGCTCTGAGTTTACTTACCTTACTTAGTGGACGAAGCTTTGTTTCGATTTACTTAGTTGCGATGCACTGATGATTCCGCCTTGGTTCCAGTTTTTCTTAAATCTAAGTACAACGCTACGTTCATCGCCTTCACTATATCAGCGTCCGGTGACGAAAAGGAAAATGAAAACAACCGCCGGAAACCTATAATAATGAATCCTGGCATTCTGAGGGTTTCACCATATGAGGATAACGCTGAGGAGGGCTGCATGAACAGTATCGTTCAAAACCACGTTATGCCTAAAACTTCTGTTCAGGTATGTGAATTGGGATCGCATAATCTTTTAACGCATAATGTATGATTACCTACGCATAATCTTTGCATAATCGATTTTTTGCTGAAGCCGTAAATTTTTCAGGATACCTAACTATTATACATATATACATAGGTTCATAACGAAACTTGCATGCCGTATTATTGGCTATTTATATGCCTCAGGGCAAAGCATTGTGGTACTATTTTAAACAGGCAAGACCTGTGTATACAAAGCTGTAATTACCTATGTTTTTATGACAAATACATTCAATTTCCAATAAAATGCCACAAAAAAAACATTATCATAACACAGCATTGAAAACAGTAAAAAAAAAAACTTAAACTAAATTATTCTAAATCTAAATATCTATATGTACAAATATCGCCCAGATCGATGTCTCTGGGCAGGGTGCCCATAAGGCTAGCTGCGTTTCCTCTTTGTATGGCGATGCCGATACGATGCCCGAGGAAAGAGCCAGCCCTATGGTTGCCTGTGGATCGCGCAAGTTTACTTTTAAGCAAGTTAAAAAGCTTTTTTGCTTCCGGTCCCCACGGCCCTAAAGTTTCCACAGCAAACGCAGCAAATATGCAGCTGTCAGCTAAGTTTGCGTACTTGCGACGCTTTGCTGTTTCGGCCGTTTCAGCTGCCGCGCCCGCCCTTAATGACGTCTTGACAAGGTGGGAAGGCGCTAGCGTGTCCACACATGTGGCATCCCATATGAGCGGCCGTCCCATATGCCACGGCACGAGCGTCATGCCGTCGGGTCTCTTGCCATCATCACGCGCCAGCCCAATAGGCTCCAGTGATGAAGGCACGTTTATACTGGCAAGAGCCCGACGAATTGTATCGTTGAGGCAGGCGTGGCGAGATAAACGGCCGGCACTTAGATTAGCTAGGTCTATTATATGTAGCTATATCTTAATTTAATAAATGTTTTGAAAACTTGGTAGAATATCGTTTTCGAACAATTATGCAAAATTAAAATTATGCGTAACATGCATTATGTGTAAAATTAAATTATGATGCGAATTAATATAGAGACCCATGTGAATTTGGGTGTTTCCGTATCCAGCTGTTTTAATCTGATTTTGACTAAATGGACCCTTTCCCAACTCATCCGCTTTCTCAACTCATGATTGTTTTTTTTCAATTGACTTCAAAAAAGGAGAAGCTTCTCAATTAGGTTGTACCTATGATTTTTGACTCATAACTCCGACTTGCTAATCATCGATAAAGGATTATATTTAGTTTTTAAGTTTGAAGTGTGGTCGATTTGGGATTGTGGACGAGCTAGGAAGTTGACATAGTGGGAACGTGGAGTGGACGAAAACCTAAACGTTATATTTCACCTTACGTCTTTCTTTATAGTGACTGAGAAATTCATCATTTTTAACCCCCGACGAAAAAAAGGGGTGTTATAAGTATAACCTGTGTACCTATCTGTGTATCTGTCTGTGGCATAGCTCCCAAATCGATGGCTTGATTTCGATGCGGTTTTCTTTAATCGAAAGCTATTTTAATCGAGATAGTTCTTAGCTAAGTTTAATTAAAATCGGTTCACCCGTTTTTGAAATATTGAACTTTGAAAAGACAATGTCGGGGGTTGTTCAACTTTTCTAAGGTGGTTAGGTTATTTAACTCACAACTCCGTCATTTAATGACGTTTCATTGTTTAAGTTTGAAGGTGGTTTGAAGTGTGGTCGAATTGGGATTGTGGACGAGCTAGCAAGTTGACAAAATGGGAACGTCGACGAACCTAAACGTTTGAACCTACCTTCTTCCTGACTTGGACTTCCAAGTAACTGATAACTTCATCATTGTAACTTCATCATTGTAAACAATATAAAGATTGATACCTTGTTTCCAGGCGACCTGGCAAGCACCACCCAAACACAACGGTTGTGTGACACTTTACGCGTACGTGGCCATCAAAGCTGATGTGTACTACAACAACCAGCCCCCCCTGACCAAACGGGTTTGTGAGGACCGGCGTAAACTTGAGGACATGTTGCCCAAGATTAACGCTGACTGTCAAGTGTGTGAAGACGCCAAGTATAAGGTAAGAAGATTCCCCTACGTTTGGACTAAGAATTTTCGTCCTAATTTCATTTGAACTAATTTTGTTAAAACTAATATCATTTATCCGAATTATCACTTTGCCAAATTATTCATTACGACTAATTTTAATATCACGATTTTTTGTTACTCCTATTTTACGAATACCTAATTTTCAGTAGTCCTGTTTTCATTTAGCCGTTTTTATTAAACAACTAATATTATAATATCTAATATTTATAACAACTATTATTCATGAGGGTTCCCCTCCGTTAGAACTAAGAATTTATGTCCTAATTTCATTTAAACTAATGCTGTTAAGACTAATATCATTTATCCGAATTATTAGTTTGCCGTATTATTCATTACGACTAATTCTAGTATTACGATTTTTTTACTCCCTATTTTATGAAGGCCTAATTTTCAGTAATCCTGTTTTCATTTAGACGATTTTTTCAAACAACTAATACTATGATATCTATAAGGAATACTAACTTAACCTAAATAGGTTTACCTAACTTAAGTGGGTAAATACCTAGTTTTTTGTACGATGTTATTTTGTAGAACGTGTTATAGATGTAACGATGTTATTTCGAATATTGCTAAAAACCTATTTTATTTTATTCATTTTTCATGACCTGTCATGTTAATTACCTACATTTTAGAAATGTTAGGTCTAGAAAACAAATATTCATACGAAGTTAACGACTTTGAGGCGAAGTCGACGGAGCTCCGCTTCGCGGAGCTCCTTTTCCGCCTAGTAGAGGCGCTTCGCGCCTTGCCACGATTCTAACCTAACCTAACCTACAGATTAGTTGAGCATTCATGTCCTCTGGGTCTTTTTTTTGCGGGGGGCTCCCCCCCCCCCCCCCCCGTCCACCCTTTACTATTCCGCCCATCCATGTACGTATTTTAATTTTAGATCCCCCTCCGAGAGAGCGCGTATAAGTAACTATGCCAACGGTTGATAAATAGTTAGTATGAAGATTATTTTGTGTGACAGGGTCGACGAAGATCTCTTTTCTGGGTAGTTTATATTATTTTTATATTATTATTATTGCATGTTTTATTATTAGTATATTATATGTTTGACAATTATTAGGAAATATAATGATTAGTGTAAACAATATTAGTTCATATGATACTTAGAACAAGTAATTATTAGAACGTTTGAAGATTAGACCAAGCTACTATTAGGTAATACAAATTTAGCTCTCATGATATTAGTGCAAATGAAGATAAGGTATAATGTTTGGTAGGCATAACGAAATTAACTCTAACGATATTAGTAAAATAAATATTTGATCAAATATTCATTAGACCTAGTGATCGTTAGTTGTATAATGGTTAGGAAATATAATACTTAGGGTAAATAATATCAGATAATTTAAAATTTTGAACAAATAAACATTATCACATCTGAATTAATATTCAGATGCCTAATGGCTAAGCGATGAAATCGAGATTACAAAATTAGTTCTAATGAAATTAATACAAATGAAAATATGTTCTAATGTTGGTAGTCAAAGCGAAATTAGCTCTTACGATTTTAGTTCAAGTGGGGGACTCCCAGGTAAGAAGTAGTTCCTCTATACTGGGGTGCCGGTAGAATAGGATCACTTTGTTGTCCGTCTGTATGTCTGTCAAGACCCTTTTTCTCTGGAACGCGTAGCATGCTGAAATTAATATCAAATACTCAAGCCTACGGTCCCTTGAAACTGTAAAAAAATCAACCTTCTAACTCAACGCAATCTAAAGATACAGTCATTAAAAAGGTTGTTTCTATACAAATTGCCGTTCCCTGAAAACCTAAAGGATACTTCCAGTTGTCCTATAAACTTGAAATTTGGTATGAAGGTAGCACTTATAGCCCAACCACTCCGAAAAGTCTCAAAATCTTAAATTTTTATGTCTGTCTGTAGATTTCGAAGACCAATATAAGTTGACCCCACACTGCGTATATTTTGCTTAGGGGCAGGGCTCTGCTAACACTGGACTTATTAAAACACTGGGGAAAAGGAAAATCTTTGTACGGAACCCTCGTGCGCGAGTCCGACTCGCACTTGGCCGGTTTTTTTTTAATCTTATATTGAGGCTTGGGACACCTGGTATGACCATGTCAGCCTCATGGGGAGACTCTAGGATAATAATTTACGAAGCACTGCCCCCAGTGCCAGATTGCCTATAGCAATGACGCGTTCGCAATGATCTAAGCGCGGCTCTATTGTTATAGACATAAGAACTGTGACCGCTTCGGTTGCTTAGCCACTTCTGCTGCTGACTATACAACTCTCCATTTTATTTTCCAGTTGACCTTTGAAGGGTTATGGTCGGCAAACACACATCAGATGCTGTACCCAACTTCAAACACTAGTTTGACTAACGCTTCCTTTAGCGGGATAGTCGGAGCATCGCACAACAAAGACTATACCATATTTAGATCAAACGACGAGGCCAGTGACGGCGTCAGAATGCTAGCGGAACAGGGCAATACTACGCGGCTGGAGATGGATATGCAGGAATTGGTAAGGTGGTTTGTAGCTGTCAAACTACACTGAGTAACCTTTTTAGGGTTCCGTAAAAGGAAAAGACGGAACCCTTATAGGATATCTTTGTTGTCCGTCTGTCTGTCTGTCAAGACCCTTTTTCTGTGGAACGCGGCGAGGTGGCAGGCTGAAAATAATATCAAATATTCAAGCCTGCAATCCCTTGAAGCTGTGAAAAAATCAAAATCGCTCCTAAAGAATTATGGGCCTGCTACACGGTTGGCAACAGAGCTTCCACCACCGTGACCTTGGTCTGTTCCCAACCGTTTGTATAAACAACCTTGCAGCGCCCTTGGTATACGGGCGTGCGTTGGCAACGCGTTCGCACCACCGTGAAAGACGGTGGAAGGCTTGTTGGCAACCGCACGAGCGTGTTGCAAACCGCGTTATCAACCGCGCGAGCGCAGCGCAGTTCATTTATGTTTATGTAAGCGACAACAACTTTTTGAAGTTTTGAATGGCAAAGAGCCATTTTCTGTGTTTTCTCCACGAATTCTAGACGCGATGCACTGAAGTTGTAGCAAGCAGTGTTTAAGACGATGTTTGCGACCGTGTATGCGACCGTCAGCGCGACCGAGCAACAAACCACCCCACCAAGTTCACGATGGTGGAAGCTCTTTTGCCAACCGTGTAGCAGGTCCATTAAGGTTTGCTATAATGTGAGTAAATGTCTCTCGCTCTCTCTCTTCAGATTGGCCGGAGCATTCGAAGCATAATCAAAACCAACAAGCCTGCGAGTACCGTCTCCACCATCACGGCCATGTTTAGAGTTACCAAGGAATACCACTTGGTTTCTCTGGTGACCGCCATCTTGCCTTCCCCGGATTGGTTCCTCGGTACTTCCCACTTTGAGCTGTGCAAAGCTGACTCTAACATGTGGGCCGAAACTGTGACGCTGAACTTATACCCCATGGACGCCGGGACTGACAAAGGAACAGACTTCAACGTAAGTAATTTATTGCATCAGGCGTTACTTCGCGGAGCTCCCACCACCGGTATAGCTGATAAATTTTCGATAGTTCAAGCAGACTGTCCGAGACACAGTTACTGAGATAACGCCGAAAATGTTGAAAATGTCGAAAATGTGACGACAAACGCGACTTTTTTAAAACAATACCTGCACTCTTTTTCTTTGGGAAGTCGTGTAAAAATAAAGTGTATACCTCTTATCTGATTTATTGACTTAGGCGTTACTTTGCGGAGGTCCATATTTATGACCTAAAACAATTACTTTGCTCACCCGCGACTATAAGTGAAAAATGGTTATATGTTTGTTATGTATGTTTCCATGCAAAACCTCCGCCTCCACTGCTACACGACTACACGAATCAACACATGCCGCACCACTAAACTAAACAACTAATAATAGTGTAAATGGTGGCATGTTGAACGGTTGTTCCGGGGCTTTGATAATGGCCTCGTGGAGTGCCTAAACGAGTCAGCGTTCAGTTTAGTGGTGTTGGTGATAGTTGGGTCTGTGTGGCATGTGTTGATTCGCACAGTAGTACCCATACATCTACTTTTATAAATAGCTAATTATTTTTTTTATACGACGAGGAAGGCAAACGAGCAAGTGGGTTACCTGATGGTAAGTGATCACCAATGCCCATAGACACCCGCAACCCCAGTTCGCAGATGCGTTGCCAACCTAAAGAGCTAAGATGAAATGCCTCTTGTATCTCGTTACGTTGCACTCTTTCGAGCAGCGAGCATTATTCTACAACAACTATATGTACCCTCTTCTGTTGCAGTCTGCCAACGACATAATGTTGCCTGCAATGCCAATTAGACCGGCATACATCAGGAATAGGAAGGTAGAAAAACCATTCGCAAGGATCAAGTTCAACCTCATACGTACATACCACCTCACTCCCAACTGCTTCGAAAAACAAGAGGACGGAAACGAGGATGGGGAAAATGGAGGTGGTAGTGAAGATAATACTTACGATGAAAACCAAGGTTTGGGTGGAGGTAGGTCGCTCTAGGCCAGGGCGCACAGTGGTGTTGATGAAAATAGTTTGTGTCGATGTCGATATCACCAACGTTTTTAACCGACTTCAAACAAAAGAGGAGGTCCTAATTCGTCGGAATATATGTTTTTTATGTATGTTCCCCGATTACTCGAAGACGGTTGGACCGATTTCAAAAAATCTTTTTTGTTTGAAGGGGTATACTTTCATTATCACCAAGTCAAGATCTGATGATGGAATCCCAGGGAAATCGAGGGCTACCCTCAAATTTTATAGGCATGTAGTTATCATGTTTCATAAATTTTCGAAAGCTATTCAAGTATTGCGTCTGGTAGTCACCATCTATCGGGTGACTATTATTTCGGTGTGGAGAGTGAGACAGCCGGTGTAATTACGGGCACAAGAGGCATTCAGGTGGCCCACTTGCTCGTTTGCCTTCCTTGTCGTATAAAGAAACCGGGCAAGAGCATGTCGGGCCATGCCTGTGTAGGGTTCCGTAATCGTTACTACCAATACTTATTTTTAATTTTTAACTATCAAACTCCCGCTTGTCAACTTTCTTGCTACCTACGTTTTAATTAAATTTTATTTTGTATGGTTAATTGATACTTTGTTGCTTTTTTTGGTCCAAATACAGGGTTCGTTTTAATGAACCGTCAAGACTTATTTCATTAAAACGGACCCTGTATAAAATTGTTATTGTTTCAGAAGATGAAGACAAAGAAGATGAATCTCGGACAACGTCGTCGACCACGTAAATATTTAAATGAAAAAAAAATCAGCTGTTTTGGCGTAAAGTTCAGTCCAGACTGATCGAAACGACAGATCTGTAGTATACGGGGACCATGTCTTACCTGAGGCGTTTAGTGGGGGGGGGGAGGGGGGGGAGACGAATCTCACTCAATCTCGCGTGGGGGGAAGGGTTCTCGGCAAATATCACGTGTAACAGAAACAGTGTAAAAATTGTGAGAAAACTTTGATTAATTAAGGAGAACAAGTTTAACGAAATCAAGCACTAAACTAAAAATACCTACGCTTTTTCAAAAATCTCACGTGAGATTACGGGGTGGTGTGTGGGTCGATCCAAATCTCACGTCATTCACCAGGGAGGAAGGGGGAGGGGGTCGAAAAATCGCCAAAATCACCTATAATAAACGCCCCCTAATGTATGGAGCGATATACGTCAATACACATGGATTTGCCATTTGGATTAGTTTGAAACGACGGATCTCACCGTATGGGGCCTTTAAGAGGTATGTGGTTTTGTTTCGACTTCTTTCAGTGAGGCTCCGGTTGTGACTGACCCTGACTCGTCAGCAGACTGCCCGATGACTGCCTGGGAGGAGTGGACGCCTTGCGAGGGCCCCTGCGAGGGGGGGAGGCGGAATGGGGCGCACACGCGCTACCGGCAGTACCTCCTGGACGGCGTGCCTTTTAAAGAGGTCTGTTGGCTTTGTAATCAGCAGCAGAAGTAGCGAAGCAACCGAAGCGGTCGCAATGATCTAAGCACGGCTCTATTGTTATAGACATAAGAACTTGTGCAGATCACTGTGACCGCTTCGGTTGCTTAGCTACTTCTGCTGCTGACTTAACTGTATGTTATGATGAACGAAAGACTTTAGAGTAAAAAATGGCAAAGAGGAAATGATAAGCGGTGACGTACTGCGACAAAATTGTATCAACGAATCGAAGTTGTATTGTAATGGTTCTGATGTTACAAAAAAGCCCCGAGATTATCATTTCAAAGTTCAATATCTCAAAAACAGCTGAACCAATTTATGAAATTTAACAGCTTTCGATTTAAAAAGCCGCGTCTAAATCCGTTCATCTGTTTACGAGCTACGATGCAGACAGATACACAGATGCACATGTCTCACACTTATAAAACCCCTCTTTTTTACCGCATCGTATAGTATGGTCTAGAACTAGGAATCTCGACTTTTGTTACGGAACAAAACTATGAAACTATATTTAAAATACACTCAAGAGCAAAAGAAGCGGGTCACTTTGTATGGAATTGTTCATACAAAATGACCCGTTTTTATTCCTCTTGAGTATATTATTTAAAAATGCTTATGTCCAGGATTCAGAAAAGGACGTCCCCCAAGAATGTGTGGACAATTACAGCGACCAAGAAAGCGAGTTTTGCGAGGAGGACTGCGTAGAAACAACAGGTTATGTTTTAAATTAGAATAAGAATCGGTTATTTAGCTAACAAAAAACAAATATTATTTAGACTTAAAGAAACTGAAATGGCCGCCACTCAGCTGTGTGTCACGAAGAGATCTGGGGATCATTTCGTGACGCTGGTTTTCAGAAGTGGTTGTCACCATCACCAAGCACAACATCCCTTGCATTGCATTACTGTGCAATTAGAGCTGCCTTTTAAAGTAAAATAAAAGAAGTCTGTAGGTATTAAACTGGCGACACGGAATGTAATCGTTAGCGCATTGGCTATTCGTGATCAGGTTTCGTGCGTGCAAAAGAGATGCATTATTGCATTTTTGCCGTGAAGGAAGGAGAAGAAATTCTTACAACTGAAGGGTACAAGGAAAAGGGATGTCTAAGTAGTAGACTTTTTGAGTTATCGCGATTTGAAAGTGTGGAACGATGCAATTATCCATATAATTATCGTGTACACACCTTTTTTAAAGTGAGAAAAAAGACATGTTACATAAATATTTGTATGATGAGTGGTAATATATAGTCTATTGAGTGCTCTACGTTTTGAGATTAAAATTTTATAAAAAAAAAACCGGCCAAGTGCGACTCGGACTCGGACTCGTGCACGAGTGTTCCGTACAAACATTTTCCCGCTTTTCCCCAGTGTTTAAAGTTATTTAGTGTTCCTAAGCAAAATGTACGCAGTGTGAGGTCATTTTATATTGGTTTTTGACATATACAGACAGACATAAAAATTTAAGATTTTGAGATTTTTATCAGTGGTATTGTATTTTATAAGTAGTGGTATAAGAGCTACCTTCATACCAAATTTCAAGTTTCTAGGACAACTGGAAGTAAGTATACCCTGTAGGTTTTCACAGTAGCTACTGCAATTTGTATGGAAACTACCTTTTTAATGACTGTATCTTTTGATTGCGTTGACTTAGAGCTTTAATTTTTTCACAGCTTTAAGGGACTGCAGACTTGAGTATTTGATATTAATTTCAGTCTGTTACCTCTACGCGTTCCAGAGAAAAATGGTCTTAACAGACAGACGGACAGACGAACGGACAACAAAGTGATCCTATAAGGGTTCCGTTTTTCCTTTTGTGGTGCGGAACCCTAAAAAGTGACTAGACATGTTCTTTCCGTGTACCCTTCAACTGAAAACTATACGAATAGCGATGTGCAGTTTAGTTACCTATACTCAAGAGCAATAAAAACGGGTCACTTTGTATGAACAATTCCATACAAAGTGACCCGTTTTTTTTGCTCTTCAGTGTGTGTATGCCTACAAATGAAATATTATTTCTTGCAGACGCTCCAGCGCTATCCCAGCAACAAGTTGCTCCTGGCTCCAGTTGGCGTGATTGGTTTTCATTTTAGATGCTTAAACTAATTAGACAACACACAACTTAACCCTAAATGTCACAAAAATTAAAAAAAATATGAAATTCGAGCCTCTGTTGATTTGAAATCCTAGATTTTTTCTTGCATTAAATGAAAATAAAAAGATAAGTACCTACTTCAGAAATATGTAATATATTAAACATTTGGAAATTAAGGGATGATTAATGATATGCATATGTACAATCTTCCGATTATAAATAAGTTGCCTGTACCCTAAAACTTTACAACTTGTAAACAATATCTTTCGTTTCATTTAAAAAACGAAACGGACTAGATTTTATAATTTAAACATAATATAATTACGAACGGCCAGCGACGACGCGGCAGACCAAGAAGGAGATGGCGGGACTCGGGACGATTTGAACGCGCACTAAGGTAAGGTAAGGAGTAAGGACTGGCCCTAAACTATGAAGTGCAAAATTCGAACTTCTTGTCGTGCCGTCCCGCTCACGCTAATATGATTTAATACGAGAGCGAGCGGGACGATACGATACGAACTTCGATTTTCGAATTTCGTAGTCGTCCCCCTGGCCTGACATTGCGCCCCAGTGTTGCCAGTATGGAATGCCTAAAAAGTACGACAAGCCTGTCAAAAAGGTACGGTTTTTAAAAAAGTACTGTTCTTTCTACAAAATATTAGAAAAATATGTGTAGTACAGGTAACTTGTGAGTTAAAACACGGTAAAAATGAAATTACTAGGGCCAGATTTTTTTATTATTATTTTTTTTTACTTTTTTTGTTTTTTTTTGTTGCGGGTTTCTTAGTTTTTTTTTTGGCACTTTTTGCACTTCAATTACTGAAGACACGGGCTTTCACGTTTTTCACGGCCTTTTCAGTACAATATCCTATTATCCAAGGGCGTAACTAGCTTTTGGCCCAGGGGTGGGTAAATCAAAAATTTCTTAAGCCGCGATAGTAGAAGATCTTCACGTTCGAATTTGAAGTACGGTCGAGGAAGTTAATTCCCGACCCACCATGGAACCTTTTCACAGTAAACGTCATAGTGACATCACATAGCTTGACAGGAAAATCGTTATGACGTTTACTATGAAAATGTTCTATGGTGGGTCAGGAATTAATTTCCTCGACTGTACTTTTCCCACGGAAAAGTGCTTTTGCGCTATGATTACAACAGATGAAGAAAGCCTTCTTTACGAGCTTTTGAGGTGAAAAATATTAATTCATATAGCAGCTGCCTCCCTATGTTATCTCAGAAATTTAGTGTCGTGTCGATGTCGTTGCACAAACCACACTGCAGCAAAGCCATAAATCAGAGCAGAGCAGAAAAGATAAAAAAACTTTTAACAAAAGTAAAACCGCCTTCAAAAAAAACATAAAACGATCCTTTAAAGCCATGAGTTTTATGGCCTAGCAGAAATATGAAGTCGTTGCGCTGCGGTGAGAGCGGAATATTCTTTGAATGAAGCACCGGGACTTTATATTTCTGCTAGGCCCTAAAACTCATGGCTTTAGAGGATGATGGATGATGTTTTTTTTCTGAGTTTTTTTAGTAGGTGGTTTTACTTGTTGTTAAAAGATTTTTTTAATTCACAATTTTAAGTTACGTTAATATTTAATAATATTATCCTCCAACTCCTTACCGTTAAGGAGTTGTACCTTCCATCATCATCTCATCAACACGAAATGATGACTACCAAATGCAAGTACTTGAATACGAGGGGCGGCTGAAAAGTAATCTACCTAACAATGAAACAAAATACTGTCGTGGCTAATTTTTTTTTTTTTTTTTTCTATATAGTCCCCTGCTAGTAAAATGCACTTATAAAATTTTTCAAATATTGAATTTAAACCATTAAAAAAAAACTTTCGGTTTGTCGTCAAAAAAGTCAGAAACCGCAGCCTTCATTTCGTCATCGATCATAAACCTTCGTCCCCTGAGGTCTTTTTTGAGAAGTCTAAACAGAAAATAGTCACAGGGGGCTAAATCTGGACTAGGGGGGGTGGTCAATGGTTTCGAAGCCATTGTCTTTAATTGCTAGCTTCGTTGTGCGGACGGTATGCACTGGTGCGTTATCGTGCAAAATCAGAACTCCTTTGCTTAGTTTACCTCGCCGTCTTTTATTGTCTCTCTTAGTTGATATAGTAAGTTTGAGTAATAATCAGCATTCATTGTAGTTTTCTTCGGTAAATAATCTATGAGCGAAATCCCTTCTGTGTTCCAAAAGATTGTAGCCATAAGTTTACCTGCCGATGGACAGACCTTGAATTTCCGAGGCGGCTTCTCATCCTTAAATTTCCACTGTAACGACTCTTGCTTACTTTCCGGGTCCCATTGTCGAATCCAAGTCTCATCACATGTTACAATTCTAGAAATTATTTCTTCCTCTTTCCCTCGACTCGTGTCCAAAAACTCTTCGCAACATTTGACACGCCTCTCCATGTCAAATGCAGTCAACATTCTGGGGACCCAACGTGCACTAACCTTGGACATGTTCAAATGCTCATGAATTATTTCATTGACTCGATCTTTACTGACGCCCACATCTCTAGC
Organism: Clepsis dumicolana; assembly: GCA_963691665.1. Classification (NCBI taxonomy): domain Eukaryota; kingdom Metazoa; phylum Arthropoda; class Insecta; order Lepidoptera; family Tortricidae; genus Clepsis; species Clepsis dumicolana. Next base: position 2,915,794 of record OY829512.1, on the reverse strand, counting down.
TATCTCCCACTGCTTCACTCGTCGGTCCTCTAATATAATTTTTTTCACCCTGGTTACATTTTCATCGGTGACGGCCGAAACTGGTCTTCCGCTAAGAGGATCATCTTCCAGGCTCTCATGAACTAACTTAAACTGCTTTGACCAAAACTTTATAACAAATTCGGAAGAACACGAACTGCCAAGCACACGTAACATACGCTGTCTGATCTCCGAAGGCGTATTCCCTTCTTTAGTCAAAAACTTAATCACCGCACGCTGCTCGATTTTATCCATTTTCACTTTTTCTACCGACATGTTTGAAACAATTGTAGGAGACAAATAAACGTGATGCAATAAACAAATGAATGTAATACATTTTGAAAATAAAATAACAAACGAATATAAATCCATACCAGCCAGCATTATTTTTGTATATATTTCTGACCAAGGAGATTACTTATCAGCCGCCCCTCATAGCTTCCGAAAATATATGAAACACTACCTACGTGCCTGTAAAATTTGAGGGTTGCCCTCGGTTTCCCTGGGATCCCCTCGTTATATCCTGACTTGGTGACAATGGGAACAAATAGAAAGTATGCCTTTTCAAACAAAAAAAAATTTAAATCGGTCCAGCCGTCTTCGTGTAATCGGGGAACATACATAAAAAAAAAAGATTCCGACAAATTGAGAACCTCCTCCTTTTTAACCGACTTCAAAAAAGGAGGAGGTTCTCAATTCGTCGGAATCTTTTTTTTTTCATGTATGTTCTTGAAGTCGGTTAAAAACACAGTCAAGTCAACACAGATCTCATTACTTTTGAAATAATAATGTCAAATGAAACAAAAAGCGCGGGAAATGAAACTTTTTCCTTTTTTAACCGACTTAAAAAAAAGGAGGATTTTTTTTATGTATGTTCCCCGATTACTCGAAGACGTCTACACTGATTTCAAAAATTATTTTTTTGTTTGAAAGGGTACACTTTCTAGTTGATCCCACTGTCACCAAGTCAGGATCTGATGATGGGATCCTAGGGAAATAGAGGGCAACCCTCAAATTTACAGGCACGTATCATGGTGTTTCCTATATTTTCGGAAGCTATTTAAGTACTTGCGTCTGGTAGTCATCATTTCGTGTTTATGAGGTGATGATGGAAGGTACACCTCCTTAACGGTTAGGAGTTGTAAGATAATATTTTAAACACTAACGTAACTTAAAATTGTGAAATAAAAAAATCTGTTAAAAAGACTTTTATTTATTACTTTACGGTACACGGGCTCTATGTTCTTCAGTCTGTGGTCCTGCGGTGCGGCCAGCCGGGGAAGCGAGATAGCGAAGGATTGTATATGGCTTGTATAGCTCTGTATTCGTCTCTGACCGTTCCTGTGACGTTATGAACAGGGACAAACCTATGCAAACTTTCGCTGTCTCGCTCCGTTTTGGTTTGCCTCATGCTAATAACAGCTTGTGAAAATTGTTTCGATGGCAAAAAGTACGGTAAAGGTACGTTTTGAACTGAGGTACATTTTAGGTACGGTTTGGTCTTGAATAGTAGGGTCTGGCAACACTGGCCAGACCGGGAGTTGTCTGTTCCTGTTTAAACTATTTTAACTTGACACATCAAAATCGGTAGGGCAGTTTTTTCGTGATGAATTAATAAACAGCGAGACCGAGTTACTTTCGCTATTATAATTATTAGATAATCTAGTATAATATGCGTTTTTGATTTGAAACCGCTATAATCGATTCAAAATCCTACATCTCAACATTAAACATCGGTGGAGCTTTTCAGGAAAGTGAACGGGACCCCTTACAAACATTTTTTGCCCTGGCAACCCATGAACCCAAACCTGTTAAAAAAAGAAAATTTACGTCATCACGGGTCGGTCCAGGTCGGTCATTCATCTAGTTCATTTCTCAATAATTTCGCGTTTTTGGTAAACATCAGGCGATAAAACGGAAATTCTCATTATTTCATTATTTTCGTATTATGTTAGTTAAAAAGCCGCAGCCAAGCTCTTACTCGAAGTGGATTGGCAAAACTCTTAAAACCGTATTTATTCTCGAAGCACTTGGAATTGCTGTCTCTTACGGAGTGTATATTAAGCTAAATACGGAAAGAGGTAAGTTCTTCTTTTTTATTTTGGCCAAAAATAGCCGTATTACTCAAAAAGAGCGCTGTAAACAATAACTTTACGATTTGTCTTCGTAATAAGAACATGTATTAGCGTATTTGGACAGGATATAATCGATTTCAGGCGTAAACTAAAAACATGTGAGACTTTGATTCAATTCAGTATGGGCACGATTACTGATAAAAAGCTGTTTAATATGCCAATGGGCACTATTACTAAGGGATCAAGAACAACCACCAGATCGAAGCTTGATTTTAAATTAAAGTAGTGTCAAACATTTTAAAATTCTAATTTGAATGTTGATGGACAACAGGAATCATGAATCATCTTTTTCATCAGATTTCCGCCTGTATATGCGCCAGAACTGCAACTGGGTACTGGAAGGCTACTACGTGTTAGGCGAGAAGCTCGCAGACCATAAGACCCGAGAGCTTGACCAGAAGGTCTGGACCAACGAGGGCAAGATCTAGCGGTGAGATGAACATTGCTATTAGAACCACCTTCTGGGTGGTGACGTGCGGAGGACTAGGCTACGCCCTGTTCAAAGTGGTTAAACCTGATGATGAACTACTTAAAAAGGTCATTATTTTTTTGTTATTACGGGCTGATTGTGATGTGTTGTGTTTGTAGCTGTCACAGACATGGTGCTAGCCAGTAGGTATTTTAATGTTTTGGGGTTGTAATTAGAGTAAATTGAAACTTAATTTATGGTGTCTTATTATAAATATTTACATACTTACTTATTATTAATTTTATTTTATCATTGAAAGAAATAGCCTAGCCACCAAATCTGTTACTCAAATATAATATGTAACTACAACCTTAGTGGTAAATGGTCCAGTTTGCATGTGTTGCTGTGATCTGTGACAGCTATTTAAAAAAATCACTAACATGTATTTGGGTTAGTCCGGTATTGACTGTATGTTGCTTTGTAGCTAATTTTGTGGTCTCTTAGTTATTGTAAACATTAGCTTATGAGCATGTTTTTTTTTTCTGGGGACTCACCGAGTGATTTCAAACAATGGCCATTTATTGATGATTAAATATCATTCCTCATTCTAAATTCCGAATTGTAACTAACTCATCAAGGTTTGAACCATTTTGATGTTTTTTTTTTTTGGAAAATCATAATCATCTATCACAAGTTAAAAATTAAATTTTCTAATGATTCTGTTTTCGTTTGTCTACAGTATGACGAGGGATCAAAGCACACAGACACTAGAAGACTAGTACATAAAACTGTAGAAATACTGAAAGAAGCGCAAAATCCAGGCTCCGATTTAAATAAGAAAATAGAAAACCTAATTAAGAAATAGAAATGAATGACAAGAACACAGTGTTAGAGAGACTAAGCAGGAGGGATGCACAACGGCTCGACAAACTGCACAAGGCCCATAAAGCCCGGGAAGAAGTAGATGCATGCAATGAAAACGAAGAGTACTTCTCTGGGGCATTTAAAATCAAATCAGAATATGTAGAGGACCTGCTGGCTCAAATACCTACATTAGACATTAAAACTCTCCCGTCTCACTTTGATAACATTAAGAAAGAAGTAAATGAGCTCCAAAAGTATGTCATAACATCTGCCCTATTCCTAAAGGAATTCAACATGCGGAAATACCTAGGTATTGTTCAAAATTTGCAGACGCAATGCTACGATTTAGAAGACAGGTATATACCGCGGAAGAAATTCGGCTTTACAAGAAAGAAGCTGCCCAAATCGGACACTCACAAGCAAAGCTCTGTAGATGAGAATGACGGTGTAGGGAAACCTGATAACAAATGGGACGAGAAATTGTTTGGATTCGATTCCAAAGAGAATGTAGTACTAGCATTAGAAAACGATGAGTTGTTCCAAAGGGATGTGACACTCCGTAATCTCAAGAACTGCACTATCAGTTTAAAAGGAGTCTTGGGTACTCTGCACATGACTGATCTGGACAACTGTATCATTCTTTCCGGCCCAGTAACTTCCTCAGTGTTTATGGACAAGTGCATAAATTGCAAGATTGTGGTTGCATGCCAGCAACTTAGAATGCACACATCTACTAAATGTGACATTTATTTGCATGTAACAAGTAAGGGGATTGTGGAAGACTGCACAGAGGTTCGGACTGCGCCATATAACTTGGAATATGATGATTTAGAGAAACATTTCAACATGTCATCCTTAGATAGGAAGTGCAATAATTGGGATCAACTGGACGATTTCAATTGGCTAGCTCCAGATGTGCCATCCCCTAATTGGTCTATTTTAGACCCATCTAAACGAGTGACCGATTGGAGTGGGCAGTGGTCAACAATTCCAAGCAAATGACAACAATTTCCCTGAATTTTCACGAAACTTTTTCAATCTTTCTATGACTAATCGCAAACAGAGCAGGCGTAAATTTGACGTAGGAATGGTAAGAAATTGGTTCTATTAAAGGTATTTTTTTTTCAAATTTACTTGTAACGTCACTAGACAATGGTTCACAAGCCTTTTTTATTTGTAACGCAAACTTCACTTCACTTTACGTAAATTTGCGAGGCTAAAATTCAGTTGCTTACCCGTTTTTCTAATTATTTCAATAATTAAATGAAGGAGCATTTATTATGACAAATAATCACTCATTTATAACTGCTTAGTTTATCTACAAACATTATATTATAACATAGATAGCATTTACTAGATTGGAACGCAATTAATAAAATAAATAAATTTACGATGCAGTTTTATTTCTTTTGGTACCTATACCTAGTCAAGGAGTAAGAATTGTTGTGCTGTGTGGAACCTTTTCGCAATACGTATAATAGGGGATCAATTATCTCGAAATTATGTCTTAGCTATGTTATTATTTATTCTTACATTATGGTTTACTTTGATTTTATAAGAGGTTTACATTGATAGTTACAGTACAATTTGAAGGTGAAAATTATTTAATCCCGTTGGTCTACTGGGTACCTACAATCAGCAGTAAAATATACTCTGAGGAGAAATATAACATACTTATTAGTATTCACGGCTGAAAAAGTCTGAAATGTTTTCATAATATTATAAATTAACTATTCGGACCGACAAGTCTAGGGCCGTGTTTTATAAAGCTACAATTTACAAGCGGAAGTCTCTTTCTAACAAATAAAGGTGATAGATTGAGACTTCCGCTTGTAAATTGTAACTTGTAGCTTTATAAAACACGGCCCAGATAGACGGAATTTCTTTGGTAGCGACTAGCGAGAAGTTAATTTAGTGACAAGCGCAGACATTCGTCATTCCACGTGACTAATAGTAGCTAGCCCAAGCTAGCCCCACCATATTACCACTATTGCCAGTGCAAAAAACAAAACGGTAGAAAATCGACCAAGATGGCGACCGTGTTGTTTAAAACCACTGAAGATAGACCTCTATTATTAGTACTGCGCTGTGGTACTGCGTTAACACGTTAACACTGAGACAGATCATTCTATGACAGTGAATGGTTGTGGATTTTCATTCGGTCAATTCCTTGTATTCATATTTCATATTCATTCACAAAACAAAGAATGAAGTGACAAAATTGACTCACACAAGGGAAACAAATAACTACACCAAAGTATAGTCGCAAGTGAATTTTATTATTTACAAAAGTTAACATTTTTTAAATTAAGGACTCCAACAAGTGCTTCCTGTCTCATTATTTTATGAATCTAAGGAAACCAGCCTCAAGGTAAGTGGACAAACAACAAAGTAATCGTACCTGTATTATATTCTCTTTGGGTAAGTACACTTACTTAATGATACCTAATTGTACTTAATAACTTTTGACGCTTTGACTTGCATTGTGGTAGGGTAGGTCAATTTGAATGTTTTTTTTCCTTGTTGCAATTTTAAGATAAAATCTCTATCTTGGGTTTCGAGGTATTAAGTACTTAACTATATTTTGATTGTGAATTAATACCCACGATTACAGTAGATACCTATTCAATATTCAGTTATGTTTAGGTCTTATCTACGCTACGCGTAGTTTAGTGCGTATAACTTTGGTATCCGGTAGGTGCAAATTTTATTATCGCAGGTCAATTAACGTAGGTAGGAGATTGTCCACGTAAAGTAAAAATGACTCGCAGACCTCAATAGTTAATAGATACTTACTGACCTTGTTACTAACTTTTACCTACTTGCTTACTTGAGTTAAGTGACAAGTAGTGAATTAACTATGTACCATTGTTGGATGGGCTTTGCACACCCTTAAACATTAATCATCATATCATCAACTAAAAAACTGTCGTAACTTTAACAAAAATGTTTGGCTAGTGTCAAACCGATAATGACCTAGGTACCTACATTGTTTCAGATGCTAAACAAAAGAGTTTGTTGTCTGGCTATATATCTCTGCATCGTGGCCATAGCTGTCAACGTCACTGCATCAGCTGATCAAAAGGGTGACTCGCCTTCAAAAAGCAAATTCACAACACCCTATTTGGCTGGGGCGTTGGTGGCCGCGGCGGTGTTGGCCGCCATTGTATTTTGTATATGCACGAAAATTATAAGCTCAATATTGATTGGTGTTCTTGTTTTGGCTTGCATTGGAATAACGGTTTATTATTTTAAAGCATAGATCTGTGATAATATCAGACTGATTAAAATGTGAGTTAACTCCAATCATAACCACATTTATGTGAGGGCGCCACAGGTACACATGGATTTATATATTCTAATTTTGAAATTGATGTACCTGTATAAATAATTTTTCTCAACGCTGTGAACCTGATTAGCGTTCTCAAATAATAGTAATGAAGTGCAATTATTGTATTGTTTTGTAAGAAAATCGAATAATATATTTAAGTATTAACTAAGATTACCTACCTATGTTATAAATATTTTTTTACCTAACTCAATGGTGTTTAATAGGTACATTTTAGTTGTTCGATTATAATAATTAAGTACCTACATGTACCTACATAAACTCTGACTTAACAATTGAACTAATTAATATTTTTTATTAGATTCTCTAAGTGATCAATTACCTAGGTAGAATTGAATCTCTAAAACTGATAAATACAATTTGTTATCAATAAATTTTATTTAAAAAGCGGAGAGTTGTGCTGTTTTAAACCTCGCTATTTTCGTTTATGGTAACTTGGTTCCTATTGGACATGAACGAGCATTCATCCTTTCCGTCGATCGTCATTTAAACTCGAGTACCTACCTAGTACTTACTTAGTAAGTAGTATTTAATTTCGGATAAGATAATGAATAAATGACACAGGCCAGTCATATTCATTCTACATTAAAAAAGCAAAACGCGATGTAAAGCTTTTTTGGGATGCTATTTGGAAGTTGTGCTACTTTCGTAATAAGTACGTGAAAAACTGCAAAATTTTCGGACTTTTTTCTGTTTTTGCTGGTCAATTCAAAAATTATGGGCTTTTGAAATTAGTGGCTAAGTACTTACTTCTTTACAATCATTTTGAAAGTAAGTATAAGTAGCTATTAAGTAGGTAAAATTTTAACAATTGAAGCCAACCCGCGGCTCCGTATGTCTAATAGTTTTTGAGATAAAATACTAGAGAGCCCCCCACGGGGGATTTGGCTATACTTTTAGGTGGGGTAGGTGCAGGACCTAAGAACACTTTATACCTAATATTACCCTTCGATCTTCTTTTGCTTCAGATTTATTCACGAAAATGTAAAAAAATCAAGGTAATTTTTGAACTGTTATTTTAGCTAAACCGAGCAAGCGAGGGTTATGTGTACGTAATTAGTCCTCAACTGTTATCTATTAGTTATTTTATTTAATTTTGCCCACTACACACTAGCTTATGCCCCGTGAAGGAATAAAAAGTAAGTTAGGTGGTTTCCTTTCTTAGTGCACCTCGTGATTATCAAGGTACACACGTACATCTGCCAAATTTCGAGCCTCTAGCTAGGCTCTAGAGATAGATAATTATGCAATGTGAAGTGTTTTTGTGAGACTAAATTACTGTGGCCAAAGTAAAGAAATAATTATAATGTTATCTACTTAGCAGTGAACTTTGAGAGGGGTCATTAGACTGTATAATGTAGGTAAGTATCCGTAATCTTAACAAAAATAAATGTACTTACCTAGTTGTAGCTAGTTACCAATTAGGCACCTAAGTACTTTATGTTTGTTCCGAATGTTTTTTTAATTATATTTAATAATTAAACCCAAAAAATACATTTAAAACCATAGACATAACGTTGTTTGAAAGCACATGTGGAACTAAGTAGTAGCTTGACTGTTAGGTGTGTGAGGGTAGGTACCTACTACCTTTTTAATGTAACCCCTCTGGTTGACAATAACGTCTTTACTTATTGATTGATTATTACTCTTAATATTATATGTGGGATATTGACCGCGATCACCTAACTAGGTTTTGGTGACCTCGCGATGATGTTTCGACGCATACATAAGATACATCATACGGTACGCCTCGTAAGAATGCGGGTAGACAGAGCCCGGTCTACGGTCTACGCAACATTAGCATCCACCCGCGTTTCGTCAGTCTATCCGTGATCACGATGCATGTCACTGCGTCCAAATATCGGGAATTCATGAAAACCTAGTAAGTACCTACTTAGTTAAGGTAATCGCGGATTAAGTAGGTAAGTAACCCTAATTTGTTTTTATTCCATCACCAGATCCATCTTGTTGTGTTAAAAGAGCAATGCGAAGCTCACAAGAGCGAACTTGAAGCAGAATCACAGTAGGTACTCGTATTAATCAAGACGGTACCTAGTGTCTCCATGAGCGATCAGGAGATTCAGGTAATTTTTTTTTTTTTTTCTGGTTTTGTCCCTTCTCATGCCCATCCTTTCTTCCCGTACGTCTGTCTGTACGTCTCTCTCAATGACAAGTAAGTAAATCAAAACCTTTAGGGTGCTTCCAGTGGACCTAGAATCCTAGAATCATGAAATGACACGAGGCAAGGTCTCGCAGCAACTCGGGTAAAGGAAAAATCTGACATTTAAAACTAGCTCTGCATTTCAGGAGCTAACTGAGAAGGTGGCGACCCTACGGTCTTAGCTTTATGTACTTTTGTGGGGAGGACCACAATAGAGAGATCTCTCTCCAGGCAGATGTTACGCATGGGGACCGAAGTCCAATGGAACAGAGTTGGAAGTTGTATTAATGCAACCGACTTGAGAAACTTCGTCAGCGTGAATAGCGTGATGTAGCGAGCGCCGAAAACTGCGAGGAACGTTCGATGACTAGATGGCGCTAGGAGTCGTTAGAATGTCCTTAAGTTGGTACTCCTATTGGATGACAGATGACGCCGGGTCGCCACACTTTCTTCTTCCATCCAGTCTTCCGATGGCTCTTAGATAAACAAATAGTTGTCACGTCGTAGTATTGTGAAAAGTGATATTTTTAAAATTAAGTATTTCTTGTTCAATCTAAAATAATTGTAAAATCACGTTGTTTACCGTGTCAAGAATTGTTAGTGACAAGTTTTAAGCAGCTTACAACCATTTGTTACTGAGTACCTAGTTAATTGATAGTTTGCTTAATTACTTACTAAGTTGGTAGGTACATAAAGTTTACAATTTGTTTATTATGCACTGTTGGGTAATCTAAATGCGAAAAATGCAATCACCCGCTGTAACTAGCACTAGGTAATGAGATTTTTCTACCTAACGCAAATTTAGTTGAATTGCGTTCAATTTGCACCTTATGCACTGCGTAAAAGAATCATATTGGATTATTAATGTCCCTATAGGACTGCCACAACTGGATCCTTGGGATATAAAAGCGAATGTTGTCCAGTTGTTCTTCATTACCAACCTGTGACCAGCTCGGAAGAGTTCTGCGTGCGCTGTTGTTCGGTTAAATTCAGTGTTTTTTTTTCTAATAGAATATAACTAATATGAACGTTGATATGTGCGAGCCGGATAGCACTGTCGAGATTATGGTAAGTATTTTTACAACTATCTAACTAGCTAATATTTAATGTGTGTGTAATTGATATGGACTTCAAGCTAGTGGCACGAGCTAGAAAATTCTCGATGCCGCGTCCTACTCAATTCCGGGTTCCAAAGACCACATTTCATACGAATCTCTACAAAATTAAGCCCTGGTAAAGTCCCTGGTGCAAGTTTTCATTTTTAGCAGTCATCTATAGTTTTTTGTTTGTTTTAGGAGTTTGAAAGGGAGCCCCCGGCACCAACGCCGCTGGACTTGCTTCGGCAGGAGTTTGCGACGAATAAGGCGCGGTGTGCCGAATTGCGTAAGATTTACAATAGTTTTTTCCCCTCACTACCTCGGAAAGCCGTCTTTTATCCTTTAATACAAGCGGGTAAAATCGCATTTTATCCACTAGTGGGGAAAGTAATTTGACCTTGGAGTGGAGCGTGTTCAAGTAGCTTTTAACTGATAACAAAACGTAAAACGATCATAGTAATGGTTGGTTCTATATTAATTATCATTAAATAAATGATTTGAGAATTTAATAAAAAATACCTACCAAATTTAGCTTTATTTAATGGTCCTAAAAATTCTATAAGAAACATTTGTTTTTTTATAATGAGGTTGAATATAATTCATAACGCACAAGTTGAGTCGATGCAATTTCAAAACGCATCGTCAGAAATCGACAACATTGTCAACAAAAATTTTCTGACCTAGTTCCAGAATTTTCTGTTATAATATAGTAAAAAAAATAGTGATTCCAGTGATGAAGAATTATTTTTATGAGCTGTTTTTTTGCATGTTGCGCTTTCCTCGCTACAGTGAGGTGAAAAGTTTTGTGTTACACACGGGTGCAAATGTATTTTACTTCTCGTGTGTTGAAACACTCGCTACGCTCAGGATTCTATTTTAGAACCACTCGCTTCGCTCGTGGTTCAACTATAGAATCCTTTCACTTGCTTGTGTGTTCAATTCCACACTCGCGGGTAAAATACAACTTTGCACCCTTGTATAACAAATAGCTATTGTTATTTTTAATTGACATTTATTTACATTAAAAAAAGCATTTTACAATGACATTAAATCCAAGCTAAAACTAATTAAACTATAACTTAAATCTAAATAAGGCCCCCTTGTCATGGTGTTCAAAAGGCTGGCAGTGTTGCCTCGCTGAATAACTGCCGATTCTTTGACAGAGAAAACTGCCGGCTCTTTAGTCACAAGTTGCATCGACCAAACGCTTTTGCAACTCTGAAATAAGCTTGTTAGCGCCGGGACCCCAATGACCCAACGTTTCCATTTTGAATTAACATTTTAAAGTTAGTTTTTGATTTCTATTATTTTATTACTATGAAATTGAAGAAATGTCCAGATAAGAGCTTCTAGTGTAACTTTTTACATAAGAAATCTTCTCTTTCGCGGTCGCGTTAACGCCTAATTTAAGTACTTAATATGAGCAAATCGGCGGCACGTATTTGCAATTTTCTTGTGTCGTAAATTAGTACACTGTAGGTTGAGGTCAAACTTATAACTCATTGGTTCATTTAACTTACAGCCTATTTACTTTAGTCTTGAAGAGCTTATTAAGCTCTCGATCTAGAGTCTTTATCTTGATCCCATTAGAGTCGTATAGGAATGATCTACAATTCGACGACCGGATAACCTAGTGGTTTAGAGACCCTTGCTATGAATAGGTACCTATGCTATGCTATGCTATGATCCCCGGTCCTACGAATGTCTGTTCTCGGGTTTTGGATGTTTAATATGTATATAAGTATGTATCTATAAGTATAGTACTTACCCATAGTACAGGCTTTGCCTAGTTTGGGACTAGGTCAATTCGCTATTGCATATTTCAGTGGCGGTCTGTATGAACGAGCGGGGGCAAGTTCGCCAACAGTTGATGGAGGTAAAGCAACGGCGACAGGCGATGTACAATGAAATCAGGATGGCGACAGACAGACGACAATTCACCTTTATTTCCAATTCAATTGCTAAGGACAAGCTTGCCAATTTGAAGGCAGCCAAAGCAATGAGCGATCGGGATGTAAAGGTAAGTAAAGTGCTTAATTTACTATTTTTTTGGGTTCCGCGCCTCAAAAGGAAAAACGGAACCCTTATAGGATCACTTTGTTGTCCGTCTGTCCGTCTGTCGAGACCCTTTTTCTCTGGAACGCGGGAAGGTAGCATGTTGAAATTAATATCATATAGGTAGGTAGGTACTTAAGTCTGCAGTCCCTTGAAGCTGTGAAAAAATCAAACTTCTAAGTCAACGCAATCAAGAGATACAATCATTAAATGCTTGTTTCTATACAAATTGCCGTACCTCCTGAAAACCTAAAGGGTAGTTCCTGTTGTCCTAGAACCTTGAAATTTGTTATGAAGGTAGCTCTTATAGCACAACTACCCAGAAAATTCTCAAAATCTATTTTTTTTTACGTCTGTCTGTAAATTTCACAGACCAATATAAGATGACCACACACTGCGTACATTTTGCTTAGGAGAAGGCCCTGCTAACACTGGACATCTTAAAACACTGGGGAAAAGCGTTATAGTATCTTTGTACGGAACCCTCATGCGCGAGTCCGACTCGCCCTTGTGCGGTTTTTTGCTAACTTCTCTTTCTCAGCACGTGGCTCAGGACAGGGGGAGTTATATATGAAGTTGAGGCCTTTGCCCTACAGTGGGACAGTCGAAGTCAAAGACATGGATCCGCCCAAAGTTGCAAAAATATGTATATATCAACCTTATCGTCGCAGTAATAAGGTGTGTATACATATTTTTGGGACTTTGTGATGTATACATATTGGTGCCCTTGATGTCCAGACATAAATTACAGGCTAACAAAAATAACTGCTCTTGCAAATTTTTAAATGCTAACTTTAACAACGGAAAGCTGAATTACTTACAACCTTTTGAAGCGTGAAGTGATATGCCTGCATCTAAATCTGGTAAACACCGTAGTAATTATAGTAACTCAAATTTACTTATAAAATCTGTTTTTTTTTTCAGCACCTAGCGAATAGGGTGGTGAGCATGCGATGTCTGCTTCAAATGTTCAGGGAAAAAGGCTGCAATTTTTTAGATCAGGTGAAGTTAATTTGAGTTACAAAAGCGCTTAGTTGATGCAACTTGTGACCAAAGGGCTGGCAGTTTTCTCTCTTAAAGAATCAGCATCGCTATTCAGCGAGGCAACGCTGCCAGTCTTTTGGGCACTATGCCACGGGGGCCTTATTTAGATTCAATTTAGTTTTAAGTTGTAGTTTATTTAGTTTAAGCTTAGATTTAAAGTCATTGTAAATTGCTTTTATTATGTAAATAAAGTATTTCTCAGTTAATTCATATTTCTTAAATTAAAGAAACTTAGGAAATAGAAAAATTCTTTCGTTACTTGTTGTTCCTTTTATATATTTAACCTAGTTAATAATTTGTTTCAGCTAATTGAAAGACATCTATTGGATCGCGTCAATGCTTGAACAGTCGATTGTTCAACGAGGGAAGAAAAGGACCAATTTCTAATCAGATATTTTAATATAATAGGCACCTAGCGTTTGAAATTGACGTTATCCCAGAGTTAAACACCCTGCTTTTCATCTCGACTAGGTATAACGAAAGTAAAAAAACATAAATGTTTAAGAAATAATATTTATATTAAAATAGTAGTTTATGCAACTGCTACATAATGAGGGTCCTTAAAACACGAGTGTGTTTTTATGAAACGAGGCGAAGCTGAGTTTCGTAATAGGATCACACGAGTGTTTTAAGGCCTGATTATGTGGAGTTGCATACATTACTTTATCTACACACATATTATAAGTACTCTAAGATGGGTTCAGAAGCCGAAGGCATATGTCATACCCATACCTGTCACGAATTTGATTGTTTTTAGACAAACATACCGAGCTGACGTTTCGTAAACTGTTTTTTTTTATTTTTTTTTTAATCACATTATTAATTATTATACATGTCGGACTGAACTCGACTTATATACGTGAGTGATCCGTTTTATTTTACTATGATTGTAAATTACATAAGTTGTCAAATTCGAATGACTATTACTTTACTGCTGGACCTGCTGGTGGTGGTGGTTGGCGGGGGAGGCGACGGCGTACTGCAAAGCTGGTCATTTTCTACGGTTTCTGAACGCATTATAGAGGACTTATGATGTGTGTAGATAAAAATATTTATTTGCTCCGCGTCCAGAGAGAACCAAACACAAACAATGCTTTCGCGCTAATTTCAAGTTTTTTTAAGATGTGTGTTTTTTTCCTAAACTGATCACTGGTCAGAATAAGTATTGTTACATTGTAGTCTTTATTTAATAGATTTTATTAACTAAGAATTTTACTTTATAAATTCAATCAGGCAGTTAGACGTACGTATTTAAGTTTTTTTTTTTTGTAAAACAAGTGGGTAAGTTAAGTACAATGTTAAAATTAAAACAAATATATCTAGTTCCGCTCTATAGGCTGCATTCACAATACCATTGCCATTTAACGAGTGTTTTTTTTAATTAGCTACTTAATGTAAATTACGTATTTTTTTTTCGTTTAAGTATAATTCACTCAGAAAAAAACTACGTTCATGTTGCATTTAATAATTATTGGGTAAGTACCATTGCGATTTGAAAGTAGGTATTTTTGCATAATAGGGCGAAGATGACTAAAATTTACCATCTTTTCGAAGAACAATAATGAAAACCTATTCACATGGCTATTTGTGTTGGTTGCTGGGTACAAATTAAGGTAGGGTAGATTAGGTTAAACAATGAGCTGTTAAATACTCTAATCTAAGCAGCACTTCTATACCACATCTCGTATCTAAATAATAGGTCAAACACGCCGCCCGAGTTTTGCAAAAAATTAAAGATTAAATGCTGTTGCCTTTTCGGCATTTTTTTTTTCATTGGATAAAAGAAAACCATTTATTTCAGATAGTTACATCCATAATTACAAATAATCAAATTACACAGAGAAAAAGAGAAAAAAATCACGTATTCAAAATCACAATACATACTTAAATACGTATTTTATTTCAATTCGCATTCGTCATACCATATCTGCCTCGACTGGGGATCGAACCCGGGACCTCAAGCACAGAACACATAAGCCCTCTAGTTTCGTAGTTGGTTCTCTGATCACTATGCTATACAGTCGTCTAGACTATTGTAGAGCGGTAGGTATAACAGTAGTAAAGCAGTTTTCTTTAATTTTGTCAAATATAAGTAAGTAAGCATGTCATAAATATTCAAGCTTGTCAGCTTAAGTGATTATTGAACAATTCACAAAATGTTAGCAAAGTACAGAGTGGTTGTACCTTGTTCCTAAGCTTGTAGGTAAAAAAACTACCTGGATTAGGGGCCGCAATTGTTTTGTTTAATTTTAATAAGAAAAAAGTAATCGCTCGTTTACGGGTAGGTAACACTAATGAGCTTTTTCTACCTGATGCAAATTTAGTTGGATCGCGTTCAATTTGCACCTTAACTGCATTGTGTAAAAGAATCATATTGGATTATTAATGTTCCTATGGAACTGCCACAACTGGATCCCCACCCTTGGGGTAGAACAGGGAACGCTGTCCAAATGTTCCTCATTAACAACCTGAGACCAGCTCGGAAGAGTTCTGCGTGCGCTGTTCATTTAAATTCAGTGTTTTTTTTTTCGAAATGGAATATTTGAACGTTGACATGTGCGAGCCGGACAGCACTGTCGAAATTATGGTACGTATTTTTACAATTAACTATTTATTTAAAGTGTGTGTAATTGATATGGACGTTAAGCTGGTGGCAAAAGCTAGAAAATTCTTGATGCTATCGGAATCTTATTCGATTTCGGGTCCCAAAAGACTCTACAATTCATACGAATCTCTATAAAGTCCTGATAAATAGTCCCTGCTGGTGCAGTTTTCATTTTTATCAGTCATTTTAATAGTTTTTTTTTGTTTCAGGACTTGCAAAGGGAGCCTCCGGCACCGTCGCAGCTGGACTTGCTTCGGCAGCGGTTTGCGACGAACCAGGCGCGGTGTGCCGAAAGACGTAAGTTTTACAACAGTTTTTAGTGATATTGTATAACACTTTGCAGCTATTTTTCGATTTTTGTTATTATTCGTTAGCAGTTTAAATTTACTAATTCGCTATTTACTATATAGTTGTTGAAAAGTGCAGATGAGAGCCCTTAGACTTAGAGTATTTTTTTACATAAGAAAAGTTCTCGATCGCGATCGTGCTAACGTCTCAGTTAATAATGAGCATATTATAAATTACACGAGAGGCTTTGTTCAGCTACCTACTGCCCTTTGACTTTGTACCTACTTAGAGATCTATGTTCTCGATTTACATCTAGCTAGAGTCTTAGTTTAGATTCTATTACAGTCGTATACCTACATAACGATTTACAAATTTAAATCATGTTCACATATTTCAGTGGCGATCTGTATGGACGAGCGGGGGCAACTTCGCCAACAGTTGCTGGATCTGCAGCAAAGACGAGAGGCGACAGTCAATCAATTAAAGATGGCGGCAAACAGACGACAACTCAGTATCGACGCCAATCGAATTGCTCAGCTCAAGCTTGCCAATTTGAAGGCAACCAATCAACCAATCGCAATGAGCGATCAGGATGTCCAGGTAATTTAATTTTTTTTTTGCTTTACTACTCTTTCTCAGGACGTGGTTCTGGATAAAGAGTTATATAGTCCAGAGAATAGGCCTTTGCCCTATAGCTGGACAAAATTATAGACTAATTGCAAGACTCTTGCAAATTTTTGCACATTAAAATTGTTCTACTTCAAGTGAAGCCTAAAGCTATTCGAACAACTTTAACCTGCGAGGAGGGGGGTTAATTTAAATAATGTGTGTGTCTTAAACTAGTAAAAACCGTGATTATTTTAACTATAATTAGGTATTTAATCTTTTTTTCAGGACCTAGCGGATAGAGTGGCGGCCCTACGAAGTCTGCTTCAAATTGTCAGGCATTCACCTGAAGGCCGTGTATAAACGCTTTAAACTTTTCGCTCGGGTAAGTTAATATTTCTTAAAAAAAAAACTTTACTTTTCGTAATAGAAATATTCTTGCAATATTTAAGTAGTGTTTTGTTGTTCCTTTTGTAATATAGTTATTTAATCATTTGTTTCAGGTACCTATTTGGAGGAGATTGACCCAATCACGAAGACGCTGAAATCAATAATAATTATACTAGCTGGGGACTTTGGTTTTTAAATATTAGGAATCCAACCATTTTTTCCTTTTAATTTTTTTGTGTAGAAGAGTACTTCCATTCTTGTATATTTTCTTTTTGTTTCATGTTATAGCGTACACGTACGTAACCGTTGTAATCTGATTCTTCTTCTTTTATCATATAAAAGTTGCCTAGAATAGATGTCTTTGAAGTACTTTATCATAGTACCTTGCGATCATTGTATTATTGTATTGTTTTGTATAAATGTATTAATTAGTAAGTTGTACTTAATAAAGTTTTGCTTTTCTAACTGTTTTTTTTTTAATCAAATTTCCTTATAAAACATTCATTTGTAAGAAACTTTCACATATTAAATAGACCCCTTTTTGTCTTTAATGAAGTTATTGTAATTGTTATTTTAATCAGCAAGAAATTAGGCACATACCTACACGCGCGTTTCGACGAATCGGGAGCTGGGTTTGTTATTTTTTCAAACACATTTAAAATGCTAATAATAAAAACAGTAGCTCATACAAATAATTATGAAGTATTCTATAAGTATGGTACGTTCGTGTTAAAAAAAAAATTAAAAAAGTTAAAAAATCCCCGAAATTAAAAACATCTAGGTACTTACTTACAAAAAGTAAAAAATTAAACTGGGCCTGGTCTTTTGATTCGGAACTAAGTACTTGTGTTATCTTTTGCGCAGTCGGATGCCGTCCTTTTGTGTTTGTTGGCTCTCCGGCCGGATATAGGTATATGGCACCCGACTGCGCAAAAGTTAACATAGTTAAAGCACCCGGCCCAGGCCCAGAAATTTTAGTTTTTTAGTTTTTATAAGTTTTATATGTCGGGGGTTTTTTTTTTTTAAATTTTTACATATTAACGGGCTCCCGGATTCTGGTTCCCGAATTTATACTGAATACATCAACAGGCTCTCACGTTTTTTATTTTAACTAGACAAACCCTCCCACCCGTATTTTTTATTTTAAAATACGATATTTCAAAAACGGTTGAACCGATTGAAAAAAAAACATGTCTAAGAACCATCGCTAGAAAACCTGCTTTCAAATAAGAAAACGGCATTCAAATCGGATTGACTGCTGAAGAGCTACGAAGTCACAGACAGACACACGGACACACAGCGGTAAAATTTATAACAGCATTACAGCTCGCGCGCGGACTTAAGGTACCTACTTATTTCGTGCTTAAAAAATATTAACCAGACAGCAATATTCCATAATCCTACGTAATGGCACTGATTTTTTTAAGTGGGTAGGTGCAGGATATGGATGGCGGTGATGTGGCAGGCCTAGACGACGGTGGCGGGATGACCTGGATGCTCTCTCCACGCGTCCCGGCCTGTAAATATGTAAATTGTTACATATTTAAAGGCCGGGACGAGTGGAGGGCAATGGGGGTAAGCCTTATAAAAGTTGCTTATAAAAAAATATTTTACCAAAAATTTAATTAGAATTAAAAAGTACGTTTAGGTATTTCTGTATAGCAAAATTAGTAAATACTAGATATGACGTTAAGATGACAAAAATTTACCATTTACCGTTTACCATGGCCAACGGGCCTTTTGAAAAGGTAAATTTTAGTAGCTGTGAATCCGTTTTACATATTAGGTATCTACTATGAACTGAAAAAACTTTTTTTTATTATTTATTTAGGCAACTAACAGTCACAAACTTATTCTGCGTTCCAGGCAAAGTCAATCTTAAGTATGACCATGTCATAAAGATTTTGACTTGGAAAAACTTTTCTCGCTTTGACTATACCTAATAAGTAAAATATGAAAACAACGACCATTACTAACTTGCTTGTTTAAGAGTGGAGTGTATTGTTGATTAGATTACTACTCCGACCACCTGGGGTTACAGTCCCTGGTTAATCACCTTTTCCAAGAACAATAATATGAAAACTAACTATTCTAAGGCCTAAGGTATTTGTGTTGGTTGTCTGGGTACAAATTAAGGTAGGGTAGATTAAGTTACACAATGGGCTGTTAATACTCTGATCCAAGCAGCACTACCGTATCTCGTATCTAAATAATAGGTCAAACACACCGCCCGACTCTTGAAAACAATTAAAAAGTTAAAATATTTGAAGCTTATTCGGCATTAAAGTCTTGAGTTGTAAATCTTAAGTCACTGTACCTTTCTTAAAAATGCCCGTCGAGCTGGGTAAATAAAATAGGCTTACAAAATTTGCAATAGGTACTATAAATTATGCTAGATAATCTGGCCCTTTTGTAATCTACGTCCGTTGAAGTTACCAGAAGTACCTTTACCTACTTGGTTTTCTAGAAAGACACCTCGTTTTTAAAGTAGGTAGGTAGGTACGCAATCTGTACGTTACTTTGCTAGGTTCTTGTCGTAATTTTGTCTGCGATGAAATAGAGCGTAAATATTAATATCATAGGACCAATGGACACCTATATTGCTCTAGTCGCAACCTTGGCAAAGCCTGTAGGTGGGTACTAGACAATTTATTTTTATTCGTATTCATCATACTCTTATTATCTGCCCCTACCGGGGATCAAACCCGGGACCACAACCACAGAATACAATACAAAACTCTTTTTCTTTGGGCAGTCGTGTAATAATAGTACAACCTCAAGCTTCGTAGTTGGTTCTGTGACCACTAGACTATCCGGTCGTCTAGACTATTGTAGGGCGGTAGGTATTATGTTGGGAACAGTAGTAAAACAGTTTTCTTTATTTTTGTCAAAAATAAGCAAGTAAGCATGTGCATGTCACAAATATTCAAACTATTCGGCTTAGGTGATTATTCAACAAATCACAAAAGTACAGGTGGCTGTACCTTGTTCCTAAGCTTTAGGTAAAAAAGTTACCTGGATTAGGGGTCGCAATTGTTTTGTTTAATTTTAACAAGAAAAATGTAATCGCCCGTTTACGGGTAGGCAACACTAATGAGCTTTTTCTACCTGATGCAAATTTAGTTGGATCGCGTTCAATTTGCACCTTAACTGCATTGTGTAAAAGAATCATATTGGATTATTAATGTTCCTATGGAACTGCCACTACTGGATCCCCACCCTTGGGGTAGAACAGGGAACGCTGTCCAAATGTTCCTCATTAACAACCTGAGACCAGCTCGGAAGAGTTCTGCGTGCGCTGTTCATTTAAATTCAGTGTTTTTTTTTTCGAAATGGAATATTTGAACGTTGACATGTGCGAGCCGGACAGCACTGTCGAAATTATGGTACGTATTTTTACAATTAACTATTTATTTAAAGTGTGTGTAATTGATATGGACGTTAAGCTGGTGGCAAAAGCTAGAAAATTCTTGATGCTATCGGAATCTTATTCGATTTCGGGTCCCAAAAGACTCTACAATTCATACGAATCTCTATAAAGTCCTGATAAATAGTCCCTGCTGGTGCAGTTTTCATTTTTATCAGTCATTTTAATAGTTTTTTTTTGTTTCAGGACTTGCAAAGGGAGCCTCCGGCACCGTCGCAGCTGGACTTGCTTCGGCAGCGGTTTGCGACGAACCAGGCGCGGTGTGCCGAAAGACGTAAGTTTTACAACAGTTTTTAGTGATATTGTATAACACTTTGCAGCTATTTTTCGATTTTTGTTATTATTCGTTAGCAGTTTAAATTTACTAATTCGCTATTTACTATATAGTTGTTGAAAAGTGCAGATGAGAGCCCTTAGACTTAGAGTATTTTTTTACATAAGAAAAGTTCTCGATCGCGATCGTGCTAACGTCTCAGTTAATAATGAGCATATTATAAATTACACGAGAGGCTTTGTTCAGCTACCTACTGCCCTTTGACTTTGTACCTACTTAGAGATCTATGTTCTCGATTTACATCTAGCTAGAGTCTTAGTTTAGATTCTATTACAGTCGTATACCTACATAACGATTTACAAATTTAAATCATGTTCACATATTTCAGTGGCGATCTGTATGGACGAGCGGGGGCAACTTCGCCAACAGTTGCTGGATCTGCAGCAAAGACGAGAGGCGACAGTCAATCAATTAAAGATGGCGGCAAACAGACGACAACTCAGTATCGACGCCAATCGAATTGCTCAGCTCAAGCTTGCCAATTTGAAGGCAACCAATCAACCAATCGCAATGAGCGATCAGGATGTCCAGGTAATTTAATTTTTTTTTTGCTTTACTACTCTTTCTCAGGACGTGGTTCTGGATAAAGAGTTATATAGTCCAGAGAATAGGCCTTTGCCCTATAGCTGGACAAAATTATAGACTAATTGCAAGACTCTTGCAAATTTTTGCACATTAAAATTGTTCTACTTCAAGTGAAGCCTAAAGCTATTCGAACAACTTTAACCTGCGAGGTGGGGGGTTAATTTAAATAATGTGTGTGTCTTAAACTAGTAAAAACCGTGATTATTTTAACTATAATTAGGTATTTAATCTTTTTTTCAGGACCTAGCGGATAGAGTGGCGGCCCTACGAAGTCTGCTTCAAATTGTCAGGCATTCACCTGAAGGCCGTGTATAAACGCTTTAAACTTTGGAGGAGATTGACCCAATCACGAAGACGCTGAAATCAATAATAATTATACTAGCTGGGGACTTTGGTTTTTAAATATTAGGAATCCAACCATTTTTTCCTTTTAATTTTTTTGTGTAGAAGAGTACTTCCATTCTTGTATATTTTCTTTTTGTTTCATGTTATAGCGTACACGTACGTAACCGTTGTAATCTGATTCTTCTTCTTTTATCATATAAAAGTTGCCTAGAATAGATGTCTTTGAAGTACTTTATCATAGTACCTTGCGATCATTGTATTATTGTATTGTTTTGTATAAATGTATTAATTAGTAAGTTGTACTTAATAAAGTTTTGCTTTTCTAACTGTTTTTTTTTTAATCAAATTTCCTTATAAAACATTCATTTGTAAGAAACTTTCACATATTAAATAGACCCCTTTTTGTCTTTAATGAAGTTATTGTAATTGTTATTTTAATCAGCAAGAAATTAGGCACATACCTACACGCGCGTTTCGACGAATCGGGAGCTGGGTTTGTTATTTTTTCAAACACATTTAAAATGCTAATAATAAAAACAGTAGCTCATACAAATAATTATGAAGTATTCTATAAGTATGGTATGTTCGTGTTAAAAAAAAAATTAAAAAAGTTAAAAAATCCCCGAAATTAAAAACATCTAGGTACTTACTTACAAAAAGTAAAAAATTAAACTGGGCCTGGTCTTTTGATTCGGAACTAAGTACTTGTGTTATCTTTTGCGCAGTCGGATGCCGTCCTTTTGTGTTTGTTGGCTCTCCGGCCGGATATAGGTATATGGCACCCGACTGCGCAAAAGTTAACATAGTTAAAGCACCCGGCCCAGGCTCAGAAATTTTAGTTTTTTAGTTTTTATAAGTTTTATATGTCGGGGGTTTTTTTTAATTAAATTTTTACATATTAACGGGCTCCCGGATTCTGGTTCCCGAATTTATACTGAATACATCAACAGGCTCTCACGTTTTTTATTTTAACTAGACAAACCCTCCCACCCGTATTTTTTATTTTAAAATACGATATTTCAAAAACGGTTGAACCGATTGAAAAAAAAACATGTCTAAGAACCATCGCTAGAAAACCTGCTTTCAAATAAGAAAACGGCATTCAAATCGGATTGACTGCTGAAGAGCTACGAAGTCACAGACAGACACACGGACACACAGCGGTAAAATTTATAACAGCATTACAGCTCGCGCGCGGACTTAAGGTACCTACTTATTTCGTGCTTAAAAAATATTAACCAGACAGCAATATTCCATAATCCTACGTAATGGCACTGATTTTTTTAAGTGTGTAGGTGCAGGATATGGATGGCGGTGATGTGGCAGGCCTAGACGACGGTGGCGGGATGACCTGGATGCTCTCTCCACGCGTCCCGGCCTGTAAATATGTAAATTGTTACATATTTAAAGGCCGGGACGAGTGGAGGGCAATGGGGGTAAGCCTTATAAAAGTTGCTTATAAAAAAATATTTTACCAAAAATTTAATTAGAATTAAAAAGTACGTTTAGGTATTTCTGTATAGCAATATTAGTAAATACTAGATATGACGTTAAGATGACAAAAATTTACCATTTACCGTTTACCATGGCCAACGGGCCTTTTGAAAAGGTAAATTTTAGTAGCTGTGAATCCGTTTTACATATTAGGTATCTACTATGAACTGAAAAAACTTTTTTTTATTATTTATTTAGGCAACTAACAGTCACAAACTTATTCTGCGTTCCAGGCAAAGTCAATCTTAAGTATGACCATGTCATAAAGATTTTGACTTGGAAAAACTTTTCTCGCTTTGACTATACCTAATAAGTAAAATATGAAAACAACGACCATTACTAACTTGCTTGTTTAAGAGTGGAGTGTATTGTTGATTAGATTACTACTCCGACCACCTGGGGTTACAGTCCCTGGTTAATCACCTTTTCCAAGAACAATAATATGAAAACTAACTATTCTAAGGCCTAAGGTATTTGTGTTGGTTGTCTGGGTACAAATTAAGGTAGGGTAGATTAAGTTACACAATGGGCTGTTAATACTCTGATCCAAGCAGCACTACCGTATCTCGTATCTAAATAATAGGTCAAACACACCGCCCGACTCTTGAAAACAATTAAAAAGTTAAAATATTTGAAGCTTATTCGGCATTAAAGTCTTGAGTTGTAAATCTTAAGTCACTGTACCTTTCTTAAAAATGCCCGTCGAGCTGGGTAAATAAAATAGGCTTACAAAATTTGCAATAGGTACTATAAATTATGCTAGATAATCTGGCCCTTTTGTAATCTACGTCCGTTGAAGTTACCAGAAGTACCTTTACCTACTTGGTTTTCTAGAAAGACACCTCGTTTTTAAAGTAGGTAGGTAGGTACGCAATCTGTACGTTACTTTGCTAGGTTCTTGTCGTAATTTTGTCTGCGATGAAATAGAGCGTAAATATTAATATCATAGGACCAATGGACACCTATATTGCTCTAGTCGCAACCTTGGCAAAGCCTGTAGGTGGGTACTAGACAATTTATTTTTATTCGTATTCATCATACTCTTATTATCTGCCCCTACCGGGGATCAAACCCGGGACCACAACCACAGAATACAATACAAAACTCTTTTTCTTTGGGCAGTCGTGTAATAATAGTACAACCTCAAGCTTCGTAGTTGGTTCTGTGACCACTAGACTATCCGGTCGTCTAGACTATTGTAGGGCGGTAGGTATTATGTTGGGAACAGTAGTAAAACAGTTTTCTTTATTTTTGTCAAAAATAAGCAAGTAAGCATGTGCATGTCACAAATATTCAAACTATTCGGCTTAGGTGATTATTCAACAAATCACAAAAGTACAGGTGGCTGTACCTTGTTCCTAAGCTTTAGGTAAAAAAGTTACCTGGATTAGGGGTCGCAATTGTTTTGTTTAATTTTAACAAGAAAAATGTAATCGCCCGTTTACGGGTAGGCAACACTAATGAGCTTTTTCTACCTGATGCAAATTTAGTTGGATCGCGTTCAATTTGCACCTTAACTGCATTGTGTAAAAGAATCATATTGGATTATTAATGTTCCTATGGAACTGCCACTACTGGATCCCCACCCTTGGGGTAG
This sequence comes from Clepsis dumicolana, assembly GCA_963691665.1. Lineage (NCBI taxonomy): Eukaryota > Metazoa > Arthropoda > Insecta > Lepidoptera > Tortricidae > Clepsis > Clepsis dumicolana. Next base: position 2,890,991 of record OY829512.1, on the reverse strand, counting down.
AACAGGGAACGCTGTCCAAATGTTCCTCATTAACAACCTGAGACCAGCTCGGAAGAGTTCTGCGTGCGCTGTTCATTTAAATTCAGTGTTTTTTTTTTCGAAATGGAATATTTGAACGTTGACATGTGCGAGCCGGACAGCACTGTCGAAATTATGGTACGTATTTTTACAATTAACTATTTATTTAAAGTGTGTGTAATTGATATGGACGTTAAGCTGGTGGCAAAAGCTAGAAAATTCTTGATGCTATCGGAATCTTATTCGATTTCGGGTCCCAAAAGACTCTACAATTCATACGAATCTCTATAAAGTCCTGATAAATAGTCCCTGCTGGTGCAGTTTTCATTTTTATCAGTCATTTTAATAGTTTTTTTTTGTTTCAGGACTTGCAAAGGGAGCCTCCGGCACCGTCGCAGCTGGACTTGCTTCGGCAGCGGTTTGCGACGAACCAGGCGCGGTGTGCCGAAAGACGTAAGTTTTACAACAGTTTTTAGTGATATTGTATAACACTTTGCAGCTATTTTTCGATTTTTGTTATTATTCGTTAGCAGTTTAAATTTACTAATTCGCTATTTACTATATAGTTGTTGAAAAGTGCAGATGAGAGCCCTTAGACTTAGAGTATTTTTTTACATAAGAAAAGTTCTCGATCGCGATCGTGCTAACGTCTCAGTTAATAATGAGCATATTATAAATTACACGAGAGGCTTTGTTCAGCTACCTACTGCCCTTTGACTTTGTACCTACTTAGAGATCTATGTTCTCGATTTACATCTAGCTAGAGTCTTAGTTTAGATTCTATTACAGTCGTATACCTACATAACGATTTACAAATTTAAATCATGTTCACATATTTCAGTGGCGATCTGTATGGACGAGCGGGGGCAACTTCGCCAACAGTTGCTGGATCTGCAGCAAAGACGAGAGGCGACAGTCAATCAATTAAAGATGGCGGCAAACAGACGACAACTCAGTATCGACGCCAATCGAATTGCTCAGCTCAAGCTTGCCAATTTGAAGGCAACCAATCAACCAATCGCAATGAGCGATCAGGATGTCCAGGTAATTTAATTTTTTTTTTGCTTTACTACTCTTTCTCAGGACGTGGTTCTGGATAAAGAGTTATATAGTCCAGAGAATAGGCCTTTGCCCTATAGCTGGACAAAATTATAGACTAATTGCAAGACTCTTGCAAATTTTTGCACATTAAAATTGTTCTACTTCAAGTGAAGCCTAAAGCTATTCGAACAACTTTAACCTGCGAGGAGGGGGGTTAATTTAAATAATGTGTGTGTCTTAAACTAGTAAAAACCGTGATTATTTTAACTATAATTAGGTATTTAATCTTTTTTTCAGGACCTAGCGGATAGAGTGGCGGCCCTACGAAGTCTGCTTCAAATTGTCAGGCATTCACCTGAAGGCCGTGTATAAACGCTTTAAACTTTGGAGGAGATTGACCCAATCACGAAGACGCTGAAATCAATAATAATTATACTAGCTGGGGACTTTGGTTTTTAAATATTAGGAATCCAACCATTTTTTCCTTTCATTTTTTTTGTGTAGAAGAGTACTTCCATTCTTGTATATTTTCTTTTTGTTTCATGTTATAGCGTACACGTACGTAACCGTTGTAATCTGATTCTTCTTCTTTTATCATATAAAAGTTGCCTAGAATAGATGTCTTTGAAGTACTTTATCATAGTACCTTGCGATCATTGTATTATTGTATTGTTTTGTATAAATGTATTAATTAGTAAGTTGTACTTAATAAAGTTTTGCTTTTCTAACTGTTTTTTTTTTAATCAAATTTCCTTATAAAACATTCATTTGTAAGAAACTTTCACATATTAAATAGACCCCTTTTTGTCTTTAATGAAGTTATTGTAATTGTTATTTTAATCAGCAAGAAATTAGGCACATACCTACACGCGCGTTTCGACGAATCGGGAGCTGGGTTTGTTATTTTTTCAAACACATTTAAAATGCTAATAATAAAAACAGTAGCTCATACAAATAATTATGAAGTATTCTATAAGTATGGTATGTTCGTGTTAAAAAAAAAATTAAAAAAGTTAAAAAATCCCCGAAATTAAAAACATCTAGGTACTTACTTACAAAAAGTAAAAAATTAAACTGGGCCTTGTCTTTTGATTCGGAACTAAGTACTTGTGTTATCTTTTGCGCAGTCGGATGCCGTCCTTTTGTGTTTGTTGGCTCTCCGGCCGGATATAGGTATATGGCACCCGACTGCGCAAAAGTTAACATAGTTAAAGCACCCGGCCCAGGCCCAGAAATTTTAGTTTTTTAGTTTTTATAAGTTTTATATGTCGGGGGTTTTTTTTTTTTAAATTTTTACATATTAACGGGCTCCCGGATTCTGGTTCCCGAATTTATACTGAATACATCAACAGGCTCTCACGTTTTTTATTTTAACTAGACAAACCCTCCCACCCGTATTTTTTATTTTAAAATACGATATTTCAAAAACGGTTGAACCGATTGAAAAAAAAACATGTCTAAGAACCATCGCTAGAAAACCTGCTTTCAAATAAGAAAACGGCATTCAAATCGGATTGACTGCTGAAGAGCTACGAAGTCACAGACAGACACACGGACACACAGCGGTAAAATTTATAACAGCATTACAGCTCGCGCGCGGACTTAAGGTACCTACTTATTTCGTGCTTAAAAAATATTAACCAGACAGCAATATTCCATAATCCTACGTAATGGCACTGATTTTTTTAAGTGGGTAGGTGCAGGATATGGATGGCGGTGATGTGGCAGGCCTAGACGACGGTGGCGGGATGACCTGGATGCTCTCTCCACGCGTCCCGGCCTGTAAATATGTAAATTGTTACATATTTAAAGGCCGGGACGAGTGGAGGGCAATGGGGGTAAGCCTTATAAAAGTTGCTTATAAAAAAATATTTTACCAAAAATTTAATTAGAATTAAAAAGTACGTTTAGGTATTTCTGTATAGCAAAATTAGTAAATACTAGATATGACGTTAAGATGACAAAAATTTACCATTTACCGTTTACCATGGCCAACGGGCCTTTTGAAAAGGTAAATTTTAGTAGCTGTGAATCCGTTTTACATATTAGGTATCTACTATGAACTGAAAAAACTTTTTTTTATTATTTATTTAGGCAACTAACAGTCACAAACTTATTCTGCGTTCCAGGCAAAGTCAATCTTAAGTATGACCATGTCATAAAGATTTTGACTTGGAAAAACTTTTCTCGCTTTGACTATACCTAATAAGTAAAATATGAAAACAACGACCATTACTAACTTGCTTGTTTAAGAGTGGAGTGTATTGTTGATTAGATTACTACTCCGACCACCTGGGGTTACAGTCCCTGGTTAATCACCTTTTCCAAGAACAATAATATGAAAACTAACTATTCTAAGGCCTAAGGTATTTGTGTTGGTTGTCTGGGTACAAATTAAGGTAGGGTAGATTAAGTTACACAATGGGCTGTTAATACTCTGATCCAAGCAGCACTACCGTATCTCGTATCTAAATAATAGGTCAAACACACCGCCCGACTCTTGAAAACAATTAAAAAGTTAAAATATTTGAAGCTTATTCGGCATTAAAGTCTTGAGTTGTAAATCTTAAGTCACTGTACCTTTCTTAAAAATGCCCGTCGAGCTGGGTAAATAAAATAGGCTTACAAAATTTGCAATAGGTACTATAAATTATGCTAGATAATCTGGCCCTTTTGTAATCTACGTCCGTTGAAGTTACCAGAAGTACCTTTACCTACTTGGTTTTCTAGAAAGACACCTCGTTTTTAAAGTAGGTAGGTAGGTACGCAATCTGTACGTTACTTTGCTAGGTTCTTGTCGTAATTTTGTCTGCGATGAAATAGAGCGTAAATATTAATATCATAGGACCAATGGACACCTATATTGCTCTAGTCGCAACCTTGGCAAAGCCTGTAGGTGGGTACTAGACAATTTATTTTTATTCGTATTCATCATACTCTTATTATCTGCCCCTACCGGGGATCAAACCCGGGACCACAACCACAGAATACAATACAAAACTCTTTTTCTTTGGGCAGTCGTGTAATAATAGTACAACCTCAAGCTTCGTAGTTGGTTCTGTGACCACTAGACTATCCGGTCGTCTAGACTATTGTAGAGCGGTAGGTATTATGTTGGGAACAGTAGTAAAACAGTTTTCTTTATTTTTGTCAAAAATAAGCAAGTAAGCATGTGCATGTCACAAATATTCAAACTATTCGGCTTAGGTGATTATTCAACAAATCACAAAAGTACAGGTGGCTGTACCTTGTTCCTAAGCTTTAGGTAAAAAAGTTACCTGGATTAGGGGTCGCAATTGTTTTGTTTAATTTTAACAAGAAAAATGTAATCGCCCGTTTACGGGTAGGCAACACTAATGAGCTTTTTCTACCTGATGCAAATTTAGTTGGATCGCGTTCAATTTGCACCTTAACTGCATTGTGTAAAAGAATCATATTGGATTATTAATGTTCCTATGGAACTGCCACTACTGGATCCCCACCCTTGGGGTAGAACAGGGAACGCTGTCCAAATGTTCCTCATTAACAACCTGAGACCAGCTCGGAAGAGTTCTGCGTGCGCTGTTCATTTAAATTCAGTGTTTTTTTTTTCGAAATGGAATATTTGAACGTTGACATGTGCGAGCCGGACAGCACTGTCGAAATTATGGTACGTATTTTTACAATTAACTATTTATTTAAAGTGTGTGTAATTGATATGGACGTTAAGCTGGTGGCAAAAGCTAGAAAATTCTTGATGCTATCGGAATCTTATTCGATTTCGGGTCCCAAAAGACTCTACAATTCATACGAATCTCTATAAAGTCCTGATAAATAGTCCCTAATGGTGCAGTTTTAATTTTTAGCAGTCATTTTAATAGTTTTTTTTTGTTTCAGGACTTGGAAAGGGAGCCTCCGGCACCGTCGCAGCTGGAGTTGCTTCGGCAGCGGTTTGCGACGAACCAGGCGCGGTGTGCCGAAAGACGTAAGTTTTACAACAGTTTTTATTTATATTGTTTAAACACTTTGCAGCTATTTTTCGATTTTTGTTATTATTCGTTAGCAGTTTAAATTACTAATTCATGATTTACTATAAAATTGTTGGAAAGTGCAGATGAGAGCCCTTAGAGTAGGTAATTTTTTACATAAGAATACTTCTGGATCGCGTTTGTGCCAACGTCTCAATTATTAAGAGCAAATCGGCAGCGCTTTTCGGCAGCATGTATTGGCAACACACTATTCTCGCAACTCGCAGTATTTGGCACATAAACGCGAACGCGATCGAGATGTTTTCTTACGTCATAAATTACACGATAGAGGCTTGGTTCAGTTACTGCCCGTAGAGTTGTACGTAGAGATCTATGATCTCGATTTACATCTAGCTAGAGTCTTTGTTTAGATTCTATTACAGTCGTACACCTACATAATGATTTACAAATTTAAATCATGTTCACATATTTCAGTGGCGATCTGTATGGACGAGCGGGGGCAACTTCGCCAACAGTTGCTGGAGCTGCAGCAAAGACGAGAGGCGACAATCAATCAGTTGAAGATGGCGGCAAACAGAAGACAACTCAGCATCGACGCCAATCGAATTGCTCAGCTCAAGCTTGCCAATTTGAAGGCAACCAATCAACCAATCGCAATGAGCGATCAGGATGTCCAGGTAATTTATTATTATTTTTTATTTGCTTTACTACTTATTCTTTCTTTTCTTTACGTGGTTTTGGATAAGGAGTTATGAAGACGAATTAAGTGTAACCGTTTAAGCGTAAAGTTATTCGAACAACTTTAACCTACGAGGAGGGGGGTCAATTTAAATAATGTCTGTGTCTTTAACTAGTAAACAAAACCCGTGGTTATTTTAACTTTAGCAATTTACAATGACATTAAATCTAAGCTAAAACTAAGTAAACCAAAACTTAAAACTAAATTAAATCTAAATAAGGCCCCCGTGGCATGGTGCCCAAAAGGCTGGCAGCGTTGCCACGCTGAATAACGATGCTGATTCTTTGAGGGAGAAAACTGCCAGCCCTTTGGTCACAAGTTGCATCAAATAAGCGCTTTAGCAACTCTGAATAAACTTTTAGGTACCTACTTACTTATATCAATCTGTTTTTCAGGACTTAGCGGATAGAGTGGCGGCCCTACGAAGTCTGCTTCAAATTGTCAGGCAATCACCTGAAGGCCGTGTATAAACGCTTTAAACTTTTCGCTCGGGTAAGTTAATATTTCTTAAAAAGAAAAATTAATACTTTTCATTCCGAAATATAAATACTCTTGCAATATTTAAGTAGTGTTTTGTTGTTCCTTTTTTAATATAGTTACTTGATCATTTGTTTCAGGTAATTGAAGAAGATTGACCGGACCGCGGCGACGCTTTAATCAAAATATTACACTAGGTACCTACTTAGGTTTTTTATTAGGAATCCAACAATTTTTCACTTTTTGAGTTTTTTTGTGTCGAAGAATATTTCCATTCTTTTATATTTTCTTTTTGTTTCATGTTATTAGTGTAGCTAGGTAATCGTTGTAATCTGAGTCTTCCTCTTTTCTCTTATAAAGTTGCCTGGAATAGATCTCTCTGAAGTACTTTATCGTAGTAAGTACTTACTTTAATTGTGTAATTGTATTGTTTTGTATGTATTAATTAGTTACTTGTACTTAATAAAGTTTTGTGTTTTTTAAGCTGTTTTTTTTAATCAAACTTCCTTATGAAACATCCATTTGTAAGAAACTTGCACATCTAAATGTGAATCCTATTTTTACCAACAACCTTTGTAATTCGCTTATAGAAGTAAGTATTAATTATTATAATACTATATTATAGTAAGTAGGTATGTTCTTGTTAATGCCATTTATGTACCTAAGTAGGTATTTTGTAAAACAAAAAAACGAAATGACTAAAACTTACCTTTCCAAAGGATCGATATTTTACATCTCCAAAAAACGAAAGGTAATTTTTAGTCGTTCTGAATTCAGCTACCTATGAAGAATGAATGAGTAATTTAGTACTTAATTAGGTTCGTTTTTATGACGTACACCTACCTACTTAGTATTATGAAAGTGTTTTCCACAGCTACAAGATAGAATAAGTCTTCGATAAGATATTATATTAATTAAATGACTTGCACTACAACGATCCTCATCATCAACGTAATAATGATAGGTAGTTATAAGTTAATTATGCACAGTATTCTTATATTTTAGAATAACAGTCATATCCAGACAAAGGTAGGTTTAATAATTTACGACAGTACAAGACTGTAATTTGGCGCGGGAAACCGTTGAGAGAGGATCGTGTCAGTCAATTTAATTTTAGTTTTTGTGCTTAATATTGTTTGGTGTATTATACATCAAATTAACGTGATAGCGTCCAGCAAATGAAGGATTCAAGTGTAAATGCGTATTCTCTCTGTTAATTGCCTCCAAGTACCTGCCGGCCGCTGCTCGCTGTACCTCGCAGTAAAGTAAGCTATCGCTTTACAGAAGGAATGGGCTAACGACTCTGACTGTGACGAAAAAAACAACAGACATTTCTGTATGGACTCAGATTCCTTTGCATATCCCTTACGGGATGAACTATTTAAGGGAGAATTTGGCGGGAAACCGATGAGAGTGGATCGTGTCGTTAATTGAATCTTAGTTTCTGTGCTTAATGTTGTTTGGTGGATAATAAAGATAGTGTGTTATACAACAAATTAACGTGACAGTGCCCAGCAAATGAAGAATTCAAGTGAAAACGCGTATTCCCTCTGTTTGTGACCCCCAATTATCCGCCGGCTGCTGCTCGCCGTAGCTCGCCGTAAAGTACACTATCGCTTTACGGAAGGCATGAACAGCTGACAGGACGTGACTAGGACAGACTGACACAACTCTGACGGTGACAGGACTTTAATATACGGAAATTTACAAAACACATCAGACGTGGCTGTATGGACTCAGTTCCTTTGCCTATCCCTTATGGGATGAATTAAATAAAAAAATGAACTGTAATAAAAAAATCGGTTGTCTAAACTTTTGAAATTGAATAAGGAAGTGGGGGTAGTCGTTGAGCCACCCATTTTCTAGAATAATGACGATGCCTCAGTTATTTTGACAGATCTTGTAAGGATACCAGTGTGCCTAGACAAGTGACTTTCTACTAACGATACCGCTCGGAGCAAATGTTATTTATTTCCTGTGGGATTGACAAATTTAATGATAACGAAATTTCACGGTACTCGTGCTCAACAAAATTTTTAATTAGCCTTTTTAAAAACCAAAGCGTTGGAACCTTCGGGCGTTTGCCACTTGTGTAATGTTTAGGCATACTGTTCAGTAACGGTTTTAAGTTCCGAATCATTGTTTATTTTTACTGCTTTTGGCGTATACCTACCTCGGCTCTCGAGGAGCACAATGGTAATAGAACCAATGATACATTTTAGTGCCGTTACATTACAGACTGTAGTAGGTACCTACTTAGTACGCGATCGCTGTGTTTTCTTATGTCAAAAATAGCACTAGAGGCTCATAAATAAGAGCATCCAGTGTACCTAACTAACGGCCAAAAAATACAATCTCTAACGCGTTTGCGTAAGTGTCAAATACTTAATATGAGAATTGTTTGTTGTCCATACGTGCCACTGGTGACGCTGAAAAATGGCTGCCAATTTGAATTTCGACGGTACTCTGACTAAACCTCGTATAGAAACTTTGACGAAATTTGAATAACCGCTCTAGAACGCGAACCTAAAGTGATTATTTCAATTTCGTCAAAGTTTATATACGAGGTTGAGTCAGTGTACTGTCGATTTCCCTATAGTAGGTATTTCAAGACGTAAAACGCGAACGCGACGAGATGTATTTTGGCCGTTATAATAATTACACGTCTTTAAAGACGCTCTGCAAAGCACGGTTTTTTTTAAGAACAGCCCCCATACACCACAAAGTTCGTATCGTATCGTCCCGCTCACTCTCGTGTTAAATAATATTAGCTTGAGAGGGACGGCACGATACGAAGTTCGAATTTTGCACTTCGTAGTCGGGGGGCTGGCCTCTGCTGATTACTAAGTATACCCATTCAGTGATTAGTGATACGTTGGCAGTTGTTTTGGAACTCTTTTTTTTCTTAAAGGACTCTGACAATGAGATCGAGGAGCCCCCGTCACCGACCCCGTTGGAGCGAATGCAGGAGCGCCACCAAGCTTACCTGAGGTGGTGTGCTGCGATGCGTAAGTTCAGTTTTTTAAGAGGCTTCCCTGAGATGATGACCTTGAACGTTTCGCGCCTTCCTCACCCCACCTCACTTCTACTAAAAAACGTCGCTTTAGTGGCGATATCTATTAAATATCGGTCTATACGCAAAATCGTTCAGAATTCGCACCGAATACATAAATTACTTACCTACCTATTTAATTTTTTTAAAATATCCTAACTAATATTATAAATGCGAAAGTAACTCTGTCTCTCTGTCTTTCTGTCTCTCTGTCTGTCTGTTTGTTACGTCTTCAGGGGGAAAACCGCTGCACCAATCTAGATGATATTACTTATTGAGGAATAACATAGGCTACTTTTTATTCGGGATAGCGATAACCGAAATCTACTGAGACGAAGTCGCGGGCAACAGCTAGTAGTTATAAATAAATAAAGGCATGTGCGCAGCAGTGCCCCTTAACCGTCAACTCACCCTGTTATTCATAAACCTATATTAACTAAAATGCCGTTAAACTTCGTTTGTCCCTTTTTGTCACATTGACATTTCCGCTAGTAAGAAGAAGACAAAACCTATTTTAGCTAATAGAGGCTTGAGTGACGTTTATGAATAAGGGCATCAGTCTGTGGTATATTTAACCCGGCGAAGGAAAACATTCGTAAGCTTGCACACTGTTGCGAAGAAATGCAATGGTGTATGTGAAGTTCCCATCTAGGCCCGCGTGGGAACAGCCCAAGCCCTCATTTTGAGAGGTCTGTGCCCAGCAGTGGGACGTATAAAAGTTGGTGATGGTGATGATTGATGATGAAGCATCTATTTGGCCATTCTTCTTTCAGTGGAGGCTAGCGTGAGTGCGCAGGAGGCGGTCCGCCGGCAGCTGTCGAGGGCGCGGCGTAGGCGTGAAGAGGCAACGATGAGACTGCAGGTTGTGAAGTGCTTTCGCACGGTCATAGCGAAACTAACCAAGAAACACCAGGTAATGATAATAAACACTTCATACAATACAATACAATACAAATATTCTTTATTGAAAACCACAAAACAGTACAAGGAGAATACAGAAAAACAGGTATGGTAGACAATAGGCGGTCTTATCGCTTAAAAGCGATCTCTTACAGACAACCAAAATACAGAAACCAAGATGAAGAGGCTAATTTAGGTGGCAGAAATGAACAGAAAGGAGAAACTTAAAATTAACTTATCAATTTCATAGTGACATAAACGGATCATTCACTTATGTCGGTCGAGTATAGCCCGACATGTTTCGGACTAATCCGTAGTCCTTCCTCTGGGAGCACACGCTACGCCGGTGGCGAGACGTAAAGACGCCGGCGCAGCTGACGGCGGCTCACAACTACCCTCGTTTTTATCGTCATTTTTATTATTGTCAAAAGTGGGGTAAGTAGCACACTACACTTAATCACATCACTTTGTAAAGGCTCGTTCACACTAACTGTTGAAGTGTTCAACACAGTTTTCCAACTCGGGGGCACTTCACCATCCACTATCACGGTTACACACATCACATACGTGAGTGATCCGTTTGTTTCATTACGATTGAATCTCACGGTAGTTTTATGTTAAAAATAAACACTTCGACGTATTGCTAGACTAGAATTGCGGTTCGCGTATACCATTGAGACATAGTGTGTATGTAATATTTATTTTTGTTTGACGGCTGTCTCAGCCCCCCGACTACAAAGTGCAAAATTCGAATTTCTTATCGTGCCGTCCCTCTCAAGCTAATATTATTTAACACGAGAGTGAGCGGGACGATACGATACGAACTTGGATTTTCGATTTTCGTAGTTTAGGAGCAGAACGCACACGTGCGTTTGGAGTCTTGGTGGTGATTTTTAATTTTAATAATTTTAAGACAAGTAACTATTATAGTAAATTCAATTTAATTTGAATCTTAAATCTTGGTAGAGTTGAAATTGTAACTACACTATGTGGTTGCTTATTGTATTAGTCTGGCCAACGAAAGCTGAACCAGGAAAATCGCGGCAATTTCACAAAATCATGACAGGGTAACATAGTGTCACTCATACAGCCGCAATTTACTTAGATAAATTGAGGATAAATTTCAATTTAGCTTACGACATGACACCTCAGATAGACACACATAGAGACAGTGTTGCCAATGAAATAACTACGAGGTTCAACTTTCGTTTGCCAGACTCTATGCCTGCGGAAAAGGGTTCCCAAAATACTGTCGCAAATCGACGGTACTCTGACTCAACCTCGTATATAAACATTGACGAAATTAGAATAACAACTTTATGGTCGCGGTCTAGAGTGGTTATTTCAATCTGGTCAAAGTTTATACATATACGAGGTTGAGTCAGAGTACCGTAGAAACGCATTGAAGCGTTTTGAATTTTGGAGGGGCAGGCCATGTTATCGTAGTTTAAGTATCTCTACATTGAAGGATCTTTATACCTACGTAAAACAGCTCAAATATTTTTTGATGATAATAACTTAATTTGGTTGGTTTATTTTTTCAGCGTCAGATTAACGAAGTAGATACTCACTGCAGCCAAATATTAAGAGATCTCGATGAAGAGGAGAGATGGCGGCCAGCTTCCGTGACAATGAGTCATAGGCACCAACAGGTATAGGGTAGAGGAACCAATAGATGAACGATTAAGCGACTATAGCAACTTTGGACGGCTTGTTCTTTATGACGTGAAGTACTTTTGGGTGGCAATTTTTTTTTTACATATTCTTATATGTTCTAGAATGCACTAGTACATACTAAAGTTAAATATTATTGCACAGTATTGTATAAAAAATGATTGAATCACAAAATAGGCCGTATACCCCAATAGTTGAACACGTGTGCCCTAATGGGGATGGACTAGTTTTTGACAACCTATGCTAATTCAAAAACCATTTCGAGGAATAGGTTTTCTTAACAATTTCCAATCATCACATTTTATTCTAATGATTTTATTAATAAGTTATTGCTATTTTTTCATTTAACTTTATTTTGACCTTAATCGTTGTGACGAAGACATATCGAAGACCGAGCTCGTAATATTTTTTACTTAATCTGTGGTCGGTCTGCCGGGAGTCCTAATTACAGCTGTGGTGTACATTCTTATTTCAACGTAACTTTCAGTCATACTTTTGTTACAAAATAAAAATGAAATAAAATAAATAAACACTTACGAAGCAAAAGCTGGTTTGATGTTTAAATATATTAAATTAATCAAATCGTTTCAATGTACAAATTCAATTAAAAAGGTCACTGAAATTCACAGCATTGAATGTCATACTACGGTTTCGGACCATTTGAATTTTTATCTGACAGCTTTTCATATGCCGCTTTGACGTTTCATTCAAACACGATTAATTTGATTACGTTAACTGAATCGAAATTTCAAACTCACCATGTAGGTAAATGCTTTATTGTAGAAAAATATAGGAACAGATACAAATGAGGAACATTAAGATACACTAGGGATCGCTTAGAGTGACCTCCGTGCGCGCAGTAGTCGGAAAAAGGGGTCCAACGTTTTCACTTCTCGTATTATTTTATAGACAAAAATTTCAAAGGCGATACTTCTGGTTTGAGTTTTATAATATTCCTGTATCTTCTGCACGTATATTTCTGTGACAGTTGATACAATCAGGCACGAAACACGTATATTTGTCCATTTAGTCGCAAGGTCTTTAAAATCAACAACAAATATCGGTATCATGTGGTGACATGATTGACAATGACATGACATGTTATGTCTAAGTGTTGCCAGTCAGATATTGCAAAAACGTGCATTGGGGTGCGTTCAAGAGAAAAAAACTGTTATCTTGATCAAACCCCCTCATTGTGACGTCATTGCTCTAGCTAACATATTTAACTAATATAAAAAAATACGCATTTAAACAAAAAAAATGAGAAACTCGTATCCTTATTTTGGCCTATTTTATCGAAATAAAATATAAAAATAGGGGGTCAGATTTTTCGGTAAATCCCCATTATGAACGTTTGAACTCAATAGTTGAACTAATAATGTTAACGTAATCTTTTTACTTTTACCCATCTAAATTGCATGCAATGTACTTAGTGCTTTTGAGTGATATTTGACCCTCAAGTGTTTTTATATTTAAAACCTTGGGAATATGTTGAGACAACATACATTAATTAACTTAATATTTATTTTATCACAACCATTAGTATAAAATAAAATAAAAATACTGGTATTTAAACAAAAATACCCGTTGTAAGACAAATATTGAAGATTCATTAATTATTAGCACAAAGTAATAGAGAAATACATTAAAAACATTAGTTCATGTTTTAGGCATATTAACCTTTAAATGAACTAGTAATCTTATGCAATTGTTCATTTACTAGTTTCATTAACCAAAAGCTGAACTAATAAACTTACTAGTTCAAGTTCTGGGCATCAAACTTTAAGTTGAACGGTGTTAATTCTCATACTAAAAGAAATCCTCAAATAACAGACTTAATTAACGATATTCGTGTTCATCTTTTGGTAAGTAAATCACTAATTAATGAAAGATTAATTAACGTGACACAGTTTTGTATAAAAAGATGAAGAATAGAATAACCATTAATTGCCTTCGATAATAATTTTACTGCAAGGTACCATAACTTTTAAAAAATAAGTTTAAACTAAAATTTTGAATGTACTATCTTAACTGGACTCCCATAGTAATGGCATAGTAATGGAATCAACGACCGATTACAGCCGTGCTTGACGCCTAACAGCCAGTGATTTAAAAAAGACGCATAGACTAAGTGATCATGCTTAAGAAAAAAAAACTTTCAACTACGTGTGTTGTGAAATAATCTTAATATTTCGATATTTCGGACGATTGTTCAACTAATGGGGTTGTTCATCTTTTGGTTCCACTACCCTAGTTAGCTCAAGTGAGAAAAGCTTTCTCCTGGTAGAGCCGTGCTTAATCATTGTGATTTTCGGGTGGTACGGTTCGCTACCACCATCTTGCTCGCTAATCCTGCCGCTAAGCTTAATCCTGGTGCATGCACTGTTGTGTTCCGGTGTGGAGAGTAAGACAGCCGGTGTAATTACGGGCACAAGAGGCATTTAATCTTAGCTCTCTAGGTTGGCAACGCACCTGCGAACCCTCCGGGGTTGTGGGTGTCTATGGGCAGTGGTGATCACTTACCTGCCTTGCCTTCCTCGTCGTATAAAAAAAAAACACGTCGGTTGCTTAGCTACTTTTGCTTCTGAATGTACATTGTATTTATTTAACTTACAACCTTTTTGCAGGAACTAAGAGAGAGGGTGGCGCGCCTAAAAGCACTTTTAGAAATGAAAAGAAGAGAAGCGAGTCGAGGTTTAAGCATGCCTTACCTTTAGATATGCAACTTGGTAAGTTCTTTGAACGTTTTAACAAACTATTTAAAACTAAGGGCAGTTACAACATGATAGTTGCACGTCTCTTCCTTGGCTGTGCTGGTTTGTTTTTCACGGCTTTTTCGGCGTCGAAATGTCAAATTATCTCTTACATTTCAAACTGAAACGTAAATATACATAAAGACCAGAAATGTAAAATCTTGAACTGGGATTCGAACTCAGGACCTCCACCGTACCGTGGCGTTGCGCTACCAACTGCACCATCCGAGCAATCATTGGTAGCATCGAAAACCATCTATATATCCACATTTCAGTTTATTTCAAATTACTTAGTAACACTGACTCGCTGTCGCCATCTATGTGACATCTCTGTACGAGAATTCACAGCTAGTGGAAGTTGTACGACCGCAAATGCGCAGGGAAATCGCAAATCGATGTACAGGATAGCTGTTTGGTACACGTATACTTGAGGTCAAAATAGCTTTTTGACCCAAAGAACAAAAAAAAAATCCCTTAGCAGGAAAATTCTTTTCACAAATATTTTTTGTTTCAGGGAATAGACGCAGCTCCTAGATTTAAGAATACCCTTATTGCCTTAGTTTGTAAACAATGACATGACTTAATTAATGAATTTTTAAACTTTTTTTTTTACCCAATTAAATAATATTCTTACTATAATATAACTGAACTACGAGCATTTTTCAGGACTCTTCATAACTTGCTGATTTATCTGTTACGGTGTCCTACCATTTTACAAGCTTTTATTTTACTTGCACAGTAGGCCGATCACGAAATTTTCGAATCCTGCGTAACGTTACGTTATCGTATCGAAATCGAAAAACTTCATACTAAATTTTAGTTCCAAATACGCTCACGGACGGGCGCTGTTCCAAACGTCATACAAATTCCTCGATAACGTTTACTATTCGATTACGTTGCGCAGATTTAGAATATTCGTATTCAGGCCTCTGTTCGTATGTAAGTAGTCCGCTTCAAAATCTGCAATCCATTTTTCGACCACTTAATTGTTGGTTTAAGATTAAGCTAAAATTTGGCATACTTAAGTATGTTAGTCCGGTGACAATATAATATTCTGGGGATCGATTTTTGAATCTCACTTGATGAATAAATTCTCACCAGTGACATTGATATCACTATTTTGCCAAAAGCCGTATTTTTTAATGTCATACCCATCTACTAACATGCAGCTAATTTGCGTTTATGTCATAGACAAGCGAGTCAATATGGTGGATTGAGGTTAGCTGTCACTGCCAGTGGTCAAGAAGTCACTCAAGTGATCTCGTTTACGAGTGGGTGGGGGCATTCGTATTTGATATCATAGGGATGAGAATTTTAGTCACCGGTGAGATTGAAAAATACTAACTTTTTAGAAATCACTGAATTTATTTCACTAAGTGAGATTTAAAAATCGATCCCCTGGTAGTGAAATTCTGGTGGTCCGATCGAAATGATTTTTTTACAGATAACATATTATGTAAGTATAAATATATCACAGGGATATTGAAATAAAATGCACTAAAACAGTAAATATAAATTTATTTACAATCTACGGTGAAAATATGTATATAAAACTGTTGGGATCACAGTAGTAGACATATTATAATAGATATCTATGGTAGTCTTTATATCTACATATACAGAGGAGTACCTATCATAATATAATAACATAGTGAGAAAATCGTCGTCATAAAATGCATTATAAGGGCATTTACAACATTTAAAACATGAAAATAAAGAAGTTTATCTTCTGAATGCCGATGGATGTTTAAAGTATTTACTTACACCGATACGACGCATACTTTTCAGAAAAAAAAAAACCTTTTATATTGGCCAATACCTTTTATTAACCGAAAGGAATCGAAAAACCTGCACTTCAACTAATCGTTGTGATTTTTTTTTGATATACTTAGGTAATATTTAATCTCAATTCCAATGCTTACGGTAATTTTTTGTGTGTTTAAAGCAAAAGTGAGTGTTGTAATTCGTCAGAACACAAATATTTTTTATACATTGCATACATACATGTATTTGTAGCAATTAAAAACTAAGAGATAAATAAAGTATTTCACACAAAATATACAAAACATATATATAATAATGACAATTTAACTCCCACAGTATACTACCACCTATTTCATCATCTTTACAATTGTCAGTTTTATATGACAATATGAAGCGCGCTAAAACAAAAGCTCTTCAAGTCAGCAGTTGACACCGAACTGTCATTGAAAACTGACAATTGCAAAGTTGGTGAAGTAGGTTTCCTGACAAATGCTTTCGAACGCAAAACAGTAAATTAATGAGCAAAACCGGCAAGTTCTAACTTAATTATAATTAATTACACGTTATAATTAACTAAGAGTTCATAGATAGAAACTAATAATAGCAATGAGGGTATCGCGAGTCAAACATACATCCGCTAGGATCGCTAGTGTCTGTCATTCTCCACCAATGAGAGACAAGCTACTGGCTTAATCATCATCATCATCATGTCAGCCTCAAGACGTCCACTGCTGGCCGGCGGCCTCCCCCGCAGCTCTGCACTCAGACCGGCCATGTGCTTACCGCATCCACCGCGGCCTCACCGCTGGCCTAAAGATTGGTGGAAATTGACAGATAGACGTCACTCGATACTAATCCCAGCGGATTTTTGACTCGCGATAGTCATCATTTGAGGATATCTTTCAATTTCATGTAATGAGTAAAGCGTCCATTAATTGGAGATCTAATCCCCTGTAAAGATCATCGAAGTCTTTTCGGAGCTGCAACAATTCGTATCACAAAGCACTTTATCAAGGAGAGGTCAACGTGCGCTTTCCACTATGACAAAAAAATTACAGGTACTGATTATATTGGTCAGAGAAAATGATGACGTTTTGTCATTTGTGTGTGAGCTTTGTTTGGCGTGTGCTGTACGTGTGTACATCAACAGCCTCGAAAAGTGGTAGAAAAATATGTACTTAGAGTAAAGATAAGCTAAAGTACCCTCCAGTATTTAAGGCTTCGTGGTAAGCCCGAATCGCTGCAATCAACTAAACTATTCTCTCATAATTAAGTAACCTCTATCGATACCAGATTTACAAGTAATAATGATAAAATTTGTTAACTTTTCTAGAAAATTCTATCTAAACACAATAAAATTTCTTTAATGACAATATGCCAAATATATGCCGTATACTATTGGTCAAATAGACATACAATTTAAAAATATAAGTACCTAAAATTTATTTCACTTACTGAATCGCTGAACTTCAAACGGAGTCTACAAATAAAATAATAGAAGCATTTAATTTCTAAGGACGAATTTTAAGAAAAATTGTGTAAATTGCGTTACATCGCAATATTTATTCAATCCCGTTTGTAACCTAGAAACTTCGTGAAATTCACAGAATTAATAGAAAGAGGACGTGAACTTGTCACCGCGCTTGTGATACGTAAGACACACCGAATTGTGACTTCGTAATTGCGGAAACTCATCCAGTGTGTAATTACACTAATAATTATTTGCGTAGTGCTTTTTCGTGAATGTATTAATAGCTTAGCAAGTGGAGGACAAAAATGGTGACGTTGGCTCTGGAATGAAATACAAACGACAGCATTTTTATCCTTTTTTTATTAGTTCTGTGGTGAAATTGATGAGGTTCTGAATTAACGGTGCTTATTAGAAGGAGCATTCATTTGTAATATCCATTCGCTTATGTTCATCCTAATCAAATTCTTTATCGAGTCGTAAGACATCGTAAATTATGACCGTTTTCACCAACGCCTCCTAATATTTAAGGGATCCCTTAGCTCTTTTAGGGGACACCTAAGATCAATTTCCGTTTCACCAACGCTTAAGGAACACCTAACTGCTAAGGGGCCCCCTTAAGTTTAGGGGGTCGAATATTGACCCCCTAGCGCTAAGTGACAGTTTCGCGCCAATTTTTTTATAGGTTATTGTGCATTTGTTCATGCAATAATTAACTTGATTGATAAGATTTATATAAAATGGAAGGCTATTTGTAGAGTTTGGAAGCTGTTGAATCATTGGATTTAATATTCACATCAAATTTATTTAGTCCAGACTGAAGATCAGATGATTTAACGAAGTATGATAGGTACTAAAGATTTTTCATAAGATATAATTATCTACTCGTAGAATGTCGAAAGAAAGCGTGCTTTTCAGACTTGAATTTTTTTTACATTACAGGTATTTGGAATATAAGGATAACTCAGAACAGAAGAATAGTTCTGTATAAAGGAAGACCTCATCGCAGCTGGACGAATGTCTGATATTCATCATCAGTCTATTAATGACCCTCAGAAAACAAAACAAACCAGAAGCCGCGTTCAATCATAACAGCACGCCGCGCACAGTGTCAATTTTTTATTGATTTCGCTACTCGTTTACACTAAAATTATAATCTTATTCTGTTTTTTTATAAACCCAACGGCATTTGTGCATGTAAGAACCACACGAGAAGGGATTAATTAACATTGTCATTCGTAAAGGCGCGCTCGCGGGTTCTGGTCTGTTCTGTATTATACGGGTTTCAAAGAAATCGAATAACACAATACTTTGAAAATATGTGCAGTTCATGAATAAACTATAACATAAATAATCATTCCAGCTTTCAGTCAATAAATGCTCGCTAAACTACAATCATCGCACCGAAAGTTCGAAAAAAAAATAGATAGTTATAAACTGTCACTGTAAGTTCTTATTTTTCTGGATGGCAAAGATAATGCCATACAGCCTAGTCAACATTAAAAATAAAAAATAAGACGTCAACTTAGTATTCATAATACATTTCTCTAGTATTTCTATGTTTTTAAAATGTTCGTTTATTTTTTTATAGACGATTTTTGAAGTTATTCCTCTTAAAAAAAAATATCGATATAAAACCGGTATTAGAAATCACTACAGCTAAAACAAACTGTCACTTAGTTAAGTGACGTTTATTAAGGTGTTACCTAGGTTGGTGAAAATGAAATTAGGTTAGGGAGAGATATAAGGGGCCACTTAGGATAGGGGTCCCCTGACTAGGTGATGACTTAGGTGTCGTTGGTGAAAACGGGCATTAGAGATTCAAACATTTTCCAAAAAACGTAATTCTAAACAATAAATTAGTCTAATTTTCTACATAGATTACATAATTAAGTACTCAATAGTTTAGTAGGCGTGTTCATAATCTAAGAGGAAACGTATCAAGAATGCCGCTGATTAAATTATTACAACACTTTGATATACAAAGTGTACTAATGTGCTAACGCACCTAACTGCAAAGTGGGAAAGAGACGAAAGGTATTCCATGCAATTTTCGTCATGTTTGCTTTTAGAAAATAAATGCGCTGCTGAGTTTAAATGCAAGATAACCTAAACCTATTCTATAGGCCACCGATGACGGACTGGCAACACCAATTATTTAACAACGAAATTATAAATTGATTCCCTTTTTAACAACCGACAAAAAGTTTGACATGTGTATCTGTGTATCTATGTATCTGTCTGTGGCATCACGGGTGGACCGATTTCGATGCGGTTTTTTTCAGTCGAAAGCTATTTTAATCGAGATTGTTCTTAGCTAAGTTTCATTAAAATCGGTTCACCCGTTTTTGAAATACTGAACTTTGAAACTACAATGTCGGGGGTTTTTCAACTTTTCTAAGTTGGTTAGGTTATTTCTAATACATAGGTTGTTTCTATACACTAACATAAGTATCGCATATGGCTTAGTAAAAGCTACCAAAGATCATAATCCAAAATCATTATGCCTCATGCCATGATAATGGGTTCATGTGTCCAAGGGGATGTTAAGCGCCCGTGTTAGTATAATTTGTAAGCGCAATGTAGAATAATGAAATAGGTCAATTAACTTTTCGTTGCCACTCGTTGCCATGGAGATGTCCCCTGGGTAACACAGCAAAAATATGATTTTCTAAGACCCCACTCCCCCGAAAGCCAGAATATGCATGTTGAGGAGATGAAATAATTGGTAGGTATAATAAAACTGGCGAAACTTCTAACGTTTGATGCAGTGTGTCTTAGAAAATGTTATTATGGACAAGTGACCAAGGGGACATATCCATGGCAACGAGTGGCAAAGATAAGTTAATTGACCTAAATATAAACGTTTTATTAGTTTTTTAATTTAAAATAAGACTAATTTCAGCCAGCAAGACAAAAGTCACAGCAAGCCACTAAGTCAATTATAATGCCTAAACTATAATCTACTATATCACGATAGAAGGAAAGTGTCTATGAATTGATTTAAACTTTCGTGATTTTCACACATTATCACTACCGTAATTTCAACCGGGAGTATGGTCATTCATCAAATATAGTCTCATAAATCGCCGGATGTTGTTGAGTGCTGTGTCGGACTAGTGGCAACCCTGGCGAAAAAAACTAACAATAAAGACCAAGTCGGGTAGTTAGAGAAACCCGTGCAGACGTTGATACCCGTCTCTTCAGTCCCTTCGAGACCATGGACGCAACGTCGCGTCCGAAACGTAGAGGTATTTAAATTTAAATATATTTTTTACGCGATTAAGTGCCGAGTATCATGATAATGTAAGAGTGTATGATCCTATCCTATCCTGATATGGGAGTGAAACATGGCCACTCACAGTGCAGCTAATCAACAAGCTGAAAATTGCACAAAGGGCCATGGAACGCATTATGCTCGGAATATCCCTTCGCGACAAACTCCGGAACGAGACCATTCGCAGGCGCACCAAAGTGGTGGATGTTGGCCATCGCGTTCCCAAATTAAAATGGGCCTGGGCAGGACATATGTGTCGCCGAAACGACGGGAAATGGAGCAAGCGGGTCTGGGAATGGCGCCCACGCTGAAAGCGAGGAGTCGGCAGGCCCCCAGCAAGGTGGTCGGATGACATCAGCTCGACCGCTGGCCCGATCTGGGCGAGATCGACAGCAAACCGGGCCGAGTGGAGAAAAATTGGTGAGGCGTTTGCCCAACGGTGGGCGCAAATGCGCTGAAGAAGAAGAGAGAGTATGATCCTCGCTTACCCAAAAGAAGGGCTGAGAACCGCATTACGCGTTCCAGCTCCCAACCGCTTTGTATACGTGCGACGTCAGGCTTTAATAACGAAATACTTTGTTCAACAATTGACTGTTCAAACGTTAAACTTAAACATTTAAAGTTGGAGCTGTTAAGAGGTGCCATCAAAACACCTACGCAAAATGTTACACGCTCGGTTCCCATATAAATCGATCAACCATTTCCTTCTATCCCGATAGTTCTGTGTGAACTATGTTGCCGAAATTAAGTGAAGTCACTTTAAGTGCAATGGGGCCTCGGTGCCTGTATAAATGCAGTGCCTAGGAAACCTAAAATAGAATACACGGGAATATTGGTGTCAGTTCATACTAGTTCACTACACTACGTGTCGACTAAGACAGGGTATGTTAAAGCCCCGGAGTTTCTAAGACGGCCGATTGGAAGAAATTTATTGCCATCGCCAAAATTATCCCGTCATTAAACGACTTGGAATAACCACTTAAAGTACAACTTTATCTAAAAGGGGCCCTTTTAATGTACACGAGCGTCATGTAAAACTGTAGCTTATCCCGTTTTCATCATTACTTGAAAAAATAATACTAAGTTGGAAGGGGCCCGCTATGTATATCACCCAAAAGAAAACAGGGGCGAACGTTGAAGGAGGCTTTTACCAAATGGATTGAGGAAGGCTTAAGATGAAGTATTTTGTTTATTACGTGAAAATTATATTAAAACTTAATTTTTTTAATAACATTAATAGAAGGCTATTGTTTTTATTTAGGCTACTATTAATTTAGTAGTACTAGTAGTTCAAGTAGTCAATCGTTTCACTTATTTCAATATACTGTTTAATATAATTTTCACCTAACGACCAAAAAACATTCGTAATATGTATTTTTATTGGAAAAAAAAGCAACGGTTACGTATAGAAAACCATAACAATGTAAATAATTAAATCTCATTGTTATTTAATTATTGCTTGATGTTACCTATTTTTAAAAGGCGCTTTTCAATAAAAAGACATGTAAAGATTGTTCCATTCTTTTTACATACATTCATACATAGAGTCACGCCTGTTTCTCGGAGGGGCAGGCAGAGACCACGGACTTCAATTCTTTTAATGCTAAAATAAACGAAGTACAGGGGCCCCCATTTTCTTTTGAGTAGTATATTAAGTAGAAAGGGGCCTCGCAATGTCTAAGGTCAAAGCCCTTAGCACTGTTATTGCTTACGTTGGTGGTGACTGAGGCGGCTCGGATCACCAGTTGGGCGCCTTGTGCGTGATGGTCCACTGCTGGAAGGTGTTGTTGGGATCGCAGGCCGCGAGCGCCAGCGTGCGCGAGTGCGGCTGCAGCGTGAGGCAGTTCCCGTGGAGACGGTGGATTAAGTGGTTCGTCTCGTCGTCGTACCTGAAATGGGACCACATCACATCACTAGACATTTCTTTATTCCAACTGAAAGTATAGACCTCCTCTCGGAATGTGAACAACAACGACAACAATACAAGGAAACAAGGGTTTACGTGATGGTACCAGTGTTGGTCACTTTAAGCTGGCAAGCACCGGTAACGGACACGTAATTCTTAATTTAAAGTTCATGCGATTGTAAATTGAATGTTGTGAAATAAATGACTATCCCTTAGTTTCTATTAAATAAAATTTACTGGATCCTTGTCTAACATTGGAGTCTTTAAAATATTTGTTAGTTTTTTTCCTTGCATTTATTTGTTCAAAAGCCTAGGAAAAATATGTAAGGACAAGTTTGGGAAGAAACACCTTAACATATACACTGCAGTGCTGCTAACGCATATTACGAGTTTTTAGACTTTACACATGGAAAGAAGCCGTTTAAACGGCAGCCAATTCATTAATTCATTACAAGCATAGACATATTAAAGCGTATAAGCGGGCCCTTCTTCGGTACTCCGTTTTTGTTGCCAATTTTGTGTCACCAAAATTATTGCCAACTATATGAGCCGCGCGCACGCCACACGGGCGCCGCTTCCCGCCGGCGGACTCGCGACACCGTTCCTATTTCAAAACGTTCCAAAGGGCATAACCTGAATGTTTATATGATTACAAGTATTCCTATAATATGCTGCAGGGGTTACCTCCAGGGCCCGTCAACGGTGCCCAGCCTGCAGATGGCCTGCTTGAGGCTATCGGCGTCCGCTTCGACGCAGCGCTCGCCCACGCCGAGCTGCCCCGCCTCGTTCAGGCGGAACAGCTGGTTGTTGCCTGCCCCGTGACAGGACGACGTACCTGCAATGGTAAACAGTTATATAGAAGGAGATTTCGGTAAGTTAAAAGGGGCCCCGTTTCTCGTACAGCCGAAACCCTTGACCCTAGAAGGCTGAAATTTTGCATAGAGATTGCCTTTATGATGTAGATATGCACTAAGGACGGATTTGTTGAAATTCCCACGGGATAGAGAATAATGTTTTGCTACGAAGCCGCTGGCAAAAGCTAGTTAATAATAGACTGATAGCACGACGGTGCCATATTTTTGCTGCAATTTTGTATGTGACTGGCTTTAAAACTGAAACTTTATATTGTATAGATATGACTTACTCGCATATAGTTTATTTTAAGTTCCATTCTAGTCTGCCGAATCAGCTCAAGTACTTATATAGAAACCATTATAACATTTGTATGCTTACCTATATAAGCCGGCGCAGCTTTCCCCATAGTGTCCAAGCACACGCCACTAGCTTTATTCTTCACCATGCCCCACTTAACATTCTTCGGCAGCTTCGGGAACTTGTCATACACGTCATAAGCCACATTCTCCATGAACCATCCAAAGTCCTTGCACTTCAACTTCTCCTTTAACGCTACCTGATCACTAATATCACCCATGTCCAAAAACCTGGCCATCGGCTCCCTCGTATAGAAAAACTCTTTGTGTTCCTCGTCGAACCAGGTCTCAATAACTCTCTTGTAGTTTATAGTAATAAGGGAACCCTTGCGATTCTTCGCTAAATTTCCGAAAGAGTACGGCATGAACGCTCTATACACGTGTCCCACTCTGGAGCACGGCACCCATTCTATGCTGCCGCCGCATTGCCAGATCTTGAAGCTCAATTCGAAGTTCTCTCCGCCCCAAACCAGTAATCCTGGATCGTACGCTCCAATTTCCAGGAAATAATTCCTGTTTATGGCGAATAGACCGCCGGCGTGTGTAGGGCTCTTATAGGGTTCCGATTTGTGTTTATGAAGGCTGGATTCCCGGTCTGGTACTTCGTTCTCTTTGTAAAGCATGCCCCATTCGAAGATGCCTCTAAAATTAGTCCCTTGTGCGTATACTGGTCGATACTCGAACGTCCTGTGATCCACGCCGTCTATGACGGGGACTGTCATAGTTCTGTAGTCTCTGTATATGGGGGCCAGGAGTGGGGGTAGCCAGTTGACATTGACTTCGCAATGGGCATCTAGAAACACTATGACTTCTCCAGTAGCCTCTTTGGCCCCTCTGGAACGCGTACGAATGAGTCCTTCGCGTTGCTCGTTCCGTAACAATCGGACTTTTCCCCTCCATCGCTTTATGTAGTTATCGAGGTTTGTTTTCAAATTGTCCTTATCGGAAAAGTCGTCCACCTTGAAAGAGCGCAATAACGTGTTAGTGATTTGATTATTGTTTCGCAGCGAAATGATCGGCCGAGTGAATTCGACTCGCGAACAGACGGTTTCATGTGAAATAATATCATAAACGAAATAATTTCTTCACGGGTCAATAGTGGTCTTTGAATGTAGCGGTGACGGTGATCTATGTCTTACAGTTCTCTATCATCAATGTATAATAAAATAAGTGTAATGATTTCATTATATTTAACGACCACCACAGCACATTTAATTTGTAATTGGAAAAGAATGTTTGACCTCAGACTTCCAATTTCAAGGTCCGAACAAATTTCTGAGAATATTGCACGTAATGTATAGGATTCCAATCCACGATATTTATTGAAAGTTGTAATCAATGAAAGTCTTTACTCCGGGCACAAGTTAATATTTCATCATTCGTAGTTGAAACAGTCGGGCGTTAAAAACGCTTCAGACATCTTTAAGGCTGAATTGCACCGATCTGGCTTAGACACTAACCCGTAACGTCAGACTACAAACGCGTCCAATCCACCCCGGGGTTAACCTAGGTCCAGAGGGTCGAGCACAACTTTTCGAATCCTGCGTAACGTTACGGTTATCGTATCGAGATCGAGAAACCTCATACTAAATTTTAGTTCCAAATACGCTCACGGGCGGGCGCTGATCCAAACCTCATACAAACTCGGCAACGTTTACTATTCGATTTTACGTGACGTAGGTTTCGAATATTCGTACTCGGGCCTCAGACCTTTATAATGATTTTTTTTATCATAACGGCATATTTCGTTAAAAAAAACTATATTCCTTCATAACGTTATATTATACATATAATACGGAATGAAAATCATAACTGTATTAAATAACGTTATAACAACGTTATGAACTACGTGCTCTGTCGCGCCCGCTTATTCTGAATTATTCGGCTTACTAAATTCGGATCTAATGACATTTCATGGTTTTCTGATTGGTGGGTTTCGGTTATGTTATATCCGCAGCGCTGGAACGGGTGAAATTTAGTGTTAGGAACAGATGGTTTCTAACGTTATTATATCGCTTGACGAAGTATCGATGTTATGTATAGGTTTTGGTTTAATAACGTAATAATGGATACCGTTACAAATAAAGCATCAAATAACGTTTTAATGTAACTAAATTGTGTAAGATAACGTTACGCGCAAGTAGCGGTTATTAAAGGTCTGCTGCCCAGGTCGGTGCAAGCCGGCCTAAGAGAATTACAATACAGACATATTTCACTTCATGTTCTATGTGCAATAAAGAGATATACATACATGCAATACCCACACACATACATATTTCACTCACCAGTACAACTTCGTGTAGTACGTCGGGCGGCGAGCGGTCAATGACCGTGTGTACGGTCCGCATGAGCACAGAGAACCCTTCGTTGTGGAACACTATGATGACCGACGTTTTGGGTAATTTCGTCGGGTAGTGCCAGTACTTGCATTCCTCTAGACGAGTGTCTGGGATGGACCTGTGGACAAGTGGACAAAGGGCGTTATAGTCCAAGTCTTCTCATTGTGAGGGGAGGCTTGTGCCCAGCAGTGGGACGTAGACTGGTAGGGACGGTGATGATGACCATTTCACGAAAGTTATTGCAGACGCTATTTGAAAGTCGTTTGCGGACATCAACCTTATGTAATAATGATTTTCGAGCGTTTTAAACGCAAGTCTGTTATAGCTTTGACAAAACTATAATTTGTTTTCCATGTAGGGACTATTTATTAGGGTTCCGTACATAAAGGATACTAATATCATCGCCAAGTACCTACCCGCTACCCGCTGTATCCGCTGAACCGTAAGTTTTATAAAAATCGGTTAAGTTTGAAATGAAATTGTCGGAGGTTTTTCGACTTTTCAAAATTGATTAGGTTATTTTCATTGTATGAAAAACGTGACGGGCGTGTTACCAGAAATGACTCAAATAATTTAAAGACTCCAAGCGTCATTTGTTGATTTAGAACTGAAAAACGTATTCGTATCTCTATATTAGCTGTAAGAACCATTTAGTTTATACTTGAACAAATATCAGCTTAAACAAATTTACAGTAAAACAAATTTCAGCTGGTTTTCTGTATTCTAATTGGTTGTGTCAACAGAGACCACGAGACGGCGAAACGTAATTTCCTTTTCTTATAGCGCTTTGCCCTCGTAACATAGGACGTAATCGCCGCGAGTTTCCTATGAAGATACGCTCTTTTGGGTTTGAGCCTGATTTTAAAAATTACACCTGTGAAAATGCCATTCGATAATTGTGCAAATCTGTGCATTGATACAAAGAAATCTACTGCTCGAATACACTTCTTGACTGTTTGTGACATTAATAATTAATTATGGATGTAATTTTCCCCTTCTCGATTTATACTTGTTTCAAAAACATTACAGTTAAGTATTTTTCATTTTTAATCCCTGACGCAAAAAGTGGGGTGTTATAAGTTTGACCACTGTGTATGTGAGTCTGTCGGTGGCATCGTAGCTCTTAAACGGGTGACGAACCGATTTGGATGCGGTATTCTTTATTTGAAAGCAGATTTTTTTAGTGGTGGTTCTTAGCTGTTTCATAAAAATCGGTTCAGCCGTTTTTGATATATTGAAATTTGAAATGACAATGTCGCGGGTTTTTCAACTTTTCTAAGTACCTTGGATTGTTTGTGATAATGAATTAGTGCAGTAATTTCCCCCTTTCCAATTTGAACTTATTTTAAATCATTAGAGTTATTCTCCATTATTAACCGACTTCAAAAAAGGAGGAGGTTCCCAATTCGTCGGCACATTTTTCATTTTTTTTTTATCGTGAGGTATTTTCAAAGGCCTGATTTGTGGAATTGGGCCCCAGTGTCGCTCTCATGTGGTTGTGACGAAAAAAAAATTGAATGCTGCGAATCGTTAGGATGTTATTATTATTATGCCGGCTTCACACGACGGGGCGGCCGGATGGGTTTGGAATCGAATGCCGTCGCATAGAACAATAAACCCGTGTAGCCACTATGTTGCGAGCATAAAAATAAGTAAGTATAAAAAAACCGGAGGGTATTTCGTATCGTACTAAACTATTTACTATATGTCTATATGTCTACCCGTCTGTCCTCCGTAATAGCAAGACGCATGAAATTTTGACAGGATGTGTGAACTATGGGCGCTAATAAAACGATAATCAATAAAAAAAATACAAGAAACATCTTTTTAATTTTTTTGCTCAATTTTAATAATGATAATAATAGGTACCTAGATAAAATTTACGCAGTGTGTATTAGTGTATTACTATGATCGCTATAACAACAAATAATAAAAATTAAAGGGAGTCCCATCCCAACACAAGTAACATTGAAAAATTATGTAGTGCTAAATATTTAATGGTGGTATAAAATCCTACTCGGGCCCAACTCACATTTGGCCAGTTTTTCACCCCCGATGAAAAAGAGGGGTGTTATAAGTTTGATCTGTGTATCGGTTGGATCGATTTAGATGCGGTTTTTTTAAATCGAAAACTAGTTTAATCGAGATGGTCCTTTTCATTATAATTGGTTTACCCTTATGAAATATTGAACTTTGTTAACAGTAGCCATGGCCAGAAATACACTACGAGGGCTGTTTGATAAGTACCCGTTTTCTAAATATATTAATATCACTGGCCGCAAATAAGTATACCACCTTTTTAAGCCATTTTTCACAAGTGGGAAAATTAAAAAAAAAATGACATTCTTTTGTTTTTTTTCTCATTTGACAACGATTCAGTGAAGGCGTGAACTTAAAATTGTTAAAATGGAGAAAGAACAGTATCGGTCTGTAATTAGATTCTTATTTTTGGAAGGAAAAACATGTGATGAAATAAAAGTAAGAATGCAAGCGGTTTAACATGAATGTGCTCCTTCTATGACAACCGTCAGGTATTGGTATAACGAGTTTAAGCGGGGGAGAACAACCGTCTTTGATGAGGATCGCCCAGGCCGGCCAGTTGAGGTGACTACAGACGATATGGTTAAGAAAATTGAAAATATCGTTTTAGCCGACCGCCGAATTAAACTTCGAGAAATCGTTGATGCTTTAAATGTTTCAATCGAGAGGGTACAACACATATTAGAAGAAAAATTGGGTATGAAGAAAGTATCGGCGAGGTGGGTGCCGCGTTTACTCACGGAGGAGCAAAAACGGAACCGACTGACTACTTCGGAGCAGTGTTTGGCCGTGTTCAAACGTAACCCGAAGGAGTTTCTGCGTCGTTTCGTGACCGTGGACGAAACGTGGGTCCACCACTACACCCCGGAAATGAAAGAGCAATCGAAGCAGTGGATTTTACCGGGTGAACCTGCTCCAAAGAAAGCAAAAACCGTCCCATCGGCTAGAAAGGTCATGGCGACCGTTTTTTGGGAATCGCAGGGTATTATACATATTGACTATTTAGAAAAGGGAAAAACAATAACAGGGCAGTACTATGCCAATTTATTGGATGAATTTGACGCCGTGTTGAAGGACAAACGACCCCATTTAAAAAAGAAAAAAATACTGTTTCATCACGACAACGCCCCGGCTCATTCGTCCAGAGTTGTGACGGCTAAATTAGCACAGTTACGCTACGAACTATTGTCTCACCCCCCGTATTCTCCAGATTTGGCCCCATGCGATTTCTTTTTGTTTCCCAACCTAAAAAAATGGCTCGGTGGCAAGCGATTTGGATCAAATGACGAAGTCATTGCCGCCACAGAGGCCTATTTTAATGACTTTCCAAAATCATACTTTTTGGATGGTTTATTGAAGCTCGAGTATAGGTGGAACAAATGTAAAGAGTTAAAAGGTGACTACGTAGAAAAATAAATGCATATATATTATATACAAAAAAAAAAGTTTTTTTTTCCATAAACGGGTACTTATCAAACAGCCCTTGTACATGGTTTAATGCACTATCTCCAACTGCCATTTTTAAATCCCTAACCAGGCAGCCAGTCACTTTGAATGGAGTATCATATTTTTCGGTCGTCGGATGATATCAGTTGGGACTGCTGGCCTGGTCTGGGGGATATCCACTGCAAATCGGTAGTGGAAAAAAATTAAAGAGGCATTTGCTCAACAGTAGGTGCCCTCTAGACCACTAGACACCAGGTGCACTGACAGGTGTCACAGGCACGACATTGCCGTGCCGTGGCGATCGCGGATCGCCTTTCCACGCCCCGCGCGACCCGCGCTCACCCCCGCTCGCGTCCCGAAACGCACACAGCCGCGAGGTCGTTTACTGCACACATGCCTCGGTGTCGTTTCTTGTTACGTTAGTGTATATATTCTTTGCAGGTGTCATTATTTTTGGTCTTGTGTCTGCTACTTTAAAGCCAATCTTACCTATTCATAGCTATGTCATCAGACGCAGCTATGTTCATGCCATATTCACTCTCCGACTCAGTGATGTCATTGGCTCGTTCCTGAGACATGTGGTAGGGCTTCCCTTCCTCGCCGGGGCCCTTCACGGAACGCCTGTTTCTAGGCTCAAAGTTGCCCAATTCTGTAAGAGATTGAAATAGTGTATATAGGTACATAGTAGAAAACCACACAGATATCGAAATTTAAAATACTTACTGCTGTTATATTAATATTTGCACTTATTTGTATCTGAATTGTAAGGCTTAATTAATAAATAAATAAACCGACTTCAAAAAAGGAGGTTCTCAATTTGTTGGTTTTTTTTTTGTACAGGTGCCTACTTGTTTTATGCCTAAATAAAGCATTAACTTATATACGGTATATTATTTGGTGAAGCACATCAAAGCATTACTATGATAAATGTGTAATTTTAAGCTACATTATGAAGTTATTAAATTGATAATGTAATTGATACACTCAAGGCATTTGTGTAATGTTATTTTGCAGTTTTATAGGTTTAATTAGTTACGTTTTTAAAGTAGGTAGGTACTAGATGTTATTACAATGATGAATGTATAGTGTTGCCATACATCCCGGTATGCCAGGACATGTCCTGGTTGGTATTGTGCTGTTCCAATGACCTGGCCTTTAAGGAAATGGGCCGGAATTGTTTTTAATTTTTTTTATACAACGAGGAAGGCAAGCGAGCAAGTGGGTCACCTGATGGTAAGTGATCACCACTGCCCATAGACACCCGCAACTCCGTAGGCAGATGCGTTGCCAACCAAGAGGGCTAAGATGAAATGCCTCTTGTGCCCGTAATTACACCGGCTGTCTTACTCTCCATACCGGAACACAACAGTGCAAGCACTGCTGCTTAGTGGCAGGATTAACGAGTAAGATGGTGGTAGCGATCCGGACAGACCTCGCACAAGGTCCTACCACCCGCATTTTTTTTTATGAACTTTGTTATTAGGGACCAGGACTTGGTAAGTAGGCATACATGTATGGTAGGTAAAGGAAACTTAAGAGTTATAGGACCCTGCAGATAATGAGAGTAGTATATTATTGGGCATTCTGGACCACCATTCATTCGATCGGGCGAAAAATTTCGCCCTCACTCATTCGTGGTGATCCAGAAGCCCAATAATACAATGAATTGCACACAACCTACAATCAACCCAAACCCAACGGTAACCAACCTAACAGTAACCTATCAGCATTTGCGTTCAACATAACGCTCAACCTACACCTGAAATCGCATTGGGCATTCTGTTTCACCTCTCGATCAACGCAACGAATACATCAGCCCAACAGCAACTCAAACCCAACGGAACCCAACCTAACAGAATTTGCTCACACTCGAGGTTTAACGTTAACCATCTGCTCTTCTGCTCATTTTGAATAAGCATTCCATGCTTGCAACACGCGCGCATTGGTTGAATTGATCTTGAACAGATATGAAGTTTGTAAAACAAGCTCAGAGCTTGCAGTTGGAGGTTGTTTGTTCAGATCGCAACAATCGTAGTTTTCGTCACGGTGAACTTTTACCCGACACAATTCGCTGTATAATTTGCGGTCCTTCTAATTGCGGTAAAACTAATTTAATTGTCTCTCTTCTACTACATGAACAAGGACTACGCTTTCAAAATATTTACGTATATTCAAAAACACTTTTCCAACCGATGTACCAGTTTTTAGAAAAAATATTGATGTTGGTTCCATCAGTTAAATTTCAAAAATATCGCGAAAATGATGAAATACTAAGCCCGCATGAAGCTGAGAACAATTCAATTATCATATTTGATGATGTTGCATGCGAAAATCAAAATAATATAAGGGATTACTTTGCAATGGGAAGGCATAAAAATATTGACAGCTTCTACTTAAATCAAACTTACAGTAAAATACCTAAACAATTAATAAGGGACAATGCTAACTTAATCATCCTTTTTAAACAAGATGAAGTTAATTTACGTCATGTTTATGACGAGCACGTTGGAACTGATATGTCTTGGTCACAGTTTCGGGAAATGTGTGCAAAAATATGGAGCGTACCTTTTAGCTACTTGGTTGTAAACAAGGACTGTGCTAGAAATTCAGGATGTTATAGAATGGGATTTGATACATTTATCGTTTTGGATTAACCGTGTTACTTAACCAGTTTCATTTTCAAGAAACTTTTATTGCATCATGGGAATCCATCGAGATCAGACATGAATCATAAAATAAACACCGAGAAAACTTTAAAAGAAAAAGTACTTCAGTCTGCCGATGCTGTCAAAAAGAAGGTTAAACTACTTCGTGATATGAAAAATAACAACAATATGATTTTGGAATCAGTCTTTAAACCAATAACAGACCCGCTTAATGAAATGGTTAAAAGTAACGACAATAAATACTATAACACTAATGAAACCGATTTTGATGAAGACATATTTAAGTGGCAAAAGGCGCCAAAAACATTAAAATTTAGTCCTAATGAAGGGAAGAGAAGTAGTATTAATAATCAAACAATCGTACGAAATTTTTCCGAAACGACTTCAAATAATGATGATGAGGTATCAAATAGAGACGAAAACAGACAAGATGGTGATGATGACATGTTATGTGAAAGTGACAACAATGATGTCTTGGAATCAACAAATGATACTTCATTTAAGACTACCGGTTCATATGCATCTCCTCGCGAAGACCCTGCATGGCAAAAACAATACAACACCGACTTGGACATTCCTTTTGGCATACGAACAGAACGCGATAAGCTTATGTTAGGATCTTGTTTAGTTTCCGTTAGTGGCGAAAAACTCAAAGTAAATGGACGTACTTACAATTTAACACCAGGTTTATATGATTTGTTATTTAAGAAGTTGCCTGATTTAGGTATCATAACTGAAGACGATAAACGTTATTATAAAATGTTGCTACTAGAAACGAATGTCCATAGACGAGATTTTGATCCCAATAAACCAATAAAAAGTAACAAAGGTCAGAAATATTTATACATTATAAAACCGCTTTTCAAATTATCGAAACAACGTTCAATAAGCGAAGATTTATGTACTTACGGCAAAGGACTACCAACAATGAAAAAAGTTAAAAGAGATGTTTCATATGTCTATTGGGATAATCCAAACGAATTAGTTGAAAGATTGAAATTACTCATTGCTTCCCGTGATGCCGGTAACACAGGATTAGACAATGAAATAATATCAATTGTAGAAGAACTTCGTGAAGCGGGCTTGGTTAATCAATGATATATAAAACTGGTATTTTACTTTTACCATCAGTCGAAGCCGGAAATTTGATGATACATAAGTGCATAAAAATAAGAAGTGAAAATGAACATAGACAAATTCGGTCATCATGTTCATAAACGTTTGCGTGTATGTGAAGTTTTTGAACTTAACAATAAAACTTTGCTGCGTTCTGATGATGGCGATTTCGATCTACAATCATCGCGATTAAAGGGGGTAGCGGATCCTTTGACACCCAATGATGCAGCTAATAAGCAATATGTCGATCAGCTCGTCCAGGACACTTACGAGAAGAAGCATCTAGATTCTTTATTTAAAACTATAAATTCTCAAATTCATCAGCTTGCAAATCAGTTGAAAATAAACTTTTATACAAAAAGGGACATAGACAATATTTTAAGTAATTTCAAAGATGACAAAAGAACAAGTCGTGAATGAAATCCATAGATCGGCCCGAAAAAATTTCAAGCGTCGCGCAGTTATATTAAAAGGAATTGATGATTTGTGGCAAGCAGATTTAATTGACTTACAGAATTTACATACTGTAAATAAGGGATATAAATACATTTTAGTTGTTATTGATACATTTTCAAAGTACACGTGGTGTATTCCTACGAAATCTAAAACTAAAACAGAAGTAAAAAATGCATTTGAACTAATTATCAAGTCGACCAAACGAATACCTAGAAACTTACAGACAGACTTTGGAAAAGAATTTTACAATGATCAATTCGATTGTTATGTGAAATCCTTAAAAATAAATCATTATTCCACGTATTCAGTTAAAAAGGCGTCTATTGTTGAAAGGGTAATAAAAACGCTCAAGAACAAACTTTACAAATATTTCAGTTTCATCGGGAACTACAAATGGCTTGGAAAACCTTTCGATGAGATAGTTCAATCTTATAATCAAACTGTGCATAGCACAACAAAATTTAGCCCAAATGAGGTGAATTTTAATAATGAAGCCGAAGTAAAGAAAAACATAGATAAATCACAATCCAATCGGCGTTTTAAATTAAATATTTTTAATGTAGGAGATCATGTGCGTATAAGCAAGTACAAAAGCGTCTTTCATAAAGGTTATACGCCTAATTGGTCAACTGAGCTATTTACTATTAAAAAGGTGAATCACACTCGTCCTGTTACTTACCATATTGAAGACCAACGAAAAAACTCAATACTCGGTACATTTTATGAACAAGAACTGCAAAAAACTAAGTATCCAGACGTTTACCTCATCGAAAAGGTAATCAAAAAAAGAGGGAAAAAATTGTATGTTAAGTGGTTAGGACTTAACGATAGCGAAAACAGCTGGATCGACAGAAATGCCATTGTATAAATATATTTAAAAACTTTCTCGCGCTAAGTCATTAACTTTTGGGATATGAAAGGAAGAGGACTTCTAAACAGTATTATTAATCACTTACCGTTTGAACTGCACTTACCTGGCTACAATTATTGCGGACCAGGCACAAAATTGCATAAGCGATTGCAAAGAGGTGATAAAGGAGTTAATGAATTGGACAACGCGTGTATGCAACACGATATAGCATACGATAAATATTCTGACCTAACAGACCGACATCGTGCAGATTTTGAACTCTATAAAATGGCTAAACAAAGATTGAAGTCAAAAGGTGTTGGAAAAGGAGAAAAACTTGCGTCTTGGATAGTTAGCAAAGTGATGAAATCTAAAATGAAAGCTGGTGCAGGGATAAAATCATTTAAGCATTTTGTTTCTAAGATACGTACCGAATTGAAAAAAAACAAATCTAAAAAAGAAGGCACTGCAGTCAGTCGAGCTTTTGCTGCAGCGAGTAAAGTATTTCTTAATAACAATACGAGTAAAATGAGAGTTCCTCGATTAATACCGATTCCTAAAACTGGAGGTATATTGCCACTAATACCTATTTTCGCGGGACTTTCTGCGTTAGGGTCATTGGCAGGAGGAGCTGCTGGGATCGCTAAAGCTGTTGGTGACTACAAAGCTGCAAAAAAGAGCTTATCCGAATCAGAACGTCATAATAAAATGATGGAATCTATTGCATTAGGTAAAGGGTTGTACATTAAACAGTATAGAAATGGAAAGGGTTTGTGTTTAAAACGATTAAAAAACTAAATAAAAGGCTACCCAGACGTGCTCTTACAAATGTTGATATTTTAAAACATTCAACAGATATTCCTTATTTTCGTGGTGTTTACATGAGAGACAAATTGCCAAACCGTCCAAAAAGAGTAGAATGTGCAATCGTAAATTTAGATAGTTCTAAAAACCAAGGGACTCACTGGGTAGCCTATGTCAAAGATAATAATCATTGTGAATATTTTAATAGTTATGGTGATCTTCAACCGCCGCTAGAATTAATAAAATATTTGAAAAATTATAATATTTCATACAATTATAATATTTATCAAAAATTCGATACTGTTAATTGCGGACATTTATGTTTAAAATATTTAAAAAAATATTGGAATAACCGTTTAAATATCTCTGAACAATAAATAGCTTCTCATTCTCACGATGTCTTTCACTTTGTCCATAACGGGATCCTCCTCTACCCTGATTACGAATCACTCGCCAGCTCTTCAACTAGATGGTGAATATGAATGCGGGTTGCTATACTTGTCGACATTTAACTCGATACCTAATATTGACAACCGAAATAATAAGTTTTATTATGGTGATAACGAAGTAGTAGAAATTCCTGAAGGGTCATATGAACTTCAAGATCTTGATGATTATCTTAAAAGACATCTCCAAGGTTGCACCTTTACACTGACATGCAATAATAATACGCTAAAAACATCTATATTGTGTTCCAAAAACGTCTATTTTAAAAAACCAAATTCGATTGGTAAGTTACTTGGTTTTGGAGAAGAAACAGTTCAGGCGAATATATTAACTGAGTCCCCTTTTCCCGTGTCCATTCTGTCTACAACTATAGTACGAGTTGAATGTGACATCGTGAGCGGGTCATTTATAAACGGAAAACCTAGTCATATAATTCATGAATTTGTGCCAAATGTACCGCCTGGTTACCGGATTATAGAAACACCTAAAAATGTTATATATTTTCCTGTTACTCAAAACAGCTTAAACGCTCTTATAATAAGAATACTGGATATAAACGATAATTTAGTGAATTTACGTGGCGAAGAGATTCAGATATATTTACATCTCAGAAAAAAATGATAGACTTTAATAAATGTACGGTCTCAAACAGCAAAGCCGTTAGTGCTCATTGTGCTATCAAGAAAAGAAGACCTAAAGGACAACTAACGAAGGAAAACAAACAGTTTTTAAAAAACATAGGATTATTAAAATGAGTATACTAAACTTATCAGACTCCTTTAGCTTTGATAGCACGATTGAAAGTTTCGAATATCATTCGTATAAACCGTACGTAACAAGTTTCAATTTAAATGATGAAATCCGTATACCTATCAACCAGCAAGATCTATACGTATTACCATCAGCGAGTACTTTATACATAGAGGGTACTATAGAAGTATTCAACAGAGAAACAAAAGCGAAGGTGTCCAGTGTTCATTTTACAAATAACCCTATACTTCATTTATTTCAAGATATTCGATATGAGCTGAATGGGATTGAAATAGATAAAATTAAAAACGCTGGGGTCACAACAACAATAAAATCTCTTGTGTCGATGAATGAACTTGAATCATCGATGTCAAAGTTATGGGGCTGGGATGTTGATGGCACAAAAATTACGCATGGATCATTTTCTGTGTCAATTCCTTTAAATAAGATTCTTGGCTTCGCAGAGGATTATAACAAAATTATTATTAACTGTAAGCATGAACTTATTCTTTTACGATCCAATACTAATTTAAATAGCGTAAAACTGAACACAAATGAGTATATAGGTAACATAACTATATCTAAAATAGTATGGCGCATGCCGCACATTAAGGTTTCTGATCGTGAAAGATTAAGTTTGCTTAAATATTTGGAAAGAGATCGAGCTATTCAGGTAGCATTTAGGAACTGGGATCTGTACGAATACCCGCTTTTACCTAAAACATCAAAACATTCTTGGGCCGTCAAAACTTCGTCTCAAGTTGAAAAACCTCGATATGTTATAATTGGATTAAAAACAAACAGGAAAAATGTTGCTGATAAAGATATATCGCGTTTTGATCATTGTAATTTGCGTGACGTTAAAGTTTTTTTAAATTCAAATTATTTTCCTTATGAAAACTTGAATGTCAGTTTCTCGGCTCAAAAATTTGCTATATTATATGAACAGTACGCTAAATTCCAACAGTCTTATTATAACCGCAGCCAAGCACCGTTGTTGAATCCACAAGACTTTATAAATAAAGCACCTCTGTTTGTTATCGACTGTTCTCGTCAAAATGAAACCTTAAAAACGGGTTCAGTCGATGTGCGGATTGAATTAGAGTGTGACACAGATATCCCTGACAATACCGCGGCTTATTGTCTTATTTTGAATGATAGTATTATAGAATATAAGCCGTTGACCAATATAACAAAGAAGATATCATGAAACTAGACCATCTATTCGTAGATGTTCAGGGGTTTAAATCATCTAAAAATGAATTTATTATTAAAGAATTTGCATACAGTACCTATGAACACACGCAGGCGTATTTAATAAAACCTCCATATTCATTTTCTACGTTATCAGAAAACGAAAAAAGGCATGTGAAATGGATAGAGAGAAACCTTGGCATTATGTGGCGTGAGGGGTATATCGACCACAGAGAATTTAAGAGAATGATTCATAATTTCTTGGAAGGCAAAAAAATATATGTAAAAGGTTTTGAAAAAATTAAGTGGATTAATGATTTATGTGCTGATTGTACTGTAATAGACTTGGGAGAGAAAGGTTGTTCTAATTTTCAATTAATGTATAAAAAGTATTGTATCGACAACAGCTCTTATAATTGTCTACATCATAAAAAAGCTTGTGCCTTAAAAAACGTTATATGTCTTAAAAAATATTATTTCGATATTATGCATATTTAACATTGTAATAAATTATACCTAATTTTCAAA
Source organism: Clepsis dumicolana (assembly GCA_963691665.1). Classification (NCBI taxonomy): domain Eukaryota; kingdom Metazoa; phylum Arthropoda; class Insecta; order Lepidoptera; family Tortricidae; genus Clepsis; species Clepsis dumicolana. Next base: position 2,852,107 of record OY829512.1, on the reverse strand, counting down.
AATAAATATTTACGTTTAATCATTTTTTTATTTTTTAACCCAGTCAAAATTAGTTATCATTTATTTTGAACGAAGACTTTTTATATTAACCCATTTTTAAATAATTGAATTTGTTTGTTTAAAAATATGAAATAAATGATAACGATTCATACCTGTGGCTAATAATAGTGTTAATCTATTTAAGCGATATTTACTGAAAAGATTTTTCTTGTGCATTTAATCATGATAATTTTATTTTCGTTTGAATTATTGCTTTATTGACATACTTACAAAAAAAATCTTTCCTGTTGACGTATCGCTTAATCAAAGGAATAAAACAAGAAAATTGTTGACCATATTTATTTTCAAAATTATATACAAAAACAGTAAAAACATTAATAACTAACACTATATCCGCACAACTTCTTGGATATCTTATTTATTACACTTTCTGTACTGTCTATTATCTCATCGTATCCGTCACTTGCCACATACTGCGCACTGAGCATAACGTTTTCACCGGTTTCGTCGTTTTGATCCGGCGCGGAGTCACTTATGTTAATTATTTGGATTTTGACAAGTCTGTTCCCCTTAGTTGCTTCATTGTTTATAACGAACGACGGCGGGTGACCTCGTACACTTCTCTTTACCACTTTGTTTAGCCTTAGTTTTGGTTTACTAGACTTGGTTTTCGTTTTGGCACTTGCAATTTTTTTTACAAATTCACTGACTTCTTCTTCTTCTTCATCTTCTCGGAATCCTAATGGACCCTGTGCATATTGCGAAAACATGATTTGAGTGTCTTGCGTTCCTTCCATATTCTGAAACAAAAGAAATCAAATAAATAAACGCATCTGGCAACACATATGAGCATTTTCATACGCTTACAAAACAATAATAGCAACAAAATAATACGAATAAATATTAAATAATGCCAATTTTACTTACCGAATCGGGAATGGATCAGCTCGTCTTAATTTTCAAAACTTTGGAACGACTTTACTCAGTTATGAATGTAGAGTGCAGAATGATAACTTACTATAACAGCCGCTATTTATAATTACAGTAATTTCATGCGTCAGCAAATTAAATTAACACGCGCTTCGGAGCATGCGGTGCATACCGCCGCGCTGCTTAATGCCGATCAAATTACAACGACACGTAAGGACTTGTTATAATTGGTACCAAATGCAATAAATGTGAATAGGTATATTTCACGTGTCAGCAAATTACCTTAGCACGGGCTGCATGCCGCCGCGCTGCTTAAGACACGTAAGGACATGTTTTAATTGATACCCAATGCAATAAACGAGGATAGGTATTATTTGCCTGTTCAACAGAACATGATTTTACTTACCATTATCAAAATATTACATTTAAAATTAAGCCTGAGCCCTGAGCTTTTTGATGACGGAAAACATCGTCAGGAAACCTCCGAAGCGAGAAAACTCAATTTCAACTCAAGTAAAATGTGTTTTCAGTCGGTATCCTCGCAGTCTATATATACTTAGGTGGGTGAAAGAAAAAAAGAAAACAAATGTTAATAACACTTCATATTTATTTATTAAAAAAAAAGAACAAACCATACAATTTACAAATCAATGTGTAATTATAAAAAATAAAGTACTTAATGATAATCTACTTATTTGGTATAGTCAGCGTCAAAAGTCGCTCATCTGGTCGTAGAGCGAAAAGGTACAAAAGTGATGAGCGGCTTTTGACGCTGACCCTACAACATACATAATTATAATTTTACAATAACGTAAGTACTCAACGTATTTTATTTTATTAAACACATTCTAATTTTTTATTACCCATTGGGTGCCTACGAAATAAAATTACAGCTCGAGGAAAGGTCGCTTAGATAACTACTGTACTAGAAAATAGACTCATGTCCCCAAGATTTGGTTGAAATTTTGTCTGATAATATATGTCGTTTATCGTCTTTGTTAGATAAAGCAACTTTATTGACAGATTGAGTGAAGATCTCGTGCCTAATCGATTTAAATAATATGTGTTTTTTCCGAACTATTTTATCATTGAATAACACATCCCGATAATCATTTAATGTTAACTCTTGAACTGCTGGTTTTTTTATTCCTTTAGCCTTTTTGATAAGAGATTTATCACTTTTGATACAGTATAGTTTAGAACGTAACCCTATAAACTCGGTAATAAGTTCTCCTCCTAACTCATCTTTGAATAACCCAGGAATCTTCTTGTTACGTAAAGGTATTTGCAAATCATTTACAGGGTTATAATTGCTTGTGTCAAAAAAGTTTAAAAAAATATTTTTTAAATCGCTGTAAAAGTCTGCAGTTTCGATTTTGTAAATAAAACTGTCGGTATCAGTGTAGCACAGAGTAACTTGATCTTGGTAGTGTTTTTTTATTACCGTGTAGTGAAATTGGTACATATGACTTTTAGAAAGTTCTAATACAGAGAATCCTACGTAGATTGGTTTATCTAAAATTACTTTTTCAGGCTTCATTTGTACGACAACCAAATTTTCAGACAACACTGTTGCACTATGGAAATTCGGTTTGGCAATTAATTTGTTAGCACAAGTAAACTTTTTTGTTTTGTTTTGACGGTCGTGCCACTTATTTACTAATTTGACGTCAACTCGCCGCTCACTGTCTTCAAGAGTTTTCCCAAAAACTGAGTTATTCATTAATTTAAAAAGGTCTTGTTGGAAAGGAGTAGTAGCTTTTTTTCTCAGTTCTGTATTTAAATGAATATACTGTTTTAAGAATGGACTTTGACGAAACCTTATAACGCGATGGATTTTATCAAGAGTTAAGCCGTTGCGTAAACATGTTTTCAGATGGACGTAATGAATGACGTATTCGTATTTGTTATATAAATTTGGGATCAATTTGGTCGTTTTTCCTCCTGGAGGAATAAATTTTTGTGCGCAAAATGGATAGTCGTTATGGTTATGGTGTAAATTTTCCGGATATAGCAAGTCAACTTCCAGAATAAATCCAAATGGAGCATCATCTTCGACAGACAAAATATCTAGTTGGGCAATTTCATGATGATCTAGAAAACTAAAATTAGACATGGGCAACGATTGACACATACTGTAACCATATAAGTTATTGCAATCGATATATACTAAAAACGAGTCTGGTTTATTCATGTCATAAGTTTCCATGTACTTATTATTAGCCTGAGCATATCTGGTCGAACACATGCAAATACCACCTCTTATTCCTTTTTGTATGAGTCGAATTATTTCTAATTCGGATATCAATTCAAGCTTAACTCCGGTTTTTAATAACATAGCATCAAACGATAAGCTTGGAGCAGTTAAATAGAATGCCGGATCTAAATGATAATTTAACTTGCAAATGAACCGAAAGTTCTCAAAAATATCTGATAAAAGCAACACATCAGTTTTTAGGTAAAGATCAGTATATTCTCCCATATCTTTGATTTTAAATTCGGACCATACAGATTGCGCATGTGCGTAATCTGAATCGCTTATTTGTTCGTTGGAAAGAGAATTAAAAAACAAGTTCTGTGATGGAAGCTCGGTCTCTGTAAACTTATCCCAGCTCGACATATAATCGTAAGGATAAATACCTTTGCGAGTTAATAATTTATTTTTTTTAGTTTCAGGATAAAACTTGTTCAAGTGAATAAAATCATCTTTATGTAAACCATTCGCTAATTTTTCCAAGCTTGTTCCTAAAAATTTAAAAGAGTCTACAAATCGAATTTGTGCATACTTTTGATCTGAAATCCACAAAAACTTAGTGAACGAAATATAATTTTCTTTATTTTTTGGGATTACTTTCACAGGCCCTGAACATTTACTAAGTTCCTGTATAAACAAATGACAATCGTAACCTGCTAAGTTATGAAAGAAAACAGGGACCAATTTAGGAACGCGAAAGCGCAGATTGCAGTACTGGTGCGCGGCACCGCGATAACGGCCCGTTAGATGACAGTGATCTCTTACTTTGTCTGCAAACAATAAACCTTTACACATATGACAATTTTTGGCACGTTCATGAGCTAAAGAATCTTCTACAGTAAATATCATGGGAATTTCTTTTTCTAAAACGTTATGGATGTCTTTAATATGTCTATATAAATAATCTACGAATTTCTGAGCACAATCTGGCCCTCGGTATTGAACAAAACGATTAAGTTGCTCATCATAAGAGCAAATTATATGGTACGCGAAAGCGGCTGGTAAATGTATTTGTTTATTTGTAGTAAAACTACTGTCAGTGTTAGGTTCACAGTTCTGATAGGGTTTAAGGATTGTCTCAAAGTCAGCATACACGACAAATGGAACGTCTTGTTTTCGTTCAAAATGCTTAAATTCGAGATAGGTGCCTTTCTCCGGAAGTACCGTAGCAACCCCACTACAAACGTGACTATTGAAACCGTGTTCAGTTTGAAAAAATATCAGACAGTCTTCGCAGAAATAAAGCTTAGCATGATGTTTGGTAATCTGACCGCGAGCAAGACGCGGTAAATTAGTAATCAAAACATAATGCGACTTATTACCGCGTTCGATTAAAAGTAAATTGATTCGATGTTTCCTTTTATATTGCGATCTGTATAGAGGTCCTACAAGAGTTCGGTTGTTTTTTAAAGAATATACGTTAATACTGATATCAATATTGTGATGCTCAAACGTAATGATATCGGCTAAAGTGACAGGGAAACACATATTATCAAGTTTTAATACGTCTTTAAAATGAGGATAAGATGATAGACGCTCGCGATGGTTTTGACATGGGTAAAGAGCAGCAACAACACACCAGAGAAAACAATAATTATCATGATTTTGAATATTAATGCAAGCTTTTTTATTTTTTATTATCTTAGGTAAGTCTATGTAAGATGACGCTTTCAATGGTTCATACTTATTTATGTTAACTTCTAAATACAAATTAGATAAGAAAGTCCAACCAGAATCGCGCTCCTGAAATTCTTCGATTTTTTTCTGTATACTAATAATTATTGTGTTTAAAAGCTCTTCGAATTGATAATTTTGATGTATAGGAAAATTTTTCGTTGCAAAAGATTTCATTTCCTGCTTGTCATCTTTAAACAAAAGAAAATCGCCAAAATATTCGAAATTTACTTTGAGGGACACATGTTTTTTAAGCGAATTTTCCAAAATTTTTTGCATTTTAGGTTTTACTGTAATCAAAAATGATTCAGGTAAACAAGACTTCAGCTCATCAGTTGCCATTATTCTATAAGATGCTATGCGACCTTTAAAAGCAGACGAAATTTCAACAACCTCATCGTTTAAATTTACACCCGAATTTTTTCTATGCTTATTACTTCTAAGGTGCCCTACCCACTTCCTGCTTTCTACTGTAATTGAACACTGAGTGCAAAAGGGCATGTTTTATGTAGCGACTTTGCTTAAGCTGTAATCCTGGTTTTATATGTTAAATACACAATTTGATAGTTTCAATTTTAATCAAATAATAAAAAGAGACAACCTGCAGTATCCGTTAAAAGCAAAAATAAAAAGTACTAAATTAGTACTTAGTATCGTTAGAATAAAATTTGACGTTAGCGTCCTTGAAAAGTACATTTATCTTTTTAATAAATTTTTGCAATGCCTCCCATTCAACAGTTTCATCATCGATTTGCGCCTTTAGAGTAACGAGAGCCTTTTTCCAACGCTCCTGACGTAACTCACCGCGAATATCAGCAGTGTTGTACACCCGCAGCTCCAAGAAAAAGTCTCCGTTGAGGGTGCAAGCTCGTTTTGTTGACCCGTTCGGTACCCGGCTTATAATGGATGAATCAAGCGGATCAGTCTCAGCAGGCTTATGGTTAACAGCAACGTCTTCAGGAAATATTCCGAACACGTCAAACGGGTTTTTAGTTTCTTTTTTCTTGGGTGCAGCAGATCTGAAACATAACAGACATTAAACAATGAATAAGACAGTTGTACTTAGTTCGTCGAAATTCATTAAACAAATTACAAGAAAAATACCTTGGGGTTGACGGCTTTCTTTTTTGAGCAGGTTTTTTTATTTTTGGGATACTGACATCTGCAGCGGCAACGCTCTCCTCTGAATCAGATCTGAAATAAAAAATATGTTTTTATTACTCGACATTTAAAATAACCATATACATCGATAAAAAAAGAAAAAAAAATACCTTTTTTAAATGAAAAAAGTAGACAAACAATATTTAAGTAAATATGTACCCAGCTGACAAAATAAAAAACATGAAATATGAAAATAAATATAAAATGGCTACCTGTTTGGAGCTGAAGCTTTTCGTTTTTCAGCCGACCTTCCCACTTTTGACCGAACGGTTCCGCTGTTTGCAACAGTGATGGGTTCAAACTCGGAATCAGACCTGAAAGGAAATTAAAAATATTAATGCCTGTTGGAACCCTACAAACAATATGAACCAAATGTTTTAATTTCGTTAGGAAAGTAAAGCGTTAGGTACGTTGAAATACATACTTACATTTTAATCGATGTATAAAGCAAATAAACTTTACTAACGTAGAAACTCTGCACAGCTTAACCTCTGAGCTGAAGATGTAGAAGACTTGATGCACTGTGCACGTCACGTTCGAAATTGGAAAGGAACAAATTAGCCCCGCGCAAAAGTTTTAAACGAAATTATTTGCTGATTTTACTAAATGAACTAGGGCTGTCGCATTCCAAATCACAATTGTGTATTATGCTTATGTGCACATAACAGTTCTTTATTTTACATTATTTAATTCTCGACGCGATGGAAAGAGGAACGTTATGAATTTGTCTATCTGTCTGTTGGTAAATCTGCCTACTTCGTATTCCACATATGCATGTATTCAAGATACCAAAAAACTAATCGAGAGTGAGTTGTAAGCTTTTTTTAATTTACTTTTTTAATTTTTAATTTACTTATTTATTTTTTATTTATTTATTTCTCACCAGCTAAATTAAGGAATTACCTAAATATTAGTATTTCAGTAATTGTAGTAATCATTATTTCTTTTAAGAACATTTATATTCGCATTTAATAGAGGTACCCATTAATTGTAAATTTATCCATTGATCATTGTCAACCCTACACCTTTATAATATGAATATTATTTCGCAACCACGCTTCATACATGCACCGCATTTGTATGTCAGCAAAAAGACGCCGATCGCACTGTGTGTCACATTACAACTTGATAACGTTGCGCAATAAAATTGGCTAATACCTAATTGGTAACATTTTCATGCTCAGTTCTGTACGTTAAAATTATAACGGAAACTGGAAAAAAACCTCCTCAGATCGTTCAAATAGCCTCAGTATTAACCGACTTAATTACTAAGTTAATGGGTAAGGTTAGTAATTGGTTAGCTCACACAACCAAATATCATCTTACCTCACCTACTAAGACGAAGATTTAAACTTAGGTAAAAACGTGTTCTAACTGTAATGTTTGCTACTTTACATCGTAATTATAAATACACATACAATTGTTATTTCCTAATACGAAAACAAACATTGTCTTGTTACAGGTACAAACAGGTATAAACCTTTTTCAATTTGAACACAAAAATAAACAATTCCTATATTATTAACATTTATGATAAGATAACCTAACCAACTTAGAAAAGTCGAAAAACAATAGACATTTTCGCTTCAAAGGTCAATATCTTAGAAACGGTTGAACCGATTTTGATAAAACAAGTCTAAGAACCATTGTTAGAAAACCTGTTAAATGAAAAACCGCATTTAAATCGGCTCATTCATTTAGGAGCTATGGTACCACAGACAGACACACAAAAATCTAGGTACAAATTCTAGCGCACGATGTCAAAGTTTAACATAAGCGCTGTCTGTGGGTTAAGCACTGAACTAAGTAGGTGTAAGTAATGATTTAAGTAAGTACCTTTGATGTACTGGTTTCGTATAGAATACAAATGGTTTCGAATAATTTCGATAGATGTCATCACCGCCTACTCGTATGTCCATTTGCATGTTAAGAACAATAAACCTTAGCGAGCGCGCTCGCTACGTAATTTGATCGAGTACCTAACTTACACTACAATGTCTTCGAGTTGAAATGACTTAAGTACATAATCATGTATATCACTTTACAACTCGTTTCTGATCAAACTTTATATTCTAGTCAGCAAGACAATTTTTACGTCAACATGATAAAGTGATATAAGTTATTTAGAAAGTGTGATAAAGTATCGCGGTCTCACAGATGGAGTTGTTCTACATTAACATCAATTAAATCACACTATTTGACTTAGTTTTAGCGATACCAATTTAAAATCATATTTCGGTTTTCACTAGTGTAGTGAGTTACACATTTTTATGTTTTCGTAATTTAAATAATGTTTACTTAGTGCTTTATTCCAGCGTAAATTAGTTTAAACCTAACTCGCGCTAACGATGGTTTTGAGATTCGTTGATATAAATAAATCCGACATACAATTTGCCGTGTACATAAAACGCGGTCATAGCGATACATCCGAAAACGGATGCCGGGAACTAACGCGTCCTGGGTGACCCGACCTTGTCTGTGGAGTCTGATCAGCTTTGCGGATGAGTTGTATACAAGCCTCGGTGGGAGGCATCCAAAACCACCACGCACACAAAAAGCGGTCATAGCGATACATCCGTAGGTGGATGCCGGGAACTAGACGCGTCCTGGGTGACCCGATCTTGTCTGTGGAGTCTGATCAGCTTCGCAGACAAGTTGTGCAAACACCTGAGTTAACCTGAGTCAAAGGCTGCGGCTTGAGACCGAGGAGCGCTCAGTGGCTTCGGCCTCGTGCATATCGGACTTGATCAACCCGGTGTGCATGGTGTACTTTTGCTTTTACTTTATCTAAGCTCAAACATTATTAAACATATCTATGTTAGGTTGTCAATTAGTTGAGACTTGAGTTGGACTGAAATTTAAATACATTGAATAAATTCCCGTCGGGTTGGCTTGTCGTTGAACCTCGAGTCAAAACTTCGCTCATTCGAACGAGAGGTGGATGCCCAATGCGATTTCAGGTGTAGGTTGAGCGTTATGATGAACGTGAATTCTGATAGGTTACTGTTAGGTTGGGTTCCGTTAGGTTTGAGTTGCTGTTGGGCTGATGTATTCGTTGCGTTGAACGAGAGGTGAAACAGAATGCCCAATGCGATTTCAGGTGTAGGTTGAGCGTTATGTTGAACGCAAATGCTGATAGGTCACTGTTAGGTTGGGTTCCGTTGGGTTTGAGTTGCTGTTGCGTTGAACGCGAGGTGAAACAGAATGTCCAATGCGATTTCAGGTGTAGGTTGAGCGTTATGTTGAACGCAAATGCTGATAGGTTACTGTTAGGTTGGTTACCGTTGGGTTTGGGTTGATTGTAGGTTGTGTGCAATTCATTGTATTATTGGGCTTCTGGATCACCACGAATGAGTGAGGGCGAAATTTTTCGCCCGATCGAATGAATGGTGGTCCAGAATGCCCAATAATATACTACTTATGAGGGTGACCGTTGAGCCGTCGTCGAACAGGGCCCAAGCTTCTTTCGTGCCCAGAGGCCCGGACACTTTTACTGGTAAAATCTTCAGAAAAGAGTGTGGTCCGCAAGCCCATGCAC